>CM054058.1:8405397-9106572 GCA_028641055.1 Alopecurus myosuroides | reverse complement strand
AACAAGTTGGTAGAACCCACCTCTTCGGAAGATTCCCGACGTTTCGTCCGATAAGGGAGTTTCACCCTATAAGCGCATGTAAACTCACGAGGGAGAAACGGACGCCGGTGAAGCGGGTCACACCCCGGAGTGAAATCTTTGCCATCCAAAGACCACAACACACATATACTAACATGGTATGCCACCCTCTAGCTTGTGTGGGGACCCGGACGCTCCATAGCCCCCCTCCGGTAAAAACCTAGACCCGTTGGAGAAATACCGGACTTATACGGATACACGCGGTAACGGCGTCGAAAGGGGGTAGCATTGTGTAACCAGCTGCTTGGTTGTGTTAGGGTATCCCATAGGAACATAAAACAAGTTGGTAGAACCCACCTCTTCGGAAGATTCCCGACGTTTCGTACGATAAGGGAGTTTCACCCTATAAGCGCATGTAAACTCACGAGGGAGAAACGGACGTCGGTGAAGCGGGTCACACCCCGGAGTTCAATATTTTCCATCCAATGACCACAACACACATATACTAACATGGTATGCCACCCTCTAGCTTGTGTGGGGACCCGGACGCTCCGTAGCCCCCCTCCGGTGAAAACCTAGACCCGCTGGAGAAATACCGGACTTATACGGATACACGCGGTAACGGCGTCGAAAGGGGGTAGCATTGTGGAACCAGCTGCTTGGTTGTGTTAGGGTATCCCATAGGAACATAAAACAAGTTGGTAGAACCCACCTCTTCGGAAGATTCCCGACGTTTCGTCCGATACGGGAGTTTCACCATATAAGCGCATGTAAACTCACGAGGGAGAAACGGACGCCGGTGAAGCGGGTCACACCCCGGAGTGCAATCTTTGCCATCCAAAGACCACAACACACATATACTAACATGGTATGCCACCCTCTAGCTTGTGTGGGGACCCGGACGCTCCGTAGCCCCCCTCCGGTGAAAACCTAGACCCGCTGGAGAAATACCGGACTTATACGGATACACGCGGTAACGGCGTCGAAAGGGGGTAGCATTGTGGAACCAGCTGCTTGGTTGTGTTAGGGTATCCCATAGGAACATAAAACAAGTTGGTAGAACCCACCTCTTCGGAAGATTCCCGACGTTTCGTCCGATAAGGGAGTTTCACCCTATATGCGTATATAAACTCACGAGGGAGAAACGGACGCCGGTGAAGCGGGTCACACCCCGGAGTGAAATCTTTGCCATCCAAAGACCACAACACACATATACTAACATGGTATGCCACCCTCTAGCTTGTGTGGGGACCCGGACGCTCCGTAGCCCCCCTCCGGTGAAAACCTAGACCCGCTGGAGAAATACCGGACTTATACGGATACACGCGGTAACGGCGTCGAAAGGGGGTAGCATTGTGTAACCAGCTGCTTGGTTGTGTTAGGGTATCCCATAGGAACATAAAACAAGTTGGTAGAACCCACCTCTTCGGAAGATTCCCGACGTTTCGTCCGATAAGGGAGTTTCACCCTATAAGCGCATGTAAACTCACGAGGGAGAAACGGACGCCGGTGAAGCGGGTCACACCGCCGGAGTGAAATCTTTGCCATCCAAAGACCACAACACACATATACTAACATGGTATGCCACCCTCTAGCTTGTGTGGGGACCCGGACGCTCCGTAGCCCCCCTCCGGTGAAAACCTAGACCCGCTGGAGAAATACCGGACTTATACGGATACACGCGGTAACGGCGTCGAAAGGGGGTAGCATTGTGTAACCAGCTGCTTGTTGTGTTAGGGTATCCCATAGGAACATAAAACAAGTTGGTAGAACCCACCTCTTCGGAAGATTCCCGACGTTTCGTCCGATAAGGGAGTTTCACCCTATAAGCGCATGTAAACTCACGAGGGAGAAACGGACGACGGTGAAGCGGGTCACACCCCGGAGTGAAATCTTTGCCATCCAAAGACCACAACACACATATACTAACATGGTATGCCACCCTCTAGCTTGTGTGGGGACCCGGACGCTCCGTAGCCCCCCTCCGGTAAAAACCTAGACCCGCTGGAGAAATACTTGGACTTATACGGATACACGCGGTAACGGCGTCGAAAGGGGGTAGCATTGTGTAACCAGCTGCTTGTTTGTGTTAGGGTATCCCATAGGAACATAAAACAAGTTGGTAGAACCCACCTCTTCGGAAGATTCCCGACGTTTCGTACGATAAGGGAGTTTCACCCTATAAGCGCATGTAAACTCACGAGGGAGAAACGGACGTCGGTGAAGCGGGTCACACCCCGGAGTTCAATATTTGCCATCCAAAGACCACAACACACATATACTAACATGGTATGCCACCCTCTAGCTTGTGTGGGGACCGGACGCTCCGTAGCCCCCCTCCGGTGAAAACCTAGACCCGCTGGAGAAATACCGGACTTATACGGATACACGCGGTAACGGCGTCGAAAGGGGGTAGCATTGTGGAACCAGCTGCTTGGTTGTGTTAGGGTATCCCATAGGAACATAAAACAAGTTGGTAGAACCCACCTCTTCGGAAGATTCCCGACGTTTCGTCCGATAAGGGAGTTTCACCCTATAAGCGCATGTAAACTCACGAGGGAGAAACGGACGCCGGTGAAGCGGGTCACACCCCGGAGTGAAATCTTTGCCATCCAAAGACCACAACACACATATACTAACATGGTATGCCACCCTCTAGCTTGTGTGGGGACCCGGACGCTCCATAGCCCCCCTCCGGTAAAAACCTAGACCCGTTGGAGAAATACCGGACTTATACGGATACACGCGGGTAACGGCGTCGAAAGGGGGTAGCATTGTGTAACCAGCTGCTTGGTTGTGTTAGGGTATCCCATAGGAACATAAAACAAGTTGGTAGAACCCACCTCTTCGGAAGATTCCCGACGTTTCGTACGATAAGGGAGTTTCACCCTATAAGCGCATGTAAACTCACGAGGGAGAAACGGACGTCGGTGAAGCGGGTCACACCCCGGAGTTCAATATTTTCCATCCAATGACCACAACACACATATACTAACATGGTATGCCACCCTCTAGCTTGTGTGGGGACCCGGACGCTCCGTAGCCCCCCTCCGGTGAAAACCTAGACCCGCTGGAGAAATACCGGACTTATACGGATACACGCGGTAACGGCGTCGAAAGGGGGTAGCATTGTGGAACCAGCTGCTTGGTTGTGTTAGGGTATCCCATAGGAACATAAAACAAGTTGGTAGAACCCACCTGTTCGGAAGATTCCCGACGTTTCGTCCGATACGGGAGTTTCACCATATAAGCGCATGTAAACTCACGAGGGAGAAACGGACGCCGGTGAAGCGGGTCACACCCCGGAGTGCAATCTTTGCCATCCAAAGACCACAACACACATATACTAACATGGTATGCCACCCTCTAGCTTGTGTGGGGACCCGGACGCTCCGTAGCCCCCCTCCGGTGAAAACCTAGACCCGCTGGAGAAATACCGGACTTATACGGATACACGCGGTAACGGCGTCGAAAGGGGGTAGCATTGTGGAACCAGCTGCTTGGTTGTGTTAGGGTATCCCATAGGAACATAAAACAAGTTGGTAGAACCCACCTCTTCGGAAGATTCCCGACGTTTCGTCCGATAAGGGAGTTTCACCCTATATGCGCATATAAACTCACGAGGGAGAAACGGACGCCGGTGAAGCGGGTCACACCCCGGAGTGAAATCTTTGCCATCCAAAGACCACAACACACATATACTAACATGGTATGCCACCCTCTAGCTTGTGTGGGGACCCGGACGCTCCGTAGCCCCCCTCCGGTGAAAACCTAGACCCGCTGAGAAATACCGGACTTATACGGATACACGCGGTAACGGCGTCGAAAGGGGGTAGCATTGTGTAACCAGCTGCTTGGTTGTGTTAGGGTATCCCATAGGAACATAAAACAAGTTGGTAGAACCCACCTCTTCGGAAGATTCCCGACGTTTCGTCCGATAAGGGAGTTTCACCCTATAAGCGCATGTAAACTCACGAGGGAGAAACGGACGCCGGTGAAGCGGGTCACACCCCGGAGTGAAATCTTTGCCATCCAAAGACCACAACACACATATACTAACATGGTATGCCACCCTCTAGCTTGTGTGGGGACCCGGACGCTCCGTAGCCCCCCTCCGGTGAAAACCTAGACCCGCTGGAGAAATACCGGACTTATACGGATACACGCGGTAACGGCGTCGAAAGGGGGTAGCATTGTGTAACCAGCTGCTTGGTTGTGTTAGGGTATCCCATAGGAACATAAAACAAGTTGGTAGAACCCACCTCTTCGGAAGATTCCCGACGTTTCGTCCGATACGGGAGTTTCACCCTATAAGCGCATGTAAACTCACGAGGGAGAAACGGACGCCGGTGAAGCGGGTCACACCCCGAAGTGCAATATTTGCCATCCAAAGACCACAACACACATATACTAACATGGTATGCCACCCTCTAGCTTGTGAAAGGACCCGGACGCTCCGTAGCCCCCCTCCGGTGAAAACCTAGACCCGCTGGAGAAATACCGGACTTATACGGATACACGCGGTAACGGCGTCGAAAGGGGGTAGCATTGTGTAACCAGCTGCTTGGTTGTGTTAGGGTATCCCATAGGAACATAAAACAAGTTGGTAGAACCCACCTCTTCGGAAGATTCCCGACGTTTCGTCCGATAAGGGAGTTTCACCCTATAAGCGCATGTAAATTCACGAGGGAGAAACGGACGTCGGTGAAGCGGGTCACACCCCGGAGTTCAATATTTGCCATCCAAAGACCACAACACACATATACTAACATGGTATGCCACCCTCTAGCTTGTGTGGGGACCCGGACGCTCCGTAGCCCCCCTCCGGTGAAAACCTAGACCCGCTGGAGAAATACCGGACTTATACGGATACACGCGGTAACGGCGTCGAAAGGGGGTAGCATTGTGGAACCAGCTGCTTGGTTGTGTTAGGGTATCCCATAGGAACATAAAACAAGTTGGTAGAACCCACCTCTTCGGAAGATTCCCGACGTTTCGTCCGATAAGGGAGTTTCACCCTATAAGCGCATGTAAACTCACGAGGGAGAAACGGACGCCGGTGAAGCGGGTCACACCCCGGAGTGAAATCTTTGCCATCCAAAGACCACAACACACATATACTAACATGGTATGCCACCCTCTAGCTTGTGTGGGGACCCGGACGCTCCGTAGCCCCCCTCCGGTGAAAACCTAGACCCGCTGGAGAAATACCGGACTTATACGGATACACGCGGTAACGGCGTCGAAAGGGGGTAGCATTGTGTAACCAGCTGCTTGGTTGTGTTAGGGTATCCCATAGGAACATAAAACAAGTTGGTAGAACCCACCTCTTCGGAAGATTCCCGACGTTTCGTCCGATAAGGGAGTTTCACCCTATAAGCGCATGTAAACTCACGAGGGAGAAACGGACGTCGGTGAAGCGGGTCACACCCCGGAGTTCAATATTTGCCATCCAAAGACCACAACACACATATACTAACATGGTATGCCACCCTCTAGCTTGTGTGGGGACCCGGACGCTCCGTAGCCCCCCTCCGGTGAAAACCTAGACCCGCTGGAGAAATACCGGACTTATACGGATACACGCGGTAACGGCGTCGAAAGGGGGTAGCATTGTGGAACCAGCTGCTTGGTTGTGTTAGGGTATCCCATAGGAACATAAAACAAGTTGGTAGAACCCACCTCTTCGGAAGATTCCCGACGTTTCGTCCGATACGGGAGTTTCACCCTATAAGCGCATGTAAACTCACGAGGGAGAAACGGACGCCGGTGAAGCGGGTCACACCCCGAAGTGCAATCTTTGCCATCCAAAGACCACAACACACATATACTAACATGGTATGCCACCCTCTAGCTTGTGTGGGGACCCGGACGCTCCGTAGCCCCCCTCCGGTGAAAACCTAGACCCGCTGGAGAAATACCGGACTTATACGGATACACGCGGTAACGGCGTCGAAAGGGGGTAGCATTGTGGAACCAGCTGCTTGGTTGTGTTAGGGTATCCCATAGGAACATAAAACAAGTTGGTAGAACCCACCTCTTCGGAAGATTCCCGACGTTTCGTCCGATAAGGGAGTTTCACCCTATATGCGCATATAAACTCACGAGGGAGAAACGGACGCCGGTGAAGCGGGTCACACCCCGGAGTGAAATCTTTGCCATCCAAAGACCACAACACACATATACTAACATGGTATGCCACCCTCTAGCTTGTGTGGGGACCCGGACGCTCCGTAGCCCCCCTCCGGTGAAAACCTAGACCCGCTGAGAAATACCGGACTTATACGGATACACGCGGTAACGGCGTCGAAAGGGGGTAGCATTGTGTAACCAGCTGCTTGGTTGTGTTAGGGTATCCCATAGGAACATAAAACAAGTTGGTAGAACCCACCTCTTCGGAAGATTCCCGACGTTTCGTCCGATAAGGGAGTTTCACCCTATAAGCGCATGTAAACTCACGAGGGAGAAACGGACGCCGGTGAAGCGGGTCACATCGCGGAGTGAAATCTTTGCCATCCAAAGACCACAACACACATATACTAACATGGTATGCCACCCTCTAGCTTGTGTGGGGACCCGGACGCTCCGTAGCCCCCCTCCGGTGAAAACCTAGACCCGCTGGAGAAATACCGGACTTATACGGATACACGCGGTAACGGCGTCGAAAGGGGGTAGCATTGTGTAACCAGCTGCTTGGTTGTGTTAGGGTATCCCATAGGAACATAAAACAAGTTGGTAGAACCCACCTCTTCGGAAGATTCCCGACGTTTCGTCCGATAAGGGAGTTTCACCCTATAAGCGCATGTAAACTCACGAGGGAGAAACGGACGACGGTGAAGCGGGTCACACCCCGGAGTGAAATCTTTGCCATCCAAAGACCACAACACACATATACTAACATGGTATGCCACCCTCTAGCTTGTGTGGGGACCCGGACGCTCCGTAGCCCCCCTCCGGTAAAAACCTAGACCCGCTGGAGAAATATTGGACTTATACGGATACACGCGGTAACGGCGTCGAAAGGGGGTAGCATTGTGTAACCAGCTGCTTGTTTGTGTTAGGGTATCCCATAGGAACATAAAACAAGTTGGTAGAACCCACCTCTTCGGAAGATTCCCGACGTTTCGTACGATAAGGGAGTTTCACCCTATAAGCGCATGTAAACTCACGAGGGAGAAACGGACGTCGGTGAAGCGGGTCACACCCCGGAGTTCAATATTTGCCATCCAAAGACCACAACACACATATACTAACATGGTATGCCACCCTCTAGCTTGTGTGGGGACCCGGACGCTCCGTAGCCCCCCTCCGGTGAAAACCTAGACCCGCTGGAGAAATACCGGACTTATACGGATACACGCGGTAACGGCGTCGAAAGGGGGTAGCATTGTGGAACCAGCTGCTTGGTTGTGTTAGGGTATCCCATAGGAACATAAAACAAGTTGGTAGAACCCACCTCTTCGGAAGATTCCCGACGTTTCGTCCGATAAGGGAGTTTCACCCTATAAGCGCATGTAAACTCACGAGGGAGAAACGGACGCCGGTGAAGCGGGTCACACCCCGGAGTGAAATCTTTGCCATCCAAAGACCACAACACACATATACTAACATGGTATGCCACCCTCTAGCTTGTGTGGGGACCCGGACGCTCCATAGCCCCCCTCCGGTAAAAACCTAGACCCGTTGGAGAAATACCGGACTTATACGGATACACGCGGTAACGGCGTCGAAAGGGGGTAGCATTGTGTAACCAGCTGCTTGGTTGTGTTAGGGTATCCCATAGGAACATAAAACAAGTTGGTAGAACCCACCTCTTCGGAAGATTCCCGACGTTTCGTACGATAAGGGAGTTTCACCCTATAAGCGCATGTAAACTCACGAGGGAGAAACGGACGTCGGTGAAGCGGGTCACACCCCGGAGTTCAATATTTTCCATCCAATGACCACAACACACATATACTAACATGGTATGCCACCCTCTAGCTTGTGTGGGGACCCGGACGCTCCGTAGCCCCCCTCCGGTGAAAACCTAGACCCGCTGGAGAAATACCGGACTTATACGGATACACGCGGTAACGGCGTCGAAAGGGGGTAGCATTGTGGAACCAGCTGCTTGGTTGTGTTAGGGTATCCCATAGGAACATAAAACAAGTTGGTAGAACCCACCTGTTCGGAAGATTCCCGACGTTTCGTCCGATACGGGAGTTTCACCATATAAGCGCATGTAAACTCACGAGGGAGAAACGGACGCCGGTGAAGCGGGTCACACCCCGGAGTGCAATCTTTGCCATCCAAAGACCACAACACACATATACTAACATGGTATGCCACCCTCTAGCTTGTGTGGGGACCCGGACGCTCCGTAGCCCCCCTCCGGTGAAAACCTAGACCCGCTGGAGAAATACCGGACTTATACGGATACACGCGGTAACGGCGTCGAAAGGGGGTAGCATTGTGGAACCAGCTGCTTGGTTGTGTTAGGGTATCCCATAGGAACATAAAACAAGTTGGTAGAACCCACCTCTTCGGAAGATTCCCGACGTTTCGTCCGATAAGGGAGTTTCACCCTATATGCGCATATAAACTCACGAGGGAGAAACGGACGCCGGTGAAGCGGGTCACACCCCGGAGTGAAATCTTTGCCATCCAAAGACCACAACACACATATACTAACATGGTATGCCACCCTCTAGCTTGTGTGGGGACCCGGACGCTCCGTAGCCCCCCTCCGGTGAAAACCTAGACCCGCTGCAGAAATACCGGACTTATACGGATACACGCGGTAACGGCGTCGAAAGGGGGTAGCATTGTGTAACCAGCTGCTTGGTTGTGTTAGGGTATCCCATAGGAACATAAAACAAGTTGGTAGAACCCACCTCTTCGGAAGATTCCCGACGTTTCGTCCGATAAGGGAGTTTCACCCTATAAGCGCATGTAAACTCACGAGGGAGAAACGGACGCCGGTGAAGCGGGTCACATCGCGGAGTGAAATCTTTGCCATCCAAAGACCACAACACACATATACTAACATGGTATGCCACCCTCTAGCTTGTGTGGGGACCCGGACGCTCCGTAGCCCCCCTCCGGTGAAAACCTAGACCCGCTGGAGAAATACCGGACTTATACGGATACACGCGGTAACGGCGTCGAAAGGGGGTAGCATTGTGTAACCAGCTGCTTGGTTGTGTTAGGGTATCCCATAGGAACATAAAACAAGTTGGTAGAACCCACCTCTTCGGAAGATTCCCGACGTTTCGTCCGATAAGGGAGTTTCACCCTATAAGCGCATGTAAACTCACGAGGGAGAAACGGACGACGGTGAAGCGGGTCACACCCCGGAGTGAAATCTTTGCCATCCAAAGACCACAACACACATATACTAACATGGTATGCCACCCTCTAGCTTGTGTGGGGACCCGGACGCTCCGTAGCCCCCCTCCGGTAAAAACCTAGACCCGCTGGAGAAATATTGGACTTATACGGATACACGCGGTAACGGCGTCGAAAGGGGGTAGCATTGTGTAACCAGCTGCTTGTTTGTGTTAGGGTATCCCATAGGAACATAAAACAAGTTGGTAGAACCCACCTCTTCGGAAGATTCCCGACGTTTCGTACGATAAGGGAGTTTCACCCTATAAGCGCATGTAAACTCACGAGGGAGAAACGGACGTCGGTGAAGCGGGTCACACCCCGGAGTTCAATATTTGCCATCCAAAGACCACAACACACATATACTAACATGGTATGCCACCCTCTAGCTTGTGTGGGGACCCGGACGCTCCGTAGCCCCCCTCCGGTGAAAACCTAGACCCGCTGGAGAAATACCGGACTTATACGGATACACGCGGTAACGGCGTCGAAAGGGGGTAGCATTGTGGAACCAGCTGCTTGGTTGTGTTAGGGTATCCCATAGGAACATAAAACAAGTTGGTAGAACCCACCTCTTCGGAAGATTCCCGACGTTTCGTCCGATAAGGGAGTTTCACCCTATAAGCGCATGTAAACTCACGAGGGAGAAACGGACGCCGGTGAAGCGGGTCACACCCCGGAGTGAAATCTTTGCCATCCAAAGACCACAACACACATATACTAACATGGTATGCCACCCTCTAGCTTGTGTGGGGACCCGGACGCTCCATAGCCCCCCTCCGGTAAAAACCTAGACCCGTTGGAGAAATACCGGACTTATACGGATACACGCGGTAACGGCGTCGAAAGGGGGTAGCATTGTGTAACCAGCTGCTTGGTTGTGTTAGGGTATCCCATAGGAACATAAAACAAGTTGGTAGAACCCACCTCTTCGGAAGATTCCCGACGTTTCGTACGATAAGGGAGTTTCACCCTATAAGCGCATGTAAACTCACGAGGGAGAAACGGACGTCGGTGAAGCGGGTCACACCCCGGAGTTCAATATTTTCCATCCAATGACCACAACACACATATACTAACATGGTATGCCACCCTCTAGCTTGTGTGGGGACCCGGACGCTCCGTAGCCCCCCTCCGGTGAAAACCTAGACCCGCTGGAGAAATACCGGACTTATACGGATACACGCGGTAACGGCGTCGAAAGGGGGTAGCATTGTGGAACCAGCTGCTTGGTTGTGTTAGGGTATCCCATAGGAACATAAAACAAGTTGGTAGAACCCACCTGTTCGGAAGATTCCCGACGTTTCGTCCGATACGGGAGTTTCACCATATAAGCGCATGTAAACTCACGAGGGAGAAACGGACGCCGGTGAAGCGGGTCACACCCCGGAGTGCAATCTTTGCCATCCAAAGACCACAACACACATATACTAACATGGTATGCCACCCTCTAGCTTGTGTGGGGACCCGGACGCTCCGTAGCCCCCCTCCGGTGAAAACCTAGACCCGCTGGAGAAATACCGGACTTATACGGATACACGCGGTAACGGCGTCGAAAGGGGGTAGCATTGTGGAACCAGCTGCTTGGTTGTGTTAGGGTATCCCATAGGAACATAAAACAAGTTGGTAGAACCCACCTCTT
Source organism: Alopecurus myosuroides (assembly GCA_028641055.1). NCBI lineage: Eukaryota > Viridiplantae > Streptophyta > Magnoliopsida > Poales > Poaceae > Alopecurus > Alopecurus myosuroides. The sequence continues at coordinate 9,095,543 of CM054058.1, read as the reverse complement.
CGGAAGATTCCCGACGTTTCGTCCGATAAGGGAGTTTCACCCTATATGCGCATATAAACTCACGAGGGAGAAACGGACGCCGGTGAAGCGGGTCACACCCCGGAGTGAAATCTTTGCCATCCAAAGACCACAACACACATATACTAACATGGTATGCCACCCTCTAGCTTGTGTGGGGACCCGGACGCTCCGTAGCCCCCCTCCGGTGAAAACCTAGACCCGCTGCAGAAATACCGGACTTATACGGATACACGCGGTAACGGCGTCGAAAGGGGGTAGCATTGTGTAACCAGCTGCTTGGTTGTGTTAGGGTATCCCATAGGAACATAAAACAAGTTGGTAGAACCCACCTCTTCGGAAGATTCCCGACGTTTCGTCCGATAAGGGAGTTTCACCCTATAAGCGCATGTAAACTCACGAGGGAGAAACGGACGCCGGTGAAGCGGGTCACATCGCGGAGTGAAATCTTTGCCATCCAAAGACCACAACACACATATACTAACATGGTATGCCACCCTCTAGCTTGTGTGGGGACCCGGACGCTCCGTAGCCCCCCTCCGGTGAAAACCTAGACCCGCTGGAGAAATACCGGACTTATACGGATACACGCGGTAACGGCGTCGAAAGGGGGTAGCATTGTGTAACCAGCTGCTTGGTTGTGTTAGGGTATCCCATAGGAACATAAAACAAGTTGGTAGAACCCACCTCTTCGGAAGATTCCCGACGTTTCGTCCGATAAGGGAGTTTCACCCTATAAGCGCATGTAAACTCACGAGGGAGAAACGGACGACGGTGAAGCGGGTCACACCCCGGAGTGAAATCTTTGCCATCCAAAGACCACAACACACATATACTAACATGGTATGCCACCCTCTAGCTTGTGTGGGGACCCGGACGCTCCGTAGCCCCCCTCCGGTAAAAACCTAGACCCGCTGGAGAAATATTGGACTTATACGGATACACGCGGTAACGGCGTCGAAAGGGGGTAGCATTGTGTAACCAGCTGCTTGTTTGTGTTAGGGTATCCCATAGGAACATAAAACAAGTTGGTAGAACCCACCTCTTCGGAAGATTCCCGACGTTTCGTACGATAAGGGAGTTTCACCCTATAAGCGCATGTAAACTCACGAGGGAGAAACGGACGTCGGTGAAGCGGGTCACACCCCGGAGTTCAATATTTGCCATCCAAAGACCACAACACACATATACTAACATGGTATGCCACCCTCTAGCTTGTGTGGGGACCCGGACGCTCCGTAGCCCCCCTCCGGTGAAAACCTAGACCCGCTGGAGAAATACCGGACTTATACGGATACACGCGGTAACGGCGTCGAAAGGGGGTAGCATTGTGGAACCAGCTGCTTGGTTGTTTTAGGGTATCCCATAGGAACATAAAACAAGTTGGTAGAACCCACCTCTTCGGAAGATTCCTGACGTTTCGTCCGATAAGGGAGTTTCACCCTATAAGCGCATGTAAACTCACGAGGGAGAAACGAACGCCGGTGAAGCGGGTCACACCCCGAAGTGCAATCTTTGCCATCCAAAGACCACAACACACACATATACTAACATGGTATGCCACCCTCTAGCTTGTGAAAGGACCCGGACGCTCCGTAGCCCCCCTCCGGTGAAAACCTAGACCCGCTGGAGAAATACCGGACTTATATGGATACACGCGGTAACGGCGTCGAAAGGGGGTAGCATTGTGGAACCAGCTGCTTGGTTGTGTTAGGGTATCCCATAGGAACATAAAACAAGTTGGTAGAACCCACCTCTTCGGAAGATTCCCGACGTTTCGTCCGATAAGTGAGTTTCACCCTATAAGCGCATGTAAACTCACGAGGGAGAAACGGACGCCGGTGAAGCGGGTCACACCCCGGAGTGAAATCTTTGCCATCCAAAGACCACAACACACATATACTAACATGGTATACCACCCTCTAGCTTGTGTGGGGACCCGGACGCTCCGTAGCCCCCCTCCGGTGAAAACCTAGACCCGCTGGAGAAATTCCGGACTTATACGGATACACGAGGTAACGGCGTCGAAAGGGGGTAGCATTGTGTAACCAGCTGCTTGATTGTGTTAGGGTATCCCATAGGAACATAAAACAAGTTGGTAGAACCCACCTCTTCGGAAGATTCCCGACGTTTCGTCCGATAAGGGAGTTTCACGCTATAAGCGCATGTAAACCCACGAGGGAGAAACGGACGCCGGTGAAGCGGGTCACACCCCGGAGTTCAATCTTTGCCATCCAAAGACCACAACACACATATACTAACATGGTATGCCACCCTCTAACTTGTGTGGGGACCCGGACGCTCCGTAGCCCCCCTCCGGTGAAAACCTAGACCCGCTGGAGAAATATCGGACTTATACGCATACACGCGGTAACAACGTCGTATGTGGGTACCAATGTGGAACTAGTGTTATTTCACCGTGTTGTATAGGGTCGGCTCCGGGAGATTTCACCGTGTTATTTCATGGGCGCGGGTGGCGGTATATTAGAAAGATTAGGATAATGCATTGGTTTAAACAAAATATTAGAAGAAACAAATTCTAATATCAGAACAAATTTATACCACACGGGCGTAGGGAAAGGTTTTTTTTTAAAACACAAACGCACATGGCCTGCCGACACCCGTGATAGCAGAATGTTCAGGGGAGCTAGCATGGGCTGCCGACACCCGTGATAAAGAAGCGGACCGACACGAGTTTGTCGCGCCGATTATGATACTAATAATCCACCTAGCACAAGAAGGTTCCACTCATATTAGATCTTGTTTATGACTATATATACTTTTCCTTTCTGCCTTGTTTGAATTGACGAAATGCAAAAGAAAAAAAAAACCTAAGCCGACGGCACCCCCTCGGCGTAGGGTTAGGTTACACACGCGCGCGCACGGTACGGTCGAGCGCGGGAGAAAAAAAATTTATACTACGCCGACGGCACCCCCTCGGGGTAGCCCATCACATAACGGGCCTCCTTCCAACGGCGTAACGGGGCGTCCCCTACGCCGAGGGGGATACATACGCCGACGGTGGCCCTCGGCGTATGTTCCATACGCCGAGGGGCGAATAGACGCCGACGGTCACGTCGCCTGCCGATCCTGTCGACCACCCTACGCCGAGGGGGACGACATTTGGCCGTCGGCGTCTCTGACGGCCGTCGGCGTCTGAGCTGATTCCCGTAGTGATATGTTGACTTAATAAAATGGACTACCGGATACATATGGACATGCTGCCACAAATTTACGAAATATGGACATGTTGCAATAAAAGAAAACGGCAAGGAACATGTGTAAACGATTTCATTAAAAGTAAATCAGTACAGAAATTGATTGTCTCGGTAGCCATCCGAGTTTTGAACAACATAGCATCGTACGTACGTGCACGCATGGATTAAGCGGCACCATTATATGATTAATAAATAAAAAGTGGGTAATTAGCTAAGCCCATGTGCATATGGATGCTGCTCCATGTAGAAAAGGGACGCAACGCCATGCGCTAATTAGCAAGCCCATGTTGTGTGATAGCAGCGAGGGACGTAGCGCGACCGGCTAGAGACGGAGGCGATGTGAAGTGGCACTGCTGTTGTACATACAAGATAAAAACGGGGCAAGCTAATATACCGATCCGATCCTTTGTGGAGAAACTGGTCGCTTAAGGGTAGAAATAAGCTTTCCAACAGCTTAAGAGTAGCGTTAGGTTCCGGCCAGCGTGGTGTCTAGCTTAACCTGACCTGATTTATTATGATACGCATGCATCGCGTGTATCTATATACATATATAAGGTTTCGTCGGTGCCGTCGTTGGCACCGACCGGCGACCAAGCACTAATCAGTGTCACAACAATCCATGGCAATAGAGTTTGATTAATCGATCAAGATCTCGTCTCCAGCCAGGCGGGCTACATAATATAAATAGGACACTACAGGAATCGCACGATATGCCGACGGCCGCCGTCGGCACCTTGTCGTCGGCATATGACCGCGTCGGCACAGGTCAAATGGCCGTCGGCACACTAAAAGCCGTCGGCACACCAAGCTCTATGCCGACGGCAAAACCGTCGGCACAATATTTATAAAATAATTGAAAAAAAATTCAAGAAAAAATTTGAATTTTTTTTTTTGTACTTTTTTGAAATTCTATTCCAAAATTTTTCACTTAGCCACATATTTAATCTCTAATTACACAATTAATCTAGTCAACATACTTAAGTTAGTCAAACTTCCCGTTCGGTCACCTATCCTGAAATTCCTCTAGTCCAAGCACGCTTAACCTTTGAGTTTCTTACAAACCAGATTCCATATGAGATGTTAGAACTTACTGATATTACTATCATATCAATCATATTAACCTGTGGGGAATAATGTGAAACTTTTCTATTGTTTAAATTTAAAATAATATTTGAACAAATAACAATAATTATATAATTATCTTTATTGACTAAATAACAATATAATGTTAGAAATTACTTTATTTTGTGAATAAATTATTTAATATACAATAATTTATATCTTTAAATCCGTAAATCGAAATTTGACAAATAAAATGTCTAAATCGATTAGAAAAATTAGAGAAATTCAAATATGACATCCATATCATAAAAACATCGATAGTTTTAAAAAAAATAAACTCTTTTGATAAATAGCCATGGTGACCATTTTGACAGTTTCTGCCGATTCAGCTGGAAACATGCCAAATGACGGGTGAAATGGCCAAATCCATTGCATAGTTTGTTTAAATATGTACATATTCCACACAAACATGCATATTGGAAGCACGAACAATATTCCCGAAGAAAGTTTTGCTTTTCATTGAATAAAAGAACCATTTTCTATTCTCCGAGTGTGAAAAATTGTTTTTTGTGAAGCATCAACCACAAATATGTTGCAAAACCTGGGAGCTGCATTTTTTGAAAATACTAGACCATGTTATATGCACAAATAACCAATTATTTTTCTCTGAAAAGGTTTTTATCCACCTCTTTTGAAGAACACAAGTTTCTGCCGATTCAGTTGGAAACGGGTCAAATTTGAACTACAGGTGCCTCGTAGTTTGCTCATGATTTTTGGAAAAAATCACTTTTAGATACACAACTACCTATTTTATCAGAGATACACCAAGAGTTTCTCAATATTCAAGCCCTAGCTACGAACGGTCATGCCCGCCGTCTTGACTTTTTCACGAAACCGACTTAGAAAATTCCAGAAATTTTAAAAAACCCCAAAATGATGCAAGACCTTCGCGTGGTGTCATTATATATGTCCTATTATCCACCAAAAATAATAAAATTGGAATACGACAGTTGTGTTGAAAATATGTTCACATAAATGAGCTATCTCCTACGAACATTCTAGGGTTTCGGGCCAAATGACGGGTGAAATGGCCAAATCCATTGCATAGTTTGTTTAAATATGTACATATTCCACACAAACATGCATATTGGAAGCACGAACAATATTCCCGAAGAAAGTTTTGCTTTTCATTGAATAAAAGAACCATTTTCTATTCTCCGAGTGTGAAAAATTGTTTTTTGTGAAGCATCAACCACAAATATGTTGCAAAACCTGGGAGCTGCATTTTTTGAAAATACTAGACCATGTTATATGCACAAATAACCAATTATTTTTCTCTGAAAAGGTTTTTATCCACCTCTTTTGAAGAACACAAGTTTCTGCCGATTCAGTTGGAAACGGGTCAAATTTGAACTACAGGTGCCTCGTAGTTTGCTCATGATTTTTGGAAAAAATCACTTTTAGATACACAACTACCTATTTTATCAGAGATACACCAAGAGTTTCTCAATATTCAAGCCCTAGCTACGAACGGTCATGCCCGCCGTCTTGACTTTTTCACGAAACCGACTTAGAAAATTCCAGAAATTTTATAAAACCCCAAAATGATGCAAGACCTTCGCGTGGTGTCATTATATATGTCCTATTATCCACCAAAAATAATAAAATTGGAATACGACAGTTGTGTTGAAAATATGTTCACATAAATGAGCTATCTCCTACGAACATTCTAGGGTTTCGGGCCAAATGACGGGTGTAATGGCCAAATCCATGGCATAGTTTGTTTAAATATGCCCATATTGCACACAAAAATGCATATTGGAAGCACGGACAATGTTCCCCAAGAAAGTTTTCCTTTTCATTGAATAAAAAAACCATTTTCCATCTTCCGAGTGTGAAAAATGGCTTTTTTGTGAAGCATCAACCACAAATATGTTGCAAAACCTGGGAGCTGCATTTTTTGAAAATACTAGACCATGTTATATGCACAAATAACCAATTATTTTCCTCTGAAAAGGTTTTCATCCACCTCTTTTTAAGAACACAAGTTACGACTGCCGATTCAGCTGGAAACGAGTCAAATTTGAACTACAGGTGCCTCGTAGTTTGCTCATGATTTTTGGAAAAAATCATTTTTAGGTACACAACTACCTATTTCATCAGAGATACACCAAGAGTTTCTCAATATTCAAGCCCTAGCTACGAACGGTCATGCCCGCCGTCTTGACTTTTTCACGAAACCGACTTAGAAAATTCCAGAAAATTTAAAAAACCCCAAAATGATGCAAGACCTTCGCGTGGTGTCATTATATATGTCCTATTATCCACCAAAAATAATAAACTTGGAATACGACAGTTGTGTTGAAAATATGTTCACATAAATGAGCTATCTCCTACGAACATTCTAGGGTTTCGGGCCAAATGACGGGTGTAATGGCCAAATCCATGGCACAGTTTGTTTAAATATGCCCATATTCCACACAAACATGCATATTGGAAGCACGGACAATGTTACCGAAGAAAGTTTTCCTTTTCATTGAATAAAAAAACCATTTTCCATCTTGCGAGTGTGAAAAATGGCTTTTTTGTGAAGCATCAACCACAAATATGTTGCAAAACCTGGGAGCTGCATTTTTTGAAAATAATAGACCATGTTATATGCACAAATAACCAATTATTTTCCTCTGAAAAGGTTTTCATCCACCTCTTTTTAAGAACACAAGTTTCTGCCGATTCAGCTGGAAACGGGTCAAATTTGAACTACAGGTGCCTCGTAGTTTGCTCATGATTTTTGGAAAAAATCATTTTTAGGTACACAACTACCTATTTCATCAGAGATACACCAAGAGTTTCTCAATATTCAAGCCCTAGCTACGAACGGTCATGCCCGCCGTCTTGACTTTTTCATGAAACCGACTTAGAACATTCCAGAAAATTTAAAAAACCCCAAAATGATGCAAGACCTTCACGTGGTGTTATTATATATTGTCCTAGTATCCACCAAAAATAATAAACTTGGAATACGACAGTTGTGTTGAAAATATGTTCACATAAATGAGCTATCTCCTACGAACATTCTAGGGTTTCGGGCTAAATGACGGGTGTAATGGCCAAATCCATGGCATAGTTTGTTTAAATATGCCCATATTCCACGCAAACATGCATATTGGAAGCACGGACAATGTTCCCGAAGAAAGTTTTCCTTTTCATTGAATAAAAAAACCATTTTCCATCTTCCGAGTGTGAAAAATGGCTTTTTTTGTGAAGCATCAACCACAAATATGTTGCAAAACCTAGGAGGTGCATTTTTTGAAAATACTAGACCATGTTATATGCACAAATAACCAATTATTTTCCTCTAAAAAGTTTTTCATCCACCTCTTTTGAAGAACACAAGTTTCTACCGATTCAGCTGGAAACGGGTCAAATTTGAACTACAGGTAGTGCCTCGTAGTTTGCTCATGATTTTTGGAAAAAATCATTTTTAGGTACACAACTACCTATTTCATCAGAGAAACACCAAGAGTTTCTCAATATTCAAGCCCTAGCTACGAACGGTCATGCCCGCCGTCTTGACTTTTTCATGAAACCGACTTAGAAAATTCCAGAAAATTTAAAAAACCCCAAAATGATGCAAGACCTTCGCGTGGTGTTATTATATATGTCCTAGTATCCAGCAAAAATAATAAACTTGGAATACGACAGTTGTGTTGAAAATATGTTCACATAAATGAGTTATCTCCTACGAACATTCTAGGATTTCGAGCCAAATGACGGGTGTAATGGCCAAATCCATGGCATAGTTTATTTAAATATGCCCATATTCCACACAAACATGCATATTGGAAGCAGAGACAATGTTCCCGAAGAAAGTTTTGCTTTTCATTGAATAAAAAAACCATTTTCCATCTTCCGAGTGTGAAAAATGGTTTTTTTTGTGAAGCATCAACCACAAATATGTTGCAAAACCTGGGAGCTGCATTTTTTGAAATTACTAGGCCATGTTATATGCACAAATAACCAATTATTTTCCTCTTAAAAGGTTTTCATCCACCTCTTTTGAAGAGTACAAGTTTCTGCCGATTCAGCTAGAAACGGGTCAAATTTGAACAACAGGTACCTCGTAGTTTGGTCATGATTTTTGGAAAAAATTATTTTTAGGTACACAACTACCTATTTCTCATGATTTTTAGGTCCACCTAGATTTTGGTTGGATTCAGACGCCCCACAACCCTCTCAGACGAAACTGTTAACCCATTATTGTTAGTTGCGTTATTTCTCATGATTTTTTTTCTAATTATTTAGCTTTAACAATATGCATGATAATTTAGATATGTTTCTCCTCTTCGAAACGAGCTAAAGAACGGCAAAAACCGAGTTGGAACGCAAAAGTTATGATCAAAACGGTGATTAAGTCAAAAAAAAATTGAAGCCGTCGGCATAGCTCAATTTTTTTTTCCCAATTCGGAATTCCTTCTTAGGGTTGATGCCGACGGCAGCCGTCGGCGTAGCTCAAAAAAAAAAGGCCGACGGCATTGCCGTCGGCATAGCAATTTTTTTGTTCGTAATTTGTGATTTCCTCACTCGATCTATGCCGACGGCCCCGACAAATTGCCGTCGGCATAGAATTTGGCCGTCGGCATATCGGCCGATTCCTGTAGTGGGAGCCTCGCCCTATACTCTCATAGCAAGTCTCCATATAATCCAGCAACAACCATTCATCCGCTCTGGAAAGAATATAGGCGCATTAGAAGTTGCTCGCTCCAGCCATGGCGATGCGTTCCACCTCCTGCGCCACGCTGAAGATGATCGTCGTGTTCATGGTTGCCCTCTTCACCGTGCATCTGCTCATGGCGGCACCGGCGACCGCCGCGTGCACCAACTCTCCCTGGTCACAGCCACTTGTCACGCCCTGTAGCGCATGCACTCAGCTCTGCCAATTTAAGTGTGGGTTACGCGGTGGAGTGGAGGAGGGCAAGTGTTTTGATGACTGCTTCCCGGAAGATTGCTAGGATTCTCTGCAGAAAGAAAGGCAGCTTATTTTTCGTGCCATCGACTACAAACATGTCGTCAAATAATTAAGCTCTACAAGCTAGGATGGACGGCGGTTGTATGTATATGTATGTACCTCATGTTTGAGTTATGATTGTTCTGTCCCACTTGTTTTCTTACCGTCTTTCATCTACCTATTCTAACCAAAGATTGTATGTGGATCCACTTGTTTTCTTAATTACCCAGCACTCCTTGGGCCGGAAAACCATTTTATCCGATCGGAAACTTACTATACGTGCAGTGTATGTGTAGCAGGAATTCCTATCTGATTTGCCTGTGGGTCATCCACGCAATAATTAAGGGTGGCTTCGTGTATGTCACGAGGGAGGGGACATGAGGCCGTTTGCGTCCAACATGGGCTCGCCTAAGTTAATCTGTTTTATGGCACACCGGATTAAGCCTCTGTATTTCTTGATGGTGACGATATTCGATACGTGGGGATCGCGTGGAAGAAAAGAAAATCTTTTTTTTAGACAGAAGGCCCGAGAGACACTGGTAGAAAATAGGCCTACAGTCCCGGTTCGCCAGGACCATTAATCCCGTGCGGGCAACCGGGACTAGCTATGCGCGACTAAATGCCCCCCCCTATAGTCCCGCCACTTACGGACCGGGACTAAAAGCCCGTCCACGTGGGCGCTAGGGGTCCGTTGCGGCGGAGGACCTTTAGTCCCGGTTCTTGTGGTTAACCGGGACTGAAAACCTGCGCAGGTTTAGGGTTTTAAGCCCCCTAAACCTGTTTCCTTTTTAATTTGTTTTGTTTTAATTTCAGTACACATATATATGCATATATATATATATGAAATATCAAACAAGGAGAATTCAATAGGAATATATAATATATATTCAATATCGGGTGACCATATATACAACCTCGAACAAGTTTCCATATTACACAATTAAGATGGACGAGCATACACAAATTCGCACAAGTTTCAAAGTACTTAGGGCTTATACATGCGGATAAAAGTCATCGTCGGTGGACGCATGGAACTCTCCTTTCTTCTGGATGACATGCCTAAGGAAAAATCCTGCTATTTCCTCTTGAATTGGTCGGAAGCGAGCTTCTGGAGTAAGCGCCCTCCGCAAGTTATTGAGACCCTTCCGCGTTTCCTCGTCCTTCTTCCTCTCAGATATTTCTTTCCGTATGTTCTCACAGACATAGTATCCACATAGACCGGTCCCCGGTGGCTGCTTATCCACACCTTTGACCACATTTTTAAATCGTAGCGCATCTTTGAATTCACCGACATGTTAAAGTGAGAGCCGTCTCCAAACTCTACAATGCAAATAAAATTAAATGAACAAGCGAGTTATTAGCTTAGAAAATGAACAAAAGAGACCGATCGATATAGAGCGCAAATGATTGAAAAATAATTACTTTTGCATCATTTTTCTCATGTTGACCCAAAGATCTGTATTTGAATTCATAGAGTCAATGATGAAAACTATGGACTTGTGAAGATCAATTTTTAGCAGAATCCAGTGGTACCTGCGGACACATTAGATGCAGAGTCATGCATAATTTATCGATTGGACATACCATGCATGGAGTAAACAAAAGAGAATGGGAACATGAGAGAAACACTCACCCAAAATGGTAAGGAAATAGAATATACCTTTTGGATTCATGCTTTTTAAAAAAATTGTACAAGTCTTTCTCCACGTCTATGGGGTGACGTTCTAACATAGTTCCATTAATGATTTGTGGGTCAATGAACCCAACATCATGGATGAGTCTTACTTTGCATTCCCAAATCTTCAATCTGCATAATAGCGTACGGAACAATATAGTTAGGACAATATATATATATATATATATAGTGTAGGCAATGAAGAACGAGATGAGGTAGAAATAAATCACTTACAGAACGTAGCAACTCAGGATAGATTTGTCGAGCTCACGCATATTGAACAGCTGGAACAATTCACTCAACTCAACTGTTACAGAGTACTTTTTGGTGTGATGCTCCTCTGTATAATCCACATACACATATTCTTTGTCGGTAAATGCTATGAAATCTTTGTACCAACGTAGCAGACTTTGCATTAGTGGTGGTAGATCCTTTTCCTTCGCAGGCTCGACGAGAGGCCCTTTCTTCACATATTTTAATGCTACATCAGCCATTGGCATATCATCCATGTCTAAAAAGGCACGAAGAGACATACCGGCCTCGGACGCATTTTGCATGGCAGTAGCTACAGTCAATCCCATTGCTGTCACAGCATTTATGACCTCGGGGTCCTGTTCCGGAGCGGCTTTCACTATGAGGGGGGGGGGATCGATTGTTTACTCTGCATCCCGAGATGGGCAACTTGTTTCCCGCTTTGTATCATTTTTGCTTTTTTTTCTCCTCCTCCAATATTCCTGCTTGCTTACGAAGTTCAATATCATAGTCTTTAGGCAAATTCTTCACGGATTGGGACACTGTCGATAAAAAATCCGTAGCCCAATAGTCTACAATCGGAGGGAATACTTCCTTGGGCTCAGGCTCCTTTAGCGCCTTCAGTTTTCCCTTCCATTTCTCAACGTCAGCCTTCACGACCAATTTGGTTTCAGCATCACTAAGTTCCCAAGGCCTTGGGGTGAGAGGCTTCAGTGATGGCTCCGGTACCCGTGTGGTCTTAGGTACATAAGGGTCCGGGTTAATAGACCAAGAGCGGGTTCCCTTGCTGGCCGCATGCTTCTGTTTCTTCGCTGGAGGAGGAATGGGGGGCGACGTCTGCTTATCCTCCGGAGGAGGAATGGGGGGCGACGTCCGCTTATCCTCCGGAGGAGGAATGGGGGGCGACGACGTCTGCTTTTCCTCCGGAGGAGGAATAGTGGGAGACGTCTGCTTTTCCTCCGGAGGAGGAATCGTGGGCGACGGCTGCTTAACCGCCGGAGGAGGAAGATCGGGGGACGGCGTCGAATGGCGTGAAGGAGGCGTAGGTGAACCAGCACTAGCACCACCACCACCACCAGCACCTGCACCATCGTAGGGTGGTGGACTTGTTAGCCTTGGCGTCTCGCCTGGAAACACTATGTACTTCTTTTTCCATAGAATGAACTGGCGCTTGACATCTCCAAGTCTTCTCTCCCCTTCGGGTGTAGCTATGTCAATCTCCAGGTCCTCAAACGCTTGGACTATGTCTTCCACCGTGACACGAGCATAGCCATATGGAATGGGGTTGTTGTGATGGAGTGCTCCAGGTGTATAGGGTAAAGCACTGCCGGTAGCCACCTTCATGGAAATGTTCCCCACGGGATAATGCAGATCACATTCTTTCATCTCCTTTACGTCATCCACGGGGTAGTGAGGCTCCGGTGCACGACTCTCGATCATCGGTGCATTAGCACCTGCAGTCGGGGCCTCCGTGGAAGCCACGCTGCTTCTCCGCTGCTGGCTTCCGAGATCCGTTGCATGTTCTTGATGCGGCCCTGCAGCCGACGCTTTTTCTTTCTCAAGTATTCCCGCCACGACCTTCTTCAGGTCAGAAACTTCCATTGCAAGATTCGCCAGTTCATCTGCAGCCCGGTCCGTGCTTTCTAAACATAATCTTTTTCGTTCTCTTGTCGACATAACTGAAACCAATACGTGCTTTCTTTGGCTCCTTCCATTCCTGGACGGTGATCGGGACGATGTCTCTAACAATGACTCCGCATTGGTTGATAAACTTTGTGGTGTGCTGTAGGGGCTTGCCGATTTCACTGACTGATTCGATGGTATATATTTCGGAATCTTTCATCGCCTTGGATTTGCCACGCTTTGTCATACTAGATCCGACCGAGGGCTAAAATAAGAAAGAGAGTCGCGCGCGTTAGTCTTTGCAATTGGACCGAGGGCTAAAATAAGACCGAGGGCTAAAATATATACCTCGCCGGAGGTGGTTGTTCTTTGCAATTGGAGATCGTCGTTTGTCGACGGTTGACCTCCGTCATCAATGTCCATTCCTTCACCTCCTTGATCATCGACAATGTATGTTCCTTCTTCACCTCCTTGATCATCGACAATGTCTGTTCCTCCTTCACCTTCTTGATCCTCAAGGTTCAGATAAGAAGAGATTACATCATCGACAATGTCTGTTCCTCCTCCGGCTATGATATCTAATATATAACCTTCAGCCACCTGTTCCGCCGTCAGGTCTCTATTGTCTGCCATATGTCACTCCTGCAGACATGCATGTAGTAAAAATTAATCAAGTATATAGGAGACTTAGCAAATATTGTCGTAGAAAGAGGGAAAACAGATTGGTAGGGTCGCTCAAATGACTTGGAGAACCCCATAGCTAGGTTGCATTTGCTTTTCTGGTCATTTTGGTATATTACACTTAATATTCTGAATTTATTGAATTAAAACTTACTTTCATTATTTTAATGAATTTAACTCGAATTCAAATATGGTCTCATTTTAAACTTTGTCAAACATGAATGATAATGATATAAACAGATAGCTTACATTTTTGTGAACATTTTGCATATTTTTCCATAATTTTTGGAATTATAAATTAAAAGTTATTTAATTTAGAAGATTTAATTATGTTCTGTAATTCCATATACAGTGGGCCCCACGTGTCATGATGACGTCATTAAAAAAAACTCGTCAACACGTGGCCAGGTGACGTCATGATGACGTCACCCCCTGGCGTCACACGGTGGCCGGCGGTGGCAGTTCAGGCTCTCGGGTCTCCGGCGATTCCGACGATTCCGGCCACGGGGGAGGGAACGGAGATGGGGAGGAGGCCACTGTGGTGCTCGCCACGGGGGAGGGGACGGAGATGGGGACGAGGCCACGGCCACTGTTGTCTCGCCGGCGGCGAATCTGGCCGCGGTAGCGAGCGCGAGGGCGGCGCGTTCTCAGTTCGTGGTCGCCGTTCGAGGGCGGCGCGTTCGCGCGTGAATCGTGGTCTCCGTTCGATGGCGTTGGATCTAGGGCGACGGCGACGGCCCGCGGGGAACCTACCGGAGAGACGGCGACGGACGGGGGCGGAGCAGGGTGGAGGCGGTGGAGAGAAGGGCTCGACGACGGCGACGGCGACGGCGATGGAGACGGCGCGGTCCTCTGCGCGGGCGACGGCGACGGGGCAGATTAAGACGAGCAGGCGCCGGCGCGAGGGAAGAAGAGGGTTTGTGACTTAGGAAATTTTGGGGCAGGAAGGCATCGCACATATATAGGTCCAGCCTTTAGTCCCGGTTCGTGACAGCAACCGGGACTAAAGGTCCCCTGGGGTACCCTCCGCGGGCCTTTAGTCCCGGTTGGTGTCACGAACCGGGACTAAAGGTGAAAATTTTCGCGGCGATTCTCGTTCCCGCGCAGAACGAGCCTTTAGTCCCGGTTCGTGACACCAACCGCGACTAAAGGTGGTTATTCGAATAGAAATAATAGATGCGTGCAACCTTAAAAATACAAATAATATATCAGAAAATTCAGAAAAATAAAACTAATTCTTTTTCCAATCTTAAAAATACAAATAATATATCAGAAAATTCAGAAAAATAGAACTAATTCTTTTTCCAATCTTAAAAATTCCCATAGATAAAAAAGGCAGTACATAATGGCAAGAGTGGATCTAAACCTAAACGGAGAGCATAGATGCATGCATGATCTGATATCTGCTGCTAGTCATACTCCTGCCTAGGCCTACGACATGAGAAAATTCAGAGCCCAGGACTGGGCCTGAGGGTAGCGCAGGCGGGGGTTATCGCCGGCCCTGATGTAGTCCATGACGCTCTGTAGAGTCCGGCCGGACCACCATAGCCGACGACCGGCCTCGTGAAAGTTCCCAGGAGGCAGGCCGTCCTCCTCATACCTGGCGAGCGCCCTCTCACGCCGATTGATGAAGAAGGCATCCCAAGTATGTTGGTTATCGGGATGCCAGCTGGGATCTCTCCGCTGCTCCGGCGTGAGCTCGTGGTAGTAATGGTTCGTGATGGCCGCCCGACGTGCCACACCTTGAGGAAGAGGAGGGACCGGCACTCCTCCGGCGCTCAGCATCCAACCGGCGGGAACACTGTAGCCGGGCGGGCAGGGGTAGTTCGAGGCGGAAAGTGCCTCGGCCTGGTTGAATGTTAGAGTGGGTACGGTAGAAGCCATGAGAGAGTGGTGAGTTTGTATGTGTTTATGCCAATGGTGTGGCAATGCACATATATATAGCGAGAAGAAAACATCCCTTTAGTCCCGGTTGGGGACACCAACCGGGACTAAATGGGTTAGGGTTTCGTTTGGACCAATCAGATAGAATCACACGGATCGTGTGTTTCTTTAAAGCGCTTGTGAGTCGTTGGATCCGGGGTGTGTTTCTTTTGAGCTGTTGTGAGCCGTTCGATCAGGGCTACGGTGTGTTTCTTTCGAGTTGTTGTGAGCCATGGATGAGGTGGTTTCTTAACCGTTGGATCAAAACCCTAGCACAACACTTTGTGAGCCAGAGGACCCTATATATAGCCCACCTTCATACACCGGTCAGTTCATCGAGCAAATACAAAACATCCGGATTCGCCATCATACGTCCTACCGTGCATTTGGTATGCATATTGCACTGAGTAGCCACGGTAGGGCTGTATGATGGTGATACCGATTGTTTTGTTCTACACCCCCCCTTTAACACATCCATCCATGCTTGGATCAGTGTTCACTTTGAGCTCGGGTAGTAATGTGCAACTATTTGCTTGGTTGTGTTAGGGTGGCGCGTGGCGCGGGAATTGTGACGCGTGGCGCGGGAGTTGCGACGCGTGGCGCGGTAGTTTGTGACACGTGGCCAGGAGGGCGCGGTATAAACTGTCGGGCCTCGAGCGCGTCTTCTCCTCTCCACGCACCGTCGCGCTTCCACCATGCCTCCGAGGAGGAACAGCACCACCGGCTTCCGCGGCGTCCGAGCACGGCAGAACGGAATGTTCAGCGCAGATATCCGCTGGGGGGACGACCGCATCCCCCTCGGCACCTTTGCGACGGCGGCGGAGGCAGCCCGCGCCTGGGACGCGGCGGCCTGGCGCCTCAACCGCCCGCGGTCGCTAATGAACTTCAACGACTGCCACACCGTCTGGGAAGCGGAGGCCAGGGCGCCGAAGCCGCAGATCATCACTGCCGCCGACCACCTCCACCTCCGCCACCGCGCGTTTCAGGGCCTAGTCGACGCCAGGGAAGACCGCGTCGTCCGCGAGTATTACCGGAACAACCCGGGGGAGGAGAGCGCCGACGAGGAGCTCTGGCAGACCCGCGCGGCTCAGCGGGCGGAGCGCCGCCTCGAACGCCACCTCGCGTTAGATGCCGCTCGGGAGGCGAGGACGAGGGCGCTGCAGGAGCTTCGTTGGGCCGACCGCGCCGGCGAAGTCTGGGCCTCCGACGATCCGAGGTGGGGGCCTATCTCGGACATACCATCATGCACCTCCGACAACGACGAGGAGGTCACGGACGAGTTCGGCGAAGATGATGACCCGGAGGAGGTCACCGACGAGTTCCCCGACGACGACGGCGAGGAGTAGTGTTCGTCTGTTTTCTCTTTTTAATAAAAGAATTTGCATTCCGGCGACACTGCGGCGCGCTAGCGCGTCTGTTTTCTGTTTTTAGTAAAAGTTTGGTACATTAATAAATTAATTAGAGATAATATAATTCAAAATGATCCATTAAACATGATCCATTCAACAAAGTTTGGTACAATAAATTATTACACATCAATTCTTCCCTTGTGTCCCCGCTTTCTTACGATTTGGACGTATCCATGGAGCATCCTCATCATTTAACTTAATGCTTGGGTCAGAGTTCACTTTGAAGGGCGGAATTTCACCAAACATATTATAATCTTCTGACATGTCTGTCTTGTCCTCCACTCCCACGATGTTTCTTTTCCCTGAAAAAACAATGTGACGCTTTGGATCATCGCATGATGCACTGATCGTTTTCTTATCTTTCCGTTTCCTCGGTTTAATACTCATGTCCTTCAAATAGAAAACCTGAGCGACATCTTTGGCTAGGACGAATGGTTCGTCAAGGTAACCAAGATTGTCGAAATCCACCATTGTCATTCCGTATTGCTCGTCCACCTTTACCCCACCTCCTGTTAGCTTGAACCATTTGCACCGGAACAAAGGGACCTTAAAATAGGGTCCATAGTCAAGTTCTCATATCTCCTCTATGTAACCATAATATGTGACCTTTTGCCCAATCTCGGTTGCTGCATCAAAGCGGACACCACTGTTTTGGTTGGTGCTCTTTTTATCTTGGGAGATCGTGTAAAATGTATTCCCATTAATCTCGTACCCTTGGAAAGTCGTGATAGTCGAAGATGGTGTCTTGGCCAACATGTACAGCTGATCTTCAACATCATTGTCATTCATTAAATGTTTTCGCAACCAACTGCCGAAAGTCTCCATGTGGGCCTTTCTAATCCATGATTCAGGCTTCCCCGGGTTGTTCGAGCGTAAAATATTCTTGTGTTGCTCGAAGTACGGAGCCACCAAGCTCGAATTTTGCAGAACTGTGTAGTGTGCTTCAGTCATAGAATGACCGTCCATACATATCGTTGATTTCCTTCCGATCGTGCCTCTTCCACTTAGTCTCCCCTCGTGCCACGATTGAGGAATACCAATCGGCTTAAGGTCAGGAACATAGTCAATACAGAACTCAATTACCTCCTCATTTCCATAGCCCTTTACGATGCTTCCTTCTGGCCTAGCACGATTACGAACATATTTCTTTAATACTCCCATAAACCTCTCGAAGGGGAACATATTGTGTAGAAATACAGGACCGAGAATGGAAATCTCTTCGACTAGGTGGACCAGGAGGTGCGTCATAATATCGAAGAAGGATGGTGGAAACAGCAACTCAAAACTGACAAGACATTGGACCACATCGTTCTGTAACCGTGGTAGATCTTCTGGACTGATTACCTTCTGAGAGATTGCATTGAGGAATGCACACAGCTTCACAATGGCTACTCGAACATTTTCCTGTAGGAGGCCCCTCAAAGCAATCGGAAGCAATTGCGTCATAATCACGTGGCAGTCGTGAGACTTCAGGTTTTGGAACTTTTTGTCCGCCATGTTTATTATTCCCTTTATATTCGACGAGAAGCCAGACGGGACCTTCATACTGCTCAGGCATTCAAAAAAATGACCTTCTCTTCTTTCGTAAGAGCGTAGCTGGCACGACCTTGAAACCATTCCGGATGCCGGTCATCTGGGTCTTTCAAAAGTTGTTGATCCCGCCGTGCTTCCTTTGTATCCTTTGTCTTCCCATACACGCCCAAGAAGCTTAGCAGGTTCACGCAAACATTCTTCGTAACATGCATCACGTCGATTGCAGAGCGGACATCTAGGACTTTCCAATACTGTAGCTCCCAAAATATCGATTTCTTTTTCCACATGGGTACGTGCCCGTCAACTCCCTGCGGAACTGATTGTCCACCAGGACCCTTTCCAAAGATGACATTCAAATCCTTGACCATATCAAATATCTCAGCTCCAGTACGTTCCGCAGGCTTCGGCCGGTGATCTGCCTTGCCGTTGAAATGCTTGCCTTTCTTTCTTACGTTATGATTTCGGGGAAGAAATCGACGATGACCCAGGTACACGTTCTTCCTACAGTTATCCAAAAATACACTTTCAGTCTCATGTAAGCAGTGCGTGCATGCTTTGTATCCCTTATTTGACTGTCCAGAAAGGTTACTGAGAGCAGGCCAATCGTTGATGGTTACAAAAAGCAACGCTCGTAGGTTAAATTCCTCTTCTTTGTGCTCATCCCACACAGGTACACCAGGTTTGCCCCACAATTGTAAAAGTTCATCAACTAATGGCCTTAGGTACACATCGATGTCGTTGCCGGGTTGCTTCGGACCTTGGATGAGCACTGGCATCATAATGAACTTCCGCTTCATGCACAACCAAGGAGGAAGGTTGTAGATGCATAGAGTCACGGGCCAGGTGCTATGGTTGGAGCTCTGCTCGCCAAAAGGATTCATGCCATCAGTACTTAGACCAAATCTTATGTTCCTTGCGTCAGCTGCAAAATCTTTGAACTCTCTGTCGATCTTTCTCCATTGCGTTCCATCAGCGGGGTGTCTCAACTCCCCGTCGGACTTACGGTCCTCTTTGTGCCATCGCAACAACTTGGCATGATCTTTGTTCCTGAACAGGCGTTTCAACCGAGGTATTATAGGAGCATACCACATCACCTTGGCGGGAACCCTCTTCCTGGGTTTCTCGCCCTCAACATCGTCACCAGGGTCATCGCCTCTGATCTTATAACGCAATGCAGTGCATACAGGGCATTCATTCAAATCCTCGTATGCACCGCGGTAGAGGACGCAGTCGTTAATGCATGCATGTATCTTCAGAATCTCTAAACCTAGAGGGCACACAACCTTCTTTGCTTCGTACGTACTGGTGGGCAACTCGTTATTCTTCGGAAACATATTCTTCAACATTTTCAGCAAATTTTCAAATGATGAGTCAGCTACACCTTCCCGTGCCTTCCATTTCAGCAAATCCAGTGTGCAGCCCAGCTTTTTCAGACTATTGTCGCATCCTGGGTACAGTGACTTCGTGTGATCCTCTAACATGCGATCCAAATTCTCCCTCTCCTTGTCAGTTTCGCAGCGTCTCCGTGCATCAGCAATGGTCCGACCAAGATCATCAGCGGGCTCATCATGTGCCTCTTCTTCACCTTCACCAAACCCTTCCCCACCTTCAGCATCATCCTCCATGAAAGTATCACCGAAAAGGTCATGATAGTTGAAATCGATATCATCCTCTTCTTCATCTTCTTCCATTCTAACCCCTCTTTCGCCATGCTTGGTCCAACAATTATAGCTTGGCATGAAACCGTGCCGAAGCAGGTGCATGTGAACGACTCTTGAGGAGGAGTGACCCTTCTCATTCTTACATTCAGCACATGGACACATAATAAAACCTTGCTGTTTGTTCGCATTTGCCACTACGAGGAAATCTTTCAAACCCGTAGTGAACTCACCGGAGAGTCGGTTACCATACATCCATTGCCGATTCATCTGCATTATTATTATATAAAGTATATAATTAACCATTATGCATCTGTTAAACTAACTAGCTAGCTGGAAATAATACAAATCATGAAAGGTTCAAGTTGCTAACCGCGATCACGGAGGTAAAATAAATGAAAACGCTCAAGTGTGTTTCATGCTATGGGGCATTTCATCGAACACCTTGTGTGCATAGTAGGAACCAAAAGCATACCCACCACCCCCTTGTGAATATTGTGAGCAAATGTGGCCAAGTGCAGCGAGGTGAGTCCTATATATAGGGATGGGCCTTTAGTCCCGGTTCACCTGGACAACCGCGGCTAAAGGCCGTGGGGCCGGCCCGAGGACCTATTAGTCCCCGTTGGTCTGGCCAACCGGGACTAAAGCCCCTCCCCTCCGCCAGCTGTGGGCCGAGCGCGCTGGGCCCAGACTATTGGTCGCGGGTCTCGTCCCGAACCGTGACTAAAGACCCCTATGGTCGCGGGTCCATTATTTTGGGGACTAATGGGGGCGTACCGAAGGCCTATTTTCTACCAGTGAGAAGGCCGACTTCAAATTAATAAAGCCCTGACGACGAGTCAAGTCACAGTGGGTGCGATTAGGAAAATGTCGGCCTCTCCGAAGCTAACGGAAGGGAAAAAGGAGCGGACGCGAGAACGACACGTGGCGGACTCATGTGCGAGAAACCGGACGGAGTGAGTACACGCGTTTCTTTTCAGATCTGTTTTTTCACAACAAAATATCTTTAGAACCGTAATTCAAAATTATGAACCGTTTTCATATTTGAGCTCCTCCCGTCGAGATTTTCAAAACTAGATCCCACGTTGATAGGTTTCGAGAAACTTTTTTTTCGAACTTTGTACACCTTGTTGTTTATACTTTGGAAAACACTTTATTTACGGGGACCTAAACAAGCGTAACGTAGCTCCCTTTCCTTCTTGCGCACGGGAGACTTCATGGGTCGACCTCCATGCCCAGTTAGCAACTGTTTGTCTTTTTTAGCCCAATTTCCGAGTTAACAGCAGCCCACCACGTGCAGGCATAAATACGTTAAGTGTTTCAACATTTTTATCGATGTTGCGGACGTCTTTAAAATTGGTAAAAAATTTGCACACATTTTGTTGAGAAATCATAAGCGAGATGTTGCAATGTTTTCTGGATGATTTTGTAAGAAATACGTATAAGTGTTTAGAATTCATTTGGAATGATATGTTTTTATGTGTTCATCTACATGTTGTAAACATGTGATTTTATTGTTGCTCTCGTTTTGCTTTTTTGTTGAAACGACGGATAATTTTTGTTGCAACTGGAATGGTGACAAATTATTTTGTTGCTTATCAAGTTTTTAATTGATGCAAATAATTGTTTTGTTGCAATAGGTTGTGATTGTTGTTGAATTGCTTGAACTTTTTTGTTGCAACGAAATAAACACATTGTTTAACTATTCTTTTGTATCATTACTTATATTTGCGATTTTGTTTCGGAACAATTTGTTGCAATAATTTTTTTTGTACACATGGGCGATAATTTTTGTTGCGATAGCAGTGAATTTGTTGCAATGGCACTTTTGCTGTAATTATCGAGATGACCGGGGGCAACGCGATATACCCCTTCGCTTAAGTGGGGCTGTTGTGTACTGTGGGTTCTGTATCTAAAAAAGTAATGGGCTTAAATACAAAAACACGTTTTGCGGATTTTTGGCCGTTAGATGCTGATCCGATGGCTCGCGAGGGGACCTAGGATTAGCAGATCCTAGGCCGACCTACGCCTAGCACTGCCCGCCCTTATACTTTATACTTTCGGTAGCACGCACGCGCGTGTGTACACCAAGTATATCTAGTAGCACGATGCTCGGCTTCGCCTCGATATTTTTTTACGGCTCGGCTTCGCCTCGATAACCATTTATAAAGATTTTGAATAGGTACATAAGTCGTTATGCGCATTGGTCGAAACGTGCATTGGTCGTAGTGCGTGCTACGGCTCGGTGTTGCCTCGTACTACCGCTCGGCTTCGCCTCGAACAAAACGTCTACGCTGTTCATCTAAAAAGTACACACGTGTTGTATCTAAAAAGTATAAAAAAGTACTTACTAAAAAGTATACAAACGTTGTTTCTAAAAATATACATGTTGTATGTGAAAGTATAAAAAAGTTGCTACTGAAAAGTATACAAACGTTGTTCCGAAAGTATAAAAAAATGTTGCTGAAAGTATAATAAAACTGTTCTGGAAAGTATAAAAAAATGTTACTGAAAGTATAAAAAAAACTATTCTGGAAAGTATACGCACGGTGTACCTGGGTGTATATCCGCGCGGGTGTACACATCCGCCTTGGCGTACAACCGCCTGGGTGTACGCTGGCTCTTCTCTGGGTGTACACCCGTCTGGGTGTACAAAGCGCGTGGATGTACAAACTAGTGGGTGTACATCCGCATGGGTGTACATCCGTCTATAACTGTGTACAACCGCCTGGGCGTACACCCGTGGTGCACGTATGTGTACGTCAGCACATGCACTTGGGACGTACTTCGTTAACTGCACATGGGCGTACAACCGTGTGTAACTGGGCGTACTTCTGTGTTGATTCTGGGTGTAAAAAAAAGTTTCTCGAAACCTACCAACATGGGATCTAGTTTTGAAGATCTCGACGCGTGGATCTCAAATATGAAAACGGTTTGTAATTTCGAAAAACGGTTCGCGAGATATTTCATTTTGAAGAAACGAATCTCGAAATAAATGCGTGTCAATCCATCCTCTATCCGTGGGTGGGAAAGGGAAAACCCACCAAAAACTCTCTGGTGACGACACTTGTCAAGCATGCGGACACTCCGTGGAGGCTAGGAGGAAGGAGAAGGTGACAAGTTTCGCGCCCACGGCGCGCGCGGGGTGACCTTCCGGAATGCCGAGCTTTTTCTAGTGATTGCGCAAGTTACGAAGCATCTAACCAGAGAAGAAAAAAAGACGAAAACGACGCCTACTGCAAGGTGAGAACATGTAGATATCAAGCAACTGCAGTTCCGTATGGGTTGGCCAGTCCCCTAACATGCCCCGAAACCCCTCACAGGGAGGGAAAACGGAAAGGAAGATAAGGGAGGGCGAGCAGCTACTGTCTGTCTCGCAAACCATCATGGAGCGCGCGAATCCTACCAATCGTCGGCTCCAGCACCACGGTCTTGTCTCCTAGCCACCGGGTTCCAAACCTGTAAGTATACGGACGATTTCTACAACCCGTCGGCTAGCTGAGATGGGAAGGACCCCTCGGTAGAGAACTTGTTACGCATAGTCCAAAGAGTCCAGCAAAGGGCACCACATCCCATCCAAAGAACTATACTAGACTACCCCGAGTATTTCCGTAGGATCCTATACACATCCGGAAGTAGGTAGCGGTCCAGGAGTTTTCAAGCAGTTCCCTAACTGCACTCCTCATGAATTGGTCAAGGTCACATCGAAAGAAGATGTGGTTCGGTTCTTCCATCTCTCCGCAAAGAGCACAACGCCCCGATAGATGGGACGTTTCTCCCGGTTATGTTATCATTTGCACGGGATCCGCTTGCGGAGGAGTTGCCATAGGAAGATTCATATCTTTAGCGGGACACAGATATCCTAGATCTCCATTAAGTGTTTCTGAGGCATGCCCTGGCAGAGCTTGATGTAGAGGGAACGCACTGTAAACCGTCCGGAAGGCTCGATGCTCCAGGTAAGTACACCCCTCTCAGCCGAGAGACTCACCATTGGAAGGAGGCGAGACAACTCCTCCCACTCAGCCCTCTCCACCGCCCCGAACACCCTGCGAAAGGCCAGCTGCCACTCCCCAAAGTGGCAAGCCTTGGCCATAGAATTCGGGTCGAGGTAGATGGCGAACAGGTTGTGGAACCTACAATGAAGTGGGGCCGCGCCCACCCACCAGTTCCACAAAAACCTAGTCAAGCTCTCATTTTGAACATGAAGCTACGCCCCCAAGCGAAGCAAGTCCTTGACTTTCTGAAGTGTTTTCAAAGCTAGGAGCCCAGGGGATGAGAATAGACCAGCCCATCCGTAAGGATTTTCCACACCCACTTGACCATGATAGAGAGGTTCATCTTTCTCGTGTCAATAATGCCAAGGCCTTAGGGCTGCATACCGCATCCCAGCGGACCCAATGATACTTCTTTTTAGCGCTCCCACCCTTCCAGATGAAGCGAGAGCGATGTTGGTCCTTCTGCCGATGCAACCCGGCCTCCAGGAGTGCCACTCCCATGGCATGAAGCGGAAGGATGGATAGGCATGCTGAAGTGAGAGTCAGTCTGGCCGCCGAAGACATGAGGTTGCTCATCCAGGGGTCAGCCCTTTTGGCAACCTTGCCTACAACCGGGTCCCAGTCTCGAGCCATGAGCGCCCTGTCGCTGATCGGCAGACCCAGATAAGTGAAAGGGAAGTGACCCTCCTTACAGTTTAGCATCTGGGTCACCTTGATCCTCTCTTGGTTAGTGGTCCCCAAAACCATGACCTCGCTATTGTTGAAGTTGATTGATGTCTACTATATGTTACTAATCGTGTAGAGTATGTTGGGCCTATAAGCGCAAAGGTTTGTAGGACAACAACAAATTTCCCTCAAGTGACTAACTCAAGGTTTATCAAACTAAAGGAGGTATAGGTTCGGTGTATCCCTCTCAAGCAACCCTAAATTTAAGATATAATAAGTCTCTTGTGTCCCCAACATACCAATACAATTTTCAGTTGTATAGGTGCACTAGTTTGGCGAAGAGATGATAAAATATGGGTAATATGGATGCGAATACAAGGTGTATTAAATCTGTAATAAAAATAGCAGCAAGCAAACAAGTAGTAAAATAGAGAGCAAACGATATAGCAATGGCGGAAAACAATCCCTAGGGATCATACTTTCACATGACATTTCCTCTCACATCATGCAAGGAAGACATAGCTCGTAAATCGTTCCTAGTGGATCAAGTAGGATGATAATCGTGTAGGTATAAACAAGCTCACCTTAAAGTTCACGTTGACATCAATGAACACCCCAACCCTATCACTCTGGGCATCCAAAGATAGTACTAATAAACACAACAACATATATGTTGAATAATATCTTTCAATCAATCCACATCACCCGCACTGTCATCGTGGAACTATAGATATTATAGTAAACACAAGCATCAAGAAACCTCATGATTCCAATTTAATCCAATCAAACTAAGAACAACATCATGATAAGTACCCCTCTAATTCAAGGTCCATAGATTCAACACGTCACCCGCATTGTCACTGTGGCACCGTGGAACAAAGGTGAGTCTGGAGAATTATACTAGAAAACCAGTTGAGTACATTGAATCCATTACATAACGAAGGGGAAACATCATAGATTCAACAACTATAACATAGCACACGATCACAATCAAGATCACGTCATGGGAGAGAGAGATAACCACATAGCTACTAGCACGAGCCATCGGCCTCGCGGAGGGACCACTCCCGCATCATTGTGGGAGGCAACAACGTCGATGAAGATGGCTCCGAGGGCACTTCCCCGTCCTGGCAGGGTGCCCGAACAGAGACTTACGTCCCGCCGAATTAGGGTTTTCGATGACGGAGGAGCTCATATGTGTTTCAGTAAAAATCCTCCAGGGTCTTCTGTTTTAGGTCAAGAGGTAATTATGGTGAAGAGGCATCGCGAGGCGGTGGCCAGGGAATCCAAGTGGGTCAAAGCAATGGCTAGGGGGGCTGGTACCCCCTCTGGGTCCCCTTCCGACTTATGGAGTCTTCCGCTGAATGGAAGATTGTCGTAAATTTTCAGCCAATTCCAAGCACTTCCATTTTTGGACCTTTTCTGCAATTCAAAGACAAAATAGACAAAAACTGACACTTTGCATCTTGTTAATAGGCTAGTCCAATAAATGATAGAAAACATAGGGAAAATATGTAGAAAACAAGCATGGAGAATCAAAAATTATATATACGTTTGCAACGTATTAGCATCCCCAAGCTTAACTCCACCATCTTCTTGTATCTAAAGACTTCTTGCTCCAGCTCTACCATCCTAGCTTCCACACTACCTTCTCCTTTAGGACCCCAAACATCTTCTTCCTGCACCTTGCCATCCTTGAGAAACAAATCCTTGGGATGCATCTTCAACTCATTCATGTATGGGTTGACGATGTTAAAAAAGAAGCTGTCCTTGGAGGGCCGAAAGAGGACATTGTGGCTCTAAATATGAAGATGAAATATGGCAGAAACAGATCGAAACCAAAAACGTGACGCGAAAACGATATACGGACCTCGGGAGATCCATGGGATTATATGTTGAAAAGTTTCATAACAAAAGGAAGGTACATGGTGAAAACGTGTCAGAGACGGGCTCCGAGGCGCCCACACCATGTGGTGGCGCGACCAGGGGTAGGCCCGCTCCGTGGCATGGTGTGGTTGAAGGGGTCGTTGCATAGAAAACAAAAAAATTCCTACGCGAGAGACACCCGAAAGGCCAAGATCTAATCTAGGAGACGAAGTGGAACGGGCAAAGAGAGGGTTAAGGAGAACACATACCCTCGCAGACACAAAGCGTTACGAGATCAAATCTCGTTGTTGGCATAGTCGTACTCTCACCGATCCCGATAGCGAGAAGATGTGCACTGCATCCGGCGGTGCCTCCGTGATCGGTCACACGTACGGTTGATGACGACCTCTGTTCCCTCGATCCAGCGGGGCGCGTAAGTAGAGGATCCCTCGGAACTCCAGCAGCACGACGGCGTGGTGGTGGTGAAGAATCCCACGGTCAGGGCTTTGCCAAGCCTGAAACCATGGAATGGAGTAGTGGGTGGAGGGAAAAACTAGTGGGCAAGTGTGTGAATGAAGAGGAGCCCTCACCCTCCTTTTATAGGGAGAGGGAGGCAGCCCAAGGGTGGGGTGCGGCCAGCCATGGTGGTGCCCCCACCTCTTCCGTCTTCATGTGAGTGGAAGCTCCACTCACACCCCCTCATGCTCCCATTATTTTCCACTTGGAAAATCCAAAGGTTTTCTTTTGATAAATAAATAAAACATTTTTATTTATTTATTTATATTTGTTAATTCCATTAACAAATATTTGCATATAGCTCCTCGAATCATTTTTTCATTCTACTAGCAAAATGCCCGTGCGTTGCAACGGGAATGAAAAATCAATTTTTGGACGAAAATGTGAACACAACCCACATTTTGACCCCAAAACAAATGGACCCGCATTAACTTAGAATTGTTCTGCCTTTTCATCTAATCTTTAATGTGCATTTTTTTCTGATTCTTTTATTCTTTTGGTATATTTTGCTAAACTATATTAATCTATTTATTTCTCTCTGTCCCTCATATTTTATTTAAATAGGCCGCAGAATAGGAAATAATTTACTGAAACGCCAACCAAAAATTGCTCACAAGTAACATATATATGAAAATTATAAATCTAGTTTCATTCTTATAATATGTATTTCTCTTTAATTCAAAAAGAGAGTATCGGGTGTTTCATATGGCTGGTACAAATAAACCATCCAGCTTTGAACTATTAGAAGTCGATATAGCTTGAAAGTTCAGACATATAAACACTGTCTTGAGCTAAACTGCTTTGCAGGTGAACTATTATATTCATTGGAAGGACGGAATAACTGAGAAAGATGTAACCGAACAAAGACGACGGAGCCACCGATGTTATCGTTAACAATTATCTTCTTGCCAGAGAGATCCGATTCTTCGTTGAGACTGGCTTCCGGAAGCTTTTGGTTTTCCCCTTCAGTTCTTTGTCACAAGGAGACAACTTAAAATATGCATTAGAGCACCAGTAAACTGGAAACTGAGCTTAGGAAATATTGCAGGCAGGGCACCATTTTCATCATAATTAGCATCCCCGGGCCTTTGGGACAAGTCCCGAACAGTTGCTAGGGCTGGAATTTTCAGGCCATGAATTATACAGATGATGGCATTGGATATTTGGATCCGTTGCTGAATCACTACTACGTCTGCTTTGTCGTTGCCGGTACACTAAGAAATCAGTTTAGAGGAATGTTGATGCGCAGCTTACAATAAGCGAGAAGGGGCTGGGGCGTGTCAAAATTCAATAGAACTGCGAGCACCGGCCAGGCCAACAATCCCTTTTAATCAGAGAAGAGTCACCAGAACGCATTCTTAGACAAGCATATTGGAAGGAAGATGTCGTCCTGGTCCTGGACAAAACACGGCAGGATAAAACACGCCGCACCATGAACACGCGGAGATGAGACGTCTCCTTCGAGCATTTTCTCGAACACTTTCCGATCTCCCTTGACCGATAGGATGATTCGGGGCCGAGCTCCTTGCTCGTAACATCCCAGCGATGTCTAGGATGTCCGTTCCTCGCCGGTATTTGTACCTGGCACGTCGCGGTGCCCTTTCGCAAAGCACGCCGTCGTCTCGTAACATCCCAACCATGTCAAGGATGTCCGTTCCTCGCCGGCATTTGTGCCTGGCATGATGCGGTGCCCTTTCGCAAAGCAAGCCGGCGTCGTGGCCCCTCCGGCTACCACCTCCGTGGTGGATGCACAACTCGACAGAGTATGAAGTGGAAGCACCAGGATTGAGGTCCGACAGCGAGCTGCATGCTGCCGTTGAAGTACACGCGGAGAGCTGCTGTCGCGCGTGCTGAGGAGCACAAGGAGGAAGCGGAGGTCAGGGTAACCGTCGCCCAACTCCACATCGGCGAGCTGGCGGAACTTCTCAGCCTAGACGCGGACTGCACCGCATCACGTACTCCGACCAGCCCAGCGGCGTGATCGTCCCCGAGGAGATGGAGATCTTATACGTCAGCTCCTTTGTAGGAAATAGATCGAGACTTGCAGATCCTTCCTGACTTTGAAGGAAGGCCGCGCGTCGGAGCCAGACTCCGATGGACGAGACGCCAGTGGTGAGCCTGCGGGCTGCGGCGGCGTAGCGGAGCAAGCAGGGGAATCGAATGGTGGCCGTCATATCGCGGTGGGATTTGTTTTTCAAGTGGGAGACTATCGAACTACGGGTTAATTTGAGAAATTTCTAGGGACCTATTGCAAAAGTGCCCCGACGTACGACGGTCACCTCAAACGCTATTATATAGTAGAGATTAACAACCATTTGACGAAAAACCCCTTGAACTATTTCAATTTCCCCGAAACAATTTCGGTGCTGCCCAAAATATTCTTCGATATTCCGTATCCTCTCAAACGCGTCATCGAACCTTAAGTGTGTCACCCTACGGTTCGTGAATAAGATAGACATGATCGAGACTCCTCTCCGATCAATAATCAACAGCGGAATTTGGAGATCCGTGATGACTCATATATATATTCAACGATGACTCTCGTGATCGTGTGAACCAACAACATCGTGAACTATTCCCTTTGTCTCGCAATATTTTACTTGTCCGAGATTCAATCATTGGTATAAACCATTCCTTGTTCAATCTCGTTACCGACAAGTACTCTTTTCTCGTTCCCGTGATATAACATCCTTGTG
Organism: Alopecurus myosuroides; assembly: GCA_028641055.1. Lineage (NCBI taxonomy): Eukaryota > Viridiplantae > Streptophyta > Magnoliopsida > Poales > Poaceae > Alopecurus > Alopecurus myosuroides. The sequence continues at coordinate 9,065,744 of CM054058.1, read as the reverse complement.
ATCATATCACGTGCTTGCAAGCGGTTTCGATGTGATATCACCGAGAGGGCCCAGAGTATATCTCTCCGTCATTTTGGATGGACAAATCCCACTCTTGATCCATGTTCCTCAACTAATACTTTCCGAATACCTAACGGCACCTTTATAGCCACCCTGTTATGGTGTGACGTTTGATGACATCAAAGCACCCTTCCAGTGTCAGTGATTGACATGATCTCATGGTCTAAGGAATAAGTTACTTCGTACGCAAGATATAACAATATAAACTAAATGACTTGATCTTATTGTTATCTTGATATTGGGTATGTGTTCATCACATCATTCTTCTAATGACATGACCACGTTATTAACAACATCCAATGTTCATGATCAGGAAACCTTGACCATCTATTAATCAACGAGCTAGTTAAAAGAGAGGCTTTACTAGGAACCATTGTTTGTTTATTAAACACACATGTATCAAAGTTTCCTGTTAATACAATTCTAGCATGAGAAATAAACATTTATTATAAACAAGGAATAAGATAATAACCACTTTATTATTGCCTGTCGGGCATTTTCCCTTCAGTCTCCCACTTGCACTAGAGTCAATAATCTACTCTGTAAGCATTAAACACATATGGCGTTCCAGTGTTATTACCATGCTTCGCATGTGGTAAACGTCATAAAAAAGATCTGAACTGTTCATGTCCTATTGTATTTGCATGTTCTTTGCGTCTACACGCATCACTCATTCTCTAATGAGATGGCTTTGTATATATATGGTCAATCGATGTCACTAACATTGTGAAAATGTAGCTTCATAGTGTTAGCATTCTTGGAAATTCACCAAGTTCCGGGGATACCTTAATTCCTCAGGTTAAACTGATGTTACTAACATTTGTGAAAATGTAGCTTCATAGTGTCAGCATTCTTGGAATTTCACCAAGTTCAATAAAGAACTCCTTGACACAATATACGCTTATTATCAGTTGTCAACACAATGATATACTCTAGCCTTTGTTGTAGTATCTGTCACAATATTTTAATTTTGAAACTCTTTCAAATCCAGCATGGAACTTTCTTCCAGCCTATTGTGCTACCCTTCATCACATATTTCAATTGAGATAAAATTACTTAAATAAATGACAAGACTATTAGTGTAACAAATTACAACTAATATTTTGTCATTACTGCATAGGAAAACATATCCTTAGCATTTCTAAAATGACACAAGGATCTCTCCCACTGTTGTCTAATCATCATATGAATTATCCCGCAATAACATTTTATAGCATAGGACTCATCTGGTTGTGTACATAGCATGGAAACATGACTTAGAAATCTCAATTTCAATGATGCTCATCATGTGTCAAAACACTTGAATCTTGCTTAATTATTTTCCATGTGACAAGAACTCCTTGTCATTTCGATATTGACTTACTTCAATATTTCATCTATGTAATTTGGCTTCAATCATATCAGGCGATTCAAACCATCTCTTATAGATATCGATGCCCAATATCTTCTAAGCCTTTCATCAATATGAAATCGAAAATATTAACCGTGTTAATTTAAAATACATATTTTCCAATCAACCATACGTCATCTACATAAAGTATTGGAAATATGTCATAGCCTCCCACCTAATTTCTTGTAACTCTACAAGCATCTTTATCGTTCATGATAGAATCAAACTCTTTTGATAACTTCAATACGGTAAAGATTTCAACTTCGTTATGCTCATTTCAACCATTGAAGTGTGCATACCTTTCTAGCAACCTTTTGAATTTTACAAAACTCTTAGACTGTGTCAAGTACACATCCTTGAGAGGAGAGTTGGTTTTTTTATTCAACTGCCATATCATAATATGTAACTTTTTGCTAGAACTATCCGCAAAGACTAAAGCATCACTACGGAAGATCAAAATCTTGTAGTAGTCAACTCTTTGAACTTCGTCGAAAACAACTTTTCAATAATTACAACTTACAAAGGATGTAAAAATCCATGTCTTTGTCTCTATATAGACCCTTTTGCTATCGCTAGGCATCATGCCTATCGAAAGGACTACCAAGTCACATACTTGATATTCATACAAGGATACTATGGCGGATATAATGACTCATAGTCAATTTTACGAAGTCAGGGCCCATCATTTCCTTCCTTTATAAGGTCCAAGTCCTTTTGCTGTCAAAACAAAACTTTACTCTTAAACCACAAGTTGGTCTAAGTACAAAGTTTTAGGACTTTTGAGGTTCATTTCGCAAACTCATTCGAAGTATATACAATCACATGTAGTGTCTTCTACTTAGTCAAAATAGGAAACCCTGGAACAACTTCCAGTGTTGCGCTACTCTTGACATGGTAACGAAGATTCTCTAATCTCGTTGAGTCTGTACTTTCCTCCCACTCACTTATTTCGCAAGAACTACTTTCTCGAGAAATCAACCCTTTCTGACAAACAACATTTGTCTTTGGTCGGTGATAGGAGAAATACCCAATAGATTCGTTGGGATAACCTTATAAACATATATGTATCCCATTTTGGTTGTAAACATTTTACACATGCTATGCATACCAAAACTTAAGAAAATGACAGTTCGGGTTACTACCCAAACCATATCTTATATGTTGTCAATTTCAACGGATCATGATGGTGCTCTTTTCAGTGGAAAAACGGTTGTCACTAATGTATAAACTACAAAATTATAATGGCATTTTTATTAATCTTACCATGTCAAACAAGGTTTGATTTTGTCTCTCGAACACTCCAAACTAATGTGGGGTAATTCGAGTAATATAAGTTGTAGAACAATTCTGCAACTTCTCAGATGTTTTACTAAACTTATAATTCAAACTTTATCCTTTATGATCCAATCATAAATACTTGATTATCTTGTTACAATGATTTTTACTTCATATTAACAACTATTTGAACCAATTCAAAAGTCAAACTCCGTTCTCTTTAAATAGATATACTCACATATCTACTCAATTCATCGACAAAATTTTATGAAGGAAAATTTAATCCACCATATATGACTACACATAATGGACTATATACATCAATATGTATAATCTCCACTAAATTAGTCGTCCATTCTACTTTGGCCTAAGAACGGAATTCTAGTCATCTTTTGGAAGAGGTCTCACAAGCGTCAATTTATTTAAAACAAAATGACTCCAGAAGTCCATCAATATGGAGTTCCTTCATGTTTTCCTTTCCGATATGAACTAAAATGGTGCTGTCACAATTTAAGTGAAACTCTTTTACGTCTTGCAACATTTAGCATTTAGTCTTATAGATGTTTACTTTACAAACATGATTTATATTAACATATCCATAAATTATGGAATATGGTCATAGTTTGAACAATCTCATTTGTTCTCACAAAAGACCAGAACAAAATAACAACTTATTAAGTTTTTAAAATAAATCTTGAATGTTTGGTTCGATACGACAATGAACACAATAACACTTTATTTATGTTCTTGTCATAATCGATTCCACATCTATTACGAGTTCCTTTTAGGCCCTTGTATTTCTTGCATTGCGTTGCTTTGTATGACAACTCATACCAACCAATGTTGTATCAAAATACCCAAAAATACTTTGTTAACTAGTAATACATCTATAACTTGTATATCAAGCATATACTCCTGAGCTGGACTTTTCCAGTTATCTTTTTTTCTGCCATATAGAATCATTCAACATCAAACAATGCTAGTCGTACTAGCACATTTTCCTTGGCGTGCTAGTCATATACTATCACCCATTGAGTCATACTTTGAGTTTGATTGTTCTACTAATATCACCATATTAATAGTATTCTTCTAGATTCCACTCTTAGCAATCTCCAAGTAAGGTAAACGACTTTACCCATACTTTTAATCCATCCCGTCATAACAATTTTATGATTAAGCTACTATAGCTCGAAGGAAGGAATTTTAGAGGATAATTTTTAGCGCACAACTTCTTGGAATATTCAAACGCCTAGCGTCTTCAATCATTGCATATATTCAGATAAAAAAAGCAAGCATTGTCACGCTAAATTATACTCAGTCATGTTACCACAAATAAGTTTCTAGATATCAATATATCTTTCACTTGATTGATTCTGAAAACAACTCTTTTCAGTTCCAAAATCACCTTGATCAACAAAACATTCTTTTGAAGATAAAGTAATATGGAAGCAACCATGACTCTAGATTCTAAGTAGGAATTGGTTTCTCATTAGATCAATCAATCATTAACCATATGGAGCTAGGTAGGAAATACCAAAAATCTATAATAGGACTCAATTTTAAATTTCACTAATACGGTACCAATCTTAAATGATTTTTACCAGATCATAACAGTTATATCTCAATCAACAATCTAAGTGTAAGGTAGTTATTTGGATGCCAATGAATACTACAATTCGTGCAGATTCACTTTGATTGGTTGTTCATGATAAATAAGTTCAAGTTAATTCAAAATTAAACCATGAACTCCCACTCAAAAACAACATCCCTCTTAGTCGTCTTTAGTGATTACACGAACCAAATTCACTACACCAAAACCGATCATCATGTGAGATGATGTAGCTTCAAAGGCGAACATCGACATGTTCATCATATCATCCATATGACTCATGCTTTACCTTTCGGTTATGTGTTCCGAGGCCATGTGTGTACATGCTAGGCTCGCCAAATAGAACCGTAGTATTGCGTGTGTTTCAAGGCCATGTCTATACATGCTAGGCTTGAAAACACCCGTTGTATGCGAACGTTGAGTCTATCACACCCGATCATCACGTGGTGTCTCGAAACGACGAACTTTCTTAACGGTGCATACTTAAGGAAAAACACATTATTATCTTGATATTAAGTGACAGGGACCATCTTATAATGCTACTCGTCGCTATCTAAGCAAAACAAGATGCATAAAAGGATTAATAGCACAAACATCACATGTAAGGATAACGTGATATGATATGGTCCTTCTTGCACTTGATCTCCATCATGTGCATCATGGTATGATCTCCATCATTCCACCGGCGTGGTACCAAGTACCTTGGCACCCCAATCTTTATTGTCCATCAATAATAAGACAATCATATGGATACCTTCCGGTATATCAATAATTTACAAAAGAGATCATCTCATAATCAAATTTGTAACATTGACCATATCAATTCACATGCCCAGCAAAAACTAGTTAGACGCTTCTAATTTATTTTTGCATATTTTACGTGGCTTAGGGCTTTCGAGGATAGAACCGTTCATACCTACGAACATCAACCACAACGTTGATAAACACATTTTTAACAACCCTTCGTAGATTAGATCTTAACTATAGTAGGAGAAACAGACACCCGCAAGCCACTTATGCAATACAAGTTGCATGTCAGTTGTGGAACAAGTCTCATGTACGTGGACATGTAAGGTTAGTCCGGGCCGCTTCATCCCACTATGCCACTAAAATCATAAAATAATCAAGGAGGTAATAACATGATCATCAAATCCCACATACACCTATGTGTTCTACCCGTACAAAAACATCTACGCATAGAACCTGGCTCTGATACCACTGAAGGGGTCGTTGCATAGAAAACAAAACATTTCCTACGCGAGAGACACCCGAAAGGCCAAGATCTAATCTAGGAGACGAAGTGCAACGGGCAAAGAGAGGGTTAAGGAGAACACATACCCTCGAAGACACAAAGCGTTACGAGATTAAATCTCGTTGTTGGCGTAGTCGTACTCACACCGATCCCGATAGCAAGAAGATGTGCACCGCATCCGGCGGTGCCTCCGTGATCGGTCACACGTACGGTTGATGACGACCTCCGTTCTCTCGATCCAGCGGGGCGCGGAAGTAGAGGATCCGTCGGAACTCCAGCAGCACGACGGCGTGGTGGTGGTGAAGAATGCCACGGTCAGGGCTTCGCCAAGCCGAAACCATGGAATGGAGCAGCGGGTGGAGGGAAAAGCTAGTGGGCAAGTGTGTGAATGAAGAGGAGCCCTCACCCTCCTTTTATATGGAGAGGGAGGCAGCCCAAGGGTGGGGTGCGGCCAGCCATGGCGGTGCCCCCACCTCTTCCCTCTTCATGTGAGTGGAAGCTCCACTCACACCCACTCATGCTCCCATTATTTTCCACTTGGAAAATCCAAAGGTTTTCTTTTAATAAATAAATAAAACATATTTATTTATTTATTTATATTTGTAATTCCATTAACAAACATTTTCATATAGCACCCCGAATCATTTGTTAATTCTATTAACAACCATTCGATGAAAAACCCCTTGAACTATTTCAGTTTTCCCCGAAACAATTTCGGTGCTGCCCAAAATATTCTTCGATATTTCGTATCCTCTCAAACGTGTCATCGAACCTTAAGTGTGTCACCCTATGGTTCGTGCATAATATAGACATGATCGAGACTCCTCTTCGATCAATAATCAACAGCGGGATCTCGAGATCCGTGATGACTCCTATATGTATTCAACGACGACTCTCGTGATCGTGTGAACCAACAATGTCGTGTACTAAGCCCTTTGTCTCGCGATATTTTACTTGTCCGAGATTCGATCATTGGTATCAACCATACCTTGTTCAATATCGTTACCGACAAGTACTCTTTTCTCATTCCCGTGATATAACATCCTTGTGATCATATCACGTGCTTGCAAGCAGTTTCGATGTGATATCACCGAGAGGGTCCAGAGTATATCTCTCCGTCATTTTGGATGGACAAATCCCACTCTTGATCCATGATCCTCAACTAATACTTTCCGAATACCTAACGGCACCTTTATAGTCACCCTGTTACGGTGTGACGTTTGATGACATCAATGCACCCTTCCAGTATCAGTGATTGACATGATCTCATGGTCTAAGGAATAAGTTACTTCGTACGCAAGATATAACAATATAAACTAAATGAATTGATCGTATTGTTATCTTGATATTGGGTATGTGTTCATCACATCATTCTTCTAATGACATGACCTCGTTATTAACAACATCCAATGTTCATGATCAGGAAACCTTGACCATCTATTAATCAACGAGCTAGTTAAAAGAGAGGCTTTACTAGGAACCATTGTTTGTTTATTAAACACACATGTATCAACATTTCCGGTTAATACAATTCTAGCATGAGAAATAAACATTTATCATAAACAAGAAATAAGATAATAACCACTTTATTATTGCCTCTCGGGCATATTCCCTTCAATGGTGCCCTCGGGCACCGTTTCCTACCCCTTTTTGTCTCGTAATTTTCCATATTTAATAAGAAACAACAAAAATATGAGTTGGAAAGTAAAACGCGAACTTTTTCTTACCGAAACTGTTACCTATTCAAAAACGGACTGTGAAGTTTCTTGAATTTGCTCTTTAATAAAAAAAACTTTCGGAGTCACCACTTGAATAATATCAACATCTTCATTATAAGAATATCCAGAAATATAATGTTTGAGTCTTTTCCCATTCACCAATTATGTAGAGTAATATTTAAGTGAAACAATTTTGATTGCACCCAAACGATACACCTCTTCAATAAGAAAATGTCCTTCCCATCTGGAGAGTAATTTTCCTGCAAAAAATCTGAGACGAGACCTATACAATAGAACTTTCTCACCAACATGGAACTCTCGCTTAATAATTCTCCTATCATGCCATTTTTTAATTTTCTCTTTAAAGAGTCTAGCATTTTCATAAGCTTCACTTCTCCATTCATCCAAAGAACTCGAGTCAAGCAACCTTTTCTTACCATCAAGTTTAAAATCTCTATTAAGTTCTTTCACTTCCCAATTAGCCTTGTATTCTAATTCTAAAAGCAAGTGACAAGCTTTTCCATAAACCATTTTGAAAGGAGAAATGGCCATAGGATTTTTAGAAGCAGTTCTATAAGCCCATAAAACATCATTTAGCTTACTAGCCCAATTTTCCTAGATTTATTAACAATCTTTTGCAAGATCGATTTAATTTATTTATTTGATAATTCTACTTTCCCACTTGTATAGGGATGATAAGTTAAGGCAATTGTATCATTAACTTCATATTTAGCAAGTGGTTTTCTAAAACCACCATGAATAAAGTGAGAACCTTCATCAGTCATAAGATATCTAGGCACACCAAACCTAGGAAAAATAACATCTTTAAGCATTTTTAATGAGGTTTCACCATCAGCATTCTTTGTAGGTATAGACTCTACCCACTTAGTAACATAATAAACAACAACAAGTATATGTGTATAACCTTTCGAAGGAGGTAACGAATCCATAAAGTCAAATCGCCAACAGTCAAATGGTTCAGTAACAAGAGAATAATTTATAGGAATTTCATTGCGTCTAGAAATATTACCAACACATTGACATTCATCACAAGATAAAATAAAATTTCTTGCATCTTTTAAAAGAGTAGGCCAATAGAAACTTGATTGTAGAACCTTTTGTGCAGTTCTATCTCCAGCATGATGTTCTCCATAAGTACCACTATGATATTTTCTCAATATCTCTCGTTGTTCATGTTCTGGACCACATCTATGCACAATACCATCTACTCCTTCTTCATATAAGTGTGGGTCGTCCCAAAAATAATGCCTCAAGTGATAAAAGAATTTCCTTCTTTGCTGAGCTGTAAAGGTTGGAGGCAAGTACTTGGAAATAATATAGTTTGCGTAATTTGCATAACAAGGACTATCTCACGAGCTTACTTATATTGCAGCCAACTTTTCATTTGAAAAACTATCATTAACAGGAATAGGGTCATAAGAAATGTTTTCCAATCTGGACAAATTATCAGCAACCTGATTTTCAGCACCCTTCCTATCTACAATATGCAAATCAAACTCTTGTATAAGCAGCACCCATCTAAGAAGCCTAGGATTAGCATATTTCTTTTCCATAAGGTACTTAATAGCAGCACCATCAGTATGAATAGTAACTTTCGAATCAGCTATATAAGGTCTAAACTTTTCACAAGAAAAAACTACAACTAGGTATTCTTTCTTAGTGGTAGCATAATTCTTTTGAGCAGAAACAAGAGTCTTACTAGCATAATGAATAATATTCAAATTCTTATCTATTCGCTGTCCAAGAACAACACCTACAGCAAAATCACTAGCATCGCACATAATTTCAAAGGGTAAATTCCAATCAGGTGGCTGGACAATAGGAGCTAAAATTAAAGCTTTCTTTAGAATTTCGAAAGCTTCTTTACAATCATTATCAAAAACAAAAGGAACATCTTTTTGGAGAAGATTAATAAGAGGCTTTGATATTTATATAAATCTTTAATAAACCTCCTATAGAAACTAGCATGACCAATAATACTATGAATACCTTTGACATCCCTGGGACAGGGTATTTTGTTGCAAAGATAACTTTGAGAGCTACCCAACCTCAACTTGGTATCTTGGAATAAGAAATATCAAAAATACCATGCATGGAGAGGTGTGGAACCTTTCTCAAACATGAATCGGTATCATTTTCCATATCACAACTATATCACAGCCATATCACATTGCACCATGTTGTAAGAACTATTAGACAAACGATGGTTACACTAGGACGGGCGTCATTTCTCAAACACGGGAAAGAATTTATTCTTCTAGAATGTAGGAAAGAGTTTTCAAACAAGACCATTGTACATAACTTGCACGCTCCCCGAGATATGACCTTCTAAACTGTGATCACTTTCCAGGGAAAACTCACACTGAGATGAAACCAATTTTGTTGCAAATAACTCTGAGAGCTACCCAACGTCAACTGGATATCTTGGAATAAGAAACATAGAAAATACCATGCATGGAGAGGTGTGGAACCTTTCTCAAACATGAACCAGTATCATTTTCCATATCATATCAATATCACAACCCTATCACAGCCATATCGCAGCGCGTCATATTGTAATAACCGTTAGACATACCATGTTTACACTAGAACGAGCGTTATTTCTAAGACACGGGAAATATATTGGTTCTTCTAGATTGTATTAAAGATTTTTATAACAAGACCAAATTACATGACTTGCACGTTCCCCGAGATATTACCTCTTGAACAGGGATAACTTTCGAAGGAAAACTCCGATTGAGATGAAAATAATTTTGTTGCAAAGATAACTCTAAGGGCTACCCAACCTCAACTAGATATCTTGGAATAACAAATATAGAAAATACCATGCATGGAAAGGCGTGGAACCTTAGTCAAACATGAATCATTATCATTTTCCATATCATATCCATATCACAACTATATCACAGCCATATCGTAGCGCGTCATGTTGTAATAACTGTTAGACATACAATGTTTACACTAGGACGGGTGTTATTTCCAACACACGGGAAATAATTTTGTTCTTCTAGATTGTAGGAAAGAGTTTTGTAACAAGACCATTGTACATGACTTGCACGTTCCCCGAGATATGACCTCCTGAACTGTGATAACTTTTCAAGGAAAACTTTGATTGAGATGAAACCATTTTTTGTAAAGATAACTGTGAGAGCTACCCAACGTCAATTGGATATCTTTGAAATAGAAAATATAGAAAATACCATGCATGGAGAGGTGTGGAACCTTTCTCAAACATGAACCGTTATAAATTTTCCACATCATAGCCATATCACATACATATCACACCCATATAACTGCGCGTCATGTTGTAATAACTGTTAGACATACCATATTTACATTAGGAAGAACGTTATTTATATGACACGGGAAATAATTTTGTTTTTCTAGATTGTAGGAATGAGTTTTCTAAAAAGATCAAATTACATGACTTGCATGTTCCCCGAGATATAACCTCTTGAACAGGGATAACTTTCGAAGGAAAACTCTAATTTAGATGAAAACAATTTTGTTGCAAATATAACTCTACGAGGTAACCACTGGATATCATGAAATAAAAAATATAGAAAATACCATGCATGGAGAGGAGTGAAACATTTCTTAAACATGAATCAGTATCATTTTTCATATCATATCCATATCACAACCATATCACAGCTATATCACAATGCGTCATGTTGTAATAACTGTTGGACATATCATGTTTACACTAGGACGGGCGTTATTTGTATGACACGGGAAAGAATTTTGTTCTTCTAGATTGTAGGAAAGAGTTTTCTAACAAGATCATTGTACATGACTTGCACGTTCCCCGAGATATGACTTTTCCAGGAAAAACTCAGCTTGAGATGAAACCAATTTTGTGCAAAGATAACTCTTAGAGCTACCCAACGTCAATTGGATATTTTGGAATAAGAAATATTGAAAATATCATGCATGGAGAGGTGTGGAACATTTCTCAAACATGAACCAGTATCAGTTTCCATCTCACAGACATTTCACAGGGCATCATGTTGTAATAACTGTTAGACATACCATACAATTGTTTTGCGGATGTGTATTTTCTTGAATTAGGATGTCTGGCTAAGTGTTGTATGCGGTTTATTATTGATGACTTTTGCTATAAATGTGAACTGAGTGGCAGTATTGGCCGGATCGATAGACTAAACGCGAGCTGGAGCTGGCCACAAACCGAAGCAGGTTTTTCTTTTTCTTATCTAGAGCAGACAATCAAAATAGATCTGGATGCGTTCACTTGATTATGTTAGTTCGTCAGCGCAAATAAGGAGTCGATCACGCGGCCCCTAAAAAAAAACACTCGTCCAAAAGAACATGACTCAGTCCAGCTATACGCCGAAAGAAGTTAGGACACGACATCGACGGACGGAATCTATACTTATTATATAGCAAATCTCACTAATCTGCCTTTATAATTTTTCTATCTCAACATGCAATCTATCCAGATCAACCATTCTCTTACCCAATCAATTGTCCATGTCATCCCCACTAATATTTATTAATCACTACATGCAAACTTCACATCGTCCATTTCTTAAACCATCTTCATATTTATAATTTAAATATATAACTAGGATCAATTAAATTTTGCAAATTCATTTAGAAAACAAAATATATCACATCTCTCATAATATTTTGTTTTATAACGCAGTTTCTAAACCGATCCCGCAACAACGCGCAGGGTATGCTTCTAGTTAATACCAAATCCTAAAGGCTGGAGAGGGCTGTGCCACGGCCCGACCAAGAAAAGAAACGCAGCGACTCCACGCCGTGCCTGTTGGGATGTCCTCATTTATATAGCAATAATGCTAGACCTACGGGCTCCAAGCACACGGACTAGAGTTACAGAAGTACGTGTCAAAGTATGATTAGTCTCCACCCTCCCATGGCCCTCCCCTGAATTTCTCCTGGGCCCACCTTCTGATTTATACCACCTAATTCCGTAAGTGTTTCCGTAAGCTGGGTAGTAGTACTAGCAGTTTCTACTGCGTTGCGAATCTCCCAGCCGCACCCCAAGAAAAGAAACGCCGGCGACGGCGCGTGGATGATTATCCAGCCATCCCCTCACTCTCTCCACGGCCCAAGTTCTCTCCGCCGTGAGAAGCTCCGGTATTCCGGTTGGCATTTCCAGCTCCAGTCGACGGAGCACAAGTTGGAACCCTAGACCCATCTGAACCCTAAATCTCCGACGTACCTACAGTCTGCAAAGGATTTAGGACATGAGCAGAGGCTGCGATTCCCCCTTATGAATTCCCAATGCCTGAACCGAAGCTTAGGTACGGTGGATTTTATTCCTTTGCTGTTCTGCTTGATTCAATTAATTGTTTCTGATTCTAGACTATTTATTTGTTTCATTCTCTTGGAAACAATTCTGCTACAGTTTCTCCATCTACACATAATCGTTCTAATATATGTTCCAATTTCATTATTACAGATCGATGCACAACAAAGTAGAGGCCGGCGTGCAGGATTAATTATTCCACCAACCTGATTTTCTTTCTTTAATTATTGTGGTCTCAGGGTTACCACTTATAGTTGAAGGTAGCCCCCATAAGATTGATCTGTGACATGGCATCCAAGTATCGACCTTCGGCCTTGACTCCGAGGAAGCGTCGTAGCACAACCTTGGAATCTGATTCATCTCCGTGGGCGTCGCTGAACCAGGACTTGGTCGGCCTCGTCGCTTTGCGGGTGCTTGCCGGCGACTTACTTGACTATGTCCGTTTCCGAGCCATTTGTCCTGGCTGGCGATCCAGCACCATCTGCCCACGCGGCCGCGGCCTCGCTGACCCACGCTTCCACCCGCGCCGGTGGATGATGCTGCCCGAGGGCCACGGCCTCCATCCCGGTCACGGCAAGCTCAAAAAGTACATCCGCTTCATCAACCTCTCCACCGGGGCCATCGTCCGCCCCAAGGTCCCCCTCTTCATGGATCACTGTGTCCTCGACTCCACTGAAGGGATCCTTGTGCTGCAGCGCGATCGGGACACCGCCATCATTCTCCTCCACCCCTTCACCGGCGACACCGCGCAACTCCCGCCGCTCACACCCTTGAGGACAATGTTATCAGCCCTACAAAAACCATTAATCGATTGGTCCCTTTACAGGAATATCGGTGCTACTTCCTTCAGCGTGAGCGCCGACGGAGTCGTCACAGTCATGATTGCGTTTTTGTATCTAGCTCGGGTAGCATGTGCAACCACCATGGATTCGCAGTGGAGGCTTTCGGCATGGACCATATCAAATATCTGGAGGCCAGTGTCAGTCCAAGGAAAGATATATATCTTTCATTGTGATAACACTTTATATAGTGAACTTGAGATTCTCGCGATTGATCTGCCACAACACGGGGAGAAGATTGACGTAGGCGTGCCTACTTGTGCCATCTACCGGAACCCAAGTTGATTGCCACATTTCCAGCGGGCAAACTTCATACGCCTTACCGCCTTGCGGAATGTGACTCGGAGATCCTCTTGATTGGTCGCAAAGGTTGTGACGCTTCTTCGCATCTTGAGGTTTACAGACTAGCTGACATTATCCTAGACAAGATTGTACCGGTAAAAAGTATCGGAAGAAATGCTCTCTTTGTTGAAGACAGGGTCCTGAGTGTCAGCAGTAGAGTGCATCCTACCATTGTGGCTGATGCTCTCGTGCTTTGCCATCCTGAGGAGCCTTATATTGGGCAATACCACCTTCCTACTGCCACATGGTTCCCAACCGCGGATGGGCGTATCCGAAGTGGTGCTATACCAAGTCCCTGTAGCGTCATCTACCATATTTTCTCATGTTGCCATCGTCCTACTTGGTTAGTGATCCACTTGTTATCCATATTTACTTGATTATCAACTAATTTGAGATAATTATTTTCATACATCCTGCTTGTAGGAACAAGGGAGCAATTATTTTTCAGGGGAGGAGTCAACCTGCTACTTGGAAAGTGAAGAGAAAGTTCCGACTTGGGGTGAGTACGAAAATTAGTTCCTTCTCATCCTAATTTTGTTATTACCCAGCCCTGTTATAGCTAGTTAATTTGCTGATATACACTGTAATCTCATATAGTACGTCTCTCTGTTTCAAAATAAGTAACTGAAATGAATGTATTTAGGTGCATTGCAAAACTAGATACGTCCATTTTAACGACACTTATTTTGAGACGGAGGGAATATTTCTTAACCATTGCTTAGATTTTAGATATATAATGTGATATATGGACATTTCCGGACTGTGATGTGCTAGTCTTTTTTATGTTGTTACAGGTATTGTTTGTATTTACATTTAGTGAATACTCACAACTTTCTCACGTCAAATTTTCTATTTTATCACGTAAAAAAAACACTACTTCGTAGATACTCTTGTTATTGGAAATATACGATCACCATTTGTATATGAAACGCGAAATCAGATTTTTTTATAGGCACCAAGTTGGCATGAAAATGTCCCCAAAACTTCGTGTAACAAGAAAACAATATGATATAATTTCTTGGTCCAGAATAATCACCTTTTTTCATGTGGGCTACTTGTTAGAGAAGAGAAAATGCAAGTGATACTGCCAAGGTGTGCATAGGTTTTTGAATTGCAAATAGAGTAGTTGTACAGGCTGCAAAGCAACTAGCAGGGATATATTGGTCGACTTAATAATCATCTCAGATGTGATGCATTTGCATCTTAGTTCCACAATGCCTCTGGTAGACACTTCTTTTTGCAGATTAAGTAGCTCGTTAACTACATGTTGATACAATGATACTTACTCCCTCCATATCGAATATTTTCGGACTTTCTAGACAACACGTATTTAGACATGTTTTAGCGCAAAATACATATGAATCTACACACTAAAACATGTCTAGATATGTTTTGTCTAGAAAAAACTAAAACATCTTATATTTTGATACGGAGGGAGTAGTTCACATATTGTACATGTCGGCAGCTCTATATATATGCATATTGACTTAGTTTCTTTTCTCTTTTGATCATATTGATTTGGTTACTAGTCACTTATCTGACATGAGCTTTTATGTACGTGCCCTTTTGATAGGCGTAAATAGTCTCGTGCCAAGGAAAAGAACGAGGAGTTTCAATAAACTTGTTTATCATTCCTTCCCGTATAGAATGACAAGACAGTAAACTTGTTTATCTTTTCTTTTTTGTTGCTAAATTACTGATGTTTTGAGAAATACAAGTTGTTGTTTCTTGTTTTATATTGTCAATGTTCCAGTGTAGCTCTGGTGTTATTTGTTTTATATATACTGTCAATGTTCTCATTGCTTGTAAATTCGCAACGAGGATGTATTTATATCAATTTTTGTGTGTTACTCAAAGCATTCATGTTTCTCTTATGAATGTGTACTCCAGTCACTTTGTACGAATAGACGTTGACCGCTTCCATGATATAATATGTAACTACCGAGTAGAGATTTCTTGAACCCGAACTCTAGTGCTCCTGCCATTTTTTTTAAAATAAATCACAAAAATATTAAAAAAAATGAAAAATAATCAGGTATGTTCTAGATGTTGTGTTATCTAGACGTGCAGTACACAATGTGAAATACTTTGTATTCTACCTACATTCCTATACAAAAATGATAAATTTACATCCCTGATTATATCTAACAATGCATAGTTTCAAATGTCTAAATTTTATAATTTTTTGTAGACTATTATATAACGACTTTTCATTGCTATTGCATGTTTTCAGTATACATCATTAAGAACATGGTTTTTTTGAAATTTTAAATATAATTCTTGATTTTTTTCTAAAACAGAGGCTTCACTACATCTGGGAAACAAAAATCATCGACTATTTCCCGAGCAACTATTGACGCGCGTCAGCCCGCATAGGGGCACCGCATATCCTTTATCCTCTTGCTCGTCTCGCTCCCCAGATCGCATTCTCTATTTAATTTCAGCCCGTGTCGCCGATGTGCTCCCCTCCGATCGTCACCGACCTACCTCTCCCCCCATGACATGGCTTCCTCTCCCCTATCTTGCCCGATGCTCCTCCCCATCTCATCTCTTGTACCATGCCCGGTGATCCTCCCTATCTCATCTCCCACCTTTCCGGATTCTACCTCTCCTACCATACCGTCGCCAACATCGACGAAGCCGTCAGTGACGTCGTAGCTGGCCGTGGCTGAGAAGGCGATGTAAAGCATAGAGCAAGCGTCGGGTGAGAAAGAAACCTAGCGGTTCGGGGAGGGGTGCACCAGCACCGGAGACGAACATGGTGACGGAAGAGCATATTGGGATGGTCGGGCACCGGTCGCTTGGTGGAGGAGGAGCATGACAGGACGGGACAACAAGGCGCAGCGGCAGCGCACCGTGCGCAGGTAGGGAGTTCGACGATCCAGACAATGTTGGTATCGGGGAAATCGAGGTGGTGGTGGCTACGACACTCTCATCATCCCCTTCCTCTTTGACGGTGCGGCGGCGCTTTCTTTTCTGCCCTCCTCTCTGGTGATGGAGGGGCGTTCTACTTCCTCCTTCCCATTCATCCTGGCAGAACATTTGTGGGCTATAGGAATTTTTACCGTTCCTGTGGGTGACCGTAAGCGAGAAATGCCCCTAATCGAAGCGACTATTTCCCGAGCATCCGTGGACGTGGTGACGTGTTGATGCAGGCCAGACGATGTAGGACCACCCTGTATCCTTATCCTTTTGCTAGTCTCCTACCCCAAATCACATTCTCTTTTTTATTGCGTCTCCGACCTATGTCACGCCGAGGTGGTACCCTCCGATCCTCACCGACCTACCTCTTCACCCATGACAAGGCTTCCTCTCCCCTACCTTGCCTGGTGCTGCTCCTCATCTGATCTCTCGTCCACACGCACGGAGGTCAACGAGTCGGTCAATGTCGGCACCTGGGAAATCGAGATGGTGGTGAAGAGGGTGCTATCGTCATCCCCTTCCTCTTTGGCGGTGTTGCGGCGATTTCTTTGCCGCCCTACTCTATGGTGACAGGTGACGGAAGGGTGTTCCACTTCCTCCTTCCCATTCATTCCGGCACATTCCGGCATTACAGTCGTGGGCTATAGGAATTTTGCCCGTGGCCGTGGGTGACCGTAATATAGCAATGCCCATAATTGAAGAGACTATTTCCCGAGAAACCATGGACATGGTCACCTATTGACGCGCGCCAGTCCGCGTAGGCCCGCCATATATCCTTATCCTCCTGGTCGTCTCGTTCCCCAGATCGTATTTCTCTTCTTATTTCGTCCCTGGCCCTGTCTCCCTAACGAAGCATGAAGTGACGCCTTGGCTGGCTGTGGCGAAGAAGGCAATATCGGGCGTGGAGCGAGCCTCGGGTGAGGAAGAAACTTAACGGTTGGGGGAGGGTTGCACCGCCGCCGGACACGAACGTGGTGATGATAGAGCTTGGAGAAATGACCAGGGCAGCGGCGGCTCAGTGGAGGAGGAGATCAGGACAGGGCAGCAATGTGCATTGGCACATGGTCCCCGACCTCTGTATCCCTGAGGTGGTCCCCTCCAATCGTGACAGACCTACCTCCCCACCCATGAGAAGTCTTTCTCTCACCTACCTTGCCTGGTGCTCCTCCCCATCTCATCTCCCATACCATGCATAGTGCTCCTCCATGTTTGATCTCCCACCATGTCGTAATACATTTCCTATACCGTACGGTCACCAAAATCGACGAAGCCCTCGGCGACATCGTGGGTGTCCGTGGCGAAGGAGACGTCAAACTTGGAGCAAGCCTTTATAAGCCTCATATCATCCCTCCGTTTCAAAATAATTGTCAGTCAAATGAGTTTATTTATATGCATTTCAACACTAGATACATCCATTTTAACGACAATTATTTTGTGACGGGGGGAGTATTTCTTAACAATTGATTATATTTTTAGATATATAATGTGATGTATTTCATCCGTCCATCAGGAAAGGCAGCCCTAAGTACTTTTCCTCAAAGCCAACAGTTTGAGTGTTCAAAATAGCATGAACCACTTGTCCATCCTCCACAGAACACTTCCTCCGAACCAGCAAGGAACACTTTTGCGGGCTGAGTAACTGTCCAGTTGCCTTTTCATAATTGTGCAAGACCGTTTGAATTTTATTCGCTTGATCCACATTTGCTTCAAAGAACAAAAGGCTATCTCCAGCAAATAGGAGATGTGAGATACCCGGGCTCAGCCTACAAACTTTTAGCTCTTTAATCTGCCTTTTGTCAATTTCTTGTTGCGGCAGTCTTGATAATCCATCCGCCACAAATAAGAAGAGGTAGGGTGAAAGAGGACCACCCTGCCTTAAACCTTTAGATGGGTTGAATTTCTCAAGGAGAACACCATTGAACCTGACCGAGTGGGAGACCGTTTTTAACACATTCCATTATCCAACCAATCCATAGATTGGCCAAACCTAATTTGTGCAGGATCCCCTCCAAGTAGGATCAATCCACATCGTCGTATGCTTTTGCCAGGTCAAGCTTATACGCACAAAACTTCCCTTTCCTGTCATTGCTTTTCAGGATTGAATAAACATGCTCAAACCCAATTAGCGCATTGTCAGTGATCATTCTACCAGGGATAAAAGCGCTTTGGCTTGGGGCGATAATTTCCTAAGAATTGGTCTCAGTCTATTTACAAGGCATTTAGAAATCACCTTATAAATAGCGTTGCATAAACTAACCGGTCTGAAGTCTCTTCAGCACACTGGGTTTTTCCTTTTTGGAATCAATACTATCACAGTTTCGTTTGTATTAGTTGGCATTATTCCGGATCGAAAGAATTCTTTACTGAAGCTGTAATGTCCTCCTTGAACACTCCCCAATGTTGCTGGAAAAATCTCGCAGGAATACTATTTTTTCCAGGAGCTTTTAGGGGTCCTATTTGGAACAATTCATTGCCAATTTCCTCATAGAAATAATCCGAACGTAGCTTCTCATTCATTTCCTGTGATATATAGGGAGTCGCCTCATCAAGGATAGCACCCGGTTGGACATTGTTATCCGTTGTGTATAACTCCTTAAAGAAATTTGTTGCCTTGCTTTCCATATCTAGCTTCTCATCGATCATGGTTCCATTACTTCTTTAGAGCATCTCAATCTTACTTTACTTATCCCTCCAAGTTGCCTTTTGATGGAAAAAATTTGTGCTGCGGTCACCTTCTAGAAGCCAGTGAATTATTGATCTCTGACACAGTAGATTTCTTCTTGCTCCAACAAGTTATCCATCTCTGTTTCCATATCCTTCTTTTTCTGTTGTTCATGGGGAAGGTTTCTCAGGTTGATTTTCTTAAGCTTCTTTTTCAGTTTTTCAATTCTGTTTGAAATTGACCCCACTGTTTTTTTACTCTACGCCTACAAACAATCCATAATACCCTCCAGATTAAAGGCCATAGCACCTAGATATTTTGGTTTGGAATGATGCTCCCATGATGTTTTAACCTCCTACACCAAAGTTGCCTCCATCGCAAAATCAAATTACTGAGCCCGACTCCCGTGTCGCTCCCAGGGCCCATCTCGCGCCGTCGCCAGCCCCCACCCCCGTCTGCCCCCTTGCTGCTTCTGCTGCCTGCCTGGCGCCGCGGTGGGGGCGGCCTTCCCGCCGCCAAACAACTGGTTGGCGGGGGTGGTTCTCTCTCTCGCCGTGGGCGGGCGCCAGACCCGCCTGGGACGGCGGTGGCGGGTCGCCGGTGCAAACAAGCTGGAGTGGCGGCTCTGGGGCTGCGGATCCGGGGCTCTTGTCCTCGGATCTCATGGGTCGCGGTTTGTTGACTTGGCCTCATGGGAGGCAGGTTGGTGACACGGCAATGCATGATCGGTCGTCGTCTACTCGTTTGGCGGCGGTGACATGTGCGGTGGGGGCATGTGCAGTGTCTGGCGGGTCACTGGCGTGGGGAAGCCGGGGCGACGGCCTCGGATCTGGGAGTTCCATCTGGCAAGGTGCGACTCGGATGGGCGCGGCTCTCTGCGCGGTTTGCGGCCGTTCTGGCGGCTCAGCGTGAAGTTCTCAGGTGGAAACGTCGACGACGCAGCATAGGGCGCTGCCATGTTGGGGTTGCTTGGTGGTGCTTAGTGGACTGCGGCAGGGAAGTTGCGGGGTTTGCGGTGGTTATCCCATTGATCGAGTGGTATGGACGAGTTCCGGGCGAAAGCCTTCCGTGACCTTTGGTCAGTGCTGATGACAGCGACGTCATTGACGTCGTTCCCACCTTGGTGGCTCCATTGTGGAACTCGAGATCCTATCCCTCGTGAGGGTGTTTGAGCTCTCCAGGCGAAAGCCCTAGCTTCGGATTCTCGGAGTGGGCGGCATATGGTGCGTTCGCCACATCCTCCTTGGAGGCGCCGCCTTTGGAGAGCTTCCCCGTGTTCCCTAGTTCTGCTCTCGCCGTTGGATTCTCGGTGGATGTCGGGGCTGCGGCCTCGGGTGGATGGAGTTTCGATACGCCGGGGAGGCAGCCCCGGAAAGCAATGCGGCGACGGCTCTATGGGGTGGTTCCGTGGCCTTGCATGGCATGGGTGTCAATCTTGTGATGTGAGTGACGCGAGGTTGTCGGCTCGGTCAATGCGTCCCTGTGTGGAACGATCTTCAGTATGTCAAGGCAGCGGCCTACCACATGGTGTGGCGGCCATGGTCTGCGGGTAGGTTCCCTATGGAGTTTGGACTGTGGGCAGCTAGGCCGTGCCGCGTCGTGGTTCGAGAGCGAGCGGTGGCACGTCGGGATGGCGATCCCGGAAGGCGGTGTGCATTGAGCTCTCAACCCCGTGTTGTGTAGGCGGCGAGGTTGTTCGCGTGTTTCCCCATGCAACGGTCATGTTCCATGACAGTTGGTGAGGGGTGATACGTCATAAACGTATCCCTAATTTCTGATGTTCCATGTTGTTTTCATGTTCTTTTCCACATGTTTTCCTTACACTTTATGTCATTTTTACACGTTTTTTTTTTGGAATAACCTATTAAAAAGATGCCACAGAGACAGTTCCCTGTTTTCTGTTGTTTTTAGTTTCAGAAAAGTTGTTCAGGAAATATTCTTAGAATTGGACCCCACAAATCCCGAAGTTTCTTTTTTCCACGGAAGCATCCAGAAGACCGAAGACGAGTCGAAGACGGGCACCAGGGGCCCCACACCATAGGCTCGCGCGGGCTCCCCCTGGCCGCGCCGGCTAGTGGTGTGGGCCACTCGGGCGTCCACCGACGTTGCCCTTTCGCCTATATATTTCCCCCGAGGCATAAAACCTAGGAGAATCGACCTTTTCCGCAAAATACATCCGTAGCTCCGCCGCCGCCACCGACAAGTTTCGGGGGACAGATCTCTGTTCTGGCACCCTGCCAGGACGGGGGAAGTGCCCCCGGAACCCATCTCCATCGACTCCACCACCATATCCATCGACTCCACCGCCATCTCCATCGCCGTTGCTATCTCCTATGATAAGGAGGTAGTAGTTCTCCCCCGAGGTTGAGGGCTCTACCGGTAGGTATGTGGTTCATCTCTCTTTCCCATGATGTGATCTTTACGTGATCATGACCTTTGTAATCTAGTTGAATATGTAGATTTTATCTTCATCTATGATGCTACTCAAATGGTTTTGTTATCTGCGTAAACAATTTGATCACGGTGTAAATGTGATTGTGTGTGCACCGCGTGGTTTAGCATGATATTCATATCTTGTGTTGGAAGATGAACCTATGAAATTGTGTCGTTTGTTTAGTACTAATCTAGGGCGCTCAAGGTGATAGTGTGGGGTGCCCTAGAGAGGTAATATAGACTTGAGGAGTGCTGTTAAAGCTCTACGTAATGATTAGTGTTCGTTATTCGACCGGAGAGTGGTTCAGAGTAGCATAGCGAAGAAATGCTATTTATGCATTCAATTATGTTTTCATTGTTGAGAGTGTCCACTAGTGAAAGTAGGATCCCTAGGCCTTATTTCCAAGCATTGAAACATTGTTTTCCACCTGTTCTGTTACATATTTGCTTGCTGCCATTTTTATTTCAGATTGCTATTATCACTTATTATCATCCATATTACTTGCATTTTACTCTCTATTCGCCGAACTAGTGCACCTATACAATTGACAATTGTATTAGGTGTGTTGAGGACACAAGAGACTTCTTGTATCTTGATTGCAGGGTTGCTTGAGAGGGATATCTTTGACCTCTAACTCCCTGAGTTTGATATACCTTAGGTGATCCACTTAAGGGAAAATTGTTGATGTTCTACAAACCTCTGCACTTGGAGGCCCAACACTGTCTACAAGAATAGAAGCGTGTGTAGACATCAAGGGGTTTTGTGTCCGTTTTCGGCCGGTTACCCACTAATTAACTAGCCAACTCTCTTCTGCTTAATTAATGAAAATGGAAAGTCTTTTTCCTCGTTTCAAAAAAGTTGCCTCCCTCTCCCTACACGCTTCATACCTCCAGTTTCTGTTAGGAGTATTTGCAACACTTTCTTGCACCAAATTAATAAGAATCAGACAGTGGTCTGACCTAGAAGAAGTAGGGTGACTTGATAGAAATGGGTGTCATAACTAAGTCGATAACTAAAAGCCTTTGTCTGGATAGGTTGTGACTTGCATAAGAATGGCCGGAATGTCTTGCCGCAGGAAATACATATATGTTCATTGATATGAGCTACAACCAAAATTTATTTCAGTCACTTTTGGTCGAAGATTTTAGAGACTAGTATTTCAGAAGATGCTGAACCAATGAAAATGGTTTGTGGTGTAAAAAGGCATACCTTCAGGAAATCACTCATTCGAGACACAGGTAAAATTGATTCAATATATGAGAGTTTTTTTTGGATTGTGCCCAAAGATATTTCTAAGAAACTTTAGGAAAAGTTAAAACAAAATGGTTTTGTGGTGTACTTGGTTATCATGTAAGTCTAACACACTTAAGATCTCCGGTTCAAATCCGGGGGAAGCCAAAAAAATTGTTTTCTATTTTCCTTAGATTAACAAAAACAAATGGCGTATACAGGCCTCGAACCCAGGGAAGCCACATGGCGTTACTACCTCTATACACTTCGGGCCCGCGCGAGCCACATAATAGGGCCACTGTAATGTGCTCCGCTCAAGGAAGGGCACTATTAGGGATCAGACGTTGATATCTAGCTTCCCATCGGACTATTCTCGCACCACACGATTGCTTTCATCTGGAACGTGCGATTGGTTAGGCAAGAGCCCTCGAAAATTTTGCATGCGACGGTTGCACTATTGGAAATTATTTCGAAATAACTACTACCTTTATTCAATCTAGTTTGTTGGTTTCCATTTATATAATTACTCAATAACTACTACCGTAAATGACGTCACCTTTCCTAGTCCTGTCCTTCTCCCGCAAACTATTGCATGTGTTTCCTTGCCACAAGAATGCTTCGGTTGCTTATATGACATGCTACTAGCTTTGCTTCTGTTATTCTTTTTACAACAACAAAAGTGTTAGGCTAGTTTATCTGACATTATCAGTATGTATTTTCTACATTCATCACAAATATGCTTCCTCTCATATTTCATTTTTGACATAGTACATGTGTTATGTTTCAACTTCAAAATAACATGTTTCCACGTGACAAGATATTTGCTTCCTTCAATATCCATACTATATGTTTTTTTCATAGTACATATGTCATGCTACAAATTTCATTACACGGTGTTTCCTAGTGCCAACATAACATGCTTCCTTTTTCATAACACAATTTTTCTTCCGTCCTATTTTCCAACTTTGGTGATAGCACATGTGTCATGCTTCAACTTTGAATATACTATGCTTCCACTTAAGAGCATATTTACTTCCATCAACTTGCAGCAGGGCATCGGGTATGAGCTTCTTGAGCAACACAACCACATGTGGCCTTTGCCATCAACGGTGATCTTGAGAAGCTTGACACCCTCCGTTGAGATCGGGGCCACTCTTGGCTCTCTTAGGTAGACATGGCACGACCTGTAGGTGTAGCTCCGCCATGGACAACGCCTGCATGGCCTCGACACAACGTACGTGACTTCGGCTCACCTTCAACCATGACCGAAGATGATGATTGCGGAATTGGACATAGAAGAGTCGTGGACGGGACATAGCTTCAAGGTGCACCGCCCATCACGACGAAGTTACTCTCCTCCTCCGACATGGCCGCCACACACCTCCGACAAACGGACGACCACGCCGCCGCGTGAGGCCGCCGCACCAGCACTGCCTCTGCTGCGCGCCAAACTCGGCAAGCTCACCATAACCATCCCTTACAACAATGGTGAAGAAGGGAGAGAGGAGTGAGAGGCACCGCAGCCGGCACCGCAGCCATGGCCTCCGTGGAAGAGCAGAGCGTGAAAAACGGATCGGGTTGTTTCTTAAGAATGCCTCCAATCTTTATAGCAGGGCCTCTACCGTGGTTAACGGGATTTCTTTTGTTGCAGAACCAGCCTGTTTGATGGAGACGAGATGGACGGTGTTAGCGAGGTCCAGCGATTGGCTTCTCGTCGGACTCAGATATACAGTATTTACCAGGAAAGAAACCCCAACCCAATGCATGTTGATCGCCCGCCGCCATGCCTAGAAGGAAGACCATCAGCACGCGCCCATGGTCCACTCACGACTGTGGCCGTCCACGTACAAGCCGGACCACAAGTCCTTTAAAACCATGACGGTGCCGGCCCGCGATATGAAAAGACCATCGCCGTCCTCCCAGTGTGCCTCCTGGACCGATGCGACGAGCATATATCGTCTTCAAATTTTCAAATCTATACTATTATTATATTATCAATCAAGTGCCCGCGTGATTGCTGCGAATATCTCTCAGTTTTGCCTGCAACACTGTTTTCATTGTGTGATGACCTTGTAGATGATGCAACAGATATAATGAGATAAGCACAGGTGTCTTGGCTTCGTACTAGAACGATTTCACTCTTGCGAAACCTGAATAGTCTTGTAAAAATACCCGTATGTTCAGTGCCAAAACTTGTTTTTTAGAGGTCGAGTGACGCATTAGCCCTGCTAGTGGTGTTTGAGTTACAAAGACATGGTCATATAGAGTGTGGGATCTTGTTCATTCTAGATATGAAAAAGGATTATTTAGTTAGGTTGAGGGGTACATAAGACCATGGGTACAAAAAAGTTCACTGATATATGAGATGGTTTAAACTTATTTATTTTCGAACGCTACGTTCTATGCATTACTAGTGAAATTAAACCATAACGGTTTCGTGGTGTAGTTGGTTATCACGTCAGTCTAACACACTGAAGGTCTCCGGTTCGAACCCGGGCGAAGCCATTTTTTTTTTTCCCCATTACGTTGAAGAATTATGAAAAATACAAAAGAATAAATGGCCCATACAGGTCTCGAACCTGTGACCTTCGCGTTATTAGCACGACGCTCTAACCAGCTGAGCTAATAGGCCTTGTTTTCTGTTATTAATTTCGTAGTGTTTTATTCGTTTGCTCTCTTTGTTTTTTCTTACTGCCATTAGAAGCAGGGCATCGGTGAGGACAAGTCTTTCTGTCAGATGGAATTTGCGCACCCAGAATTAAAATAAATTGGTAGATGAAATTAATAATATATTCGTCTCTGGCCAAAATGCAGGGGACGACTTAAAGCAAAGAGTTGAGCACCCATGCATGAAATTTACTATACATGCACGCCAGTTGCAGTTCGTTTTGTCAGGTGTTTACTTGGGTAACTCACAATTTATCTCTGGCCAGTTGCAGATCGTTTTGTCGGCTGTTTATCATAGATTCCACGTTAATTATTGATCGATTCACGCATTGTCGATGGTGTATATGTGGGCGTGGAGTATGGCGTCGACAAGATTCCGGGCCACATGGACTGGGTAATAAATCTGCTCCTAGCTGTCAGTCAGTCACTAGTATCTCTGAACCTTAGTCTGTTCATGCCTGCACTGCACTGCAGGATTCATGATCTGAGATGGGTTCTGCAGAATAACACGATGGCAGGTGACTGGAGGACTGGTGTTTATGGTGAACAACGACGAAAGGCAGCACGTCATCGGGAACGCTGTCTCCGGAGCGTTCACCGCCACGGCCGCCTAGTTTCTCAGTCACCTAACTCGTTAGCTAGCTAGCTTGTGTCATCATTTTTCCCCATATATAAAGAGCTTGCGTCTCAATGCTCGACGTCAATAAACTAAAACTTAGTATATGTTGTCAGCCCAACCTTGGAGCAGATAGGCTCAACTCAAGGACGCAATCGCAAGAGACTTAACTGAAGGGGCTAGCTCACTCAAAAAATAACAGAGCGATAGCTAACGAATATTGTCGACAGGGTTAACCGTCAACAAATATCGATCTTACTTTCAGAAGGAGGGAATGGAATAATACATGCAAGTTTTCAATATTAATTTGGTTGTATACTTTGTATATCTCCTCGTTGTAGCCTGATGACTATTACTTTTTTTTGAGAGAACTATTATTTTTGAATTCTGAGATGTGATGTGCAGGCAACAACTACATATAATAAAGTAATGCATCTAATTAGGCAAATAACGGCAGGTATACATCGCTCGCTCAAGGCATCTCCAACCTATCACGTCCATTCATCGAACCCTCCGGGCGGAAAATGTCACTCTCAAGCTCTACACCGTGTGATGCACATAACTAAATCGTGTTCCTTGTTACGGGCGATCAAGGATATCATATCTCGTAAATATTGATATACCATACTCCTATGTTTTTTACGCACCACAGAAAGATATTTAAATGCCGCTGACATGATGCTCTGGTGATATTTATCTCCAGACAAAGTCCTAATATGCCACTTGTGCAAGAAATAAATATTTCAAGAACTTCGTAGACATAAGCAGAGCCTTCCGCAGGGTGGACACGAATTGACGCCACCCACTCACTTCCCTCTTAACATTTTTGCATCGCTTTCATCGGTAAAAGTTGATGAATAATACATATATAGTGAACGGGACATGGACATTAATTTTAAAAATCTGACTAAAACTCTATTTTCAAGCTCAAAAAAAATCTAAGAAAATATCTCACATGAATGTAAAAGATAGAATACAATCGTATGCGCAAAGTTAGGTGGAAAATGACTGGATCTGTTCTGCAAGAATGTGCCAAGATTACGGAGACTACAAAAGTATCATCTTCGTGCTTGTTCTCCTGGTACTGCTTATTTGCAAATGCCATTATTATTCATAGATTTTTACGAGCATACATAATACTCAGTCATCCATACGAGTGAGGTTTTCCCAAAATAATTATAGTATGGGATTGGCTATCTCTCACCCGAGTGAGAACTAAGATAGTTCGCACTCACCTGACATGTGGCTCGTTTGTTCCGCGTATATTGTGCGTTGTGGCCCTGTTTTCCGTTTGTTGGGCATGTCTGGTGTTTGTTTGTTTGTCTGTGTTTGTAGAAAATATAATGGGCTTTATTATTTGTTGGGCTTCAGACCTGTCCAGACAGAACAACTTGTAGCTCACGAAAGGAAACGTTGTCCGTCGATGACAGCTAGCACCTGTAAAATCGTACACCCCTCCAGACAGATTACAGAAACCATGGAAGTGGTCGCCATGGAGGCTGTTCCCTGAGCTTGCCCCTGGTGCAGCAGTAGCACGCCGCCTTCCCCTGCTTCGTTTCCGCTGGTGGAGAACAAGGACGTCGACCTGGAGCTGCAGCAGCTAGGCGGACCCAAGCCTCCACCAGCGCTTCCTGGCAGCCGACGTGCGGCAGCCACCGCGGACGACGCGAGCGGACGAGATCGACGGAGCCGCGTTCGTGGGCTAACGCACGGACGCGCGCGCCGGCGACCAGGTCCTGCCGCGCCGCCGGTCGATCTTAACGCGGGAGTGGAAGGGACGGAGATGGCGGCGACCTAGGTATTGCGCCTCCAAATCGGCGTCGTGTGTAGCGGCTCCATTGATCTACATGGTGTGCCCTCCTCGGCTCTGAAGCCGTCCATGGTGGGGTCGGGGTCGGACTGGAGCAGCGGCCTGGCCGGAGTATTGGACGAGGGCGGCAAGCATGAGGAGTTGCGGCGGCGGGATTCGGGGCTGTGGATAGCGGCGGCGCGGGATGGGATAAAAGGGGATCGAGGGTTTCGGGAGTGGGAGAAAGGGGCTCTGGATGTCATATGTTTCTTTATGTTTTTTGCCAGCCTGCGAGTGCGACCTTAGCTAGGCATGCCGCCGCGGTGTGTGCGTACTGTGCGTGTGTGTTTGGTGTGCTTCTACAGATGAATTGGACGGTTGAGATGAGCGGCTCGGCTGTCTGGGCAAGCTTGATCCGTGGGAGATGGTTTCTTGGATCCTTATTGGCTGTAGAAAATGACATTGTGTCCTTTTTTATTTTGAGACTAAATGACATTGTGTCCTAGTATGCGAACAAGGGAAAACCATTGTAAAATTCTACTCCATTTCTTCCCAATTGCATGTACTACACCAAATGTAAGGACGTGTAGGTGCATGATATAAAATATGATGTTAGCTCATTCTTGTTTTGGAATAAAAATAGCTGCTTGGTAAGGGTAAATGAAGCGACCTCCTGGCGATTGGCTCCGGAGCTCAAGCAACACGGCCGATTCCATCTCCCGGTAGTTGGCGGAGTTTGTGCAGGAGAGCGATCCTCGCCGACGGAGGATGGCACCCTGTTGTCGCGTCTTGCGAATGGCGCCCTTGGAGCTGCTTAGCAAGAAGGAGCGGGTGCTCGATGCGCGTTTCATGCGGGTGGCAAGATGGTAAAAAACGGGGTGACGCTGGAACTTTAGGTGTTCACGGTCAAGCCGACAGGATTCTACCATCAGAACCGGGGGTGACACGAATGATTCCGGCGAGATCGCAGGTGATTTGAGTTCTATATAGGAGGGCACCATCGCATTCACGGGAGCGAGCCATTCTTGGGTTGAACCCGGTGTCAGAGGCAACTAAGGCTGATCTTGCGCCTGTCAACCTGGAACTAATTGATTGGTTGTGTTTCTTTAGGCTCTATGAACACACAAGACAATGGTCTACCCTGGATATATGGCCGCCGGAACAAAGACGGACGTGTCTAGGCAGACCAGGCGCCAACGTGCGGAGCTAGACGTGTGGCTTGGATGCGCCGTCCTCAACCTTGGCTGCTAGAAAAGCAGGTGAGGTTCGCGCGGGGCGGCGAGATTTGATATACTCATGTTAGGGCACCACCTATGTTTTTGTTCAATTCTGACGCTCTAGAGCCACCAGATCGGTCTTACCCTGACCCTAACTATTCACAAGATTTCCTCGAGTGCGTCTGAAGGGAGAGTTGCGAGCTATAAGTCCAGAATCTTACTAGGGAGTCGGTGAAAACGGTCAAACCTCGGACTGCAAATATTTGCTTGGTTGTGTTAGGATAGGACATAGGAAGATGGAAAACCAAGATATACCCCCAACTGTTCACATGATTTTCTTTGGTGCGTCCGAAGGGAGAGTTTCGAGCTATAAGTCCAGAACCTTACTATGGAGTCGGAGAAACCGGTCACACCCTAGAGTGAAAATTGTTGCTTGGTTGTGTTAGGGAAGCTCCCAAATGAGGAGTTTCTAGCTATATGTTAAAAACATTACTAGGGAGTCGATGAAGCTGGTTACACCTCGAAGTAGGATATTGGACCTCTACACACCCACCACACTTTTATACGTATTTTATCGAATCGGGGTACCTGCGCCGGGTGGTGTGCTTGGACCGGGGTGGCGAGGGGCTCGGGGTGGAGGAGCCGGTGGAGATGCTCGGGGAGGCGAGCCGCCGGTCGGTGGAGGAGCTACGGTGGTGGAGGACGCCGACCAGTGGAGGAGCTGCGGTGGTGGAGAGGGAGGAAGGGGCGGGTGGAGGCGACGCCGGTGAAGGGGCTGCGGTGGAGGAGGGGACGCCAACGGTGGAGAGGAAGGGAGGCGAGCGTGCGGCAGTGGAGGGTAGGGCGGCGGGCGTGCGGCAGTGGAGAGGGAGGGAGGGGCAGCGGTGGCTTGGCGAGCGGGGGAGCGGCGGCGGCGGACGGGGGTAGCGGCGGCGGCGGACGGGATAGCGGCGGTGGGGGACGAATCGGCGGCTGGCCAGGAGGGAGAGGGCACGCGTGCGTCGATTTGGGGATTTCTTCCCCAGGTCGACAGGTTCGCGAACATGGTATGGCACCCCGTAGCTTGTGTTGGGATCCATACGCTCCGTAGCCCCTCCTCCGGTGAAACCCTAGACCCGCTGGAGAAATACCGGACTTATAAGGAAACACGCGGTAACGGCCTCGAAAGGGGGTAGGAATGTGGAACTAGTTGCTTGGTTTTGTTAGGGTAGTCCATAGAAAGCCAATACACATTGGTAGCACACAAATCTTCGGAAGATTCACGATGTTTCGTCCAATACGGGAGTTTCACCCTATAAGCGCGTGTAAACTCACGAGAGAGAAGTGGATGCCGGTGAAGCGGCCCGCACCCCGGAGTGCAATATTTGCCATCCAAAGCACACAACACAACAATACTAACATGGTATGGCACCCCCTAGATTGTGTTGGGATCCATACGCTCCATAGACCCCCCTCCGGTGAAACCCTAGACCCATTGGAGAAATACCGGACTTATACAGAAACACGCGGTAACGGCGTCGAAAGGGGGTAGCAATCTGGAACTAGTTGCTTGGTTGTGTTAGGGTAGTCCATATCAACCCAATACACATTGGGAGCACACAACTCTTCGGAAGATTCACGATGTTTCGTCCGATACGGGAGTTTCACCCTATAAGCGCGTGTAAACTCACGAGAGAGAAGTGGATGCCGGTGAAGCGGCCCGCACCCCGGAGTGCAATATTTGCCATACAAAGCACACAACACACCTATAATAACATGGTATGGCACCCCCTATCTTGTGTTGGGATCCAGACGCTCCGTAGCCCCCCTCCGGTGAAGCCCGAGACCCGCTGGAGAAATACTGGACTTATACGGAAACACGCGGTAACGACGTCGAAAGGGGGTAGCAATGTGGAACTAGTTGCTTGGTTGTGTTAGGGTAGTTTATATCAACCCAATACACATTGGTAAAACACAACTCGTCGGAAGATTCACGATGTTTCGTCCGATACGGGAGTTTCACCCTATAAGCGCGTGTAAACTCACGAGAGAGAAGTGGATGTCGGTGAAGCGGCCCGCACCCCGGAGTGCAATCTTTGACATCCAAAGAACACAACACAACTATACTAATATGGTATGGCAACCCCTAGCTTGTTTTGGGATCCAGACGCTCCGTAGCCCCCCTCCGGTGAAACCCTACCTCCATTGGAGAAATACCGGACTTATACGGAAACACGCTGTAACGGCGTCGAAAGGGGGTAGCAATGTGGAACTAGTTGAATGCTTGTGTTAGGGTAGTCCATAGAAACCCAATACACATTGGTAGAACACAACTCTTCGGAAGATTCACGATGTTTCGTCTGATACGGGAGTTTCACCCTATAAGCGCTTGTAAACTCACGAGAGAGAAGTGGATGCCGGTGAAGCGGCCCGCACCCCGGAGTGCAGTCTTTGCCATCCAAAGCACACAACACAACTATACTAACATGGTATTGAACCCCCTACACACAACACAACTATACTAACATGGTATGGCACCCCCTAGAGTGCAATGTTTTCCATCCAAAGCACACAACACAACTATACTAACATGGTATGGCACCCCCTAGAAATCTGCTGGGATCCAGACGCTCCGTAGCCCCCTCCGGTGAAAGCCTAGACCCCCTGGAGAAATACCGGACTTATACGGAAACACGCGGTGATGACGTCGAAAGGGGGTAGCAATGTGCAACTAGTTGCTTGGTTTTGTTAGGGTAGTCCAAATAAACCCAATACACATTTGTAGAACACAACTCTTCGAAAGATTCACGATGTTTCGTCCGATACGGGAGTTTCACCCTATAAGCGCGTGTAAACTCACGAGAAAGAAGTGGATGCCGGTGAAGCGGCCCGCACCCCGGAGTGAAATCTTTGCCGTCCAAAGAACACACCACAACTATACTAACATGGTATGACACCCCCTAGCTTGTGTTGGGATCCATACGGTCCGTACCCCCCCTCCGGTGAAACCCTAGACCCGCTAGAGAAATACCGGACTTATACGGACACACGCGGTAACGGCGTCGAAAGGGGGTAGCAATGCGGAATTAGTTGCTTGTTTGTGTTAGGGTAGTCCATAGCAACCCAATACACATTGGTAGCACACAACTCTTCAGAAGATTCACGATGTTTCGTCCGATACGAGAGTTTCACCCTATAAGCGCGTGTAAACTCACGAGAGAGAAGTGGATGCCGGTGAAGCGGCCCGCACCCCGGAGTGCAATCTTTGCCATCCAAAGCACACAACACAACTATACTAACATGGTATGGCACCCCTAGCTCGTGTTAGGATCAAGACGCTCCGAAGCCCCCCCCTCCGGTGAAACCCTAGACCCTCTGGAGAAATACCAGACTTATACGAAAACACGTGGTAACGGTGTCGAACGGGGGTAGCAATGTGGAACTAGTTGCTTGGTTGTGTTAGGGTAGTCCATAGAAACCCAATACACATTGGTAGAACACAACTCTTCGGAAGATTCAAAATGTTTCGTCCGATACGGGAGTTTCACCCTATAAGCGCGTGTAAACTCACGAGAGAGAAGTGGATGCCGGTGAAGCGGACCGCACCCAGGAGTGCAATATTTTCCATCCAAAGCACACAACACAACTATACTAACATGGTATGGCACCTCCTAGCTTGTGTTGGGATCCAGACGCTCCGTAGCCCCCCATCCGGTGAAACCCTAGACCCGCTGGAGAAATATCGGACTTATACGGAAACACGCGGTAACGACGTCGAAAGGGGGTAGCAATGTGGAACTAGTTGCTTGGTTGTGTTAGGGTAGTCCATAGCAACCCAATACACATTGGTATCACAC
Organism: Alopecurus myosuroides; assembly: GCA_028641055.1. Taxonomy (NCBI): domain Eukaryota; kingdom Viridiplantae; phylum Streptophyta; class Magnoliopsida; order Poales; family Poaceae; genus Alopecurus; species Alopecurus myosuroides. The sequence continues at coordinate 9,032,569 of CM054058.1, read as the reverse complement.
AACTCTTCGGAAGATTCACGATGTTTCGTCCGATACGGGAGTTTCACCCTATAAGCGCGTGTAAACTCACGAGAGAGAAGTGGATGCCGGTGAAGCAGCCCGCACCCCGGAGTGCAATATTTGCCATCCAAAACACACAACACACCTATACTAACATGGTATGGAACCCCCTAGCTTGTGTTGGGATCCAGACGCTCCGTAGCCCCCTCCGGTGAAACCCTACCTCCGCTGGAGAAATACCGGACTTATACGGAAACACGCGGTAACGGCGTCGAAAGGGGGTAGAAATGTCAAACTAGTTGCATGCTTGTGTTAGGGTAGGCCATAATAAACAAGGGGAATTTTCATAAATTGATAAATAAAATTAAATATTGTAATTATAAATTAAACAAACTATTTTGGAAGAAAAAAAAATTCTTTACCGCAAAGATCGAATAAATCTTTGTCGTGTGCATGCACACGGTAAAGGACATATCTTTGCCGTGTGCATGCACACGGCAAAGAACTAAAGAAAAAATTCCGTTCCGTCCGCACCGGAATGGCCACGTGGCAGTTATCTTTGCCGTGCATTTTCTTTACCGTGTGTTTTTGTTGATCTTTGCCGTGTGTCTATCTTTGCCGTGTGTCTTCTTATGTACTAAACCGTGCGTTTTTCTTTACCGTGTGCCCGACTGAATGCACACGGGAAATAATTGAGCAGACGGGAAAGATGTGCTCTCCCGTAGTGTGACATGATGCTCTGGTGATATTTATCTCCAGACAAAGTCCTAATATGCCACTTGTGCAAAAAATAAATATTTCAAGAACTTCGTAGACATAAGCAGAGCCTTCCGCAGGGTGGACACGAATTGACGCCACCCACTCACTTCCCTCTTAACATTTTTGCATCGCTTTCATCGGTAAAAGTTGATGAATAATACATATATAGTGAACGGGACATGGACATTAATTTTAAAAATCTGACTAAAACTCTATTTTCAAGCTCAAAAAAAATCTAAGAAAATATCTCACATGAATGTAAAAGATAGAATACAATCGTATGCGCAAAGTTAGGTGGAAAATGACTGGATCTGTTCTGCAAGAATGTGCCAAGATTACGGAGACTACAAAAGTATCATCTTCGTGCTTGTTCTCCTGGTACTGCTTATTTGCAAATGCCATTATTATTCATAGATTTTTACGAGCATACATAATACTCAGTCATCCATACGAGTGAGGTTTTCCCAAAATAATTATAGTATGGGATTGGCTATCTCTCACCCGAGTGAGAACTAAGATAGTTCGCACTCACCTGACATGTGGCTCGTTTGTTCCGCGTATATTGTGCGTTGTGGCCCTGTTTTCCGTTTGTTGGGCATGTCTGGTGTTTGTTTGTTTGTCTGTGTTTGTAGAAAATATAATGGGCTTTATTAGTTGTTGGGCTTCAGACCTGTCCAGACAGAACAACTTGTAGCTCACGAAAGGAAACGTTGTCCGTCGATGACAGCTAGCACCTGTAAAATCGTACACCCCTCCAGACAGATTACAGAAACCCCTTCCTAGAACTTTCTTCTGATCCTCTCTTCGATGTAAAACGAGATCTGAAACTCGCGCAGTAGATATTAGATCCAAGGGGAGGCCAGTGGTGAGGGGGAGGGGGTTTGCAAATCTAGCACGAGACAAAAACGAAGAAAGGGATTCAGAAAAACAGAGCCGAATGGTGACTCCATCAGAAAGCAAGAAAAAGACGCATGCATGATGGATCACCCTGGAGGTTCTCACCAAGGTTAGAGTCTCCCATCTCCTGACTAACTGTCCCGAATTCCCCCTTTTGTAGTGTTATGTATTCCGAATTTGTTTGATCATCCTCACCCACTACAGATTAGACTAAACTTTCAGAATACCATAGTTTAAAAAAGTTCTTGTAAAAACAAAAGTTCAGAAAGGCAAAAAAGGCTGCAAATAATGGAGATACTAATTACTGATCTAACTTGCAGGCATGTTCAATCATGAGGAAAATATCATTGGGACACATGTTATATTACTCAAAAATGGATGCTTGCATTGACTTGTTTAATAGTAAAAAAATAACTGAAAATAAATTTTCAATACACCAAAAAGATTCTCATCACGATAACATCTTTTGCAGGTTCAAATAGAATACAGGAGCCAACCTCTTGACACAGGGCAGGTAAACAAAACATCCTTACTCTCATGGCTAAAAATGCGACAAAAAAAGGTTTATAGGACAACAACAAATTTCCCTCAAGTGACTAACTCAAGGTTTATCAAACTAAAGGAGGTATAGGTTCGGTGTATCCCTCTCAAGCAACCCTAAATTTAAGATATAATAAGTCTCTTGTGTCCCCAACATACCAATACAATTTTCAGTTGTATAGGTGCACTAGTTTGGCGAAGAGATGATAAAATATGGGTAATATGGATGCGAATACAAGGTGTATTAAATCTGTAATAAAAATAGCAGCAAGCAAACAAGTAGTAAAATAGAGAGCAAACGATATAGCAATGGCGGAAAACAATCCCTAGGGATCATACTTTCACATGACATTTCCTCTCACATCATGCAAGGAAGACATAGCTCGTAAATCGTTCCTAGTGGATCAAGTAGGATGATAATCGTGTAGGTATAAACAAGCTCACCTTAAAGTTCACGTTGACATCAATGAACACCCCAACCCTATCACTCTGGGCATCCAAAGATAGTACTAATAAACACAACAACATATATGTTGAATAATATCTTTCAATCAATCCACATCACCCGCACTGTCATCGTGGAACTATAGATATTATAGTAAACACAAGCATCAAGAAACCTCATGATTCCAATTTAATCCAATCAAACTAAGAACAACATCATGATAAGTACCCCTCTAATTCAAGGTCCATAGATTCAACACGTCACACGCATTGTCACTGTGGCACCGTGGAACAAAGGTGAGTCTGGAGAATTATACTAGAAAACCAGTTGAGTACATTGAATCCATTACATAACGAAGGGGAAACATCATAGATTCAACAACTATAACATAGCACACGATCACAATCAAGATCACGTCATGGGAGAGAGAGATAACCACATAGCTACTAGCACGAGCCCATCGGCCTCGCGGAGGGACCACTCCCGCATCATTGTGGGAGGCAACAACGTCGATGAAGATGGCTCCGAGGGCACTTCCCCCGTCCTGGCAGGGTGCCCGAACAGAGACTTACGTCCCGCCGAATTAGGTTTTCGATGACAGAGGAGCTCATATGTGTTTCAGTAAAAATCCTCCAGGGTCTTCTGTTTTAGGTCAAGAGGTAATTATGGTGAAGAGGCATCGCGAGGCGGTGGCCAGGGAATCCAAGTGGGTCAAAGCAATGGCTAGGGGGGCTGGTACCCCCTCTGGGTCCCCTTCCGACTTATGGAGTCTTCCGCTGAATGGAAGATTGTCGTAAATTTTCAGCCAATTCCAAGCAGTTCCATTTTTGGACCTTTTCTGCAATTCAAAGACAAAATAGACAAAAACTGACACTTTGCATCTTGTTAATAGGCTAGTCCAATAAATGATAGAAAACATAGGGAAAATATGTAGAAAACAAGCATGGAGAATCAAAAATTATATATACGTTTGCAACGTATTAGCATCCCCAAGCTTAACTCCACCATCTTCTTGTATCTAAAGACTTCTTGCTCCAGCTCTACCATCCTAGCTTCCACACTACCTTCTCCTTTAGGACCCCAAACATCTTCTTCCTGCACCTTGCCATCCTTGAGAAACAAATCCTTGGGATGCATCTTCAACTCATTCATGTACGGGTTGACGATGTTAAAAAAGAAGATGTCCTTGGAGGGCCGAAAGAGGACATTGTGGCTCTAAATATGAAGATGAAATATGGCAGAAGAACAGATCGAAACCAAAAACGTGACGCGAAAACGATATACGGACCTCGGGAGATCCATGGGATTATATGTTGAAAAGTTTCATAACAAAAGGAAGGTACATGTGAAAACGTGTCAGAGACGGGCTCCGAGGCGCCCACACCATGTGGTGGCGCGACCATGGGTAGGCCCGCTCCGTGGCATGGTGTGGTTGAAGGGGTCGTTGCATAGAAAACAAAAAAATTCCTACGCGAGAGACACCCGAAAGGCCAAGATCTAATCTAGGAGACGAAGTGGAACGGGCAAAGAGAGGGTTAAGGAGAACACATACCCTCGCAGACACAAAGCGTTACGAGATCAAATCTCGTTGTTGGCATAGTCGTACTCTCACCGATCCCGATAGCGAGAAGATGTGCACTGCATCCGGCGGTGCCTCCGTGATCGGTCACACGTACGGTTGATGACGACCTCTGTTCCCTCGATCCAGCGGGGCGCGTAAGTAGAGGATCCCTCGGAACTCCAGCAGCACGACGGCGTGGTGGTGGTGAAGAATCCCACGGTTCAGGGCTTTGCCAAGCCTGAAACCATGGAATGGAGTAAGTGGGGTGGAGGGAAAAACTAGTGGGCAAGTGTGTGAATGAAGAGGAGCCCTCACCCTCCTTTTATAGGGAGAGGGAGGCAGCCCAAGGGTGGGGTGCGGCCAGCCATGGTGGTGCCCCCACCTCTTCCGTCTTCATGTGAGTGGAAGCTCCACTCACACCCCCTCATGCTCCCATTATTTTCCACTTGGAAAATCCAAAGGTTTTCTTTTGATAAATAAATAAAACATTTTTATTTATTTATTTATATTTGTTAATTCCATTAACAAATATTTGCATATAGCTCCTCGAATCATTTTTTCATTCTACTAGCAAAATGCCCGTGCGTTGCAACGGGAATGAAAAACCAATTTTTGGACGAAAATGTGAACACAACCCACATTTGACCCCAAAACAAATGGACCCGCATTAACTTAGAATTGTTCTGCCTTTTCATCTAATCTTTAATGTGCATTTTTTTCTGATTCTTTTATTCTTTTGGGTATATTTTGCTAAACTATATTAATCTATTTATTTCTCTTTGTCCCTCATATTTTATTTAAATAGGCCGCAGAATAGGAAATAATTTACTGAAACGCAACCAAAAATTGCTCACAAGTAACATATATATGAAAAATTATAAATCTAGTTTTCATTCTTATAATATGTATTTCTCTTTAATTCAAAAAGAGAGTATCGGTGTTTCATATGGCTGGTACAAATAAACCATCCAGCTTTGAACTATTAGAAGTCGATATAGCTTGAAAGTTCAGACATATAAACACTGTCTTGAGCTAAACTGCTTTGCAGGTGAACTATTATATTCATTGGAAGGACGGAATAACTGAGAAAGATGTAACCGAACAAAGACGACGGAGCCACCGATGTTATCGTTAACAATTATCTTCTTGCCAGAGAGATCCGATTCTCGTTGAGACTGGCTTCCGGAAGCTTTTGGTTTCCCCTTCAGTTCTTGTCACAAGGAGACAACTTAAAATATGCATAGAGCACCAGTAAACTGAAACTGAGCTTAGGAAATATTGCAGGCAGGCAACCATTTTCATCATAATTAGCATCCCCGGGCCTTTGGGACAAGTCCCGAACAGTTGCTAGGGCTGGAATTTTCAGGCCATGAATTATACAGATGATGGCATTGGATATTTGATCCGTTGCTGAATCACTACTACGTCTGCTTTGTCGTTGCCGTACACTAAGAAATCAGTTTAGAGGAATGTTGATGCGCAGCTTACAAATTAAGCGAGAAGGGGCTGGGGCGTGTCAAAATTCAATAGAACTGCGAGCACCGGCCAGGCCAACAATCCCTTTTAAATCAGAGAAAGTCGCCAGAACGCATTCTTAGACAACATATTGGAAGGAAGATGTCGTCCTGGTCCTGGACAAAACACGGCAGGATAAAACACGCCGCACCATGAACACGCGGAGATGAGACGTCTCCTTCGAGCATTTTCTCGAACACTTTCCGATCACCCTTGACCGATAGGATGATTCGGGGCCGAGCTCCTTGCTCGTAACATCCCAGCGATGTCTAGGATGTCCGTTCCTCGCCGGTATTTGTGCCTGGCACGTCGCGGTGCCCTTTCGCAAAGCACGCCGTCGTCTCGTAACATCCCAACCATGTCAAGGATGTCCGTTCCTCGCCGGGATTTGTGCCTGGCATGATGCGGTGCCCTTCGCAAAGCAAGCCGGCGTCGTGGCCCCTCCGCTACACCTCCGTGGTGGATGCACAACTCGACAGAGTATGAGTGGAAGCACCAGATTGAGGTCCGACAGCGAGCTGCATGCTGCCGTTGAAGTACACGCGGAGAGCTGCTGTCGCGCATGCTGAGGAGCACAAGAGGAAGCGGAGGTCAGGGTAACCGTCGCCCAACTCCACATCGGCGAGCTGGCGAACTTCACAGCCTAGACGCGGACTGCACCGCATCACGTACTCCGACCAGCCCAGCGGCGTGATCGTCCCCGAGGAGATGGAGATCTTATACGTCAGCTCCTTTGTAGGAAATAGATCGAGACTTGCAGATCCTTCCTGACTTTGAAGGAAGGCCGCGCGTCGGAGCCAGACTCCGATGGACGAGACGCCAGTGGTGAGCCTGCGGGCTGCGGCGGCGTAGCGGAGCAAGCAGGGGAATCGAATGGTGGCCGTCATATCGCGGTGGGATTTGTTTTTCAAGTGGGAGACTATCGAACTACGGGTTAATTTGAGAAATTTCTAGGGACCTATTGCAAAAGTGCCCCGACGTACGACGGTCACCTCAAACGCTATTATATAGTAGAGATTAACAACCATTTGACGAAAAACCCCTTGAACTATTTCAATTTCCCCGAAACAATTTCGGTGCTGCCCAAAATATTCTTCGATATTCCGTATCCTCTCAAACGCGTCATCGAACCTTAAGTGTGTCACCCTACGGTTCGTGAATAAGATAGACATGATCGAGACTCCTCTCCGATCAATAATCAACAGCGGAATTTGGAGATCCGTGATGACTCATATATATATTCAACGATGACTCTCGTGATCGTGTGAACCAACAACATCGTGAACTATTCCCTTTGTCTCGCAATATTTTACTTGTCCGAGATTCAATCATTGGTATAAACCATTCCTTGTTCAATCTCGTTACCGACAAGTACTCTTTTCTCGTTCCCGTGATATAACATCCTTGTGATCATATCACGTGCTTGCAAGCGGTTTCGATGTGATATCACCGAGAGGGCCCAGAGTATATCTCTCCGTCATTTTGGATGGACAAATCCCACTCTTGATCCATGTGCCTCAACTAATACTTTCCGAATACCTAACGGCACCTTTATAGCCACCCTGTTATGGTGTGACGTTTGATGACATCAAAGCACCCTTCCAGTGTCAGTGATTGACATGATCTCATGGTCTAAGGAATAAGTTACTTCGTACGCAAGATATAACAATATAAACTAAATGACTTGATCTTATTGTTATCTTGATATTGGGTATGTGTTCATCACATCATTCTTCTAATGACATGACCACGTTATTAACAACATCCAATGTTCATGATCAGGAAACCTTGACCATCTATTAATCAACGAGCTAGTTAAAAGAGAGGCTTTACTAGGAACCATTGTTTGTTTATTAAACACACATGTATCAAAGTTTCCTGTTAATACAATTCTAGCATGAGAAATAAACATTTATTATAAACAAGGAATAAGATAATAACCACTTTATTATTGCCTGTCGGGCATTTTCCCTTCAGTCTCCCACTTGCACTAGAGTCAATAATCTAGTCTGTAAGCATTAAACACATATGGCGTTCCAGTGTTATTACCATGCTTCGCATGTGGTAAACGTCATAAAAAAGATCTGAACTGTTCATGTCCTATTGTATTTGCATGTTCTTTGCGTCTACACGCATCACTCATTCTCTAATGAGATGGCTTTGTATATATATGGTCAATCGATGTCACTAACATTGTGAAAATGTAGCTTCATAGTGTTAGCATTCTTGGAAATTCACCAAGTTCCGGGGATACCTTAATTCCTCAGGTTAAACTGATGTTACTAACATTTGTGAAAATGTAGCTTCATAGTGTCAGCATTCTTGGAATTTCACCAAGTTCAATAAAGAACTCCTTGACACAATATACGCTTATTATCAGTTGTCAACACAATGATATACTCTAGCCTTTGTTGTAGTATCTGTCACAATATTTTAATTTTGAAACTCTTTCAAATCCAGCATGGAACTTTCTTCCAGCCTATTGTGCTACCCTTCATCACATATTTCAATTGAGATAAAATTACTTAAATAAATGACAAGACTATTAGTGTAACAAATTACAACTAATATTTTGTCATTACTGCATAGGAAAACATATCCTTAGCATTTCTAAAATGACACAAGGATCTCTCCCACTGTTGTCTAATCATCATATGAATTATCCCGCAATAACATTTTATAGCATAGGACTCATCTGGTTGTGTACATAGCATGGAAACATGACTTAGAAATCTCAATTTCAATGATGCTCATCATGTGTCAAAACACTTGAATCTTGCTTAATTATTTTCCATGTGACAAGAACTCCTTGTCATTTCGATATTGACTTACTTCAATATTTCATCTATGTAATTTGGCTTCAATCATATCAGGCGATTCAAACCATCTCTTATAGATATCGATGCCCAATATCTTCTAAGCCTTTCATCAATATGAAATCGAAAATATTAACCGTGTTAATTTAAAATACATATTTTCCAATCAACCATACGTCATCTACATAAAGTATTGGAAATATGTCATAGCCTCCCACCTAATTTCTTGTAACTCTACAAGCATCTTTATCGTTCATGATAGAATCAAACTCTTTTGATAACTTCAATACGGTAAAGATTTCAACTTCGTTATGCTCATTTCAACCATTGAAGTGTGCATACCTTTCTAGCAACCTTTTGAATTTTACAAAACTCTTAGACTGTGTCAAGTACACATCCTTGAGAGGAGAGTTGGTTTTTTTATTCAACTGCCATATCATAATATGTAACTTTTTGCTAGAACTATCCGCAAAGACTAAAGCATCACTACGGAAGATCAAAATCTTGTAGTAGTCAACTCTTTGAACTTCGTCGAAAACAACTTTTCAATAATTACAACTTACAAAGGATGTAAAAATCCATGTCTTTGTCTCTATATAGACCCTTTTGCTATCGCTAGGCATCATGCCTATCGAAAGGACTACCAAGTCACATACTTGATATTCATACAAGGATACTATGGCGGATATAATGACTCATAGTCAATTTTACGAAGTCAGGGCCCATCATTTCCTTCCTTTATAAGGTCCAAGTCCTTTTGCTGTCAAAACAAAACTTTACTCTTAAACCACAAGTTGGTCTAAGTACAAAGTTTTAGGACTTTTGAGGTTCAGTTCGCAAACTCATTCGAAGTATATACAATCACATGTAGTGTCTTCTACTTAGTCAAAATAGGAAACCCTGGAACAACTTCCAGTGTTGCGCTACTCTTGACATGGTAACGAAGATTCTCTAATCTCGTTGAGTCTGTACTTTCCTCCCACTCACTTATTTCGCAAGAACTACTTTCTCGAGAAATCAACCCTTTCTGACAAACAACATTTGTCTTTGGTCGGTGATAGGAGAAATACCCAATAGATTCGTTGGGATAACCTTATAAACATATATGTATCCCATTTTGGTTGTAAACATTTTACACATGCTATGCATACCAAAACTTAAGAAAATGACAGTTCGGGTTACTACCCAAACCATATCTTATATGTTGTCAATTTCAACGGATCATGATGGTGCTCTTTTCAGTGGAAAAACGGTTGTCACTAATGTATAAACTACAAAATTATAATGGCATTTTTATTAATCTTACCATGTCAAACAAGGTTTGATTTTGTCTCTCGAACACTCCAAACTAATGTGGGGTAATTCGAGTAATATAAGTTGTAGAACAATTCTGCAACTTCTCAGATGTTTTACTAAACTTATAATTCAAACTTTATCCTTTATGATCCAATCATAAATACTTGATTATCTTGTTACAATGATTTTTACTTCATATTAACAACTATTTGAACCAATTCAAAAGTCAAACTCCGTTCTCTTTAAATAGATATACTCACATATCTACTCAATTCATCGACAAAATTTTATGAAGGAAAATTTAATCCACCATATATGACTACACATAATGGACTATATACATCAATATGTATAATCTCCACTAAATTAGTCGTCCATTCTACTTTGGCCTAAGAACGGAATTCTAGTCATCTTTTGGAAGAGGTCTCACAAGCGTCAATTTATTTAAAAAAAAATGACTCCAGAAGTCCATCAATATGGAGTTCCTTCATGTTTTCCTTTCCGATATGAACTAAAATGGTGCTGTCACAATTTAAGTGAAACTCTTTTACGTCTTGCAACGTTTAGCATTTAGTCTTATAGATGTTTACTTTACAAACATGATTTATATTAACATATCCATAAATTATGGAATATGGTCATAGTTTGAACAATCTCATTTGTTCTCACAAAAGACCAGAACAAAATAACAACTTATTAAGTTTTTAAAATAAATCTTGAATGTTTGGTTCGATACGACAATGAACACAATAACACTTTATTTATGTTCTTGTCATAATCGATTCCACATCTATTACGAGTTCCTTTTAGGCCCTTGTATTTCTTGCATTGCGTTGCTTTGTATGACAACTCATACCAACCAATGTTGTATCAAAATACCCAAAAATACTTTGTTAACTAGTAATACATCTATAACTTGTATATCAAGCATATACTCCTGAGCTGGACTTTTCCAGTTATCTTTTTTTCTGCCATATAGAATCATTCAACATCAAACAATGCTAGTCGTACTAGCACATTTTCTTTGGCGTGCTAGTCATATACTATCACCCATTGAGTCATACTTTGAGTTTGATTGTTCTACTAATATCACCATATTAATAGTATTCTTCTAGATTCCACCCTTAGCAATCTCCAAGTAAGGTAAACGACTTTACCCATACTTTTAATCCATCCCGTCATAACAATTTTATGATTAAGCTACTATAGCTCGAAGGAAGGAATTTTAGAGGATAATTTTTAGCGCACAACTTCTTGGAATATTCAAACGCCTAGCGTCTTCAATCATTGCATATATTCAGATAAAAAAAGCAAGCATTGTCACGCTAAATTATACTCAGTCATGTTACCACAAATAAGTTTCTAGATATCAATATATCTTTCACTTGATTGTTTCTGAAAACAACTCTTTTCAGTTCCAAAATCACCTTGATCAACAAAACATTCTTTTGAAGATAAAGTAATATGGAAGCAACCATGACTCTAGATTCTAAGTAGGAATTGGTTTCTCATTAGATCAATCAATCATTAACCATATGGAGCTAGGTAGGAAATACCAAAAATCTATAATAGGACTCAATTTTAAATTTCACTAATACGGTACCAATCTTAAATGATTTTTACCAGATCATAACAGTTATATCTCAATCAACAATCTAAGTGTAAGGTAGTTATTTGGATGCCAATGAATACTACAATTCGTGCAGATTCACTTTGATTGGTTGTTCATGATAAATAAGTTCAAGTTAATTCAAAATTAAACCATGAACTCCCACTCAAAAACAACATCCCTCTTAGTCGTCTTTAGTGATTACACGAACCAAATTCACTACACCAAAACCGATCATCATGTGAGATGATGTAGCTTCAAAGGCGAACATCGACATGTTCATCATATCATCCATATGACTCATGCTTTACCTTTCGGTTATGTGTTCCGAGGCCATGTGTGTACATGCTAGGCTCGCCAAATAGAACCGTAGTATTGCGTGTGTTTCAAGGCCATGTCTATACATGCTAGGCTTGAAAACACCCGTTGTATGCGAACGTTGAGTCTATCACACCCGATCATCACGTGGTGTCTCGAAACGACGAACTTTCTTAACGGTGCATACTTAAGGAAAAACACATTATTATCTTGATATTAAGTGACAGGGACCATCTTATAATGCTACTCGTCGCTATCTAAGCAAAACAAGATGCATAAAAGGATTAATAGCACAGACATCACATGTAAGGATAACGTGATATGATATGGTCCTTCTTGCACTTGATCTCCATCATGTGCATCATGGTATGATCTCCATCATTCCACCGGCGTGGTACCAAGTACCTTGGCACCCCAATCTTTATTGTCCATCAATAATAAGACAATCATATGGATACCTTCCGGTATATCAATAATTTACAAAAGAGATCATCTCATAATCAAATTTGTAACATTGACCATATCAATTCACATGCCCAGCAAAAACTAGTTAGACGCTTCTAATTTATTTTTGCATATTTTACGTGGCTTAGGGCTTTCGAGGATAGAACCGTTCATACCTACGAACATCAACCACAACGTTGATAAACACATTTTTAACAACCCTTCGTAGATTAGATCTTTACTATAGTAGGAGAAACAGACACCCGCAAGCCACTTATGCAATACAAGTTGCATGTCAGTTGTGGAACAAGTCTCATGTACGTGGACATGTAAGGTTAGTCCGGGCCGCTTCATCCCACTATGCCACTAAAATCATAAAATAATCAAGGAGGTAATAACATGATCATCAAATCCCACATACACCTATGTGTTCTACCCGTACAAAAACATCTACGCATAGAACCTGGCTCTGATACCACTGAAGGGGTCGTTGCATAGAAAACAAAAAATTTCCTACGCGAGAGACACCCAAAAGGCCAAGATCTAATCTAGGAGACGAAGTGCAACGGGCAAAGAGAGGGTTAAGGAGAACACATACCCTCGAAGACACAAAGCGTTACGAGATTAAATCTCGTTGTTGGCGTAGTTTATCTGACATTATCAGTATGTATTTTCTACATTCATCACAAATATGCTTCCTCTCATATTTCATTTTTGACATAGTACATGTGTTATGTTTCAACTTCAAAATAACATGTTTCCACGTGACAAGATATTTGCTTCCTTCAATATCCATACTATATGTTTTTTTCATAGTACATATGTCATGCTACAAATTTCATTACACGGTGTTTCCTAGTGCCAACATAACATGCTTCCTTTTCCATAACACAATTTTTCTTCCGTCCTATTTTCCAACTTTGGTGATAGCACATGTGTCATGCTTCAACTTTGAATATACTATGCTTCCACTTAAGAGCATATTTACTTCCATCAACTTGCAGCAGGGCATCGGGTATGAGCTTCTTGAGCAACACAACCACATGTGGCCTTTGCCATCAACGGTGATCTTGAGAAGCTTGACACCCTCCGTTGAGATCGGGGCCACTCTTGGCTCTCTTAGGTAGACATGGCACGACCTGTAGGTGTAGCTCCGCCATGGACAACGCCTGCATGGCCTCGACACAACGTACGTGACTTCGGCTCACCTTCAACCATGACCGAAGATGATGATTGCGGAATTGGACATAGAAGAGTCGTGGACGGGACATAGCTTCAAGGTGCACCGCCCATCACGACGAAGTTACTCTCCTCCTCCGACATGGCCGCCACACACCTCCGACAAACGGACGACCACGCCGCCGCGTGAGGCCGCCGCACCAGCACTGCCTCTGCTGCGCGCCAAACTCGGCAAGCTCACCATAACCATCCCTTACAACAATGGTGAAGAAGGGAGAGAGGAGTGAGAGGCACCGCAGCCGGCACCGCAGCCATGGCCTCCGTGGAAGAGCAGAGCGTGAAAAACGGATCGGGTTGTTTCTTAAGAATGCCTCCAATCTTTATAGCAGGGCCTCTACCGTGGTTAACGGGATTTCTTTTGTTGCAGAACCAGCCTGTTTGATGGAGACGAGATGGACGGTGTTAGCGAGGTCCAGCGATTGGCTTCTCGTCGGACTCAGATATACAGTATTTACCAGGAAAGAAACCCCAACCCAATGCATGTTGATCGCCCGCCGCCATGCCTAGAAGGAAGACCATCAGCACGCGCCCATGGTCCACTCACGACTGTGGCCGTCCACGTACAAGCCGGACCACAAGTCCTTTAAAACCATGACGGTGCCGGCCCGCGATATGAAAAGACCATCGCCGTCCTCCCAGTGTGCCTCCTGGACCGATGCGACGAGCATATATCGTCTTCAAATTTTCAAATCTATACTATTATTATATTATCAATCAAGTGCCCGCGTGATTGCTGCGAATATCTCTCAGTTTTGCCTGCAACACTGTTTTCATTGTGTGATGACCTTGTAGATGATGCAACAGATATAATGAGATAAGCACAGGTGTCTTGGCTTCGTACTAGAACGATTTCACTCTTGCGAAACCTGAATAGTCTTGTAAAAATACCCGTATGTTCAGTGCCAAAACTTGTTTTTTAGAGGTCGAGTGACGCATTAGCCCTGCTAGTGGTGTTTGAGTTACAAAGACATGGTCATATAGAGTGTGGGATCTTGTTCATTCTAGATATGAAAAAGGATTATTTAGTTAGGTTGAGGGGTACATAAGACCATGGGTACAAAAAAGTTCACTGATATATGAGATGGTTTAAACTTATTTATTTTCGAACGCTACGTTCTATGCATTACTAGTGAAATTAAACCATAACGGTTTCGTGGTGTAGTTGGTTATCACGTCAGTCTAACACACTGAAGGTCTCCGGTTCGAACCCGGGCGAAGCCATTTTTTTTTTTCCCCATTACGTTGAAGAATTATGAAAAATACAAAAGAATAAATGGCCCATACAGGTCTCGAACCTGTGACCTTCGCGTTATTAGCACGACGCTCTAACCAGCTGAGCTAATAGGCCTTGTTTTCTGTTATTAATTTCGTAGTGTTTTATTCGTTTGCTCTCTTTGTTTTTTCTTACTGCCATTAGAAGCAGGGCATCGGTGAGGACAAGTCTTTCTGTCAGATGGAATTTGCGCACCCAGAATTAAAATAAATTGGTAGATGAAATTAATAATATATTCGTCTCTGGCCAAAATGCAGGGGACGACTTAAAGCAAAGAGTTGAGCACCCATGCATGAAATTTACTATACATGCACGCCAGTTGCAGTTCGTTTTGTCAGGTGTTTACTTGGGTAACTCACAATTTATCTCTGGCCAGTTGCAGATCGTTTTGTCGGCTGTTTATCATAGATTCCACGTTAATTATTGATCGATTCACGCATTGTCGATGGTGTATATGTGGGCGTGGAGTATGGCGTCGACAAGATTCCGGGCCACATGGACTGGGTAATAAATCTGCTCCTAGCTGTCAGTCAGTCACTAGTATCTCTGAACCTTAGTCTGTTCATGCCTGCACTGCACTGCAGGATTCATGATCTGAGATGGGTTCTGCAGAATAACACGATGGCAGGTGACTGGAGGACTGGTGTTTATGGTGAACAACGACGAAAGGCAGCACGTCATCGGGAACGCTGTCTCCGGAGCGTTCACCGCCACGGCCGCCTAGTTTCTCAGTCACCTAACTCGTTAGCTAGCTAGCTTGTGTCATCATTTTTCCCCATATATAAAGAGCTTGCGTCTCAATGCTCGACGTCAATAAACTAAAACTTAGTATATGTTGTCAGCCCAACCTTGGAGCAGATAGGCTCAACTCAAGGACGCAATCGCAAGAGACTTAACTGAAGGGGCTAGCTCACTCAAAAAATAACAGAGCGATAGCTAACGAATATTGTCGACAGGGTTAACCGTCAACAAATATCGATCTTACTTTCAGAAGGAGGGAATGGAATAATACATGCAAGTTTTCAATATTAATTTGGTTGTATACTTTGTATATCTCCTCGTTGTAGCCTGATGACTATTACTTTTTTTTGAGAGAACTATTATTTTTGAATTCTGAGATGTGATGTGCAGGCAACAACTACATATAATAAAGTAATGCATCTAATTAGGCAAATAACGGCAGGTATACATCGCTCGCTCAAGGCATCTCCAACCTATCACGTCCATTCATCGAACCCTCCGGGCGGAAAATGTCACTCTCAAGCTCTACACCGTGTGATGCACATAACTAAATCGTGTTCCTTGTTACGGGCGATCAAGGATATCATATCTCGTAAATATTGATATACCATACTCCTATGTTTTTTACGCACCACAGAAAGATATTTAAATGCCGCTGACATGATGCTCTGGTGATATTTATCTCCAGACAAAGTCCTAATATGCCACTTGTGCAAGAAATAAATATTTCAAGAACTTCGTAGACATAAGCAGAGCCTTCCGCAGGGTGGACACGAATTGACGCCACCCACTCACTTCCCTCTTAACATTTTTGCATCGCTTTCATCGGTAAAAGTTGATGAATAATACATATATAGTGAACGGGACATGGACATTAATTTTAAAAATCTGACTAAAACTCTATTTTCAAGCTCAAAAAAATCTAAGAAAATATCTCACATGAATGTAAAAGATAGAATACAATCGTATGCGCAAAGTTAGGTGGAAAATGACTGGATCTGTTCTGCAAGAATGTGCCAAGATTACGGAGACTACAAAAGTATCATCTTCGTGCTTGTTCTCCTGGTACTGCTTATTTGCAAATGCCATTATTATTCATAGATTTTTACGAGCATACATAATACTCAGTCATCCATACGAGTGAGGTTTTCCCAAAATAATTATAGTATGGGATTGGCTATCTCTCACCCGAGTGAGAACTAAGATAGTTCGCACTCACCTGACATGTGGCTCGTTTGTTCCGCGTATATTGTGCGTTGTGGCCCTGTTTTCCGTTTGTTGGGCATGTCTGGTGTTTGTTTGTTTGTCTGTGTTTGTAGAAAATATAATGGGCTTTATTATTTGTTGGGCTTCAGACCTGTCCAGACAGAACAACTTGTAGCTCACGAAAGGAAACGTTGTCCGTCGATGACAGCTAGCACCTGTAAAATCGTACACCCCTCCAGACAGATTACAGAAACCATGGAAGTGGTCGCCATGGAGGCTGTTCCCTGAGCTTGCCCCTGGTGCAGCAGTAGCACGCCGCCTTCCCCTGCTTCGTTTCCGCTGGTGGAGAACAAGGACGTCGACCTGGAGCTGCAGCAGCTAGGCGGACCCAAGCCTCCACCAGCGCTTCCTGGCAGCCGACGTGCGGCAGCCACCGCGGACGACGCGAGCGGACGAGATCGACGGAGCCGCGTTCGTGGGCTAACGCACGGACGCGCGCGCCGGCGACCAGGTCCTGCCGCGCCGCCGGTCGATCTTAACGCGGGAGTGGAAGGGACGGAGATGGCGGCGACCTAGGTATTGCGCCTCCAAATCGGCGTCGTGTGTAGCGGCTCCATTGATCTACATGGTGTGCCCTCCTCGGCTCTGAAGCCGTCCATGGTGGGGTCGGGGTCGGACTGGAGCAGCGGCCTGGCCGGAGTATTGGACGAGGGCGGCAAGCATGAGGAGTTGCGGCGGCGGGATTCGGGGCTGTGGATAGCGGCGGCGCGGGATGGGATAAAAGGGGATCGAGGGTTTCGGGAGTGGGAGAAAGGGGCTCTGGATGTCATATGTTTCTTTATGTTTTTTGCCAGCCTGCGAGTGCGACCTTAGCTAGGCATGCCGCCGCGGTGTGTGCGTACTGTGCGTGTGTGTTTGGTGTGCTTCTACAGATGAATTGGACGGTTGAGATGAGCGGCTCGGCTGTCTGGGCAAGCTTGATCCGTGGGAGATGGTTTCTTGGATCCTTATTGGCTGTAGAAAATGACATTGTGTCCTTTTTTATTTTGAGACTAAATGACATTGTGTCCTAGTATGCGAACAAGGGAAAACCATTGTAAAATTCTACTCCATTTCTTCCCAATTGCATGTACTACACCAAATGTAAGGACGTGTAGGTGCATGATATAAAATATGATGTTAGCTCATTCTTGTTTTGGAATAAAAATAGCTGCTTGGTAAGGGTAAATGAAGCGACCTCCTGGCGATTGGCTCCGGAGCTCAAGCAACACGGCCGATTCCATCTCCCGGTAGTTGGCGGAGTTTGTGCAGGAGAGCGATCCTCGCCGACGGAGGATGGCACCCTGTTGTCGCGTCTTGCGAATGGCGCCCTTGGAGCTGCTTAGCAAGAAGGAGCGGGTGCTCGATGCGCGTTTCATGCGGGTGGCAAGATGGTAAAAAACGGGGTGACGCTGGAACTTTAGGTGTTCACGGTCAAGCCGACAGGATTCTACCATCAGAACCGGGGGTGACACGAATGATTCCGGCGAGATCGCAGGTGATTTGAGTTCTATATAGGAGGGCACCATCGCATTCACGGGAGCGAGCCATTCTTGGGTTGAACCCGGTGTCAGAGGCAACTAAGGCTGATCTTGCGCCTGTCAACCTGGAACTAATTGATTGGTTGTGTTTCTTTAGGCTCTATGAACACACAAGACAATGGTCTACCCTGGATATATGGCCGCCGGAACAAAGACGGCCGTGTCTAGGCAGACCAGGCGCCAACGTGCGGAGCTAGACGTGTGGCTTGGATGCGCCGTCCTCAACCTTGGCTGCTAGAAAAGCAGGTGAGGTTCGCGCGGGGCGGCGAGATTTGATATACTCATGTTAGGGCACCACCTATGTTTTTGTTCAATTCTGACGCTCTAGAGCCACCAGATCGGTCTTACCCTGACCCTAACTATTCACAAGATTTCCTCGAGTGCGTCTGAAGGGAGAGTTGCGAGCTATAAGTCCAGAATCTTACTAGGGAGTCGGTGAAAACGGTCAAACCTCGGACTGCAAATATTTGCTTGGTTGTGTTAGGATAGGACATAGGAAGATGGAAAACCAAGATATACCCCCAACTGTTCACATGATTTTCTTTGGTGCGTCCGAAGGGAGAGTTTCGAGCTATAAGTCCAGAACCTTACTATGGAGTCGGAGAAACCGGTCACACCCTAGAGTGAAAATTGTTGCTTGGTTGTGTTAGGGAAGCTCCCAAATGAGGAGTTTCTAGCTATATGTTAAAAACATTACTAGGGAGTCGATGAAGCTGGTTACACCTCGAAGTAGGATATTGGACCTCTACACACCCACCACACTTTTATACGTATTTTATCGAATCGGGGTACCTGCGCCGGGTGGTGTGCTTGGACCGGGGGTGGCGAGGGGCTCGGGGTGGAGGAGCCGGTGGAGATGCTCGGGGAGGCGAGCCGCCGGTCGGTGGAGGAGCTACGGTGGTGGAGGACGCCGACCAGTGGAGGAGCTGCGGTGGTGGAGAGGGAGGAAGGGGCGGGTGGAGGCGACGCCGGTGAAGGGGCTGCGGTGGAGGAGGGGACGCCAACGGTGGAGAGGAAGGGAGGCGAGCGTGCGGCAGTGGAGGGTAGGGCGGCGGGCGTGCGGCAGTGGAGAGGGAGGGAGGGGCAGCGGTGGCTTGGCGAGCGGGGGAGCGGCGGCGGCGGACGGGGTAGCGGCGGCGGCGGACGGGATAGCGGCGGTGGGGGACGAATCGGCGGCTGGCCAGGAGGGAGAGGGCACGCGTGCGTCGATTTGGGGATTTCTTCCCCAGGTCGACAGGTTCGCGAACATGGTATGGCACCCCGTAGCTTGTGTTGGGATCCATACGCTCCGTAGCCCCTCCTCCGGTGAAACCCTAGACCCGCTGGAGAAATACCGGACTTATAAGGAAACACGCGGTAACGGCCTCGAAAGGGGGTAGGAATGTGGAACTAGTTGCTTGGTTTTGTTAGGGTAGTCCATAGAAAGCCAATACACATTGGTAGCACACAAATCTTCGGAAGATTCACGATGTTTCGTCCAATACGGGAGTTTCACCCTATAAGCGCGTGTAAACTCACGAGAGAGAAGTGGATGCCGGTGAAGCGGCCCGCACCCCGGAGTGCAATATTTGCCATCCAAAGCACACAACACAACAATACTAACATGGTATGGCACCCCCTAGATTGTGTTGGGATCCATACGCTCCATAGACCCCCCTCCGGTGAAACCCTAGACCCATTGGAGAAATACCGGACTTATACAGAAACACGCGGTAACGGCGTCGAAAGGGGGTAGCAATCTGGAACTAGTTGCTTGGTTGTGTTAGGGTAGTCCATATCAACCCAATACACATTGGGAGCACACAACTCTTCGGAAGATTCACGATGTTTCGTCCGATACGGGAGTTTCACCCTATAAGCGCGTGTAAACTCACGAGAGAGAAGTGGATGCCGGTGAAGCGGCCCGCACCCCGGAGTGCAATATTTGCCATACAAAGCACACAACACACCTATAATAACATGGTATGGCACCCCCTATCTTGTGTTGGGATCCAGACGCTCCGTAGCCCCCCTCCGGTGAAGCCCGAGACCCGCTGGAGAAATACTGGACTTATACGGAAACACGCGGTAACGACGTCGAAAGGGGGTAGCAATGTGGAACTAGTTGCTTGGTTGTGTTAGGGTAGTTTATATCAACCCAATACACATTGGTAAAACACAACTCGTCGGAAGATTCACGATGTTTCGTCCGATACGGGAGTTTCACCCTATAAGCGCGTGTAAACTCACGAGAGAGAAGTGGATGTCGGTGAAGCGGCCCGCACCCCGGAGTGCAATCTTTGACATCCAAAGAACACAACACAACTATACTAATATGGTATGGCAACCCCTAGCTTGTTTTGGGATCCAGACGCTCCGTAGCCCCCCTCCGGTGAAACCCTACCTCCATTGGAGAAATACCGGACTTATACGGAAACACGCTGTAACGGCGTCGAAAGGGGGTAGCAATGTGGAACTAGTTGAATGCTTGTGTTAGGGTAGTCCATAGAAACCCAATACACATTGGTAGAACACAACTCTTCAGAAGATTCACGATGTTTCGTCTGATACGGGAGTTTCACCCTATAAGCGCTTGTAAACTCACGAGAGAGAAGTGGATGCCGGTGAAGCGGCCCGCACCCCGGAGTGCAGTCTTTGCCATCCAAAGCACACAACACAACTATACTAACATGGTATTGAACCCCCTACACACAACACAACTATACTAACATGGTATGGCACCCCCTAGAGTGCAATGTTTTCCATCCAAAGCACACAACACAACTATACTAACATGGTATGGCACCCCCTAGAAATCTGCTGGGATCCAGACGCTCCGTAGCCCCCTCCGGTGAAAGCCTAGACCCCCTGGAGAAATACCGGACTTATACGGAAACACGCGGTGATGACGTCGAAAGGGGGTAGCAATGTGCAACTAGTTGCTTGGTTTTGTTAGGGTAGTCCAAATAAACCCAATACACATTTGTAGAACACAACTCTTCGAAAGATTCACGATGTTTCGTCCGATACGGGAGTTTCACCCTATAAGCGCGTGTAAACTCACGAGAAAGAAGTGGATGCCGGTGAAGCGGCCCGCACCCCGGAGTGAAATCTTTGCCGTCCAAAGAACACACCACAACTATACTAACATGGTATGACACCCCCTAGCTTGTGTTGGGATCCATACGGTCCGTACCCCCCCTCCGGTGAAACCCTAGACCCGCTAGAGAAATACCGGACTTATACGGACACACGCGGTAACGGCGTCGAAAGGGGGTAGCAATGCGGAATTAGTTGCTTGTTTGTGTTAGGGTAGTCCATAGCAACCCAATACACATTGGTAGCACACAACTCTTCAGAAGATTCACGATGTTTCGTCCGATACGAGAGTTTCACCCTATAAGCGCGTGTAAACTCACGAGAGAGAAGTGGATGCCGGTGAAGCGGCCCGCACCCCGGAGTGCAATCTTTGCCATCCAAAGCACACAACACAACTATACTAACATGGTATGGCACCCCTAGCTCGTGTTAGGATCAAGACGCTCCGAAGCCCCCCCCTCCGGTGAAACCCTAGACCCTCTGGAGAAATACCAGACTTATACGAAAACACGTGGTAACGGTGTCGAACGGGGGTAGCAATGTGGAACTAGTTGCTTGGTTGTGTTAGGGTAGTCCATAGAAACCCAATACACATTGGTAGAACACAACTCTTCGGAAGATTCAAAATGTTTCGTCCGATACGGGAGTTTCACCCTATAAGCGCGTGTAAACTCACGAGAGAGAAGTTGATGCCGGTGAAGCGGACCGCACCCAGGAGTGCAATATTTTCCATCCAAAGCACACAACACAACTATACTAACATGGTATGGCACCTCCTAGCTTGTGTTGGGATCCAGACGCTCCGTAGCCCCCCATCCGGTGAAACCCTAGACCCGCTGGAGAAATATCGGACTTATACGGAAACACGCGGTAACGACGTCGAAAGGGGGTAGCAATGTGGAACTAGTTGCTTGGTTGTGTTAGGGTAGTCCATAGCAACCCAATACACATTGGTATCACACAACTCTTCGGAAGATTCACGATGTTTCGTCCGATACGGGAGTTTCACCCTATAAGCGCGTGTAAACTCACGAGAGAGAAGTGGATGCCGGTGAAGCAGCCCGCACCCCGGAGTGCAATATTTGCCATCCAAAACACACAACACACCTATACTAACATGGTATGGAACCCCCTAGCTTGTGTTGGGATCCAGACGCTCCGTAGCCCCCTCCGGTGAAACCCTACCTCCGCTGGAGAAATACCGGACTTATACGGAAACACGCGGTAACGGCGTCGAAAGGGGGTAGAAATGTCAAACTAGTTGCATGCTTGTGTTAGGGTAGGCCATAATAAACAAGGGGAATTTTCATAAATTGATAAATAAAATTAAATATTGTAATTATAAATTAAACAAACTATTTTGGAAGAAAAAAAAATTCTTTACCGCAAAGATCGAATAAATCTTTGTCGTGTGCATGCACACGGTAAAGGACATATCTTTGCCGTGTGCATGCACACGGCAAAGAACTAAAGAAAAAATTCCGTTCCGTCCGCACCGGAATGGCCACGTGGCAGTTATCTTTGCCGTGCATTTTCTTTACCGTGTGTTTTTGTTGATCTTTGCCGTGTGTCTATCTTTGCCGTGTGTCTTCTTATGTACTAAACCGTGCGTTTTTCTTTACCGTGTGCCCGACTGAATGCACACGGGAAAGAATTGAGCAGACGGGAAAGATGTGCTCTCCCGTAGTGTGACATGATGCTCTGGTGATATTTATCTCCAGACAAAGTCCTAATATGCCACTTGTGCAAAAAATAAATATTTCAAGAACTTCGTAGACATAAGCAGAGCCTTCCGCAGGGTGGACACGAATTGACGCCACCCACTCACTTCCCTCTTAACATTTTGCATCGCTTTCATCGGTAAAAGTTGATGAATAATACATATATAGTGAACGGGACATGGACATTAATTTTAAAAATCTGACTAAAACTCTATTTTCAAGCTCAAAAAAAATCTAAGAAAATATCTCACATGAATGTAAAAGATAGAATACAATCGTATGCGCAAAGTTAGGTGGAAAATGACTGGATCTGTTCTGCAAGAATGTGCCAAGATTACGGAGACTACAAAAGTATCATCTTCGTGCTTGTTCTCCTGGTACTGCTTATTTGCAAATGCCATTATTATTCATAGATTTTTACGAGCATACATAATACTCAGTCATCCATACGAGTGAGGTTTTCCCAAAATAATTATAGTATGGGATTGGCTATCTCTCACCCGAGTGAGAACTAAGATAGTTCGCACTCACCTGACATGTGGCTCGTTTGTTCCGCGTATATTGTGCGTTGTGGCCCTGTTTTCCGTTTGTTGGGCATGTCTGGTGTTTGTTTGTTTGTCTGTGTTTGTAGAAAATATAATGGGCTTTATTAGTTGTTGGGCTTCAGACCTGTCCAGACAGAACAACTTGTAGCTCACGAAAGGAAACGTTGTCCGTCGATGACAGCTAGCACCTGTAAAATCGTACACCCCTCCAGACAGATTACAGAAACCCCTTCCTAGAACTTTCTTCTGATCCTCTCTTCGATGTAAAACGAGATCTGAAACTCGCGCAGTAGATATTACATCCAAGGGGAGGCCAGTGGTGAGGGGGAGGGGGTTTGCAGATCTAGCACGAGACAAAAACGAAGAAAGGGATTCAGAAAAACAGAGCCGAATGGTGACTCCATCAGAAAGCAAGAAAAAGACGCATGCATGATGGATCACCCTGGAGGTTCTCACCAAGGTTAGAGTCTCCCATCTCCTGACTAACTGTCCCGAATTCCCCCCTTTTGTAGTGTTATGTATTCCGAATTTGTTTGATCATCCTCACCCACTACAGATTAGACTAAACTTTCAGAATACCATAGTTTAAAAAAGTTCCTGTAAAAACAAAAGTTCAGAAAGGCAAAAAAGGCTGCAAATAATGGAGATACTAATTACTGATCTAACTTGCAGGCATGTTCAATCATGAGGAAAATATCATTGGGACACATGTTATATTACTCAAAAATGGATGCTTGCATTGACTTGTTTAATAGTAAAAAAATAACTGAAAATAAATTTTCAATACACCAAAAAGATTCTCATCACGATAACATCTTTTGCAGGTTCAAATAGAATACAGGAGCCAACCTCTTGACACAGGGCAGGTAAACAAAACATCCTTACTCTCATGGCTAAAAATGCGACAAAAAAAGGTTTGTAGGACAACAACAAATTTCCCTCAAGTGACTAACTCAAGGTTTATCAAACTAAAGGAGGTATAGGTTCGGTGTATCCCTCTCAAGCAACCCTAAATTTAAGATATAATAAGTCTCTTGTGTCCCCAACATACCAATACAATTTTCAGTTGTATAGGTGCACTAGTTTGGCGAAGAGATGATAAAATATGGGTAATATGGATGCGAATACAAGGTGTATTAAATCTGTAATAAAAATAGCAGCAAGCAAACAAGTAGTAAAATAGAGAGCAAACGATATAGCAATGGCGGAAAACAATCCCTAGGGATCATACTTTCACATGACATTTCCTCTCACATCATGCAAGGAAGACATAGCTCGTAAATCGTTCCTAGTGGATCAAGTAGGATGATAATCGTGTAGGTATAAACAAGCTCACCTTAAAGTTCACGTTGACATCAATGAACACCCCAACCCTATCACTCTGGGCATCCAAAGATAGTACTAATAAACACAACAACATATATGTTGAATAATATCTTTCAATCAATCCACATCACCCGCACTGTCATCGTGGAACTATAGATATTATAGTAAACACAAGCATCAAGAAACCTCATGATTCCAATTTAATCCAATCAAACTAAGAACAACATCATGATAAGTACCCCTCTAATTCAAGGTCCATAGATTCAACACGTCACACGCATTGTCACTGTGGCACCGTGGAACAAAGGTGAGTCTGGAGAATTATACTAGAAAACCAGTTGAGTACATTGAATCCATTACATAACGAAGGGGAAACATCATAGATTCAACAACTATAACATAGCACACGATCACAATCAAGATCACGTCATGGGAGAGAGAGATAACCACATAGCTACTAGCACGAGCCATCGGCCTCGCGGAGGGACCACTCCCGCATCATTGTGGGAGGCAACAACGTCGATGAAGATGGCTCTGAGGGCACTTCCCCGTCCTGGCAGGGTGCCCGAACAGAGACTTACGTCCCGCCGAATTAGGGTTTTCGATGACAGAGGAGCTCATATGTGTTTCAGTAAAAATCCTCCAGGGTCTTCTGTTTTAGGTCAAGAGGTAATTATGGTGAAGAGGCATCGCGAGGCGGTGGCCAGGGAATCCAAGTGGGTCAAAGCAATGGCTAGGGGGGCTGGTACCCCCTCTGGGTCCCCTTCCGACTTATGGAGTCTTCCGCTGAATGGAAGATTGTCGTAAATTTTCAGCCAATTCCAAGCACTTCCATTTTTGGACCTTTTCTGCAATTCAAAGACAAAATAGACAAAAACTGACACTTTGCATCTTGTTAATAGGCTAGTCCAATAAATGATAGAAAACATAGGGAAAATATGTAGAAAACAAGCATGGAGAATCAAAAATTATATATACGTTTGCAACGTATTAGCATCCCCAAGCTTAACTCCACCATCTTCTTGTATCTAAAGACTTCTTGCTCCAGCTCTACCATCCTAGCTTCCACACTACCTTCTCCTTTAGGACCCCAAACATCTTCTTCCTGCACCTTGCCATCCTTGAGAAACAAATCCTTGGGATGCATCTTCAACTCATTCATGTACGGGTTGACGATGTTAAAAAAGAAGCTGTCCTTGGAGGGCCGAAAGAGGACATTGTGGCTCTAAATATGAAGATGAAATATGGCAGAAACAGATCGAAACCAAAAACGTGACGCGAAAACGATATACGGACCTCGGGAGATCCATGGGATTATATGTTGAAAAGTTTCATAACAAAAGGAAGGTACATGGTGAAAACGTGTCAGAGACGGGCTCCGAGGCGCCCACACCATGTGGTGGCGCGACCAGGGGTAGGCCCGCTCCGTGGCATGGTGTGGTTGAAGGGGTCGTTGCATAGAAAACAAAAAAATTCCTACGCGAGAGACACCCGAAAGGCCAAGATCTAATCTAGGAGACGAAGTGGAACGGGCAAAGAGAGGGTTAAGGAGAACACATACCCTCGCAGACACAAAGCGTTACGAGATCAAATCTCGTTGTTGGCATAGTCGTACTCTCACCGATCCCGATAGCGAGAAGATGTGCACTGCATCCGGCGGTGCCTCCGTGATCGGTCACACGTACGGTTGATGACGACCTCTGTTCCCTCGATCCAGCGGGGCGCGTAAGTAGAGGATCCCTCGGAACTCCAGCAGCACGACGGCGTGGTGGTGGTGAAGAATCCCACGGTCAGGGCTTTGCCAAGCCTGAAACCATGGAATGGAGTAGTGGGTGGAGGGAAAAACTAGTGGGCAAGTGTGTGAATGAAGAGGAGCCCTCACCCTCCTTTTATAGGGAGAGGGAGGCAGCCCAAGGGTGGGGTGCGGCCAGCCATGGTGGTGCCCCCACCTCTTCCGTCTTCATGTGAGTGGAAGCTCCACTCACACCCCCTCATGCTCCCATTATTTTCCACTTGGAAAATCCAAAGGTTTTCTTTTGATAAATAAATAAAACATTTTTATTTATTTATTTATATTTGTTAATTCCATTAACAAATATTTGCATATAGCTCCTCGAATAATTTTTTCATTCTACTAGCAAAATGCCCGTGCGTTGCAACGGGAATGAAAAACCAATTTTTGGACGAAAATGTGAACACAACCCACATTTTGACCCCAAAACAAATGGACCCGCATTAACTTAGAATTGTTCTGCCTTTTCATCTAATCTTTAATGTGCATTTTTTTCTGATTCTTTTATTCTTTTGGTATATTTTGCTAAACTATATTAATCTATTTATTTCTCTCTGTCCCTCATATTTTATTTAAATAGGCCGCAGAATAGGAAATAATTTACTGAAACGCCAACCAAAAATTGCTCACAAGTAACATATATATGAAAATTATAAATCTAGTTTCATTCTTATAATATGTATTTCTCTTTAATTCAAAAAGAGAGTATCGGGTGTTTCATATGGCTGGTACAAATAAACCATCCAGCTTTGAACTATTAGAAGTCGATATAGCTTGAAAGTTCAGACATATAAACACTGTCTTGAGCTAAACTGCTTTGCAGGTGAACTATTATATTCATTGGAAGGACGGAATAACTGAGAAAGATGTAACCGAACAAAGACGACGGAGCCACCGATGTTATCGTTAACAATTATCTTCTTGCCAGAGAGATCCGATTCTTCGTTGAGACTGGCTTCCGGAAGCTTTTGGTTTTCCCCTTCAGTTCTTTGTCACAAGGAGACAACTTAAAATATGCATTAGAGCACCAGTAAACTGGAAACTGAGCTTAGGAAATATTGCAGGCAGGGCACCATTTTCATCATAATTAGCATCCCCGGGCCTTTGGGACAAGTCCCGAACAGTTGCTAGGGCTGGAATTTTCAGGCCATGAATTATACAGATGATGGCATTGGATATTTGGATCCGTTGCTGAATCACTACTACGTATGCTTTGTCGTTGCCGGTACACTAAGAAATCAGTTTAGAGGAATGTTGATGCGCAGCTTACAATAAGCGAGAAGGGGCTGGGGCGTGTCAAAATTCAATAGAACTGCGAGCACCGGCCAGGCCAACAATCCCTTTTAATCAGAGAAGAGTCGCCAGAACGCATTCTTAGACAAGCATATTGGAAGGAAGATGTCGTCCTGGTCCTGGACAAAACACGGCAGGATAAAACACGCCGCACCATGAACACGCGGAGATGAGACGTCTCCTTCGAGCATTTTCTCGAACACTTTCCGATCTCCCTTGACCGATAGGATGATTCGGGGCCGAGCTCCTTGCTCGTAACATCCCAGCGATGTCTAGGATTTCCGTTCCTCGCCGGTATTTGTGCCTGGCACGTCGCGGTGCCCTTTCGCAAAGCACGCCGTCGTCTCGTAACATCCCAACCATGTCAAGGATGTCCGTTCCTCGCCGGGATTTGTGCCTGGCATGATGCGGTGCCCTTTCGCAAAGCAAGCCGGCGTCGTGGCCCCTCCGGCTACCACCTCCGTGGTGGATGCACAACTCGACAGAGTATGAAGTGGAAGCACCAGGATTGAGGTCCGACAGCGAGCTGCATGCTGCCGTTGAAGTACACGCGGAGAGCTGCTGTCGCGCATGCTGAGGAGCACAAGGAGGAAGCGGAGGTCAGGGTAACCGTCGCCCAACTCCACATCGGCGAGCTGGCGGAACTTCTCAGCCTAGACGCGGACTGCACCGCATCACGTACTCCGACCAGCCCAGCAGCGTGATCGTCCCCGAGGAGATGGAGATCTTATACGTCAGCTCCTTTGTAGGAAATAGATCGAGACTTGCAGATCCTTCCTGACTTTGAAGGAAGGCCGCGCGTCGGAGCCAGACTCCGATGGACGAGACGCCAGTGGTGAGCCTGCGGGCTGCGGCGGCGTAGCGGAGCAAGCAGGGGAATCGAATGGTGGCCGTCATATCGCGGTGGGATTTGTTTTTCAAGTGGGAGACTATCGAACTACGGGTTAATTTGAGAAATTTCTAGGGACCTATTGCAAAAGTGCCCCGACGTACGACGGTCACCTCAAACGCTATTATATAGTAGAGATTAACAACCATTTGACGAAAAACCCCTTGAACTATTTCAATTTCCCCGAAACAATTTCGGTGCTGCCCAAAATATTCTTCGATATTCCGTATCCTCTCAAACGCGTCATCGAACCTTAAGTGTGTCACCCTACGGTTCGTGAATAAGATAGACATGATCGAGACTCCTCTCCGATCAATAATCAACAGCGGAATTTGGAGATCCGTGATGACTCATATATATATTCAACGATGACTCTCGTGATCGTGTGAACCAACAACATCGTGAACTATTCCCTTTGTCTCGCAATATTTTACTTGTCCGAGATTCAATCATTGGTATAAACCATTCCTTGTTCAATCTCGTTACCGACAAGTACTCTTTTCTCGTTCCCGTGATATAACATCCTTGTGATCATATCACGTGCTTGCAAGCGGTTTCGATGTGATATCACCGAGAGGGCCCAGAGTATATCTCTCCGTCATTTTGGATGGACAAATCCCACTCTTGATCCATGTTCCTCAACTAATACTTTCCGAATACCTAACGGCACCTTTATATCCACCCTGTTATGGTGTGACGTTTGATGACATCAAAGCACCCTTCCAGTGTCAGTGATTGACATGATCTCATGGTCTAAGGAATAAGTTACTTCGTACGCAAGATATAACAATATAAACTAAATGACTTGATCTTATTGTTATCTTGATATTGGGTATGTGTTCATCACATCATTCTTCTAATGACATGACCACGTTATTAACAACATCCAATGTTCATGATCAGGAAACCTTGACCATCTATTAATCAACGAGCTAGTTAAAAGAGAGGCTTTACTAGGAACCATTGTTTGTTTATTAAACACACATGTATCAAAGTTTCCTGTTAATACAATTCTAGCATGAGAAATAAACATTTATTATAAACAAGGAATAAGATAATAACCACTTTATTATTGCCTGTCGGGCATTTTCCCTTCAGTCTCCCACTTGCACTAGAGTCAATAATCTAGTCTGTAAGCATTAAACACATATGGCGTTCCAGTGTTATTACCATGCTTCGCATGTGGTAAACGTCATAAAAAAGATCTGAACTGTTCATGTCCTATTGTATTTGCATGTTCTTTGCGTCTACACGCATCACTCATTCTCTAATGAGATGGCTTTGTATATATATGGTCAATCGATGTCACTAACATTGTGAAAATGTAGCTTCATAGTGTTAGCATTCTTGGAAATTCACCAAGTTCCGGGGATACCTTAATTCCTCAGGTTAAACTGATGTTACTAACATTTGTGAAAATGTAGCTTCATAGTGTCAGCATTCTTGGAATTTCACCAAGTTCAATAAAGAACTCCTTGACACAATATACGCTTATTATCAGTTGTCAACACAATGATATACTCTAGCCTTTGTTGTAGTATCTGTCACAATATTTTAATTTTGAAACTCTTTCAAATCCAGCATGGAACTTTCTTCCAGCCTATTGTGCTACCCTTCATCACATATTTCAATTGAGATAAAATTACTTAAATAAATGACAAGACTATTAGTGTAACAAATTACAACTAATATTTTGTCATTACTGCATAGGAAAACATATCCTTAGCATTTCTAAAATGACACAAGGATCTCTCCCACTGTTGTCTAATCATCATATGAATTATCCCGCAATAACATTTTATAGCATAGGACTCATCTGGTTGTGTACATAGCATGGAAACATGACTTAGAAATCTCAATTTCAATGATGCTCATCATGTGTCAAAACACTTGAATCTTGCTTAATTATTTTCCATGTGACAAGAACTCCTTGTCATTTCGATATTGACTTACTTCAATATTTCATCTATGTAATTTGGCTTCAATCATATCAGGCGATTCAAACCATCTCTTATAGATATCGATGCCCAATATCTTCTAAGCCTTTCATCAATATGAAATCGAAAATATTAACCGTGTTAATTTAAAATACATATTTTCCAATCAACCATACGTCATCTACATAAAGTATTGGAAATATGTCATAGCCTCCCACCTAATTTCTTGTAACTCTACAAGCATCTTTATCGTTCATGATAGAATCAAACTCTTTTGATAACTTCAATACGGTAAAGATTTCAACTTCGTTATGCTCATTTCAACCATTGAAGTGTGCATACCTTTGTAGCAACCTTTTGAATTTTACAAAACTCTTAGACTGTGTCAAGTACACATCCTTGAGAGGAGAGTTGGTTTTTTTATTCAACTGCCATATCATAATATGTAACTTTTTGCTAGAACTATCCGCAAAGACTAAAGCATCACTACGGAAGATCAAAATCTTGTAGTAGTCAACTCTTTGAACTTCGTCGAAAACAACTTTTCAATAATTACAACTTACAAAGGATGTAAAAATCCATGTCTTTGTCTCTATATAGACCCTTTTGCTATCGCTAGGCATCATGCCTATCGAAAGGACTACCAAGTCACATACTTGATATTCATACAAGGATACTATGGCGGATATAATGACTCATAGTCAATTTTACGAAGTCAGGGCCCATCATTTCCTTCCTTTATAAGGTCCAAGTCCTTTTGCTGTCAAAACAAAACTTTACTCTTAAACCACAAGTTGGTCTAAGTACAAAGTTTTAGGACTTTTGAGGTTCAGTTCGCAAACTCATTCGAAGTATATACAATCACATGTAGTGTCTTCTACTTAGTCAAAATAGGAAACCCTGGAACAACTTCCAGTGTTGCGCTACTCTTGACATGGTAACGAAGATTCTCTAATCTCGTTGAGTCTGTACTTTCCTCCCACTCACTTATTTCGCAAGAACTACTTTCTCGAGAAATCAACCCTTTCTGACAAACAACATTTGTCTTTGGTCGGTGATAGGAGAAATACCCAATAGATTCGTTGGGATAACCTTATAAACATATATGTATCCCATTTTGGTTGTAAACATTTTACACATGCTATGCATACCAAAACTTAAGAAAATGACAGTTCGGGTTACTACCCAAACCATATCTTATATGTTGTCAATTTCAACGGATCATGATGGTGCTCTTTTCAGTGGAAAAAACGGTTGTCACTAATGTATAAACTACAAAATTATAATGGCATTTTTATTAATCTTACCATGTCAAACAAGGTTTGATTTTGTCTCTCGAACACTCCAAACTAATGTGGGGTAATTCGAGTAATATAAGTTGTAGAACAATTCTGCAACTTCTCAGATGTTTTACTAAACTTATAATTCAAACTTTATCCTTTATGATCCAATCATAAATACTTGATTATCTTGTTACAATGATTTTTACTTCATATTAACAACTATTTGAACCAATTCAAAAGTCAAACTCCGTTCTCTTTAAATAGATATACTCACATATCTACTCAATTCATCGACAAAATTTTATGAAGGAAAATTTAATCCACCATATATGACTACACATAATGGACTATATACATCAATATGTATAATCTCCACTAAATTAGTCGTCCATTCTACTTTGGCCTAAGAACGGAATTCTAGTCATCTTTTGGAAGAGGTCTCACAAGCGTCAATTTATTTAAAAAAAAATGACTCCAGAAGTCCATCAATATGGAGTTCCTTCATGTTTTCCTTTCCGATATGAACTAAAATGGTGCTGTCACAATTTAAGTGAAACTCTTTTACGTCTTGCAACGTTTAGCATTTAGTCTTATAGATGTTTACTTTACAAACATGATTTATATTAACATATCCATAAATTATGGAATATGGTCATAGTTTGAACAATCTCATTTGTTCTCACAAAAGACCAGAACAAAATAACAACTTATTAAGTTTTTAAAATAAATCTTGAATGTTTGGTTCGATACGACAATGAACACAATAACACTTTATTTATGTTCTTGTCATAATCGATTCCACATCTATTACGAGTTCCTTTTAGGCCCTTGTATTTCTTGCATTGCGTTGCTTTGTATGACAACTCATACCAACCAATGTTGTATCAAAATACCCAAAAATACTTTGTTAACTAGTAATACATCTATAACTTGTATATCAAGCATATACTCCTGAGCTGGACTTTTCCAGTTATCTTTTTTTCTGCCATATAGAATCATTCAACATCAAACAATGCTAGTCGTACTAGCACATTTTCTTTGGCGTGCTAGTCATATACTATCACCCATTGAGTCATACTTTGAGTTTGATTGTTCTACTAATATCACCATATTAATAGTATTCTTCTAGATTCCACCCTTAGCAATCTCCAAGTAAGGTAAACGACTTTACCCATACTTTTAATCCATCCCGTCATAACAATTTTATGATTAAGCTACTATAGCTCGAAGGAAGGAATTTTAGAGGATAATTTTTAGCGCACAACTTCTTGGAATATTCAAACGCCTAGCGTCTTCAATCATTGCATATATTCAGATAAAAAAAGCAAGCATTGTCACGCTAAATTATACTCAGTCATGTTACCACAAATAAGTTTCTAGATATCAATATATCTTTCACTTGATTGTTTCTGAAAACAACTCTTTTCAGTTCCAAAATCACCTTGATCAACAAAACATTCTTTTGAAGATAAAGTAATATGGAAGCAACCATGACTCTAGATTCTAAGTAGGAATTGGTTTCTCATTAGATCAATCAATCATTAACCATATGGAGCTAGGTAGGAAATACCAAAAATCTATAATAGGACTCAATTTTAAATTTCACTAATACGGTACCAATCTTAAATGATTTTTACCAGATCATAACAGTTATATCTCAATCAACAATCTAAGTGTAAGGTAGTTATTTGGATGCCAATGAATACTACAATTCGTGCAGATTCACTTTGATTGGTTGTTCATGATAAATAAGTTCAAGTTAATTCAAAATTAAACCATGAACTCCCACTCAAAAACAACATCCCTCTTAGTCGTCTTTAGTGATTACACGAACCAAATTCACTACACCAAAACCGATCATCATGTGAGATGATGTAGCTTCAAAGGCGAACATCGACATGTTCATCATATCATCCATATGACTCATGCTTTACCTTTCGGTTATGTGTTCCGAGGCCATGTGTGTACATGCTAGGCTCGCCAAATAGAACCGTAGTATTGCGTGTGTTTCAAGGCCATGTCTATACATGCTAGGCTTGAAAACACCCGTTGTATGCGAACGTTGAGTCTATCACACCCGATCATCACGTGGTGTCTCGAAACGACGAACTTTCTTAACGGTGCATACTTAAGGAAAAACACATTATTATCTTGATATTAAGTGACAGGGACCATCTTATAATGCTACTCGTCGCTATCTAAGCAAAACAAGATGCATAAAAGGATTAATAGCACAGACATCACATGTAAGGATAACGTGATATGATATGGTCCTTCTTGCACTTGATCTCCATCATGTGCATCATGGTATGATCTCCATCATTCCACCGGCGTGGTACCAAGTACCTTGGCACCCCAATCTTTATTGTCCATCAATAATAAGACAATCATATGGATACCTTCCGGTATATCAATAATTTACAAAAGAGATCATCTCATAATCAAATTTGTAACATTGACCATATCAATTCACATGCCCAGCAAAAACTAGTTAGACGCTTCTAATTTATTTTTGCATATTTTACGTGGCTTAGGGCTTTCGAGGATAGAACCGTTCATACCTACGAACATCAACCACAACGTTGATAAACACATTTTTAACAACCCTTCGTAGATTAGATCTTTACTATAGTAGGAGAAACAGACACCCGCAAGCCACTTATGCAATACAAGTTGCATGTCAGTTGTGGAACAAGTCTCATGTACGTGGACATGTAAGGTTAGTCCGGGCCGCTTCATCCCACTATGCCACTAAAATCATAAAATAATCAAGGAGGTAATAACATGATCATCAAATCCCACATACACCTATGTGTTCTACCCGTACAAAAACATCTACGCATAGAACCTGGCTCTGATACCACTGAAGGGGTCGTTGCATAGAAAACAAAAAATTTCCTACGCGAGAGACACCCGAAAGGCCAAGATCTAATCTAGGAGACGAAGTGCAACGGGCAAAGAGAGGGTTAAGGAGAACACATACCCTCGAAGACACAAAGCGTTACGAGATTAAATCTCGTTGTTGGCGTAGTCGTACTCACACCGATCCCGATAGCAAGAAGATGTGCACCGCATCCGGCGGTGCCTCCGTGATCGGTCACACGTACGGTTGATGACGACCTCCGTTCTCTCGATCCAGCGGGGCGCGGAAGTAGAGGATCCGTCGGAACTCCAGCAGCACGACGGCGTGGTGGTGGTGAAGAATGCCACGGTCAGGGCTTCGCCAAGCCGAAACCATGGAATGGAGCAGCGGGTGGAGGGAAAAGCTAGTGGGCAAGTGTGTGAATGAAGAGGAGCCCTCACCCTCCTTTTATATGGAGAGGGAGGCAGCCCAAGGGTGGGGTGCGGCCAGCCATGGCGGTGCCCCCACCTCTTCCCTCTTCATGTGAGTGGAAGCTCCACTCACACCCACTCATGCTCCCATTATTTTCCACTTGGAAAATCCAAAGGTTTTCTTTTAATAAATAAATAAAACATTTTTATTTCTTTATTTATATTTGTAATTCCATTAACAAACATTTTCATATAGCACCCCGAATCATTTGTTAATTCTATTAACAACCATTCGATGAAAAACCCCTTGAACTATTTCAGTTTTCCCCGAAACAATTTCGGTGCAGCCCAAAATATTCTTCGATATTTCGTATCCTCTCAAACGTGTCATCGAACCTTAAGTGTGTCACCCTATGGTTCGTGCATAATATAGACATGATCGAGACTCCTCTTCGATCAATAATCAACAGCGGGATCTCGAGATCCGTGATGACTCCTATATGTATTCAACGACGACTCTCGTGATCGTGTGAACCAACAATGTCGTGTACTAAGCCCTTTGTCTCGCGATATTTTACTTGTCCGAGATTCGATCATTGGTATCAACCATACCTTGTTCAATATCGTTACCGACAAGTACTCTTTTCTCATTCCCGTGATATAACATCCTTGTGATCATATCACGTGCTTGCAAGCAGTTTCGATGTGATATCACCGAGAGGGTCCAGAGTATATCTCTCCGTCATTTTGGATGGACAAATCCCACTCTTGATCCATGATCCTCAACTAATACTTTCCGAATACCTAACGGCACCTTTATAGTCACCCTGTTACGGTGTGACGTTTGATGACATCAATGCACCCTTCCAGTATCAGTGATTGACATGATCTCATGGTCTAAGGAATAAGTTACTTCGTACGCAAGATATAACAATATAAACTAAATGAATTGATCGTATTTTTATCTTGATATTGGGTATGTGTTCATCACATCATTCTTCTAATGACATGACCTCGTTATTAACAACATCCAATGTTCATGATCAGGAAACCTTGACCATCTATTAATCAACGAGCTAGTTAAAAGAGAGGCTTTACTAGGAACCATTGTTTGTTTATTAAACACACATGTATCAACATTTCCGGTTAATACAATTCTAGCATGAGAAATAAACATTTATCATAAACAAGGAATAAGATAATAACCACTTTATTATTGCCTCTCGGGCATATTCCCTTCAATGGTGCCCTCGGGCACCGTTTCCTACCCCTTTTTGTCTCGTAATTTTCCATATTTAATAAGAAACAACAAAAATATGAGTTGGAAAGTAAAACGCGAACTTTTTCTTACCGAAACTGTTACCTATTCAAAAACGGACTGTGAAGTTTCTTGAATTTGCTCTTTAATAAAAAAAACTTTCGGAGTCACCACTTGAATAATATCAACATCTTCATTATAAGAATATCCAGAAATATAATGTTTGAGTCTTTTCCCATTCACCAATTATGTAGAGTAATATTTAAGTGAAACAATTTTGATTGCACCCAAACGATACACCTCTTCAATAAGAAAATGTCCTTCCCATCTGGAGAGTAATTTTCCTGCAAAAAATCTGAGACGAGACCTATACAATAGAACTTTCTCACCAACATGGAACTCTCGCTTAATAATTCTCCTATCATGCTATTTTTTAATTTTCTCTTTAAAGAGTCTAGCATTTTCATAAGCTTCACTTCTCCATTCATCCAAAGAACTCGAGTCAAGCAACCTTTTCTTACCATCAAGTTTAAAATCTCTATTAAGTTCTTTCACTTCCCAATTAGCCTTGTATTCTAATTCTAAAAGCAAGTGACAAGCTTTTCCATAAACCATTTTGAAAGGAGAAATGGCCATAGGATTTTTAGAAGCAGTTCTATAAGCCCATAAAACATCATTTAGCTTACTAGCCCAATTTTCCTAGATTTATTAACAATCTTTTGCAAGATCGATTTAATTTATTTATTTGATAATTCTACTTTCCCACTTGTATAGGGATGATAAGTTAAGGCAATTGTATCATTAACTTCATATTTAGCAAGTGGTTTTCTAAAACCACCATGAATAAAGTGAGAACCTTCATCAGTCATAAGATATCTAGGCACACCAAACCTAGGAAAAATAACATCTTTAAGCATTTTTAATGAGGTTTCACCATCAGCATTCTTTGTAGGTATAGACTCTACCCACTTAGTAACATAATAAACAACAACAAGTATATGTGTATAACCTTTCGAAGGAGGTAACGAATCCATAAAGTCAAATCGCCAACAGTCAAATGGTTCAGTAACAAGAGAATAATTTATAGGAATTTCATTGCGTCTAGAAATATTACCAACACATTGACATTCATCACAAGATAAAATAAAATTTCTTGCATCTTTTAAAAGAGTAGGCCAATAGAAACTTGATTGTAGAACCTTTTGTGCAGTTCTATCTCCAGCATGATGTTCTCCATAAGTACCACTATGATATTTTCTCAATATCTCTCGTTGTTCATGTTCTGGACCACATCTATGCACAATACCATCTACTCCTTCTTTATATAAGTGTGGGTCGTCCCAAAAATAATGCCTCAAGTGATAAAAGAATTTCCTTCTTTGCTGAGCTGTAAAGGTTGGAGGCAAGTACTTGGAAATAATATAGTTTGCGTAATTTGCATAACAAGGACTATCTCACGAGCTTACTTATATTGCAGCCAACTTTTCATTTGAAAAACTATCATTAACAGGAATAGGGTCATAAGAAATGTTTTCCAATCTGGACAAATTATCAGCAACCTGATTTTCAGCACCCTTCCTATCTACAATATGCAAATCAAACTCTTGTATAAGCAGCACCCATCTAAGAAGCCTAGGATTAGCATATTTCTTTTCCATACGGTACTTAATAGCAGCACCATCAGTATGAATAGTAACTTTCGAATCAGCTATATAAGGTCTAAACTTTTCACAAGAAAAAACTACAACTAGGTATTCTTTCTTAGTGGTAGCATAATTCTTTTGAGCAGAAACAAGAGTCTTACTAGCATAATGAATAATATTCAAATTCTTATCTATTCGCTGTCCAAGAACAACACACTACTAGGGAATTGCCATTCTATGGAATTGATTCTGTGGCGCACCTCTATCTGGTGACACCTACAGCAAAATCACTAGCATCGCACATAATTTCAAAGGGTAAATTCCAATCAGGTGGCTGGACAATAGGAGCTAAAATTAAAGCTTTCTTTAGAATTTCGAAAGCTTCTTTACAATCATTATCAAAAACAAAAGGAACATCTTTTTGGAGAAGATTAATAAGAGGCTTTGATATTTATATAAATCTTTAATAAACCTCCTATAGAAACTAGCATGACCAATAATACTATGAATACCTTTGACATCCCTGGGACAGGGTATTTTGTTGCAAAGATAACTTTGAGAGCTACCCAACCTCAACTTGGTATCTTGGAATAAGAAATATCAAAAATACCATGCATGGAGAGGTGTGGAACCTTTCTCAAACATGAATCGGTATCATTTTCCATATCACAACTATATCACAGCCATATCACATTGCACCATGTTGTAAGAACTATTAGACAAACGATGGTTACACTAGGACGGGCGTCATTTCTCAAACACGGGAAAGAATTTATTCTTCTAGAATGTAGGAAAGAGTTTTCAAACAAGACCATTGTACATAACTTGCACGCTCCCCGAGATATGACCTTCTAAACTGTGATCACTTTCCAGGGAAAACTCACACTGAGATGAAACCAATTTTGTTGCAAATAACTCTGAGAGCTACCCAACGTCAACTGGATATCTTGGAATAAGAAACATAGAAAATACCATGCATGGAGAGGTGTGGAACCTTTCTCAAACATGAACCAGTATCATTTTCCATATCATATCAATATCACAACCCTATCACAGCCATATCGCAGCGCGTCATATTGTAATAACCGTTAGACATACCATGTTTACACTAGAACGAGCGTTATTTCTAAGACACGGGAAATATTTTGGTTCTTCTAGATTGTATTAAAGATTTTTATAACAAGACCAAATTACATGACTTGCACGTTCCCCGAGATATTACCTCTTGAACAGGGATAACTTTCGAAGGAAAACTCCGATTGAGATGAAAATAATTTTGTTGCAAAGATAACTCTAAGGGCTACCCAACCTCAACTAGATATCTTGGAATAACAAATATAGAAAATACCATGCATGGAAAGGCGTGGAACCTTAGTCAAACATGAATCATTATCATTTTCCATATCATATCCATATCACAACTATATCACAGCCATATCGTAGCGCGTCATGTTGTAATAACTGTTAGACATACAATGTTTACACTAGGACGGGTGTTATTTCCAACACACGGGAAATAATTTTGTTCTTCTAGATTGTAGGAAAGAGTTTTGTAACAAGACCATTGTACATGACTTGCACGTTCCCCGAGATATGACCTCCTGAACTGTGATAACTTTTCAAGGAAAACTTTGATTGAGATGAAACCATTTTTTGTAAAGATAACTGTGAGAGCTACCCAACGTCAATTGGATATCTTTGAAATAGAAAATATAGAAAATACCATGCATGGAGAGGTGTGGAACCTTTCTCAAACATGAACCGTTATAAATTTTCCACATCATAGCCATATCACATACATATCACACCCATATAACTGCGCGTCATGTTGTAATAACTGTTAGACATACCATATTTACATTAGGAAGAACGTTATTTATATGACACGGGAAATAATTTTGTTTTTCTAGATTGTAGGAATGAGTTTTCTAAAAAGATCAAATTACATGACTTGCATGTTCCCCGAGATATAACCTCTTGAACAGGGATAACTTTCGAAGGAAAACTCTAATTTAGATGAAAACAATTTTGTTGCAAATATAACTCTACGAGGTAACCACTGGATATCATGAAATAAAAAAATATAGAAAATACCATGCATGGAGAGGAGTGAAACATTTCTTAAACATGAATCAGTATCATTTTTCATATCATATCCATATCACAACCATATCACAGCTATATCACAATGCGTCATGTTGTAATAACTGTTGGACATATCATGTTTACACTAGGACGGGCGTTATTTGTATGACACGGGAAAGAATTTTGTTCTTCTAGATTGTAGGAAAGAGTTTTCTAACAAGATCATTGTACATGACTTGCACGTTCCCCGAGATATGACTTTTCCAGGAAAAACTCAGCTTGAGATGAAACCAATTTTGTGCAAAGATAACTCTTAGAGCTACCCAACGTCAATTGGATATTTTGGAATAAGAAATATTGAAAATATCATGCATGGAGAGGTGTGGAACATTTCTCAAACATGAACCAGTATCAGTTTCCATCTCACAGACATTTCACAGGGCATCATGTTGTAATAACTGTTAGACATACCATACAATTGTTTTGCGGATGTGTATTTTCTTGAATTAGGATGTCTGGCTAAGTGTTGTATGCGGTTTATTATTGATGACTTTTGCTATAAATGTGAACTGAGTGGCAGTATTGGCCGGATCGATAGACTAAACGCGAGCTGGAGCTGGCCACAAACCGAAGCAGGTTTTTCTTTTTCTTATCTAGAGCAGACAATCAAAATAGATCTGGATGCGTTCACTTGATTATGTTAGTTCGTCAGCGCAAATAAGGAGTCGATCACGCGGCCCCTAAAAAAAAAACACTCGTCCAAAAGAACATGACTCAGTCCAGCTATACGCCGAAAGAAGTTAGGACACGACATCGACGGACGGAATCTATACTTATTATATAGCAAATCTCACTAATCTGCCTTTATAATTTTTCTATCTCAACATGCAATCTATCCAGATCAACCATTCTCTTACCCAATCAATTGTCCATGTCATCCCCACTAATATTTATTAATCACTACATGCAAACTTCACATCGTCCATTTCTTAAACCATCTTCATATTTATAATTTAAATATATAACTAGGATCAATTAAATTTTGCAAATTCATTTAGAAAACAAAATATATCACATCTCTCATAATATTTTGTTTTATAACGCAGTTTCTAAACCGATCCCGCAACAACGCGCAGGGTATGCTTCTAGTTAATACCAAATCCTAAAGGCTGGAGAGGGCTGTGCCACGGCCCGACCAAGAAAAGAAACGCAGCGACTCCACGCCGTGCCTGTTGGGATGTCCTCATTTATATAGCAATAATGCTAGACCTACGGGCTCCAAGCACACGGACTAGAGTTACAGAAGTACGTGTCAAAGTATGATTAGTCTCCACCCTCCCATGGCCCTCCCCTGAATTTCTCCTGGGCCCACCTTCTGATTTATACCACCTAATTCCGTAAGTGTTTCCGTAAGCTGGGTAGTAGTACTAGCAGTTTCTACTGCGTTGCGAATCTCCCAGCCGCACCCCAAGAAAAGAAACGCCGGCGACGGCGCGTGGATGATTATCCAGCCATCCCCTCACTCTCTCCACGGCCCAAGTTCTCTCCGCCGTGAGAAGCTCCGGTATTCCGGTTGGCATTTCCAGCTCCAGTCGACGGAGCACAAGTTGGAACCCTAGACCCATCTGAACCCTAAATCTCCGACGTACCTACAGTCTGCAAAGGATTTAGGACATGAGCAGAGGCTGCGATTCCCCCTTATGAATTCCCAATGCCTGAACCGAAGCTTAGGTACGGTGGATTTTATTCCTTTGCTGTTCTGCTTGATTCAATTAATTGTTTCTGATTCTAGACTATTTATTTGTTTCATTCTCTTGGAAACAATTCTGCTACAGTTTCTCCATCTACACATAATCGTTCTAATATATGTTCCAATTTCATTATTACAGATCGATGCACAACAAAGTAGAGGCCGGCGTGCAGGATTAATTATTCCACCAACCTGATTTTCTTTCTTTAATTATTGTGGTCTCAGGGTTACCACTTATAGTTGAAGGTAGCCCCCATAAGATTGATCTGTGACATGGCATCCAAGTATCGACCTTCGGCCTTGACTCCGAGGAAGCGTCGTAGCACAACCTTGGAATCTGATTCATCTCCGTGGGCGTCGCTGAACCAGGACTTGGTCGGCCTCGTCGCTTTGCGGGTGCTTGCCGGCGACTTACTTGACTATGTCCGTTTCCGAGCCATTTGTCCTGGCTGGCGATCCAGCACCATCTGCCCACGCGGCCGCGGCCTCGCTGACCCACGCTTCCACCCGCGCCGGTGGATGATGCTGCCCGAGGGCCACGGCCTCCATCCCGGTCACGGCAAGCTCAAAAAGTACATCCGCTTCATCAACCTCTCCACCGGGGCCATCGTCCGCCCCAAGGTCCCCCTCTTCATGGATCACTGTGTCCTCGACTCCACTGAAGGGATCCTTGTGCTGCAGCGCGATCGGGACACCGCCATCATTCTCCTCCACCCCTTCACCGGCGACACCGCGCAACTCCCGCCGCTCACACCCTTGAGGACAATGTTATCAGCCCTACAAAAACCATTAATCGATTGGTCCCTTTACAGGAATATCGGTGCTACTTCCTTCAGCGTGAGCGCCGACGGAGTCGTCACAGTCATGATTGCGTTTTTGTATCTAGCTCGGGTAGCATGTGCAACCACCATGGATTCGCAGTGGAGGCTTTCGGCATGGACCATATCAAATATCTGGAGGCCAGTGTCAGTCCAAGGAAAGATATATATCTTTCATTGTGATAACACTTTATATAGTGAACTTGAGATTCTCGCGATTGATCTGCCACAACACGGGGAGAAGATTGACGTAGGCGTGCCTACTTGTGCCATCTACCGGAACCCAAGTTGATTGCCACATTTCCAGCGGGCAAACTTCATACGCCTTACCGCCTTGCGGAATGTGACTCGGAGATCCTCTTGATTGGTCGCAAAGGTTGTGACGCTTCTTCGCATCTTGAGGTTTACAGACTAGCTGACATTATCCTAGACAAGATTGTACCGGTAAAAAGTATCGGAAGAAATGCTCTCTTTGTTGAAGACAGGGTCCTGAGTGTCAGCAGTAGAGTGCATCCTACCATTGTGGCTGATGCTCTCGTGCTTTGCCATCCTGAGGAGCCTTATATTGGGCAATACCACCTTCC
Source organism: Alopecurus myosuroides (assembly GCA_028641055.1). NCBI lineage: Eukaryota > Viridiplantae > Streptophyta > Magnoliopsida > Poales > Poaceae > Alopecurus > Alopecurus myosuroides. Next base: position 8,989,055 of record CM054058.1, on the reverse strand, counting down.
TACTGCCACATGGTTCCCAACCGCGGATGGGCGTATCCGAAGTGGTGCTATACCAAGTCCCTGTAGCGTCATCTACCATATTTTCTCATGTTGCCATCGTCCTACTTGGTTAGTGATCCACTTGTTATCCATATTTACTTGATTATCAACTAATTTGAGATAATTATTTTCATACATCCTGCTTGTAGGAACAAGGGAGCAATTATTTTTCAGGGGAGGAGTCAACCTGCTACTTGGAAAGTGAAGAGAAAGTTCCGACTTGGGGTGAGTACGAAAATTAGTTCCTTCTCATCCTAATTTTGTTATTACCCAGCCCTGTTATAGCTAGTTAATTTGCTGATATACACTGTAATCTCATATAGTACGTCTCTCTGTTTCAAAATAAGTAACTGAAATGAATGTATTTAGGTGCATTGCAAAACTAGATACGTCCATTTTAACGACACTTATTTTGAGACGGAGGGAATATTTCTTAACCATTGCTTAGATTTTAGATATATAATGTGATATATGGACATTTCCGGACTGTGATGTGCTAGTCTTTTTTATGTTGTTACAGGTATTGTTTGTATTTACATTTAGTGAATACTCACAACTTTCTCACGTCAAATTTTCTATTTTATCACGTAAAAAAAACACTACTTCGTAGATACTCTTGTTATTGGAAATATGCGATCACCATTTGTATATGAAACGCGAAATCAGATTTTTTTATAGGCACCAAGTTGGCATGAAAATGTCCCCAAAACTTCGTGTAACAAGAAAACAATATGATATAATTTCTTGGTCCAGAATAATCACCTTTTTTCATGTGGGCTACTTGTTAGAGAAGAGAAAATGCAAGTGATACTGCCAAGGTGTGCATAGGTTTTTGAATTGCAAATAGAGTAGTTGTACAGGCTGCAAAGCAACTAGCAGGGATATATTGGTCGACTTAATAATCATCTCAGATGTGATGCATTTGCATCTTAGTTCCACAATGCCTCTGGTAGACACTTCTTTTTGCAGATTAAGTAGCTCGTTAACTACATGTTGATACAATGATACTTACTCCCTCCATATCGAATATTTTCGGACTTTCTAGACAACACGTATTTAGACATGTTTTAGCGCAAAATACATATGAATCTACACACTAAAACATGTCTAGATATGTTTTGTCTAGAAAAAACTAAAACATCTTATATTTTGATACGGAGGGAGTAGTTCACATATTGTACATGTCGGCAGCTCTATATATATGCATATTGACTTAGTTTCTTTTCTCTTTTGATCATATTGATTTGGTTACTAGTCACTTATCTGACATGAGCTTTTATGTACGTGCCCTTTTGATAGGCGTAAATAGTCTCGTGCCAAGGAAAAGAACGAGGAGTTTCAATAAACTTGTTTATCATTCCTTCCCGTATAGAATGACAAGACAGTAAACTTGTTTATCTTTTCTTTTTTGTTGCTAAATTACTGATGTTTTGAGAAATACAAGTTGTTGTTTCTTGTTTTATATTGTCAATGTTCCAGTGTAGCTCTGGTGTTATTTGTTTTATATATACTGTCAATGTTCTCATTGCTTGTAAATTCGCAACGAGGATGTATTTATATCAATTTTTGTGTGTTACTCAAAAGCATTCATGTTTCTCTTATGAATGTGTACTCCAGTCACTTTGTACGAATAGACGTTGACCGCTTCCATGATATAATATGTAACTACCGAGTAGAGATTTCTTGAACCCGAACTCTAGTGCTCCTGCCATTTTTTTTAAAATAAATCACAAAAATATTAAAAAAAATGAAAAATAATCAGGTATGTTCTAGATGTTGTGTTATCTAGACGTGCAGTACACAATGTGAAATACTTTGTATTCTACCTACATTCCTATACAAAAATGATAAATTTACATCCCTGATTATATCTAACAATGCATAGTTTCAAATGTCTAAATTTTATAATTTTTTGTAGACTATTATATAACGACTTTTCATTGCTATTGCATGTTTTCAGTATACATCATTAAGAACATGGATTTTTTGAAATTTTAAATATAATTCTTGATTTTTTTTTAAAACAGAGGCTTCACTACATCTGGGAAACAAAAATCATCGACTATTTCCCGAGCAACTATTGACGCGCGTCAGCCCGCATAGGGGCACCGCATATCCTTTATCCTCTTGCTCGTCTCGCTCCCCAGATCGCATTCTCTATTTAATTTCAGCCCGTGTCGCCGATGTGCTCCCCTCCGATCGTCACCGACCTACCTCTCCCCCCATGACATGGCTTCCTCTCCCCTATCTTGCCCGATGCTCCTCCCCATCTCATCTCTTGTACCATGCCCGGTGATCCTCCCTATCTCATCTCCCACCTTTCCGGATTCTACCTCTCCTACCATACCGTCGCCAACATCGACGAAGCCGTCAGTGACGTCGTAGCTGGCCGTGGCTGAGAAGGCGATGTAAAGCATAGAGCAAGCGTCGGGTGAGAAAGAAACCTAGCGGTTCGGGGAGGGGTGCACCAGCACCGGAGACGAACATGGTGACGGAAGAGCATATTGGGATGGTCGGGCACCGGTCGCTTGGTGGAGGAGGAGCATGACAGGACGGGACAACAAGGCGCAGCGGCAGCGCACCGTGCGCAGGTAGGGAGTTCGACGATCCAGACAATGTTGGTATCAGGGAAATCGAGGTGGTGGTGGCTACGACACTCTCATCATCCCCTTCCTCTTTGACGGTGCGGCGGCGCTTTCTTTTCTGCCCTCCTCTCTGGTGACGGAGGGGCGTTCTACTTCCTCCTTCCCATTCATCCTGGCAGAACATTTGTGGGCTATAGGAATTTTTACCGTTCCTGTGGGTGACCGTAAGCGAGAAATGCCCCTAATCGAAGCGACTATTTCCCGAGCATCCGTGGACGTGGTGACGTGTTGATGCAGGCCAGACGATGTAGGACCACCCTGTATCCTTATCCTTTTGCTAGTCTCCTACCCCAAATCACATTCTCTTTTTTATTGCGTCTCCGACCTATGTCACGCCGAGGTGGTACCCTCCGATCCTCACCGACCTACCTCTTCACCCATGACAAGGCTTCCTCTCCCCTACCTTGCCTGGTGCTGCTCCTCATCTGATCTCTCGTCCACACGCACGGAGGTCAACGAGTCGGTCAATGTCGGCACCTGGGAAATCGAGATGGTGGTGAAGAGGGTGCTATCGTCATCCCCTTCCTCTTTGGCGGTGTTGCGGCGATTTCTTTGCCGCCCTACTCTATGGTGACAGGTGACGGAAGGGTGTTCCACTTCCTCCTTCCCATTCATTCCGGCACATTCCGGCATTACAGTCGTGGGCTATAGGAATTTTGCCCGTGGCCGTGGGTGACCGTAATATAGCAATGCCCATAATTGAAGAGACTATTTCCCGAGAAACCATGGACATGGTCACCTATTGACGCGCGCCAGTCCGCGTAGGCCCGCCATATATCCTTATCCTCCTGGTCGTCTCGTTCCCCAGATCGTATTTCTCTTCTTATTTCGTCCCTGGCCCTGTCTCCCTAACGAAGCATGAAGTGACGCCTTGGCTGGCTGTGGCGAAGAAGGCAATATCGGGCGTGGAGCGAGCCTCGGGTGAGGAAGAAACTTAACGGTTGGGGGAGGGTTGCACCGCCGCCGGACACGAACGTGGTGATGATAGAGCTTGGAGAAATGACCAGGGCAGCGGCGGCTCAGTGGAGGAGGAGATCAGGACAGGGCAGCAATGTGCATTGGCACATGGTCCCCGACCTCTGTATCCCTGAGGTGGTCCCCTCCAATCGTGACAGACCTACCTCCCCACCCATGAGAAGTCTTTCTCTCACCTACCTTGCCTGGTGCTCCTCCCCATCTCATCTCCCATACCATGCATAGTGCTCCTCCATGTTTGATCTCCCACCATGTCGTAATACATTTCCTATACCGTACGGTCACCAAAATCGACGAAGCCCTCGGCGACATCGTGGGTGTCCGTGGCGAAGGAGACGTCAAACTTGGAGCAAGCCTTTATAAGCCTCATATCATCCCTCCGTTTCAAAATAATTGTCAGTCAAATGAGTTTATTTATATGCATTTCAACACTAGATACATCCATTTTAACGACAATTATTTTGTGACAGGGGGAGTATTTCTTAACAATTGATTATATTTTTAGATATATAATGTGATGTATTTCATCCGTCCATCAGGAAAGGCAGCCCTAAGTACTTTTCCTCAAAGCCAACAGTTTGAGTGTTCAAAATAGCATGAACCACTTGTCCATCCTCCACAGAACACTTCCTCCGAACCAGCAAGGAACACTTTTGCGGGCTGAGTAACTGTCCAGTTGCCTTTTCATAATTGTGCAAGACCGTTTGAATTTTATTCGCTTGATCCACATTTGCTTCAAAGAACAAAAGGCTATCTCCAGCAAATAGGAGATGTGAGATACCCGGGCTCAGCCTACAAACTTTTAGCTCTTTAATCTGCCTTTTGTCAATTTCTTGTTGCGGCAGTCTTGATAATCCATCCGCCACAAATAAGAAGAGGTAGGGTGAAAGAGGACCACCCTGCCTTAAACCTTTAGATGGGTTGAATTTCTCAAGGAGAACACCATTGAACCTGACCGAGTGGGAGACCGTTTTTAACACATTCCATTATCCAACCAATCCATAGATTGGCCAAACCTAATTTGTGCAGGATCCCCTCCAAGTAGGATCAATCCACATCGTCGTATGCTTTTGCCAGGTCAAGCTTATACGCACAAAACTTCCCTTTCCTGTCATTGCTTTTCAGGATTGAATAAACATGCTCAAACCCAATTAGCGCATTGTCAGTGATCATTCTACCAGGGATAAAAGCGCTTTGGCTTGGGGCGATAATTTCCTAAGAATTGGTCTCAGTCTATTTACAAGGCATTTAGAAATCACCTTATAAATAGCGTTGCATAAACTAACCGGTCTGAAGTCTCTTCAGCACACTGGGTTTTTCCTTTTTGGAATCAATACTATCACAGTTTCGTTTGTATTAGTTGGCATTATTCCGGATCGAAAGAATTCTTTACTGAAGCTGTAATGTCCTCCTTGAACACTCCCCAATGTTGCTGGAAAAATCTCGCATGAATACTATTTTTTCCAGGAGCTTTTAGGGGTCCTATTTGGAACAATTCATTGCCAATTTCCTCATAGAAATAATCCGAACGTAGCTTCTCATTCATTTCCTGTGATATATAGGGAGTCGCCTCATCAAGGATAGCACCCGGTTGGACATTGTTATCCGTTGTGTATAACTCCTTAAAGAAATTTGTTGCCTTGCTTTCCATATCTAGCTTCTCATCGATCATGGTTCCATTACTTCTTTAGAGCATCTCAATCTTACTTTACTTATCCCTCCAAGTTGCCTTTTGATGGAAAAAATTTGTGCTGCGGTCACCTTCTAGAAGCCAGTGAATTATTGATCTCTGACACAGTAGATTTCTTCTTGCTCCAACAAGTTATCCATCTCTGTTTCCATATCCTTCTTTTTCTGTTGTTCATGGGGAAGGTTTCTCAGGTTGATTTTCTTAAGCTTCTTTTTCAGTTTTTCAATTCTGTTTGAAATTGACCCCACTGTTTTTTTACTCTACGCCTACAAACAATCCATAATACCCTCCAGATTAAAGGCCATAGCACCTAGATATTTTGGTTTGGAATGATGCTCCCATGATGTTTTAACCTCCTACACCAAAGTTGCCTCCATCGCAAAATCAAATTACTGAGCCCGACTCCCGTGTCGCTCCCAGGGCCCATCTCGCGCCGTCGCCAGCCCCCACCCCCGTCTGCCCCCTTGCTGCTTCTGCTGCCTGCCTGGCGCCGCGGTGGGGGCGGCCTTCCCGCCGCCAAACAACTGATTGGCGGGGGTGGTTCTCTCTCTCGCCGTGGGCGGGCGCCAGACCCGCCTGGGACGGCGGTGGCGGGTCGCCGGTGCAAACAAGCTGGAGTGGCGGCTCTGGGGCTGCGGATCCGGGGCTCTTGTCCTCGGATCTCATGGGTCGCGGTTTGTTGACTTGGCCTCATGGGAGGCAGGTTGGTGACACGGCAATGCATGATCGGTCGTCGTCTACTCGTTTGGCGGCGGTGACATGTGCGGTGGGGGCATGTGCAGTGTCTGGCGGGTCACTGGCGTGGGGAAGCCGGGGCGACGGCCTCGGATCTGGGAGTTCCATCTGGCAAGGTGCGACTCGGATGGGCGCGGCTCTCTGCGCGGTTTGCGGCCGTTCTGGCGGCTCAGCGTGAAGTTCTCAGGTGGAAACGTCGACGACGCAGCATAGGGCGCTGCCATGTTGGGGTTGCTTGGTGGTGCTTAGTGGACTGCGGCAGGGAAGTTGCGGGGTTTGCGGTGGTTATCCCATTGATCGAGTGGTATGGACGAGTTCCGGGCGAAAGCCTTCCGTGACCTTTGGTCAGTGCCGATGACAGCGACGTCATTGACGTCGTTCCCACCTTGGTGGCTCCATTGTGGAACTCGAGATCCTATCCCTCGTGAGGGTGTTTGAGCTCTCCAGGCGAAAGCCCTAGCTTCGGATTCTCGGAGTGGGCGGCATATGGTGCGTTCGCCACATCCTCCTTGGAGGCGCCGCCTTTGGAGAGCTTCCCCGTGTTCCCTAGTTCTGCTCTCGCCGTTGGATTCTCGGTGGATGTCGGGGCTGCGGCCTCGGGTGGATGGAGTTTCGATACGCCGGGGAGGCAGCCCCGGAAAGCAATGCGGCGACGGCTCTATGGGGTGGTTCCGTGGCCTTGCATGGCATGGGTGTCAATCTTGTGATGTGAGTGACGCGAGGTTGTCGGCTCGGTCAATGCGTCCCTGTGTGGAACGATCTTCAGTATGTCAAGGCAGCGGCCTACCACATGGTGTGGCGGCCATGGTCTGCGGGTAGGTTCCCTATGGAGTTTGGACTGTGGGCAGCTAGGCCGTGCCGCGTCGTGGTTCGAGAGCGAGCGGTGGCACGTCGGGATGGCGATCCCGGAAGGCGGTGTGCATTGAGCTCTCAACCCCGTGTTGTGTAGGCGGCGAGGTTGTTCGCGTGTTTCCCCATGCAACGGTCATGTTCCATGACAGTTGGTGAGGGGTGATACGTCATAAACGTATCCCTAATTTCTGATGTTCCATGTTGTTTTCATGTTCTTTTCCACATGTTTTCCTTACACTTTATGTCATTTTTACACGTTTTTTTTTTGGAATAACCTATTAAAAAGATGCCACAGAGACAGTTCCCTGTTTTCTGTTGTTTTTAGTTTCAGAAAAGTTGTTCAGGAAATATTCTTAGAATTGGACCCCACAAATCCCGAAGTTTCTTTTTTCCACGGAAGCATCCAGAAGACCGAAGACGAGTCGAAGACGGGCACCAGGGGCCCCACACCATAGGCTCGCGCGGGCTCCCCCTGGCCGCGCCGGCTAGTGGTGTGGGCCACTCGGGCGTCCACCGACGTTGCCCTTTCGCCTATATATTTCCCCCGAGGCATAAAACCTAGGAGAATCGACCTTTTCCGCAAAATACATCCGTAGCTCCGCCGCCGCCACCGACAAGTTTCGGGGGACAGATCTCTGTTCTGGCACCCTGCCAGGACGGGGAAGTGCCCCCGGAACCCATCTCCATCGACTCCACCACCATATCCATCGACTCCACCGCCATCTCCATCGCCGTTGCTATCTCCTATGATAAGGAGGTAGTAGTTCTCCCCCGAGGTTGAGGGCTCTACCGGTAGGTATGTGGTTCATCTCTCTTTCCCATGATGTGATCTTTACGTGATCATGACCTTTGTAATCTAGTTGAATATGTAGATTTTATCTTCATCAATGATGCTACTCAAATGGTTTTGTTATCTGCGTAAACAATTTGATCACGGTGTAAATGTGATTGTGTGTGCACCGCGTGGTTTAGCATGATATTCATATCTTGTGTTGGAAGATGAACCTATGAAATTGTGTCGTTTGTTTAGTACTAATCTAGGGCGCTCAAGGTGATAGTGTGGGGTGCCCTAGAGAGGTAATATAGACTTGAGGAGTGCTGTTAAAGCTCTACGTAATGATTAGTGTTCGTTATTCGACCGGAGAGTGGTTCAGAGTAGCATAGCGAAGAAATGCTATTTATGCATTCAATTATGTTTTCATTGTTGAGAGTGTCCACTAGTGAAAGTAGGATCCCTAGGCCTTATTTCCAAGCATTGAAACATTGTTTTCCACCTGTTCTGTTACATATTTGCTTGCTGCCATTTTTATTTCAGATTGCTATTATCACTTATTATCATCCATATTACTTGCATTTTACTCTCTATTCGCCGAACTAGTGCACCTATACAATTGACAATTGTATTAGGTGTGTTGAGGACACAAGAGACTTCTTGTATCTTGATTGCAGGGTTGCTTGAGAGGGATATCTTTGACCTCTAACTCCCTGAGTTTGATATACCTTAGGTGATCCACTTAAGGGAAAATTGTTGATGTTCTACAAACCTCTGCACTTGGAGGCCCAACACTGTCTACAAGAATAGAAGCGTGTGTAGACATCAAGGGGTTTTGTGTCCGTTTTCGGCCGGTTACCCACTAATTAACTAGCCAACTCTCTTCTGCTTAATTAATGAAAATGGAAAGTCTTTTTCCTCGTTTCAAAAAAGTTGCCTCCCTCTCCCTACACGCTTCATACCTCCAGTTTCTGTTAGGAGTATTTGCAACACTTTCTTGCACCAAATTAATAAGAATCAGACAGTGGTCTGACCTAGAAGAAGTAGGGTGACTTGATAGAAATGGGTGTCATAACTAAGTCGATAACTAAAAGCCTTTGTCTGGATAGGTTGTGACTTGCATAAGAATGGCCGGAATGTCTTGCCGCAGGAAATACATATATGTTCATTGATATGAGCTACAACCAAAATTTATTTCAGTCACTTTTGGTCGAAGATTTTAGAGACTAGTATTTCAGAAGATGCTGAACCAATGAAAATGGTTTGTGGTGTAAAAAGGCATACCTTCAGGAAATCACTCATTCGAGACACAGGTAAAATTGATTCAATATATGAGAGTTTTTTTTGGATTGTGCCCAAAGATATTTCTAAGAAACTTTAGGAAAAGTTAAAACAAAATGGTTTTGTGGTGTACTTGGTTATCATGTAAGTCTAACACACTTAAGATCTCCGGTTCAAATCCGGGGGAAGCCAAAAAAATTGTTTTCTATTTTCCTTAGATTAACAAAAACAAATGGCGTATACAGGCCTCGAACCCAGGGGAAGCCACATGGCGTTACTACCTCTATACACTTCGGGCCCGCGCGAGCCACATAATAAGGCCACTGTAATGTGCTCCGCTCAAGGAAGGGCACTATTAGGGATCAGACGTTGATATCTAGCTTCCCATCGGACTATTCTCGCACCACACGATTGCTTTCATCTGGAACGTGCGATTGGTTAGGCAAGAGCCCTCGAAAATTTTGCATGCGACGGTTGCACTATTGGAAATTATTTCGAAATAACTACTACCTTTATTCAATCTAGTTTGTTGGTTTCCATTTATATAATTACTCAATAACTACTACCGTAAATGACGTCACCTTTCCTAGTCCTGTCCTTCTCCCGCAAACTATTGCATGTGTTTCCTTGCCACAAGAATGCTTCGGTTGCTTATATGACATGCTACTAGCTTTGCTTCTGTTATTCTTTTTACAACAACAAAAGTGTTAGGCTAGTTTATCTGACATTATCAGTATGTATTTTCTACATTCATCACAAATATGCTTCCTCTCATATTTCATTTTTGACATAGTACATGTGTTATGTTTCAACTTCAAAATAACATGTTTCCACGTGACAAGATATTTGCTTCCTTCAATATCCATACTATATGTTTTTTTCATAGTACATATGTCATGCTACAAATTTCATTACACGGTGTTTCCTAGTGCCAACATAACATGCTTCCTTTTTCATAACACAATTTTTCTTCCGTCCTATTTTCCAACTTTGGTGATAGCACATGTGTCATGCTTCAACTTTGAATATACTATGCTTCCACTTAAGAGCATATTTACTTCCATCAACTTGCAGCAGGGCATCGGGTATGAGCTTCTTGAGCAACACAACCACATGTGGCCTTTGCCATCAACGGTGATCTTGAGAAGCTTGACACCCTCCGTTGAGATCGGGGCCACTCTTGGCTCTCTTAGGTAGACATGGCACGACCTGTAGGTGTAGCTCCGCCATGGACAACGCCTGCATGGCCTCGACACAACGTACGTGACTTCGGCTCACCTTCAACCATGACCGAAGATGATGATTGCGGAATTGGACATAGAAGAGTCGTGGACGGGACATAGCTTCAAGGTGCACCGCCCATCACGACGAAGTTACTCTCCTCCTCCGACATGGCCGCCACACACCTCCGACAAACGGACGACCACGCCGCCGCGTGAGGCCGCCGCACCAGCACTGCCTCTGCTGCGCGCCAAACTCGGCAAGCTCACCATAACCATCCCTTACAACAATGGTGAAGAAGGGAGAGAGGAGTGAGAGGCACCGCAGCCGGCACCGCAGCCATGGCCTCCGTGGAAGAGCAGAGCGTGAAAAACGGATCGGGTTGTTTCTTAAGAATGCCTCCAATCTTTATAGCAGGGCCTCTACCGTGGTTAACGGGATTTCTTTTGTTGCAGAACCAGCCTGTTTGATGGAGACGAGATGGACGGTGTTAGCGAGGTCCAGCGATTGGCTTCTCGTCGGACTCAGATATACAGTATTTACCAGGAAAGAAACCCCAACCCAATGCATGTTGATCGCCCGCCGCCATGCCTAGAAGGAAGACCATCAGCACGCGCCCATGGTCCACTCACGACTGTGGCCGTCCACGTACAAGCCGGACCACAAGTCCTTTAAAACCATGACGGTGCCGGCCCGCGATATGAAAAGACCATCGCCGTCCTCCCAGTGTGCCTCCTGGACCGATGCGACGAGCATATATCGTCTTCAAATTTTCAAATCTATACTATTATTATATTATCAATCAAGTGCCCGCGTGATTGCTGCGAATATCTCTCAGTTTTGCCTGCAACACTGTTTTCATTGTGTGATGACCTTGTAGATGATGCAACAGATATAATGAGATAAGCACAGGTGTCTTGGCTTCGTACTAGAACGATTTCACTCTTGCGAAACCTGAATAGTCTTGTAAAAATACCCGTATGTTCAGTGCCAAAACTTGTTTTTTAGAGGTCGAGTGACGCATTAGCCCTGCTAGTGGTGTTTGAGTTACAAAGACATGGTCATATAGAGTGTGGGATCTTGTTCATTCTAGATATGAAAAAGGATTATTTAGTTAGGTTGAGGGGTACATAAGACCATGGGTACAAAAAAGTTCACTGATATATGAGATGGTTTAAACTTATTTATTTTCGAACGCTACGTTCTATGCATTACTAGTGAAATTAAACCATAACGGTTTCGTGGTGTAGTTGGTTATCACGTCAGTCTAACACACTGAAGGTCTCCGGTTCGAACCCGGGCGAAGCCATTTTTTTTTTTCCCCATTACGTTGAAGAATTATGAAAAATACAAAAGAATAAATGGCCCATACAGGTCTCGAACCTGTGACCTTCGCGTTATTAGCACGACGCTCTAACCAGCTGAGCTAATAGGCCTTGTTTTCTGTTATTAATTTCGTAGTGTTTTATTCGTTTGCTCTCTTTGTTTTTTCTTACTGCCATTAGAAGCAGGGCATCGGTGAGGACAAGTCTTTCTGTCAGATGGAATTTGCGCACCCAGAATTAAAATAAATTGGTAGATGAAATTAATAATATATTCGTCTCTGGCCAAAATGCAGGGGACGACTTAAAGCAAAGAGTTGAGCACCCATGCATGAAATTTACTATACATGCACGCCAGTTGCAGTTCGTTTTGTCAGGTGTTTACTTGGGTAACTCACAATTTATCTCTGGCCAGTTGCAGATCGTTTTGTCGGCTGTTTATCATAGATTCCACGTTAATTATTGATCGATTCACGCATTGTCGATGGTGTATATGTGGGCGTGGAGTATGGCGTCGACAAGATTCCGGGCCACATGGACTGGGTAATAAATCTGCTCCTAGCTGTCAGTCAGTCACTAGTATCTCTGAACCTTAGTCTGTTCATGCCTGCACTGCACTGCAGGATTCATGATCTGAGATGGGTTCTGCAGAATAACACGATGGCAGGTGACTGGAGGACTGGTGTTTATGGTGAACAACGACGAAAGGCAGCACGTCATCGGGAACGCTGTCTCCGGAGCGTTCACCGCCACGGCCGCCTAGTTTCTCAGTCACCTAACTCGTTAGCTAGCTAGCTTGTGTCATCATTTTTCCCCATATATAAAGAGCTTGCGTCTCAATGCTCGACGTCAATAAACTAAAACTTAGTATATGTTGTCAGCCCAACCTTGGAGCAGATAGGCTCAACTCAAGGACGCAATCGCAAGAGACTTAACTGAAGGGGCTAGCTCACTCAAAAAATAACAGAGCGATAGCTAACGAATATTGTCGACAGGGTTAACCGTCAACAAATATCGATCTTACTTTCAGAAGGAGGGAATGGAATAATACATGCAAGTTTTCAATATTAATTTGGTTGTATACTTTGTATATCTCCTCGTTGTAGCCTGATGACTATTACTTTTTTTTGAGAGAACTATTATTTTTGAATTCTGAGATGTGATGTGCAGGCAACAACTACATATAATAAAGTAATGCATCTAATTAGGCAAATAACGGCAGGTATACATCGCTCGCTCAAGGCATCTCCAACCTATCACGTCCATTCATCGAACCCTCCGGGCGGAAAATGTCACTCTCAAGCTCTACACCGTGTGATGCACATAACTAAATCGTGTTCCTTGTTACGGGCGATCAAGGATATCATATCTCGTAAATATTGATATACCATACTCCTATGTTTTTTACGCACCACAGAAAGATATTTAAATGCCGCTGACATGATGCTCTGGTGATATTTATCTCCAGACAAAGTCCTAATATGCCACTTGTGCAAGAAATAAATATTTCAAGAACTTCGTAGACATAAGCAGAGCCTTCCGCAGGGTGGACACGAATTGACGCCACCCACTCACTTCCCTCTTAACATTTTTGCATCGCTTTCATCGGTAAAAGTTGATGAATAATACATATATAGTGAACGGGACATGGCATTAATTTTAAAAATCTGACTAAAACTCTATTTTCAAGCTCAAAAAAAATCTAAGAAATTTTCTCACATGAATGTAAAAGATAGAATACAATCGTATGCGCAAAGTTAGGTGGAAAATGACTGGATCTGTTCTGCAAGAATGTGCCAAGATTACGGAGACTACAAAAGTATCATCTTCGTGTTTGTTCTCCTGGTACTGCTTATTTGCAAATGCCATTATTATTCATAGATTTTTACGAGCATACATAATACTCAATCATCCATACGAGTGAGGTTTTCCCAAAATAATTATAGTATGGGATTGGCTATCTCTCACCCGAGTGAGAACTAAGATAGTTCGCACTCACCTGACATGTGGCTCGTTTGTTCCGTGTATATTGTGCGTTGTGGCCCTGTTTTCCGTTTGTTGGGCATGTCTGGTGTTTGTTTGTTTGTCCGTGTTTGTAGAAAATAGAATGGGCTTTATTATTTGTTGGGCTTCAGACCTGATGGGCTTCAGACCTGTCCAGACAGAACAACTTGTAGCTCACGAAAGGAAACGTTGTCCGTCGATGACAGCTAGCACCTGTAAAATCGTACACCCCTCCAGACAGATTACAGAAACCCCGTCCTAGAACCTTCTTCTGATCCTCTCTTCGACGCAAAACTCGCGCAGTAGATATTACATCCAAGGGGAGGCCAGTGGTGAGGGGGAGGGGGGTTGCAGATCTAGCAGGAGACAAAAACAAAGAAAGGGATTCAGAAAAATAGAGCCGAATGGTGACTCCATCAGAAAGCAAGAAAAAGACGCATGCATGATGGATTACCCTGGAGGTTCTCACCAAGGTTAGAGTCTCCCATCTCCTGACTAACTGTCCCGAATTCCCCCCTTTTGTAGTGTTATGTATTCCGAATTTGTTTGATCATCCTCACCCACTACAGATTAGACTAAACTTTCAGAATACCATAGTTTAAAAAAGTTCCTGTAAAAACAAAAGTTTAGAAAGGCAAAAAGGCTGCAAATAATGGAGATACTAATTACTGATCTAACTTGCAGGCATGTTCAATCATGAGGAAAATATCATTGGGACACATGTTAGATTACTCAAAAATGGGTACTTGCATTGACTTGTTTAATAGTAAAAAAATAACTGAAAATAAATTTTCAATACACCAAAAAGATTCTCATCATGATAACATCTTTTGCAGGTTCAAATAGAATACAGGAGCCAACATCTTGACACAGGGAAGGTAAACAAAACATCCTTACTCTCATGGCTAAAAATGCGACAAAAAAAGATACACTGACTACTAATGCTTGAAAAACTGCTACAAATTCTTGATATGCAGCAGTGCATACACAATGGAGTGCCAGGAGCTAAAAATGATGGAAGAAGCAGTCACACAATGCAGGTGCAAGAGGACAGACTTGGTGGAAACGACAGTAATCAAGTAACAAACAATCACTCGCTATAGTTTCATACCAGGGGAATCAATTTGAGTTATATGTGGCAACGAAAATGATTTTAAAACCTGGGTCATCTATGGGAAACGATATTCATTTACATCCCTGGTTCATGTATGCATTAAACATCTTTTTTGATACAAGCAACAGTCACTCATTACAGCCTAGGTAAAAACAAAAAGAATTGGAGAAAAAAAAAGGAAAAGAGAGTAAATTTTTTTTTACCTCGTATTATGTTGTATATGTAATAATTTTTTGGAAACTCCTGCAGGTGAGCAGTTATTGGACTGGGGGGTCATACACTTCTCATGAAACAAATACATATCCTGTGAGTGTGAAATTTGCATTGTTAATAAAAAAATCTCATTTGTCATACAGCCAAAACAAAAATGGCATTGAACAAAAATACTGATATTTATTTGAATGCACCTCTTTAATTGACAGGTTAACAACATAAACTGGAATATGCACAAAACATTCACTGAATTGCTCATGGACTGTGAGACATCAAACCTGTCGCAGGTAAGCACGTTGTGGAAAAATATAAAAAGCTAGCTTCATTCAAGTATGGAAATGTGTATATGTAAAAAAAATGTAAACTGTTGTAATGTATGACAAGTTAAATTACATGGCCATCTTGGAAGTTATGGTTCATCTATTATCGAGCCGATGGGCGCTGAGGTGAGTGTGCAAACAGCAGTTTCGTTCTGTTGGTCCTTTATCTTACAAAGGAGGGATAAAAAAACTTATTATACTGCATGAACAAACTTGGCAGAATCATATGTTCATGACAATGGGAAGGTATAATGATGCATCAATAGCTAACGAGGATCAACTTGAAGGCACAGAGAAGGAAATTCGTAACAAAGAGTCATGGATTATGAATGGGGCAAATAAACCAGGTTATAGTGATGCAGATGATGACCAGTGCAATGATTCTCATTTTCAGTTTGGTCAGGACATCAACGACGATGAAGGACATACAGACAATGAAGATGATGTGAACTATGGTTTTTCATATGAAGATGTAATTGATGAGAATTCAAGGCTGGAAATTGTCCCTGCGGGCATACCTGGTTCAACGGAACACTGGAGTGATGCTGACGAGCCTGATCAAGGAGATGACGAGGAGCAAGAACAACTCACGCAGGATGACATCCCTGAAGGGAATATGCCCGAGAGGCAATAATAAAATGGTTATTATCTTATTCCTTGTTTATGATGAATGTTTATTTCTCATGCTAGAATTGTATTAACCGGAAACGTTGATACATGTGTGTTTAATAAACAAACAATGGTTCCTAGTAAAGCCTCTCTTTTAACTAGCTGGTTCATTAATAGATGATCAAGGTTTCTTGATCATGAACATTAGATGTTGTTAATAACGGGGTCATGTCATTAGAAGAATGATGTGATGAAACAAATACCCAAAGAGAATATAGCAATGCGATCAAGTCATTTAGTTTACATTGTTATATCAAACATACGAAGTAACTTATTCCTTAGACCATGAGATCATGTCAATCGTTGATACCGGAAGGGTGCTTTGATGGCATCAAACGTCACACCGTAACAGCGTGACTATAAAGGTGTCGTTAAGTATTCGGAAATTATTAGTTGAGGATCATGGATAAAGAGTGGGATTTGTCCATCCAAATGACGGATAGATATACTCTGGGCCCACTCGGTGATATCACATCGAAACCGCTTGCAAGCACGTGATATGATCACAAGGATGTTATATCACGGGAACGAGAAAAGAGTACTTGTCAGTAACGGGATTGAACAAGGTATGGTTGATACCAATGATCGAATCTCGGACAAGTAAAATATCGCGAGACAACGGGAATAATTCACGACGTTGTTGGTTCACACGATTACGAGAGTTATCGTTGAATATATCGGAGTCATCACGGATCTCCAAATCCCGCTGTTGATTATTGATCGGAGAGGAGTCTCGATCATGTCTATCTTATTCGCGAACCGTAGGGTGACACACTTAAGGTTCGATGACGCGTTTGAGAGGATACGGAATATCGAAGAATATTTTGGGCAGCACCGAAATTGTTTCGAGGAAAATTGAAATAGTTCAAGGGGTTTTTCGTCGAATGGTTGTTAATCGAATTAACAAATGATTCGAGGTGCTATATGCAAAAGTTTGTTAATAGAATTAACAAATGCTGAAATAAAGAAATAAAAATATTTTATATATTTATTAAAAGAAAACCTTTGGATTTTCCAAGTGGGAAATAATGGGAAAATGAGTGGAGGTGAGTGGAGTGTCCACTCACATGATGAGGGAAGAGGTGGGGGCACACCCATGGGCTGGCCGCACCCCCCTTGGGCTGCCTCCCCCTCTCCTATAAAAGGAGGGTGAGAGCTCTCCCTCCTTCACACACTTCCCCACCTCATTTTGTCTCCACCCGCTGCTCCATTCCATGGTCTCCGGCTTGGCGAAGCCCTAACCATGGGATTCTTCACCACCACCATGCTATCGTGCTGCTGGAGTTCCGAGAGATCCTCTACTTCCGCGCCCCGCTGGATCGAGGGAACGGAGGTCGTCATCAACCGTACGTGTGACCGATCACGGAGGCACCGCCGAATGCGGTGCACATCTTCTCGCTATCGGGATCGGTGTGAGTACGACTACGCCAACAACGAGATTTGATCTCGTAACGCTTTGTGTATTCGAGGGTATGTGTTCTCCTTCACCCTCTTGTTGCCCGTTGCTCTTCGTCTCCTAGATTAGATCTTGGCCTTTCGGGTTTCTCTCGCGTAGGAAAATATTTTTTCTATGCAACGAACTCTTCAATGGTATCAGAGCCGGATCTATGCGTAGATGTTTTGTACGGGTAGAACACATAGGTGTATGTGTGATGACTCCCAATTGAAGAAGATCAATTGTAGTACCTTTCGATAAGTATTTGAGTGTCGAACCCACGAGGAGCTGAAGGTAAGCTATCTATTCTCTAAAGCCCTATAACCCTCTTATATGGCTGTTTATGCAAAGCAATAAGTTTGACTAAAAGGAACTAACTAATTAAAAGCAAGTAACGTGGAGTGTGGTTTGTCTAGTAACTAGTGAAGCAAGTTTAAATTGCAAGTTTCTAAGCAAGTTTCACAAGTAGCAAGCAGCAAATATCTCAAGGGAGCAAGGGAGAAAGTGTTCTAGCAATAGGTGTTTCGTTCGTGTGGTTGTCACAATTAGTGAAGCACATGTTTTAGTCTTAGTTGTTTCTTCTAGGAAGGAGCCATGAATAGGTATAGTCAAGTAAATGATCTACAACCCCTTATGATGGATCATGTGGCCAAGTAAATGACTGCACAAGATTGATTAAGACATAAAGTCCCACCATAGCCTTACGTTCTAAGGTCCCCTATATATATCCCCCAATAACTTAACTTTGTGGCTCGGTCTCAGGTTACTGTCACTTCCAAGTCACCACCACTCCATTATGCTACCGGTGATCACCTTACATGCATTCCCCAACATATGCGTGCACTCATATATTGTACATAAAGACAATCATAGAAGATAACAAACTTGTATGCAACCAATCAACCAACTATTTCACCATTGCCAAGAACAATTCACTACTCAAAAATAGACGGGGAGACACAATACATCAAGGGAATATAGTATTGCATCATACATCGTGTTTGCCAAGAGATTACAGTGGAGAGATGGAGCTGATCTTGCTGTATATGTTGATGATGAACACGCCGGAGGGGGGTGGAGCCCTCCGGGCGTGATCCCGGCGGCGTTTCCCCCCTCCGATCTTCTCCGGTGGCAGCCTTCTGTCTCTCTGTTTCGTGGTTTCGTCTCTCGGTGCCGCCTCTTCCTCTAAAAGGCCAGGGGACCCTTTATATATAGTCTTTTTTAGGTCACGAGACACTCGGGAGAAGAAAGATCGACGGCATCGGAGCCACGAGGGCAAAAAGGGGGCCTCTCACGCGGCCAAAGAATCTGGCCGCGTGGAGGGTCCTCTTTGCCACCTGTTTGTCTTTTGGCCCTCTACTTTGGCCCATGGTCTTCGTCTCGAAAATTCTGAACCGTGCTCTTTGGCCTTGCCCTTTTTGGAGTCCCGAAGCTCCCGGAAAGTCTGAAACACTAAAAAGTACGTTTTCTGGAAAAACAGGGTTGGAACCAAAAGAAGGGGGATTGTTTAGAAAATCCCCCAAATCATTATAAAACATGAATATAAGTTGCTAATATGTAGGAAAAACAACTAATAACACGCAAAGTTCATGTATGCATTTTACATGCATCAACATCCCCAAGCTTAACCCATGCTCGTCCTCGAGTATGAAGGTGATAAAACTAACATGGACTTTACATATTGAAACAATCATGGGATATCAAGGAGGATTATTCATGCTACATATAATAAAATGATTAATACTAGAAATGAGTAGCAATATACAATTCATGTTGTAAGAAATATCAAATATGCAAGCAAAGATGCTTCATGAAAGTTCACAAAGTGTATAATGAAATAAAAGCACTATGGACCAAATGCATACACAAAATGAAAAATAAAATCCTATGTTTGTCAAAGAATAGCATAATGGAAAATAGAAAATATGGTGGACACTTTGGAGAAAATTGAGTAGAGGTAAAACATGATCAAGTCTTATTTAGCCTCTAAATTATTCAACTAAAATTACTAATTGAAATGTGGTATCCATTGATCTAGGACTCTCATTGCCCCTTTATCAGTAGCATCTTAAATGGTGAATGTTGAAGTAATGTGAATGACAAGGTGGTTGAAAGCCTCATGCCCCGTGAGTGTAAAAACCTACTCCATGATTACTCAACTTAAGATTCCTAGTAAGCTTTGTACAATCATAATAAGTATTAATGACATCATAGAGAACCGCAAAGAGGTACCTCTTGCCCCATGACATGGAAACAAGCCCTTGTTACAATGACAAGATGAACAAACGGAGTAGACTCATCATCCTTTTTATTTTCATTCACTATTATGAATAGCTTCTTATTTTATTATAGGATGTGTTGTAGAGTCACTCAAGCTGTAAGTAAATTTCCACCATGATAAAGCATGGCTTGGGTTAGCGGCCCAATGCGTTTCTCTAGTCATATAGATACTTACTCATCAAAACTTACTATTCCTCTATTTCATTTCGGCATGGCAGGAGTCCAAAAACAAAAGTACATGATATCAACCAAATGTAAATTTTTTTGTGCAATGTTGAAAGCTTTCCGGTGATACACGTTTATAGCTAGCTCCCAACCACACACTTGTCAAACACAAAACTTGTGGCTCCCATTATTGGGTCATGTTTATTAGATGCATAAAAAGTAAAGTGTGCCTTCAAAAGTTCGTGAGAGTCCTATCCCAAGTTCAACCCATGACAATTAATAAAGTTAATATCTTAATTTAGAACATAAGTAACACAATAACATGGTGAACATACTCGGAATAGCAATGAAGCTAATGGGAAGATATGGTGGCCTCACTGGAAATAGTTGGCTAAGGAGTGTTGGAAACAAGTTTTTACTTGTTGGAATTTTTAAATTTTTGGCTAGCAAGAGGGAGATAGTTGACCATCTACTATGCATGCATATGTCCATATAACTACTAATTTCGTGACAAACTAAATAAACCAGCAATTAACATCAAGGACATGAATAAGAGATAGCTCAAGACAACATTATTGCAAATTTCTACACATAAAAAGCCTATAAATCATGCAAACATATGTAGCTCTTCAAATCAACCATGGCATCCCTATTCCAAGTCATAATACTAGCATCCAATACATTCCAACCCCAAACTCCAGTAGCTCAATCTCATATAAAATGATGGGTGTGGTCTTATCAAAACAAAAATAAAAACAAAAACTAGACGCTTCAAGTCTCTACGATAAATGATTTGCTTAGAAAAACAGAAAGTAGACGTGTGCTAACCAAAAGAGTGTAGCTCCAGTGGGGTGTTCATCACATCCCCAACCTTATGGCTTTCACCATTCTTGGATGTCTTGAGGCGCAGATCCTCTATTCCCTGTGAAAAAACTTCACAAAACATGTGTCTCCATTCTTTTTCTGTCGGGTGAGATTAGCAAGGACAAACAAATCACATGCTTGCTGTGCAAAATTCCAAATCAAATGCTCCAGTAGATATAAAATAAGGTTCATTATGTTGTATGTTCACTCTCTTGCTTGAAAGAATCATTCCCAAGCCCAAAGAGTGCATAAAACAAAAGAAGGCAGAATCTATCCAGAAAAGCAACAGCAGCAAAACGAACGTTTTCCCCTAATCTAGACTCGTCAAACAATTAAGCCAATTTTTGTGCTTACAGAGGACGAAAAGTTGCAGAACATACTAAAAAACTAGCTCCATCCGACATACCAATAAAAAACGTAAAATCATACGGTGAGCAGACTCGTGCTGAAACAGAAATTTCATGCACTAGGATAGCAACTTATAAGTCCAAATGGGTTTGACTTGACTCTTTATTGAAAACTCCAGAATTAAAAAAAAAACTAATCTCTTGAGACAGCAAGAGGACACTAGGAAAATCCAAACAAAAACAACCGGGTTGCCTCCCGTAAAGCGCTTTCTTTATAGCCATATAGCTAGGCTTTACTTACTTAACATCATGATGGTTGGAGTGAGGTGGCTCGGCATCCTCAAGCTTGGATTCTTGTACTTATTTGATACATGTAGGGTGATCCCAGGGGTACATCCACAAGCTTGATTGGTTGTCCCTCTTGATCTTTGTTCATCTCACTCAACTCTTCCTCCTGAAAAATTCTTCTTACACAAATCTCAACATAAAACTTGATTAGAGGGGTTAGTGCCTCCATAAATAAAATCCACATAGGTACAGCAAAGACACATCATGAGTTGATTATAAATATTAACTACTATTACTACAGTTGTGCATTGCTCCTTGATCAAAATAACCACACAAAACACAAGTAATGAGAGCAATGCAAAATAAAGACATAATCTGCCAAAAACTGAACAGCCCGTAAAGAGTGAATTTTTAGAGGCACTTAAGTTGCTCAAATCAGAAAACTTAAAACTAATGAAATATGTAGTGATAACTAAATATTTCTGTCGTAAATTACCAGGTCAAAATTCCACTTCTGTGATTTTAAACATTTTTCGCAGTGAAGTTCAGGAATCTGTTTTCTTGACAGCTAATTACTATTGTTTAATCCTATCTCTCATATAAGATTATTCTTGCCATTTAAGATGAGAAATAAGACAGAAATGTGATGTTACAGTAGTGAACTAATATTTTTATTGTTTTTAGCTTTGGAAAAAGTTTTAATGATAGAGACTTTGCAATGGTTTCATTGGCATGAACAACACATGTTCAAGGTCGGCCCCAACTTCTCCATTACTCATCCTTCTCATTTACTTTCCCAATTTTTTTATAAAATGAAAATCTTAAACTAAATGATACATAACAGTAGGTAAAGGCATTTTACATGTTTTAAAGACATAAATGTATGCTCAAACCGAATAGGAAATTAAAGCATAAGGAACACACCAAAAAAATATTAAACAATTTATTTTTAAGTCTAACCCATTTCCTATGCATTGGCATTTTGTAATGAAACAAATAAAAGAAGCACATAATAGCAAGCATAGAAAGGTAGATCAAGTGCAACTTCAATACTTTCAGCATAAAGAGGGGAAACGTAATATTGTTGAAATATGTGTAACCATGTTTCCCTCTCTCATAATAATTTTCAGTGGCATCATGAATAGATTCAACAATATGAATATCACATAGAACATTCTTATCATGAGCCACATGCATAAAAGAATCACTACTCTCCACATAAGTAAAATCCTCATTAGTGATAGTGGGAGTTAAACATTCATAATTTTCATTGCAATCATAATATATAGGAGGCATAGTATCATCAAAGTGAATTTTCTCCTCCAAGCTTGGGGAACTAGAAATATCATGCTCATCAAAACCAACTTCCCCAAGCTTAAAACTTTCCATAGAATCAGCAAGTATATCATTTTTATCCTCAATAGTAGGGGGACTAAAAATATCATATTCATCAAGACAAACTTCCCCAAGCTCAGGGTTTTCCTTAGCAATAAAGGTGTTCAAAGAATTAGTACTACCACAAATATGATTGTTGTGCAAATAATTTTTCAATTTCTCCTCAAACACTTCATGTCCTAATTCAAGGTAGATATTATACAGTTCTAAAATTGTTTGGTTGTTTTCTATTTTATAATTTTTTTTGTGTTTTAGGTTTATATGTTAGTATGCAATGCAAACAAGAATAAAAGCATAGCACAACGCTCCCCGACAACGGCGCCAGAAAAGTGCTTGATGACTCCCAAGTGCAGGAGATCAATTGTAGTACCTTTCGATAAGTATTTGAGTGTCGAACCCACGAGGAGCTGAAGGTAAGCTATCTATTCTCTAAAGCCCTACCACCCTCTTATATGGCTGTTTATGCAAAGCAATAAGTTTGACTAAAAGGAACTAACTAATTAAAAGCAAGTGACGTGGAGTGTGGTTTGTCTAGTAACTAGTGAAGCAAGTTTAAAATGCAAGTTTCTAAGCAAGTTTCACAAGTAGCAAGCAGCAAATATCTCAAGTATCTCAAGGGAGCAAGTGTTCTAGCAATAGGTGTTTCGTTCGTGTGGTTGTCACAATTAGTGAAGCACATGTTTTAGTCTTAGTTGTTTCTTCTAGGAAGGAGCCATGAATAGGTATAGTCAAGTAAATGATCTACAACCCCTTATGATGGATCATGTGGCCAAGTAAATGACTGCACAAGATTGATTAAGACATAAAGTCCCACCATAGCCTTACGTTCTAAGGTCCCCTATATATATCCCCCAATAACTTAACTTTGTGGCTCGGTCTCAGGTTACTGTCACTCTCAAGTCACCACCACTCCATTATGCTACCGGTGATCACCTTACATGCATTTCCCAACATATGCGTGCACTCATATATTGTAAATAAAGACAATCATAGAAGATAACAAACTTGTATGCAACCAATCAACGAACTATTTCACCATTGCCAAGAACAATTCACTACTCAAACATAGACGGGGAGACACAATACATCAAGGGAATATAGTATTGCATCATACATCGTGTTTTCCAAGAGATTAGAGTGGAGAGACGGAGCTGATCTTGCTGTAGATGTTGATGATGAACACGCCGGAGGGGGGTGGGGCCCTCCGGGGGTGATCCCGGTGGCGTTTCCCCCCTCCGATCTTCTCCGACGGCAGCCTTCTGTCTCTCTGTTTCATGGTTTCGTCTCTCGGCGTCGCCTCTTCCTCGAAAAGGCTAGGGGACCCTTTATATAGTCGTCTTTAGGTCACGAGACACTCGGGAGAAGAAAGATCGACGACATCGGAGCACGGGGGCAAAAAGGGGGCCTCTCACGCGGCCAAGGAATCTGGCCGCGTGGAGGGTCCTCTTTGCCACCTGGTTGGGCTTTTGGCCCTCTACTTTGGCCCATGGTCTTCGTATCGAAAATTCTGAACCGTGCTCTTTGGCCTTGCCCTTTTTGGAGTCCCGAAGCTCCCGGAAAGTCTGAAACACTAAAAAGTACGTTTTCTGGAAAAACAGGGTTAGAACCAAAAGAAGGGGGATTGTTTAGAAAATCCCCCAAATCATTATAAAACATGAATATAAGTTGCTAATATGTAGGAAAAACAAGTAATAACATGCAAAGTTCATGTATGCATTTTACATGCATCAATGTGGGCGTTGATGATCATGTTATTTCCTCTTTGAGTATTTTATGATCTTAGTGGCATAGTAGGATGAAGCTGCCCCAGACTAAGTTTACGTGTACTATGTACGCGAGAATTGTCTCACTTGTGGCTAAGGGGGTGTCCGTTTCTCCAACTATAGTTAAGATCTAATCTACGAAGGGTTGTTAAAAATGTGTTTATCAACGTTGTGGTTGATGTTCGTAGGTATGAACGGTTCTATCATCGAAAGCCCTAAGCCACGTAAAATATGCAAAAATAAATTAGAAGCGTCTAACTAGTTTTTGCTGGGCATGTGATGTGATATGGTCAATATTACAAATTAGATTATGAGATGATCTTTATTGTAAATTATTTATATACCGGAAGGTATCCATATGATTGTCTTCTTATTGATGGACAATCAAGATTGGGGTGCCATGGTACTTGGTACCACGCCGGTGGAATGATGGAGATCATACCATGATACACATGATGGAGATCAAGTGCAACAAGGACCATATCATATCACGTTATCCTTTCATGTGATATCTGTGATGTTAATCCTTTTATGCATCTTGTTTTTCTTAGATAGAGATGGTAGCATTATAAGATGATCGCTCTCACTTAGTATCAAGATAATAATGTGTTCTTCCTTAGGTATGCACCGTTAAGAAAGTTCGTCGTTTCGAGACACCAAATGATGATCGAGTGTGACAGGCTCAACGTTCGCATACAACGGCTGTTTTCAAGCCTAGCATGTACAGACATGGCCTTGAAACAAACGTAATACTACGGTTCTACTTGGCGAGCCTAGCATGTACAGACATGGCCTCGGAACACGTAACCGAAAGGTAAAGCATGAGTCATATGGATGATATGATGAACATGTCGATGTTCACCTTTGAAGCTACATCATCTCACGTTATGATCGGTTTTGGTGTAGTGAATTTGGTTCGTGTAATCACTAAAGACGACTAAGAGGGATGTTGTTTTTGAGTTCGAGTTCATGGTTTAATTTTGAATTAACTTGAACTTATTTATCATGAACAACCAATCAAAGTGAATTTGCACAAATTGTAGTATTCATTGGCATCCACATAACTACCTTACACTTTGATTGTTAATTGAGATATAACTGTTACGATCTGGTAAAAAAAACATTTAAGATTGGTACCGTATTAGTGAAATTTAAAATTGAGTCCTATTGTAGATTATTGGTATTTCCTACCTACCTCCATATGATTAATGATTGATTGATCTAGAGAGCAACCAATTCCTACTTAGAATCTAGAGTCATGGTTGCTTCCATATCACTTTATCTTCAAAAGAATGTTTTGTTGATCAAGGTGATTTAGGAACTGAAAAGAGTTGTTTTCAGAAACAATCAAGTGAAAGATATATTGATATCTAGAAACTTATTTGTGGCAACATGACTGAGTATAATTTAGCGTGACAATGTTTGATTATATTATTTGAATATATGCAATGATTGAAGACGCTAGGCATTTGAATATTCCAAGAAATTGGGCGCTAAAAATTATCCTCTGAATTTCTTCCTTCTAGCTATAGTAGCTTAATCATAAAATTGTTATGATGGGATGGATTAAAACTTTGGGCAAAGTCGTTTACCTTACTTGGAGATTGCTAAGAGTGGAATCTAGAAGAATACTATTAATATGGTGATATTAGTAGAACAATCAAACTCAAAGTATTACTAATTGGGTGATAGTATATGACTAACACGCCAAAGAAAATGAGCTAGTAAGACTAGCATTGTTTGATGTTGAATGATTCTTCTGTGAAGAAAAGAGAATATTGAAAATAGAATTACAAAAAGGTATATGGCAGAAAAAGAAGATAACTAGAAAAGTCCAGCTCATGAGTATATGCTTAATATACAAGTTATAGATGTATTACTAGTTAACAAAGTATTTTTGGGTATTTTGATACCACATTGGTTGGTATGAATTGTCATACAAAGCAACGCAATGCAAGAAATACAAGGGCCTAAAAGGAAATAGTAATAGATGTGGAATCGATTATGACAAGAACATAAATAAAGTGTTATTGTGTTCATTGTCGCATCGAACCAAACATTCAAGATTTATTTTAAGAACTTATTAAGTTGTTATTTTGTTCTGGTCTTTTGTGAGAACAAATGAGATTGTTCAAACTATGACCATATTTCATAATTGATGGATATGTTAATATAAATCATGTTGGTAAAGTAAACATCTATAAGACTAAATGCTAAATGTTGCAAGACGTAAAAGAGTTTCATTTAAATTGTGACACCACCATTTTAGTTCATATCAGAAAAGAAAACATGAAGGAACTACATATTGATGGACTTCCGGAGTCATTTTGTTTTGAATAAATTGACGCTTGTGAGACCTCTTCCAAAAGATGACTAGAATTCCGTTCTTAGGCCAAAGTAGAATGGACGACTAATTTAGTGGAGATTAGACATGTTGATGTATATAGTCCATTATGTGTAGTCATGTATGGTGGATTAATTTTTCCTTCAGAAAATTCTGTCGATGATTTGAGTAGATATGTGAGTATATCTATTTAAAGAGAACGGAGTCTGACATTTTGAATTGTTCAAATAGTTGTTAATATGAAGTAAAAATCATTGTAACAAGATAATCAAGTATTTATAATTGGATCATAAAGGATAAAGTTTGAGTTACAAGTTTAGCAAAACATGTGAGAAGTTGCAGAATTTTTCTACAACTTATATTACTCGAATTACCCCACATTAGTTTGGAGTGTTCGAGAGACAAAATCAAACCTTGTTTGACATGGTAAGATTAATAAAAATGCCATTATAATTTTGTAGTTTATACATTAGTGACAACCGTTTTTCCACTGAAAAGAGCACCATCATGATCCGTTAAAATTGACAATATATTAGATATTGTTTGGGTAGTGACCCGAATTGTCATTTTCTTAAGTTTTGGTATGCATAGCATATGTAAAATGTTTACAACCAAAATGGGATACATATATATTTATAAGGTTATCCCAACGAATCCATTGGGTATTTCTCCTATCACTGACCAAAGACAAATGTTGCTTGTCAGAAAGGGTTGATTTCTCGAGAAAGTAGTTCTTGCGAAATAAGTGAGTGGGGACATAGTACAAACTCAACGAGATTAAAGAATCTTCGTTCTCAAGTAAAGAGTAGCGCAACACTGGAAGTTGTTCCGGGGTTTCCTATTTTGACAAAGTAGAAGACACTACAAATGTTGTAGATACTTTAAATGAGTTTGCGAACTGAACCACAAAAGTCCTAAAACTTTGTACTTAGACCAACTTATGGTTTAAGAGTAAAGTGTTGTTTTGAGAACAGAAGGACCTGGACCTTATAAAGGAACCAAATGATGGGCCCTGACTTCTTAAAATTGACTATGAGTCATTATATCCGCCATAGTATATCCTTGTATGAATATCAAGTATGTGACTTGGTAGTCCTTTCGATAGACTTGATGCCTAACGATAGCAAAAGGGTGTATATAGAGACAAAGACATGGATTTTTACATCCTTTTAAAGTTTTACTTATCGAAAAGTTGTTTTCGACGAAGTTCAAAGAGTTGACTACTACAAGATTTTGATCTTCGGTAGTGATGCTTTGGTCTTTACGGATAGTTCTAGCAAAAAGTTACATATTATGATATGGCAGTTGAATATCAAAACCAACTCTCCTCTCGAGGAAGTTTGATCGAGGATGTGTACTTGACACAGTCTAAGAGTTTTGTAAAATTCAAAAGGTTGCTAGAAAGGTATGCACACTTCAATGGTTGAAATGAGCATAACGAAGTTGAAATCTTTACCTTAATGAAGTTATCAAAAGAGTTTGATTCCATCATGAACGATAAAGATGCTTGTAGAGTTACAAGAAATTAAGTGGGAGCGCTATGACATATTTCCAATACTTTATGTAGATGACATATGGTTGATTCGAAGATATTATTTTAAATTAACACGGTTAAGATTTTCGATTTCATATTGATGAAAGGCTTAGAAGATATTGGGCATCGATATCTATAAAAGATGGATTAAAGCGCCTAATATGATTGAAGCCAAATTACATAGATGAAATATTGAAGTAAGTCAATATCGAAATGACAAGAAGGAGTTCTTGTCACATGGAAAATAATTGAGCAAGATTCAAGTGTTTTGACACATGATGAGCATCATTGAAATCGAGATTTCTAAGTCATGTTTCCATGCTATGTACACAACCAAATGAGTCCTATGCTATAAAATGTTATAGCAGGATAATTCATCTGATGATTAGACAAGAGTGGGAGAGATCCTTGTGTCATTTTAGAAATTCTAAGGATATGTTTTCCTATATAGTAATGACAAACTATTTGTTGTAACATGTTACACTAATAGTCTTGTCATCTTCTATCAAAAAAAAATAGTCTTGTCATCTATTCAAATAATTTTATCTCAATTAAAATATGTGATGAAGGGTAGCACGATAGGATGGAAGAAAGTTCCATGCTGGATTTAAAAGAGTTTCAAAATTAAAATATTGTGACAGATACTACAACAAAGGCTAAAAGTATATTGTTGTGTTGACAACTGATAATAAGCGTATTTTGTGTCAAGGAGTTCTTTACTGAACTTGGTAAAATTACAAGAATGCTGACACTATGAAGCTACATTTTCACAATGTTAGTAACATCAGTTTAAGCTGAGGAATTAAGGTATCACCGGAACTTGGTGAATTTCCTAGAATGCTAACACTATGAGGCTACATTTTCACATTGTTAGTGACAATGGCTTAAGCTGAGGAATTAAGGTTTCACCGATTGACCATATATATACAAAGCCATCTCATTAGAGAATGAGTGATGCGTATAGACGCAAAGAACGTGCAAATACAATAGGACCTGAAAAGTTCAGATCTTTTTGATGATGTTTACCACATGTGAAGCATGGAACACCATATGTGTTAAGTGCTTACAGACTAGATTATTGACTCTAGTGCAAGTGGGAGACTGAAGGGAATATGCCCGAGAGGCAATAATAAAATGGTTATTATCTTATTCCTTGTTTATGATGAATGTTTATTTCTCATGCTAGAATTGTATTAACCGGAAAAGTTGATACATGTGTGTTTAATAAACAAACAATGGTTCCTAGTAAAGCCTCTCTTTTAACTAGCTCGTTGATTAATAGATGATCAAGGTTTCCTGATCATGAATATTGGATGTTGTTAATAACGGGGTCATGTCATTAGAAGAATGATGTGATGAAACATATACCCAAAGAGAATATAGCAATGCGATAAAGTCATTTAGTTTACATTGTTATATCAAACATACGAAGTAACTTATTCCTTAGACCATGAGATCATGTCAATCGCTGATACCGGAAGGTTGCTTTGATGGCATCAAACGTCACACCATAACAGGGTGACTATAAAGGTGTCGTTAAGTATTCGGAAAGTATTAGTTGAGGATCATGGATCAAGAGTGGGATTTGTCCATCCAAATGACGGAGAGATATACTCTGGGCCCTCTCGGTGATATCACATCGAAACCGCTTGCAAGCACGTGATATGATCACAAGGATGTTATATCACGGGAACGAGAAAAGAGTACTTGTCAGTAACGAGATTGAACAAGGTATGGTTGATACCAATGATCGAATCTCGGACAAGTAAAATATCGCCAGACAAAGGGAATAATTCCCGACGTTGTTGGTTCACACGATCACGAGATTCATCGTTGAATATATAGGAGTCATCACGGATCTCCAGATCCCGCTGTTGATTATTGATCAGAGAGGAGTCTCGATCATGTCTATCTTATTCGCGAACCGTAGGGTGACACAATTAAGGTTTGATGACGCGTTTGAGAGGATACGGAATATCGAAAAATATTTTGGGCAGCACCGAAATTGTTTCGGGGAAAATTGAAATAGTTCAAGGGGTTTTTTGTCGAATGGTTGTTAATAGAATTAACAAATGATTCGACGTGCTATATGCAAAAGTTTGTTAATAGAATTAACAAATGCTGAAAGAAAGAAATACAAATGTTTTATTTATTTATTAAAAGAAAACCTTTGGATTTTCCAAGTGGGAAGTAATGGGAAAATGAGTGGAGGTGAGTGGAGTGTCCACTCACATGATGAGGGAAGAGGTGGGGGCACACCCATGGGCTGGCCACACCCCCCTTGGGCTGCCTCCCCCCTCTCCTATAAAAGGAGGGTGAGAGCTCTCCCTCCTTCACACACTTCCCCACCTCATTTCCTCTCCACCCGCTGCTCCATTCAATGGTCTCCGGCTTGGCAAAGCCCTGACCAAGGGATTCTTCACCACCACCACGCCGTCGTGCTGCTGGAGTTCCGAGGGATCCTCTACTTCCGCGCCCCGCTGGATCGAGGGAACGGAGGTCGTCATCCACCGTACGTGTGACCGATCACGGAGGCACCGCCAAATGCGGTGCACATCTTCTCCCTATCGGGATCGGTGTAAGTACGACTACGCCAACAACGAGATTTGATCTCGTAACGCTTTGTGTCTTCGAGGGTATGTGTTCTCCTTCACCCTCTTTTTGCTCGTTTCTCTTCGTCTCCTAGATTAGATCTTGGCCTTTCGGGTTTCTCTCGCGTAGAAATTTTTTTGTTTTCTATGCAACGACCCCTTCATTCCGTTTATTCCTCGAGGAGGATAGTGTTGTAGCAGCGCAAACCTGCAGTCAGGAAGTGCTGAGCCACCATGTTCCACACATGGACATGATTTTTGGCTCTGATGAACTGTCCTACAAGTTCTATAATGAATATGCATCAATATGTGGGTTTTCAATCAAGAAAGAAAACAACCACAAAGGGAAATCAGAAGATAACAGTGCATCTACAAGGAAAACATATAGGTGCAACCGGGCTGGCAAGGTTGTGGATTTAGAAGAATTGGAGGAAAGAAAGAAGAGAAAACAGTTGAAAAAGCAAGAAAGGACAGGTTCAACTCCGCCAACTCAAACAAGGAAAAAAATGAATGAACACAATTGTGATTACAGGATGCGAAGCAAAAATGGTGGTTACACTGAAGAACAGTAAATGGGTGGTGACAAGTGTTGAACTACAGCACAACCACGAGCTTAGCCCACCTGATGAGTCCAAGTACCTAAGATCACACAAGAGCATGACAGACGACGAGAAGTTGTTTATCCGCACATTTAATTATGTGAAGCTGCCTACAAGAAAGATATTTTCAATCCTAACCTATTTCAGGGGTGGTGATCAAAAGAAGGTTCCATACAACAAAAATCATGTGAGCAATGTTAGAACTGCAATTAGACAAGAAAACAGTTTGAATGACATGATGCAAGTTTTGGAATACTTAAGAAAAAGGCAGGCGGAAAATCCGCAGTTCTACTATGCTTTTAAAGTCACGCCACAAAACAAAGTTCTTTGCATATTCTGGGCTGATGCTTTCTCAAGGAAAATGTACACCTTATATGGAGACAACCTAAGTTTCGATACAACCTACAAGACGAACAAGTACAATCTTCCATTTGCTCCGTTCGTTGGTATTACTGGACATGGACAGAATGCTTTATTTTCTTGTGCAATACTACAGAATGAGACAATTGACACATTTGTATGGTTGTTTCAAACATTCTTGCACTGCATGGGTGGGAAAGCACCAGTAACAATCATAACAGACCAGTGCGTGTCAATGAGGTCTGCAGTTCCTGCAGTTTCCCTAATAGTCGACACATGAACTGCTTCTTCCATATAAAAAAGAAAGCAGAGGAGAAGTGTGGACGATGCTTTTCAAAATTCCAAACTTACATTCATTGAAAGTTGCTGAGTTTTAAATGTTGTGGCAGGAGATGATTGCATAGTACAATGTTGGGCACATTAAATATTTTCAAGATATGTTGAAATACAGAGAAAAGTTTGTGCATGTGTACTTTAAGAGAGATTTCTCCCCATTTATACATTCAACAGCGAGGAGTGAAGGCACAAATGCTATATTTAAAGATAATGTTTGCTCGACATTTAGTGTCATTGGTTTTCTGGTTGAGGAACAAAAAAATATTGAAAACATTGAGGAAAGTTAAAGGGAACGGGATTCAATAACAAGGACAACTGACCCTTCATATTGGATCCGAAATGATCTCGAAATACAGGCTGGTCGCCTCTACAACTGGAAAATCTTTTATAGATTTCAAAAGCAAATAATTTTCAGCACAAAACTACACGTGGATGAGATTGAAAGACATGTTAGATATGAAGTGCAAAAATTAAATATGGCTGCTATGAACGATTTCAGGATTCAGAGGTATGTTGTGATTGTTGACTTGGCAGCTCAGGATTTCAGTTGTATGTGTGGAAAATATCAAAAGGATGGCATTGTGTGTGCTCACATCCTAAGGGTTCTTGTACAAGTGAACATATCGGAACTCCTGGAGAAATACTACCATGAAAGATGGAGACCTAAGGAAAGAAAAGATATTAGCGACCAGCAATTTAATGTTTCCACTTGAGCTAATAGCAAGCAGTCGACACTTGAGATACACTATGCTCTCGAGAAGACTGAATGATATTGCTTCAGATGGTGCTGCTACTAATGAAAAGTACTTGTATGTGACTGAACAAAGCAAGGTCACAGAAAAAGGGCATGATGATATGACTACAGCTGAAGAACTCAAAGAAATTCAAGAGAAGAGATTGGGAAAAAATCCAATTACAGCACAATTCGTGGATCATCCAGATGGTTATGGGAACTTTCTTCAGAATCCAGATGTAGCTCCTTCTAAAGGGCGGCCACAAACAGTAGGGAGACAGAAGACTTTTATGGACGAATAATTTTCAGAACAACAAATCACGTGTAGCCATTGTGGTTCTCATGAACACAACTATGCTACATGCACAAAGAAACACCTAGATTGTAACATCCCAAGTATGAAAAACACCTTTAGTATGTTTGCTTTTTGTTATTTTATGTTTTGCATCATGGCATATTGATCATTGCATTTGTTTTGCATTTGTTTTCCTTTGTTTTCATTTGTTTTCCATTGTTTTTCAATATGAATTTCAAACCAAATTTACAAAACCTTTGTTTCATACTTGTGCTGTTACAATTTCCAAATGAATATTCAAATCAAAACAATTAAATTGTTTCCAATAAACTATAAAGTTCAAACTATTGAATTGCTTAAGTTCAATAATTGAAATAATCTCAAATTCATTCAAATTCAAATAAAATACAAACAGCAACATAATTTAAATTTTTTGGAAAACAAAAGTGGGCAAATGGGTGTTGTTACAATAAATAACTTATACAAATTTTTCCTAAATTTTTTCTAACCCTAAAACCCTTCCTTTTTCTCCCTTTTCCTTTTCAGCAAAAAAAAAACAAACAGAAAGAAAAAATAAAAAGAAAACGGCTGGGGAAGGCAGGCTGGGCCAAGCCCAGCCCACCTAACCCCAGCGCGCGCGCGCAGCGCTGCCTGCAGGGCCCTTCTTCTTTCTCCGTACGGCTGGCGTCAACTGACGCCAGCGCGCACGCAGCAGAGCAGCTCCACCTGCTCCCCACCTTTCTCCTCGCCCTATATCTACCCCCGAGGCCCCCAAACCCTAGCCCTAGGTTCCTTCTTCCTCCCTGCCGCCGCCAGCTCCCTTCCTCCTCTCTCTTTTTCCTCTCCGGCGAAGTTGGGGGTAGTGGTCGATCATGGCGCCGCCGTCGACAGCAGCCTAGTGAGCGCCACCGTGCACGCCATGGACACGAGCAGGACCGCCACCACTTCCTCGTCCTCATCGACAACTGCAGCAGAACCCAGGGGCCGTTGATCATCGACGACGAGCTCGACGCCGCCGCAGCTATTCTGAAGAATTTCACCGTGCCGTCGCCTCCGTCTACCTCACGTCCATCCCTCGCCTCCGACAGCCTCCCGGTGAGCCACCGCAGCGCCCCGTGCCTCCCTCCAGCCCCTCGTTTCCTTTTTCTGCCCGCGCCGCTTCTGAAACTCCGGCAGCTGTCGCCACCGTGCCGCCATGGCTGAATTCGAGCACGTTTCCGTGAGTGTTTAGGCCATCCAAGCACACGAGCACGCTCAGCACGCACGCACGCACACCCTAGCACCGCCAGTTGTTGGTCATCGACGGTGAGCGCGCGCCGCCGTGCCCTCTGTCGCCGCGGTCAGACGGAAGACTGAATTTTTATTCAGTTTCGTCAGATAAGAACAGATACACCTCATACCCCCGCGCGCATCTCTCTGTCAACAAACGAATCCGCACCGTAGTGGTTGGATCTAACGGTGCGCAGCGCGAGGGCGTGGGTTCGAATCCCCGCAGCGCGATTTAAACCCAAACTTTTTGCGCTGTGCCACGCAGGCACGCTGGCCCCACCTACCATTGGCAGTGGTGGCCACGCAGGCACCCACGCGCGTGCCAGCTGGGCACTGGCCCACAGGCCAGTGACCCAGGGGTCGATCTGCTGAGTAGAAAACGTATCCAGGGGCCTATCTGTGAGTTTTCTTTTGCGTCCAAGCCCCTGGACCAAATCTAAATGTTTTAAAATTGCAGAATAGCCCCTGCATTCAAAATTCAAATATCTTTTGAATTTCAAATCCTAATAAAATAAATAAAATATATTTTCTGTACCAAATTTAGTTCTCCACCTGTTTAAATCATTTGTTTCCTGTTTTGAACATTTCAAATGTTTTCAAAATTCAAATTCAAACAATTCACTTCAAATTTGGTTAAATTCATAACTAATTCAAATTTAATTCAAATGGCACATGTAAAATATGTTTTCCATGCTAAATTGAACCACCTTTCCAAATATAAACTTTGTTTCATGTTTTGAATAATTAAAATTGGTTAAATAATTTAAACTTTGTTTAAATCATGTAAAAATTGCTAAATTCATAACTTGGTCAAATTAAATTCTTGTTGAACATATAAAATATGTTTTCAAACCAGAAAATTATAATCTTTTCAAATATGAATTTTAATTAATGTTTTGAACAAATAAAAATTCAAATAAATTCAAACTTGAATTAAATTCATTTAAGTCTTGTTTAAACTTGTTTAATTCATAATTAATTCATTCTAATTCCTTTTTCCACAAATGGAACATGTATTCCACCTAAAATTTGGTGTTCTCTCTAAATATGAAACTTGTTATTTACTTTGAACAATTAAAATTGGTGAAAACAACAAATGCTTGTGTAACTCCTTTAAGAAGCAAATTTTCATAACTTAATAAATAAAATTTTCAAACTTGGTAAACTTCATTTCAAATTGAAGCTATTGTTGTTTTCTTTTTGTTTTCCTCATCCATGCATCATGCTAATCCACTTACACATGATGATTAGTTGTAGCTCATTTAATCCAACCTAAATTCATGGGTTTTCCATATGCAATCCAATTTGCATAGGGGCCCATTTAATTATTACCATGTCAACTAGCTTATCATTGATGCATCAGTTAAATTGTCATGCATCATCCCATGATTGTGTATTGTGCCATGTCATTGATTGTTTGTCTCTCTGTGTTGTTTGTTTGCTTCTTCTCGAATATACGACGACGTTGAGACAGACGAGGTTTACGACACTACTTCTGAGGAGTTAGCTCAGTACCAGGCTGCTGAGTTTGCAGGCAAGTATTCACTCACATGAACCATTGTGTCCTTTCCACACTGGATATCGATACTTTCCGTTGTCTATTCTGCTAGCCTTAAGATTCGTTGCTTGTGTTCGATCCTATCACATGTTATCCTGTAACCCTAATATAGCCTCACCTCCACGCCTATAACCCTGTTGCTTGTTGCCGGTGTCTTACTAGCATGCTTAGGGTTGTTTATGCTCGAGTCTGTTGTCCGTTATTTCTATTACCATTATTACTTATGTTCTGGGGCTCGATGTTAAACAACAACCTGTTAATGTATGAGGTAATGCTAATTTGATGATAAGGCACCGGCAGGAGGCCGGGTATGGTTTTGAGGCCTGCTAGTGTCGACCCTAATTAGGAAAAGGGTCTTGTCTACTGATCCATGATGAGCGCACTAACCCCATGTGGGAAGCGTGTATGGGCGCCCCCCTCAATTTGATTCGATTCGCATCTCGTCCAAATCGCCACACTTAGTTCGGGTTTTCCATTTGATGCACGCATATGCAGGTACGAACCC
This sequence comes from Alopecurus myosuroides, assembly GCA_028641055.1. Taxonomy (NCBI): domain Eukaryota; kingdom Viridiplantae; phylum Streptophyta; class Magnoliopsida; order Poales; family Poaceae; genus Alopecurus; species Alopecurus myosuroides. Next base: position 8,952,542 of record CM054058.1, on the reverse strand, counting down.
GAGGCCAGGGTGGAACTTTTGTAGTCGGCATTTAGGGCGGCGTGATCTTCCAGTGCTATGAGGGTCCCCCTTTTCTTCGTGGGGGCTCGATTAGCCGCGCACGCACAGCACGTGGTGCTTTGGGCTTGATGCGAAGAAGAGTTGAGTTGTGTTGAGTGCCCCGCTTGGTGGAAGGCATTCCATCTGGCGGGTTATTCTTACGTGTACGGCCAAATTGGTGCACCCCTGCAGGGTTAAATCTTCTCGAGAAGCCGTGTTGTCCGCGGTTATGGATGACTTGGTGAAAGTACTGGCTAACAAGTACTCAGAACAACTTACACCTAACTAATGATAACTTGACTAGTAATAGTCTTATTGACACAATAACTTGAACCATCATTAATCCAACTGTGTGAGTTATCCTCGGATTGCTTCTTTGGATAAGGGGCGAGATCCAGGATGGGTTTGTTTGAGGTTAGTTATAGTTGGTTACGATACGCTATCTTATCCCCTTCTTTTAGCCGGAAGTTGTAGCGTGTTTCTGTAGTTGGTTAGAGCAGCCTGCTGCCGCACTTTTGTATCACCTATTCTTCCGTTGAACCCACAGCATCTGTACTTGGTGTTGCCGGGTACACTATGGTATCTTGTGAGTCTTGCTTGCCAGTACTTGTCTGTACTGACCCCTTTGGGGCTGTGGTTTCCGCAGACTACGTTTCCGAGGATCCCCATGGTGGCTACTACGTGGAGTATGACGAGGCTGCTGACGAGTAGATAGCGGACCCGGGCAGGATCCGAGACATCGTGGATGGGCTCCGTCTTTTCGTTTCCGGCATCTTAGGACTATTTGGATCTTGTCTGTACTCAGACACTTTGGATGCTTCCGCTGTGATGTAATGATGAATTGTTGGGACATGTGTCCTCTGGATGATTGTATTTGCTATCTCTGCTCTAGTGAGAGCTATTTGCAACTTATTTCAATCTTTTGTGTCTTAGAGATTCGTTGTGATATCACTTGTTCAAATGCCGTTGACGTACCATGTGTGTATGTTATGAAGTACGTCAATGGAAGTAGTCGGATTTCTATGGGATGGTTTACGCAGACGACGAACATAATAGAGTGGTTGTCACACGTTTACGTGTTGGCCTGCTCACATTGAGATGCGGGTGCCGGTATGCCCCGTAAGCCATTTCTCTACTGTTTAGCGGGCTGTGAGTATCCTCTAGAAGTCCGGGTGCGACAAATGGTATCAGAGCCTGTCTGCCTATAGGATCCCTTTTACTGGTCGCAGTTGAGTCTAGAAACTATTTTGTAGCTATATAGAAAAAAATGAAACGTGAGAGTAGGAATTCTGTTCTTTTATTTCTTTCCCCACCCACCCTCCCTTTTCTGGTAAGGAAGTGCAACGTTGTTTTCTCTTCTCATCTAAACTTTCAAGTTAGGGTTTCTCGTATCCTGGTTTCTCTAGGATAGTTATATCTACTAGACCATAGGAATGGAGGTGGTTGTGACATGATTTATCATGCTGCCTACTCACGATTGAAAACAGAGGCGTGTAAGCCCCGGAAGCAGATCCTCTATTCCTTAAGCAGTAGATATTTATCCTTTAGAAGCCCGGATGGGGTTTTCCGTAGTACCTCGGGACTGTTTGGTCTCGTGTTTCCCCAATGTTGCTTCAATATCCTATTGTTCTCAACATCCTTATCGTCCGTTGAAACCTTGTTGTTGCTTGCCACTTCAGTTCTTCTACCGGCGTCTAATCAAAACTTCCCCGATCATCTGCAGATGGATCTCAGGTTCTACCCGCAGGTGGTTCGTATGACTCGTTGCGAGAGCACTGCCGGTTATCCGGAGATGCTGAGAGACATGGTCACTTTTCTGGGGTTCCGTTGGGCACCAGAGTACCAGGTCTACGAGCAGCAGCGAGAGTTTGACCAGACCTACTACCAGGCTATCGTCTACATTCTGTCAGATGATGGCATGAGCGTAGTCCACCGCTACGAGGCAATAGGTTCCACAGTGGATATGGCCGTGCAGCAGGCAGCTTATGTGAGTCTCACCGTCCTTCGTGCTGACTACTGGGATTTGATGATTCTATCTATCGCCACATCCCCCGTGGTTACATCACTTCGGAGGGAGCTCACTTCACGCTCTACGACAACTTGGATGTTTATGAGCATGATAACTCCAGGCTGCACACCACCGCTCAGTTTGTGAGGCATAGTGACGCAGTTGCCAGCACACTATCTCAGGAGTTGGCTTGAGTCAGAGAGCAGCTCTACCTTGCTTTGACTCGTCTGGCGACTTACACCACAGACTTTGTTGGAGACGAGCGCTTTGCACGTTTCGATCAGCCAGTTGGTCGTCGTCTGCCAGATGCTGGAGGTTACGAGCCGATCAGAGGTCCACTCCTCAACCCTGGTGCTGGTTACACTGGGATTCCTCGCTTTGGAGCACAGGGAGTCGACGCTGTGTACTTCACCACACCTAGAGTCGCTCTCAGACCACGTCAGATCTATGTGGATCGTCGTTCTACCTAATTTCGTGGGCATGCTCCTCACCGTACCTCTCGCCGTACTCCTAGCCGCCGTCCTGCGTGATGAGCATGGGAGTACTGATGTATCCATTCTTAGCTATGTTTAGTTATCCTTTGGCATTCGAACCAGTTGTGGTGTGTTGGATATTCTGATGTATTTGAACATGCGATGATGTACCTGTTGGTTATCTGTTCATGCGTCGGAATAATCTCTCTTTCGGTTTCCAAGTCTATCCTTTTCTATTGTTGTGCTAAAATGCATTTCCATTCAGGATGCCGCCAACAAGGAACAACCCGCCTGAACCACCGCCAATCGCGGAGCAGTTGACTCAGATGACCCAAGTCATGACGCAGATGGCCCAGTTTCGGACTAATCAGCACAACAACCAGATGGCTCCACGAGTCAGCATCAAGGAGTTCCTCAGTCTGGGCCCGAGAGCTTTCGTGGCAACACGGGAGCCTCTGGATGCTGATGACTGGATCCGTGAGATAGCTAAGGCTCTGGAGATTGCTCACGTTGCTGAGGAAGACAAGGTCAAGTATGTATCCTATCTGCTGAAGGGTCAGGCAGCTACTTGGTGGGAAAACTACCTGGCCATGAGAGCTGGCTTTCCAATCACGTGGGTTTGTTTCAAGGAAGCCTTCCTGAAGCACCACATTCCAGATGGTCTCATGGAAAGGATGCGTGAAGAGTTTTGCTCACTCAAGCAGGGCAAGTTGGACGTCATTGGCTATCAGAGTGAGTTCAATCGCCTCGCTCGTTACGCTGGTGATGAGGTGTCCACTGAGGCTAAGAAGATGGCAAGGTTCTGCAGAGGTTTTAACCCGGAGCTCAAGTATGCCCTCACCAATATCAAGGCCAACAGCTTCGAGGATCTCGTTAACACCGCGCTCAATGAAGAAAATGGGCGCAAGGCGTTCGAGGAGTCTCGCAAGCACTCGCGTGAGGGTGGTTCCTCCTCCAATATGACCACCCCTCCGCAGAAGCGCCGCATCTGGGTGCCAAATGGTGCTGTCACTCGGGCTCCATACGCCCAAGCTTCTCCAGGCTTCGCTCCCCGCCCACCCAACCCTGCTCAGATGCATGATCAGAGGACTTCGATGGGGCAGCCAAGGCCAGGGCCTCCTCGTGTCGTCACTTGCTACAAGTGCAAGCAGACGGGGCACTACGCTGACAAGTGCACGCAGAGGCAGCTACCTCCACCACCACCTCGTCCCAACACAAACCAGGCAATGGTGCGCGCTCCCCCGCCTAAGGCCTCCAACTCCAACAACAGGCCTGTCGGGAGGACCGCAAGGGTGAATCATGTCAAGATCGACAAAGCTGAGGAATCTCCTGACGTCGTTCTCGGTATATTACCCGTAAACTCTTTTCCAGCTAAAGTGTTGTTTGATACCGGAGCATCGCATTCTTTCGTGTCAAAGATCTTTGCGACAACAATTAAACTCCCTTTTGTTGGTTTGGGTTCCCCGCTAGTGGTAAACTCCCCTGGAGCAACTATGCAAACTTCCAAGATCAGTCACAAAAATCAAATTCTAATTGGAGGCCACATATTCCTTGCTTTTCTCATACTGCTTGGCAATTCTGACATTGATGTCATTCTTGGTATGGATTGGCTGAAAGCTAATAAAGCTAGAATTGACTGTGCTCAGAAGTCAATAACTCTGTTCCACCCTTCTGGCCAGATAGTCTATTCTCCAAATGAATCAAGTTCCTTTCAGCTGTGCAACCTCGATGCAAAACCTCTACCTTCACTTGAGAATGTTCCGGTGGTTTGCGAATTCCCCGACGTCTTTCCAGAAGAGTTGCCAGGGATGCCTCCGGATAGAGCAGTTGAGTTCGTGATCGAGCTTGAGCCAGGTACTGCTCCAGTTTCTAAGCATCCTTACAAGATAGGAACTCCCGAGCTAAAGTTGTTGAAGGAACAAATTGATATGTACATGGAGAAAGGATACATTCAACCTAGTTCCTCGGCTTGGGGTTTCCCAACTCTGTTTGTTGCGAAGAAGGATCACACAAAGAGACTCGTTGTTGACTATCGTCCTCTTAACGAGAAAACCATCAAAAACAAGTATCCAATTCCTCGTATTGATGATCTTTTTGATCAACTTCCTGGAGCCACAATATTCTCCAAGTTGGACTTGAGAATGGGTTACCATCAAATAAAGATCAGAAAAGAGGATATTCCAAAGACAGCCTTCACCACTCGCTACGGTCTATATGAATTCACCGTCATGTCCTTTGGTCTCACCAATGCACCGGCGACATTCTCTCGACTCATGAATTATGTCTTCCATGAATACCTCGACAAGTTCGTTGTGGTATATCTTGATGACATCCTTGTCTACTCAAAATCCGAGGAAGAGCACGAAGAACATCTTCGTCTAACCCTCATGAAACTTCGCGAGCATCGTCTATATGCCAAGTTCTCCAAATGTGAGTTCTGGATTCCAGAAGTTGCTTACCTTGGTCATGTCATCTCTTCCAAGGGCATAGCCATTGATCCAAATGCGGTGCACATCTTCTCCCTATCGGGATCGGTGTAAGTACGACTACGCCAACAACGAGATTTGATCTCGTAACGCTTTGTGTCTTCGAGGGTATGTGTTCTCCTTCACCCTCTTTTTGCTCGTTTCTCTTCGTCTCCTAGATTAGATCTTGGCCTTTCGGGTTTCTCTCGCGTAGAAATTTTTTTGTTTTCTATGCAACGACCCCTTCATTCCGTTTATTCCTCGAGGAGGATAGTGTTGTAGCAGCGCAAACCTGCAGTCAGGAAGTGCTGAGCCACCATGTTCCACACATGGACATGATTTTTGGCTCTGATGAACTGGCCTACAAGTTCTATAATGAATATGCATCAATATGTGGGTTTTCAATCAAGAAAGAAAACAACTACAAAGGGAAATCAGATGATAACAGTGCATCTACAAGGAAAACATATAGGTGCAACCGGGCTGGCAAGGTTGTGGATTTAGAAGAATTGGAGGAAAGAAAGAAGAGAAAACAGTTGAAAAAGCAAGAAAGGACAGGTTCAACTCCGCCAACTCAAACAAGGAAAAAAAGAATGAACACAATTGTGATTACAGGATGCGAAGCAAAAATGGTGGTTACACTGAAGAACAGTAAATGGGTGGTGACAAGTGTTGAACTACAGCACAACCACGAGCTTAGCCCACCTGATGAGTCCAAGTACCTAAGATCACACAAGAGCATGACAGACGACGAGAAGTTGTTTATCCGCACATTTAATTATGTGAAGCTGCCTACAAGAAAGATATTTTCAATCCTAACCTATTTCAGGGGTGGTGATCAAAAGAAGGTTCCATACAACAAAAATCATGTGAGCAATGTTAGAACTGCAATTAGACAAGAAAACAGTTTGAATGACATGATGCAAGTTTTGGAATACTTAAGAAAAGGCAGGCGGAAAATCCGCAGTTCTACTATGCTTTTAAAGTCACGCCACAAAACAAAGTTCTTTGCATATTCTGGGCTGATGCTTTCTCAAGGAAAATGTACACCTTATATGGAGACTGCCTAAGTTTCGGTACAACCTACAAGACGAACAAGTACAATCTTCCATTTGCTCCGTTCGTTGGTATTACTGGACATGGACAGAATGCTTTATTTTCTTGTGCAATACTACAGAATGAGACAATTGACACATTTGAATGGTTGTTTCAAACATTCTTGCACTGCATGGGTGGGAAAGCACCAGTAACAATCATAACAGACCAGTGCGTGTCAATGAGGTCTGCAGTTCCTGCAGTTTCCCTAATAGTCGACACATGAACTGCTTCTTCCATATAAAAAAGAAAGCAGAGGAGAAGTGTGGACGATGCTTTTCAAAATTCCAAACTTACATTCATTGAAAGTTGCTGAGTTTGAAATGTTGTGGCAGGAGATGATTGCATAGTACAATGTTGGGCACATTAAATATTTTCAAGATATGTTGAAATACAGAGAAAAGTTTGTGCATGTGTACTTTAAGAGAGATTTCTCCCCATTTATACATTCAACAGCGAGGAGTGAAGGCACAAATGCTATATTTAAAGATAATGTTTGCTCGACATTCAGTGTCATTGGTTTTCTGGTTGAGGAACAAAAAAATATTGAAAACATTGAGGAAAGTTAAAGGGAACGGGATTCAATAACAAGGACAACTGACCCTTCATATTGGATCCGAAATGATCTCGAAATACAGGCTGGTCGCCTCTACAACTGGAAAATCTTTTATAGATTTCAAAAGCAAATAATTTTCAGCACAAAACTACACGTGGATGAGATTGAAAGACATGTTAGATATGAAGTGCAAAAATCAAATATGGCTGCTATGAACGATTTCAGGATTCAGAGGTATGTTGTGATTGTTGACTTGGCAGCTCAGGATTTCAGTTGTATGTGTGGAAAATATCAAAAGGATGGCATTGTGTGTGCTCACATCCTAAGGGTTCTTGTACAAGTGAACATATCGGAACTCCCGGAGAAATACTACCATGAAAGATGGAGACCTAAGGAAAGAAAAGATATTAGCGACCAGCAATTTAATGTTTCCACTTGAGCTAATAGCAAGCAGTCGACACTTGAGATACACTATGCTCTCGAGAAGACTGAATGATATTGCTTCAGATGGTGCTGCTACTAATGAAAAGTACTTGTATGTGACTGAACAAAGCAAGGTCACAGAAAAAGGGCATGATGATATGACTACAGCTGAAGAACTCAAAGAAATTCAAGAGAAGAGATTGGGAAAAAATCCAATTACAGCACAATTCGTGGATCATCCAGATGGTTATGGGAACTTTCTTCAGAATCCAGATGTAGCTCCTTCTAAAGGGCGGCCACAAACAGTAGGGAGACAGAAGACTTTTATGGACGAATAATTTTCAGAACAACAAATCACGTGTAGCCATTGTGGTTCTCATGAACACAACTATGCTACATGCACAAAGAAACACCTAGATTGTAACATCCCAAGTATGAAAAACACCTTTAGTATGTTTGCTTTTTGTTATTTTATGTTTTGCATCATGGCATATTGATCATTGCATTTGTTTTGCATTTGTTTTCCTTTGTTTTCATTTGTTTTCCATTGTTTTTCAATATGAATTTCAAACCAAATTTACAAAACCTTTGTTTCATACTTGTGCTGTTACAATTTCCAAATGAATATTCAAATCAAAACAATTAAATTGTTTCCAATAAACTATAAAGTTCAAACTATTGAATTGCTTAAGTTCAATAATTGAAATAATCTCAAATTCATTCAAATTCAAATAAAATACAAACAGCAACATAATTAAAATTTTTGGAAAACAAAAGTGGGCAAATGGGTGTTGTTACAATAAATAACTTATACAAATTTTTCCTAAATTTTTTCTAACCCTAAAAACCCTTCCTTTTTCTCCCTTTTCCTTTTCAGCAAAAAAAAAAACAAACAGAAAGAAAAAATAAAAAGAAAACGGCTGGGGAAGGCAGGCTGGGCCAAGCCCAGCCCACCTAACCCCAGCGCGCGCGCGCAGCGCTGCCTGCAGGGCACTTCTTCTTTCTCCGTACGGCTGGCGTCAACTGACGCCAGCGCGCACGCAGCAGAGCAGCTCCACCTGCTCCCCCACCCTTTCTCCTCGCCCTATAATCTACCCCCGAGGGCCCCCAAACCCTAGCCCTAGGTTCCTTCTTCCTCCCTGCCCGCCGCCAGCTCCCTTCCTCCTCTCTCTTTTTCCTCTTCGGCGAAGTTGGGGGTAGTGGTCGATCATGGCGCCGCCGTCGACAGCAGCCCTAGTGAGCGCCACCCGTGCACGCCATCGGACACGAGCAGGACCGCCACCACTTCCTCGTCCTCATCGACAACTGCAGCAGAACCCCAGGGGCCCGTTGATCATCCGACAACGAGCTCGACGCCGCCGCAGCTATTCTGAAGAATTTCACCGTGCCGTCGCCTCCGTCTACCTCACGTACCATCCCTCGCCTCCGACAGCCTCCGGTTGAGCCACCGCACGCGCCCCGTGCCTCCCTCCAGCCCCTCGTTTCCTTTTTCTGCCCGCGCCGCTTTGAAACTCCGGGCAGCTGTCGCCACGTGCCGCCATGGCTGAATTCGAGCACGTTTCCGGAGTGTTTAGGCCATCCAAGCAACACGAGCACGCTCAGCACGCACGCACGCACACCCTAGCGCCGCCAGTTGTTGGTCAACGACGGTGAGCGCGCGCCGCGTGCCCTCTGTCGCCGCGGTCAGACGGAAAGACTGAATTTCTTATTCAGTTTCGTCAGATAAGAACAGATAACCTCATACCCCCGCGCGCATCTCTCTGTCAACAAACGAATCCGCACCGTAGTGGTTGGATCTAACGGTGCGCAGCGCGAGGGCGTGGGTTCGAATCCCCGCAGCGCGATTTAAACCCAAACTTTTTGCGCTGTGCCACGCAGGCACGCTGGCCCCACCTGCCATTGGCAGTGGTGGCCACGCAGGCACCCACGCGCGTGCCAGCTGGGCCCTGGCCCACAGGCCAGTGACCCAGGGGTCGATCTGCTGAGTAGAAAACGTATCCAGGGGCCTATCTGTGAGTTTTCTTTTGCGTCCAAGCCCCTGGACCAAATCTAAATGTTTTAAAATTGCAGAATAGCCCCTGCATTCAAAATTCAAATATCTTTTGAATTTCAAATCCTAATAAAATAAATAAAATATGTTTTCTGTACCAAATTTAGTTCTCCACCTGTTTAAATCATTTGTTTCCTGTTTTGAACATTTCAAATGTTTTCAAAATTCAAATTCAAACAATTCACTTCAAATTTGGTTAAATTCATAACTAATTCAAATTTAATTCAAATGGCACATGTAAAATATGTTTTCCATGCTAAATTGAACCACCTTTCCAAATATAAACTTTGTTTCATGTTTTGAATAATTAAAATTGGTTAAATAATTTAAACTTTGTTTAAATCATTTAAAAATTGCTAAATTCATAACTTGGTCAAATTAAATTCTTGTTGAACATATAAAATATGTTTTCAAACCAGAAAATTATAATCTTTTAAAATATGAATTTTAATTAATGTTTTGAACAAATAAAAATTCAAATAAATTCAAACTTGAATTAAATTCATTTAAGTCTTGTTTAAACTTGTTTAATTCATAATTAATTCATTCTAATTCCTTTTTCCACAAATGGAACATGTATTCCACCTAAAATTTGGTGTTCTCTCTAAATATGAAACTTGTTATTTAATTTGAACAATTAAAATTGGTGAAAACAACAAATGCTTGTGTAACTCCTTTAAGAAGCAAATTTTCATAACTTAATAAATAAAATTTTCAAACTTGGTAAACTTCATTTCAAATTGAAGCTATTGTTGTTTTCTTTTTGTTTTCCTCATCCATGCATCATGCTAATCCACTTACACATGATGATTAGTTGTAGCTCATTTAATCCAACCTAAATTCATGGGTTTTCCATATGCAATCCAATTTGCATAGGGGTCCATTTAATTATTACCATGTCAACTAGCTTATCATTGATGCATTAGTTAAATTGTCATGCATCATCCCATGATTGTGTATTGTGCCATGTCATTGATTGTTTGTCTCTCTGCGTTGTTTGTTTGCTTCTTCTCGAATATACGACGACGTTGAGACAGACGAGGTTTACGACACTACTTCTGAGGAGTTAGCTCAGTACCAGGCTGCTGAGTTTGCAGGCAAGTATTCACTCACATGAACCATTGTGCCCTTTCCACACTGGATATCGATACTTTCCGTTGTCTATTCTGCTAGCCTTAAGATTCGTTGCTTGTGTTCGATCCTATCACATGTTATCCTGTAACCCTAATATAGCCTCACCTCCACGCCTATAACCCTGTTGCTTGTTGCCGGTGTCTTACTAGCATGCTTAGGGTTGTTTATGCTCGAGTCTGTTGTCCGTTATTTCTATTACCATTATTACTTATGTTCTGGGGCTCGATGTTAAACAACAACCTGTTAATGTATGAGGTAATGCTAATTTGATGATAAGGCACCGGCAGGAGGCCGGGTATGGTTTTGAGGCCTGCTAGTGTCGACCCTAATTAGGAAAAGGGTCTTGTCTACTGATCCATGATGAGCGCACTAACCCCATGTGGGAAGCGTGTATGGGCGCCCCCCTCAATTTGATTCGATTCGCATCTCGTCCAAATCGCCACACTTAGTTTGGGTTTTCCATTTGATGCACGCATATGCAGGTACGAACCCGAGGCCAGGGTGGAACTTTTGTAGTCGACATTTAGGGCGGCGTGATCTTCCAGTGCTATGAGGGTCCCCCTTTTCTTCGTGGGGGCTCGATTAGCCGCGCACGCACATCACGTGGTGCTTTGGGCTTGATGCGAAGAAGAGTTGAGTTGTGTTGAGTGCCCCGCTTGGTGGAAGGCATTCCATCTGGCGGGTTATTCTTACGTGTACGGCCAAATTGGTGCACCCCTGCAGGGTTAAATCTTCTTGAGAAGCCGTGTTGTCCGCGGTTATGGATGACTTGGTGAAAGTACTGGCTAACAAGTACTCAGAACAACTTACACCTAACTAATGATAACTTGACTAGTAATAGTCTTATTGACACAATAACTTGAACCATTATTAATCCAACTGTGTGAGTTATCCTCGGATTGCTTCTTTGGATAAGGGGCGAGATCCAGGATGGGTTTGTTTGAGGTTAGTTATAGTTGGTTACGATACGCTATCTTATCCCCTTCTTTTAGCCGGAAGTTGTAGCGTGTTTCTGTAGTTGGTTAGAGCAGCCTGCTGCCGCACTTTTGTATCACCTATTCTTCCGTTGAACCCACAACATCTGTACTTGGTGTTGCCGGGTACACTATGGTATCTTGTGAGTCTTGCTTGCCAGTACTTGTCTGTACTGACCCCTTTGGGGCTGTGGTTTCCGCAGACTACGTTTCCGAGGATCCCCATGGTGGCTACTACGTGGAGTATGACGAGGCTGCTGACGAGTAGATAGCGGACCCGGGCAGGATCCGAGACATCGTGGATGGGCTCCGTCTTTTCGTTTCCGGCATCTTAGGACTATTTGGATCTTGTCTGTACTCAGACACTTTGGATGCTTCCGCTGTGATGTAATGATGAATTGTTGGGACATGTGTCCTCTGGATGATTGTATTTGCTATCTCTGCTCTAGTGAGAGCTATTTGCAACTTATTTCAATCTTTTGTGTCTTAGAGATTCGTTGTGATATCACTTGTTCAAATGCCGTTGACGTACCATGTGTGTATGTTATGAAGTACGTCAATGGAAGTAGTCGGATTTCTGTGGGATGGTTTACGCAGACGACGAACATAATAGAGTGGTTGTCACACGTTTACGTGTTGGCCTGCTCACATTGAGATGCGGGTGCTGGTATGCCCCGTAAGCCATTTCTCTACTGTTTAGCGGGCTGTGAGTATCCTCTAGAAGTCCGGGTGCGACAAATGGTATCAGAGCCTGTCTGCCTATAGGATCCCTTTTACTGGTCGCAGTTGAGTCTAGAAACTATTTTGTAGCTATATAGGAAAAAATGAAACGTGAGAGTAGGAATTCTATTCTTTTATTTCTTTCCCCACCCACCCTCCCTTTTCTGGTAAGGAAGTGCAACGTTGTTTTCTCTTCTCATCTAAACTTTCAAGTTAGGGTTTCTCGTATCCTGGTTTCTCTAGGATAGTTATATCTACTAGACCATAGGAATGGAGGTGGTTGTGACATGATTTATCATGCTGCCTACTCACGATTGAAAACAGAGGCGTGTAAGCCCCGGAAGCAGATCCTCTATTCCTTAAGCAGTAGATATTTATCCTTTAGAAGCCCGGATGGGGTTTTCCGTAGTACCTCGGGACTGTTTGGTCTCGTGTTTCCCCAATGTTGCTTCAATATCCTATTCTTCTCAACATCCTTATCGTCCGTTGAAACCTTGTTGTTGCTTGCCACTTCAGTTCTTCTACCGGCGTCTAATCAAAACTTCCCCGATCATCTGCAGATGGATCTCAGGTTCTACCCGCAGGTGGTTCGTATGACTCGTTGCGAGAGCACTGCCGGTTATCCGGAGATGCTGAGAGACATGGTCACTTTTCTGGGGTTCCGTTGGGCACCAGAGTACCAGGTCTACGAGCAGCAGCGAGAGTTTGACCAGACCTACTACCAGGCTATCGTCTACATTCTGTCAGATGATGGCATGAGCGTAGTCCACCGCTACGAGGCAATAGGTTCCACAGTGGATATGGCCATGCAGCAGGCAGCTTATGTGAGTCTCACCGTCCTTCGTGCTGACTACTGGGATTTGATGATTCTATCTATCGCCACATCCCCCGTGGTTACATCACTTCGGAGGGAGCTCACTTCACGCTCTACGACAACTTGGATGTTTATGAGCATGATAACTCCAGGCTGCACACCACCGCTCAGTTTGTGAGGCATAGTGACGCAGTTGCCAGCACACTATCTCAGGAGTTGGCTTGAGTCAGAGAGCAGCTATACCTTGCTTTGACTCGTCTGGCGACTTACACCACAGACTTTGTTGGAGACGAGCGCTTTGCACGTTTCGATCAGCCAGTTGGTCGTCGTCTGCCAGATGCTGGAGGTTACGAGCCGATCAGAGGTCCACTCCTCAACCCTGGTGCTGGTTACACTGGGATTCCTCGCTTTGGAGCACAGGGAGTCGACGCTATGTACTTCACCACACCTAGAGTCGCTCTCAGACCACGTCAGATCTATGTGGATCGACGTTCTACCTAATTTCGTGGGCATGCTCCTCACCGTACCTCTCGCCGTACTCCTAGCCGCCGTCCTGCGTGATGAGCATGGGAGTACTGATGTATCCATTCTTAGCTATGTTTAGTTATCCTTTGGCATTCGAACCAGTTGTGGTGTGTTGGATATTCTGATGTATTTGAACATGCGATGATGTACCTGTTGGTTATCTGTTCATGCGTCGGAATAATCTCTCTTTCGGTTTCCAAGTCTATCCTTTTCTATTGTTGTGCTAAAATGCATTTCCATTCAGGATGCCGCCAACAAGGAACAACCCGCCTGAACCACCGCCAATCGCAGAGCAGTTGACTCAGATGACCCAAGTCATGACGCAGATGGCCCAGTTTCGGACTAATCAGCACAACAACCAGACGGCTCCACGAGTCAGCATCAAGGAGTTCCTCAGTCTGGGCCCGAGAGCTTTCGTGGCAACACGGGAGCCTCTGGATGCTGATGACTGGATCCGTGAGATAGCTAAGGCTCTGGAGATTGCTCACGTTGCTGAGGAAGACAAGGTCAAGTATGTATCCTATCTGCTGAAGGGTCAGGCAGCTACTTGGTGGGAAAACTACCTGGCCATGAGAGTTGGCTTTCCAATCACGTGGGTTTGTTTCAAGGAAGCCTTCCTGAAGCACCACATTCCAGATGGTCTCATGGAAAGGATGCGTGAAGAGTTTTGCTCACTCAAGCAGGGCAAGTTGGACGTCATTGGCTATCAGAGTGAGTTCAATCGCCTCGCTCGTTACGCTGGTGATGAGGTGTCCACTTAGGCTAAGAAGATGGCAAGGTTCTGCAGAGGTTTTAACCCGAAGCTCAAGTATGCCCTCACCAATATCAAGGCCAACAGCTTCGAGGATCTCGTTAACACCGCGCTCAATGAAGAAAATGGGCGCAAGGCGTTCGAGGAGTCTCGCAAGCACTCGCGTGAGGGTGGTTCCTCCTCCAACATGACCACCCCTCCGCAGAAGCGCCGCATCTGGGTGCCAAATGGTGCTGTCACTCGGGCTCCATACGCCCAAGCTTCTCCAGGCTTCGCTCCCCGCCCACCCAACCCTGCTCAGATGCATGATCAGAGGACTTCGATGGGGCAGCCAAGGCCAGGGCCTCCTCGTGTCGTCACTTGCTACAAGTGCAAGCAGACGGGGCACTACGCTGACAAGTGCACGCAGAGGCAGCTACCTCCACCACCACCTCGTCCCAACACAAACCAGACAATGGTGCGCGCTCCCCCGCCTAAGGCCTCCAACTCCAACAACAGGCCTGTCGGGAGGACCGCAAGGGTGAATCATGTCAAGATCGACAAAGCTGAGGAATCTCCTGACGTCGTTCTTGGTATATTACCCGTAAACTCTTTTCCAGCTAAAGTGTTGTTTGATACCGGAGCATCGCATTCTTTCGTGTCAAAGATCTTTGCGACAACAATTAAACTCCCTTTTGTTGGTTTGGGTTCCCCGCTAGTGGTAAACTCCCCTGGAGCAACTATGCAAACTTCCAAGATCAGTCACAAAAATCAAATTCTAATTGGAGGCCACATATTCCTTGCTTTTCTCATACTGCTTGGCAATTCTGACATTGATGTCATTCTTGGTATGGATTGGCTGAAAGCTAATAAAGCTAGAATTGACTGTGCTCAGAAGTCAATAACTCTGTTCCACCCTTCTGGTCAGATAGTCTATTCTCCAAATGAATCAAGTTCCTTTCAGCTGTGCAACCTCGATGCAAAACCTCTACCTTCACTTGAGAATGTTCCGGTGGTTTGTGAATTCCCCGACGTCTTTCCAGAAGAGTTGCCAGGGATGCCTCCGGATAGAGCAGTTGAGTTCGTGATCGAGCTTGAGCCAGGTACTGCTCCAGTTTCTAAGCATCCTTACAAGATAGGAACTCCCGAGCTAAAGTTGTTGAAGGAACAAATTGATATGTACATGGAGAAAGGATACATTCAACCTAGTTCCTCGGCTTGGGGTTGCCCAACTCTGTTTGTTGCGAAGAAGGATCACACAAAGAGACTCGTTGTTGACTATCGTCCTCTTAACGAGAAAACCATAAAAAACAAGTATCCAATTCCTCGTATTGATGATCTTTTTGATCAACTTCCTGGAGCCACAATATTCTCCAAGTTGGACTTGAGAATGGGTTACCATCAAATAAAGATCAGAAAAGAGGATATTCCAAAGACAGCCTTCACCACTCGCTACGGTCTATATGAATTCACCGTCATGTCCTTTGGTCTCACCAATGCACCGGCGACATTCTCTCGACTCATGAATTATGTCTTCCATGAATACCTCGACAAGTTCGTTGTGGTATATCTTGATGACATCCTTGTCTACTCAAAATCCGAGGAAGAGCACGAAGAACATCTTCGTCTAACCCTCATGAAACTTCGCGAGCATCGTCTATATGCCAAGTTCTCCAAATGTGAGTTCTTGATTCCAGAAGTTGCTTACCTTGGTCATGTCATCTCTTCCAAGGGCATAGCCATTGATCCAGAAAAGGTTAAAGCAATTGTTGATTGGAAACCTCCAAAGACGGTGAAGCAAGTAAGAAGTTTTCCTGGCTTGGCTAGCTATTGCCGTCGTTTCGTCCAAAACTTTTCCAAGATTGCCAAACCTCTCACTGATCTCACAAAGAAGGACAAGAAGTTCGTTTGGTCTCCACAATGTGATGAAAGTTTCAATCTCCTAAAGACTAAACTCACTTCTACACCAGTTCTGGTTGGCCCAGATCCTTCCAAGCCTTTCCAAATATTCTGTGATGCTACTCTCCAAGGTCTAGGTGCAGTTCTTATGCAAGAACGTCAAGTTGTGGCTTATGCTTCACGTCAGTTGAACGCACATGAGCTCAATTATCCCACTCATGACCTTGAACTTGCAGCAGTTGTTTTTGCCCTCAAGAAATGGAGGCAATACTTGTTGGGTAATCGCACTGAAATCTTTTCCGATCATAAGAGTCTGAAGTATATCTTCACTCAACCAGATCTAAACCTCAGGCAAAGGAGATGGATTGAAAAGATCAAAGACTTTGATCTTACCATTTCTTACACTCCAGGCAAGGCTAATGTTATGGCCGATGCTCTCAGTCGCAAGTCGTATTGCAATAATCTCATGATCATGGAAAGCCAACCTCCTCTTCATGAAGAATTCCAGAAGCTGAACCTTGGTCTTGTTCCTCAAGGCTATCTTGCAAGCTTGACAGCCAGTCCAACTCTCGAGGACAAGATTCGTTCTGAACAACTTCGTGATGCTGAAATCAAAAAGATGGTAGAACACATCAAAGAAGGCAAGGAGAAATTTAAGTCCTTCTCAATTGATGACAAGGGAACTGTGTTCTTCGAAGGACGCATTGCAGTTCCTCAAGCTCAAAGTCTCAAAGATGTCATTCTCAAGGAGGCTCATGAAACTCCTCTCTCCATACACCCCAGAAGTACAAAGATGTACCAGGATCTCAAGACACTGTATTGGTGGCCTGGCATGAAACGTGAAATTGCTCAATACGTTTCTGAATGCGACGTTTGTCAACGTGTTAAGGCAGTTCATCAGAAAACAGCCGGTCTGCTCCAACCTCTGAAAATCCCTGAGTGGAAGTGGGACATGATTGAAATGGACTTCGTTACTGGTTTTCCAAAGTCCAAGAAGGGCAACGATGCAATCTTCGTTGTCATTGATCGTCTCACTAAAGTAGCTCACTTCTTTCCTATCAAAGAAACAATCTCAGCTAGCCAGTTAGCAGAGCTCTACACAGCAAAGATTGTTCCTCTTCATGGTGTTCCATTGGAAATAAGCTCAGACCGTGGAAGCATCTTCACTTCTCATTTATGGAAAAGCTTTCAAGAAGCATTGGGCACCAAACTTCTGTTCAGCACAGCTTACCACCCTCAGTCTCAAGGGCAAGTCGAAAGAGTCAATCAGATTCTCGAGGATATGCTCAGAGCATGTGGTATCTCCTTTGGCATGAAATGGGAGGAATGTCTTCCATATGCTGAATTCTCCTACAACAACAGCTTCCAAGCAAGCCTAGGCATGGCACCATTTGAGGCTCTCTATGGCCGCAAATGCAGGAGTCCAATCAACTGGTCTGGAGCTGGTGAACGTTCACTCTTAGGCCCTGACATTGTTAAGGAAGCCGAAGAGAAAGTTCGCATCATTCGTGACAACCTAAAGATTGCTCAGTCTCGTCAGAAAAGCTACTATGACAGCAAGCACAGGGATATGGTCTATGCACCTGGTGACAAAGCATATCTCCGTGTAACTCCCCTCAGAGGCACTCATCGTTTTGGTGTCAAAGGAAAGCTTGCACCAAGATACATTGGTCCTTTCAACATTCTCTCAAGGCGTGCAGAAAATACCTATCGTCTTGAACTTCCAGAAAAGCTATCCAAGGTGCATGATGTGTTTCACGTGTCACAGCTCAAGAAATGCTTCAAAGATCCGGGTCGTGCAGTTGACCATGATTCCATTGATCTGCAAGAAGACCTCTCTTATGAGGAGCACCCTATTCGTATTCTCGATGAGACCGAGCGTAAGACTCGCAACAAGAGCACCAAGTTCTTGAAAGTGCAGTGGTCTCATCATTCCGATAAAGAGGCAACGTGGGAGACCGAAGAGGATCTTCGCAAGAAGTATCCGGACCTTTTCTCTTCTCAGTAGGAATCTCGGGGCGCGATTCCTTCAAGGGGGGGCGTTTTGTAACATCCCAAGTATGAAAAACACCTTTAGTATGTTTGCTTTTTGTTATTTTATGTTTTGCATCATGGCATCTTGATCATTGCATTTGTTTTGCATTTGTTTTCCTTTGTTTTCATTTGTTTTCCATTGTTTTTCAATATGAATTTCAAACCAAATTTTCAAAATCTTTGTTTCATACTTGTGCTGTTACAATTTCCAAATGAATATTCAAATCAAAACAATTAAATTGTTTCCAATAAACTATAAAGTTCAAACTATTGAATTGCTTAAGTTCAATAATTGAAATAATCTCAAAATTAAATAAAATACAAACAGCAACATAATTTAAATTTTTTGGAAAACAAAAGTGGGCAAATGGGTGCTGTTACAATAAATAACTTATACAAATTTTTCCTAATTTTTTTCTAACCCTAAAACCCTTCCTTTTTCTCCCTTTTCCTTTTCAGCAAAAAAAACAAACAGAAAGAAAAAATAAAAAGAAAACGGCTGGGGAAGGCAGGCTGGGCCAAGCCCATCCCACCTAACCCCAGCGCGCGCGCGCAGCGCGGCCCGCAGGGCCCTTCTTCTTTCTCCGTACGGCTGGCGTCAGCTGACGCCAGCGCGCACGCAGCAGAGCAGCTCCACCTGCTCCCCACCTTTCTCCTCGCCCTATATCTACCCCCGAGGCCCCCAAACCCTAGCCCTAGGTTCCTTCTTCCTCCCTGCCGCCGCCAGCTCCCTTCCTGCTCTCTCTTTTTCCTCTCCGGCGAAGTTGGGGGTAGTGGTCGATCATGGCGCCGCCGTCGACAGCAGCCTAGGGGGCGCCACCGTGCACGCCATGGACACGAGCAGGACCGCCACCACTTCCTCGTCCTCATCGACAACTGCAGCAGAACCCAGGGGCCGTTGATCGTCGACGACGAGCTCGACGCCGCCGCAGCTATTCTGAAGAATTTCACCGCGTCGTCGCCTCCGTATACCTCACGTCCATCCCTCGCCTCCGACAGCCTCGCGGTGAGCCACCGCAGCGCCCCGTGCCTCCCTCTAGCCCCTCGTTTCCTTTTTCTGCCCGCGCCGTTTCTGAAACTCCGGCAGCTGTCGCCACCGTGCCGCCATGGCTGAAATCGAGCACGTTTCCGTGAGTGTTTAGGCCATCCAAGCACACGAGCACGCTCAGCACGCACGCACGCACACCCTAGCGCCGCCAGTTGTTGGTCATCGACGGTGAGCGCGCGCCGCCGTGCCCTCTGTCGCCGCGGTCAGACGGAAGGCTGAATTTTTATTCAGTTTCGTCAGATAAGAACAGATACACCTCATACCCCCACGCGCATCTCTCTGTCAACAAACGAATCCGCACCGTAGTGGTTGGATCTAACGGTGCGCAGCGCGAGGGCGTGGGTTCGAATCCCCGCAGCGCGATTTATACCCAAACTTTTTGCGCTGTGCCACGCAGGCACGCTGGCCCCACCTGCCATTGGCAGTGGTGGCCACGCAGGCACCCACGCGCGTGCCAGCTGGGCACTGGCCCACAGGCCAGTGACCCAGGGATCGATCTGCTGAGTAGAAAACGTATCCAGGGGCCTATCTGTGAGTTTTGTTTTGCATCCAAGCCCCTGGACCAAATCTAAATGTTTTAAAATTGCAGAATAGCCCCTGCATTCAAAATTCAAATATCTTTTGAATTTCAAATCCTAATAAAATAAATAAAATATGTTTTCTGTACCAAATTTAATTCTCCACCTGTTTAAATCATTTGTTTCCTGTTTTGAACATTTCAAATGTTTTCAAAATTCAAATTCAAACAATTCACTTCAAATTTGGTTAAATTTATAACTAATTCAAATTTAATTCAAATGGCACATGTAAAATATGTTTTCCATGCTAAATTGAACCACCTTTCCAAATATAAACTTTGTTTAATGTTTTGAATAATTAAAATTGGATAAATAATTTAAACTTTGTTTAAATCATTTAAAAATTGCTAAATTCATAACTTGGTCAAATTAAATTCTTGTTGAACATATAAAATATGTTTTCAAACCAGAAAATTATAATCTTTTCAAATATGAATTTTAATTAATGTTTTGAACAAATAAAAATTCAAATAAATTCAAACTTGAATTAAATTCATTTAAGTCTTGTTTAAACTTGTTTAATTCATAATTAATTCATTCTAATTCCTTTTTCCACAAATGGACCATGTATTCCACCTAAAATTTGGTGTTCTCTCTAAATATGAAACTTGTTATTTACTTTGAACAATTAAAATTGGTGAAAACAACAAATGCTTGTGTAACTCCTTTAAGAAGCAAATTTTCATAACTTAATAAATAAAATTTTCAAACTTGGTAAACTTCATTTCAAATTGAAGCTATTGTTGTTTTCTTTCTATTTTCCTCATCCATGCATCATGCTAATCCACTTACACATGATGATTAGTTGTAGCTCATTTAATCCAACCTAAATTCATGGGTTTTCCATATGCAATCCAATTTGCATAGGGGTCCATTTAACTGTTACCATGTCAACTAGCTTATCATTGATGCATCAGTTAAATTGTCATGCATCATCCCATGATTGTGCATTGTGCCATGTCATTGATTGTTTGTCTCTCTGCGTTGTTTGTTTGCTTCTTCTCGGATAGACGACGACGTTGAGACAGACGAGGTTTACGACACTACTTCTGAGGAGTTAGCTCAGTACCAGGCTGCTGAGTTTGCAGGCAAGTATTCACTCACATGAACAATTGTGTCCTTTCCACACAGGATATCGATACTTTCCGTTGTCTATTCTGCTAGCCTTAAGATTCGTTGCTTGTGTTCGATCCTATCACATGTTATCTTGTAACCCTGATATAGCCTCACCTCCACACATATAACCCTGTTGCTTGTTGCCTGTGTCTTACTAGCATGCTTAGGTTTGTTTATGCTCGAGTCTGTTGTCCGTTATTTCTATTACCATTATTACTTATGTTCTGGGGCTCGATGTTAAACAACAACCTGTTAATTTATGAGGTAATGCTAATTTGATGATAAGACACCGGCAGGAGGCCGGGTATGGTTTTGAGGCCTGCTAGTGTCGACCCTAATTAGGAAAAGGGTCTTGTCTACTGATCCATGATGAGCGCACTAACCGCATGTGGGAAGCGTGTATGGGCGCCCCCCTCAATTTGATTCGATTCGCATCTCGTCCAAATCGCCACACTTAGTTCGGGTTTTCCATTTGATGCACGCATATGCAGGTACGAACCCGAGGCCAGGGTGGAACTTTTGTAGTCGGCATTTAGGGCGGCGTGATCTTCCAGTGCTATGAGGGTCCCCCTTTTCTTCATGGGGGCTCGATTAGCCGCGCACGCACAGCACGTGGTGCTTTGGGCTTGATGCGAAGAAGAGTTGAGTTGTGTTGAGTGCCCCGCTTGGTGGAAGGCATTCCATCTGGCGGGTTATTCTTACGTGTACGGCCAAATTGGTGCACCCCCGCAGGGTTAAATCTTCTCGAGAAGCCGTGTTGTCCGCGGTTATGGATGACTTGGTGAAAGTACTGGCTAACAAGTACTCAGAACAACTTACACCTAACTAATGATAACTTGACTAGTAATAGTCTTATTGACACAATAACTTGAACCATCATTAATCCAACTGTGTGAGTTATCCTCGGATTGCTTCTTTGGATAAGGGGCGAGATCCAGGATAGGTTTGTTTGAGGTTAGTTATAGTTGGTTATGATACGCTATATTATCCCCTTCTTTTAGCCGGAAGTTGTAGCGTGTTTCTGTAGTTGGTTAGAGCAGCCTGCTGCCGCACTTTTGTACCACCTATTCTTCCGTTGAACCCACAGCATTCGTACTTGGTGTTGCCGGGTACACTATGGTATCTTGTGAGTCTTGCTTGCCAGTACTTGTCTGTACTGACCCCTTTGGGGCTGTGGTTTCCGCAGACTACGTTTCCGAGGATCCCCATGGTGGCTACTACGTGGAGTATGACGAGGCTGCTGACGAGTAGATAGCGGACCCGGGCAGGATCCGAGACATCGTGGATGGGCTCCGTCTTTTCGTTTCCGGCCTCTTAGGCCTATTTGGATCTTGTCTGTACTCAGACACTTTGGATGCTTCCGCTGTGATGTAATGATGAATTGTTGGGACATGTGTCCTCTGGATGATTGTATTTGCTATCTCTGCTCTAGTGAGAGCTATTTGCAACTTATTTCAATCTTTTGTGTCTTAGATATTCGTTGTGATATCACTTGTTCAAATGTCATTGACGTACCATGTGTGTATGTTATGAAGTACGTCAACGGAAGTAGTCGGATTTCTATGGGATGGTTTACGCAGACGACGAACAGAATAGAGTGGTTGTCACACGTTTACGTGTTGGCCTGCTCACATTGAGATGCGGGTGCCGGTATGCCCCGTAAGCCATTTCTCTACTGTTTAGCGGGCTGTGAGTATCCTCTAGAAGTCCGGGTGCGACATAGATAGAGCATTGTTTGAGAAGAAAACTCCTAAAAGGAAGAGTAAGAAAGGTTTGGTTACTATACTTATGTAGCCATATTTACAGAAAACATAATTAAGGTTCATAGTTCAATTGAATCAAAAAACATAATTAAGGTTCATAGTTATCATGCCCGTAAACATCCAAGTTGTCGTAGAGAGTGAAGTTAGCTCCCTCCGAAGTGATGTAACCACGGGGGATGTGGCGATAGATAGAATCGTCAAATCCCCAGTAGTCAGCACGAAGGACGGTGAGTCTCACATAAGCTGCCTGCTGCACAGCCATATCCACTGTGGAACCCACTGCCTCGTAGCGGTGGACTACGCTCATGCCATCATATGACAGAATGTAGACGATAGCCTGGTAGTAGGTCTGCTCAAACTCTCGCTGCTGCTCGTAGACCTGGTACTCTGGTGCCCAACGGAATCCCAGAAAAGTGACCATGTATCTCAGCATCTCCGGGTAACCGGTAGTGCTCTCACAATGAGTCATACGAACCACCTGCGGGTAGAACCTGAGATCCATCTGCAGATGATCGGGGAAGCTTTGATTAGACGCCGGTAGAAAAACTGAAGTGGCAAGCAACAACAAGGTTTCAACGGACGAAAAGGATGTTGAGAAGAACAGGATATCGAAGCAACATTTGGGAAACACGAGACCAAACACTCCTGAGGTACTACGGAAAACCCATCCGGGCTTCTAGAGGATCAATATCTACTGCTTAAGGAATAGAGGATCTACTTCCGGGGCTTATGTGCCTTCGTTCTCAATCGTGAGTAGGCAACATGAAAATCATGTCACAACCACCTCCATTCCTATGGTCTAGTAGATATAACCATCCTAGAGAAACCAGGATACGTGAAATCCTAACTTGAAAGTTTTAGATGAGAAGAGAAAACAACGTTGCACTTCCTTACCAGAAAAAGGGAGGGTGGGTGGGGAAAGAAATAAAAGAACAGAATTCCTACTCTCACGTTTCATTTTTCCTATATAGCTACAAAATAGTTTCTAGACTCAACTGCGACCAGTAAAAGGGATCCTACAGGCAGAAAGGCTCTGATACCATTTGTCGCACCCAGACTTTTAGAGGATACACACAGCCCGCTAAACAGTAGATAAATGGCTTACGGGGCCTACCTGCACCCGCATCTCAATATGAGTAGGCCAACACGTAAACGTGTGACAACCATCCTCTACAATTCATCGTCTGTGAAACCATCCAATAGAAATCCGAATACTTCCATTGACGTACTTCATAACATACACACATGGTACGTCAACGGCATTTGAACAAGTGATATCACAACAAATCTCTAAGACACAAAGAAATAGAAATAAGTGGCAACAAGCTCTCACTAGAGCAGAGATAGCAAATACAGTCATGCAGAGGACACATGTCCCAACAAGTCATCATTACATCACAGCGGAAGCATCCAAGGTGTCTGAGTACAGACAAGACCCAAATAGGCCTAAGAGGCCGGAAACGAAAGAACGGAACCCATCCACGAAGTCTCGGATCCTGCCCGGGTCCGCTATCTACTCGTCAGCAGCCTCGTCATACTCCACGTAGTAGCCACCATGGGGTTCCTCGGAAACGTAGTCTGCAGAACCAGCAGCCCCAAAGGGGTCAGTACGGACGAGTACTGGCAAGCAAGACGCACAAGATACCAATGTGTACCCGACAACACCAAGTACAGATGCTTTGGGTTCAACGGAAGATAGGTGATACAAAGGTGCGGCAGCGGGCTGCACTAACCAACTACAGAGACACGCTAAAACATCCGGCTAAAAGAAAGGGATAAGATAGCGCATCGGAGCCAACTACCACTAACCTCAAACAAACCCATCCTGGATCTCGCCCCTTATCCAAAGAAGCAATCCGAGGATAACCCACACAGTTGGATTAATGAAGGTTCAAGTTATTGTGTCAATATGCCTATTACTAGTCAAATTATTATTAATTAGGTGTAATTTGTCTAATCCTTGTTAGCCAGCCCTATCACCAAGTCATCCATAACCGCGGACAACACGGCTTCTCGAGAAGATTTAACCCTGCAGGGATGCACCAATTTGGCCGTACACGTAAGAATAACCCGCCAGGCGGGGATCAAACCCACCAAGCAGGCCACTCAACACAACCCAACTCTTCTTCGCATCAAGCCCAAAGAACCCCGTGCAATTGAGCGCACGGCTAATCAAGCCCCACGAAGAAAAGGGGACCCTCATAGCACTCTAAGAACGTGTCTCCCTAAATGCCGACTACAAAAGTTACCACCCTGGCGCCAAGGGTTCGCACCTGCATATGCATGCGGCAAATGGAAAACCCGAACTAAATGAGGCGATTTGGACGAGATGCGAATCGAATCAAAGTTGCGGGGGGCGCCCATACACGCTTCCCACATGCGGTTAGCGCGCTCATCATGGATCTAGAGGACAAGAACTTTTCTTGAGTTCGACAGTAGCAGGCCTCAAAACCATACCCGGCCTCCTGCTAGTGCCTTATCATCAAATTAGCATTACCTCAAACATTAACAGGTGGTTGTTTAAATATCGAGCCCCCCAGAACATAATAAATATGGTAAAAGAAATGACAGACATCAGACTCGAACACAACAACCCTAAGCATGCTAGTAAGACACAGGCAACGGGCAACAGGGTTATAGGTGTGGAGGTGAGGCTATATCAGGGTTACAGGATAACATGTGATAGGATCGGAAAACAAGCAACGAATCTTAAGGCTAGCAGATTAGACAACGGAAAGTATCGGTATCCAGTGTGGAAAGGACACAATGGTTCAGGTGAGTGAATACTTGCCTACAAACTCAGTAGCCTGGTACTGGGCTAACTCCTCTGAAGTAGTGTCGTAAACCTCGTGTGTCTCAACGTCGTCGTCTATTCGGGAAGAAGCAAACAAACAACGAAGAGAGACATAAGAGCATGGGATGATGCATGACAATTTATTATATGCATCAATTTAATGATAAAGGACATAAGAGCAATTTTAAATGGGCCCAATAGCAATTTAAATTGCATTTGGGAATTACCCATATGTAATATTAATGGATTAACAGAATTACAAGTAAACATTAAGTGGAAGTGATTACATGCATGATGAATGATGAAAACAGCAAGAAAACAACTTTAGCTTCCAATTGATACCTCATTTGTCAAATTTGGAATTTTAAATAATTAATTATGAATTTTGCAATTTAAAAGGTGGATTTAAAGTATTGATTTATTGCACCAACTTTATTTGCTCAAAACAGGGAACAAATTGCATATTTGGATTCTACATGAAATTTAGAATGGAAAACATATTTGGTTTGTTGAATTTGGAATTTTTATGCCCAAGTTATGAATTTTGCAATATTAAATGAATTAAACAAGGATTCAATTATTTCACCAAATTAAAATACTCAAAACAGAATACAAAGTTTATATTTGGGTAGAGAATTTAATTTGGCATGGAAAACATATTTAAAATATTAAATTTGGGGTTATTATGAATTAATTATGCATTTTTGAAGTTTTGGTATTAATCTGTGATTCTTTTTAATTAGCAGGGGCCTATTCGTGATGGACAAGGACTAAACTGTGAAGCCCCAGGGACCTGTGTGCGAAAACAAATTGGATCTGGATCTGCAAAAAAAAGGTGGGTTTTTAATCCGGGGGGGGGGGAATCGAACCCGCGACTGTTGTGTGCGCGCGAGAGGCTTGTGCCACTGGGTTGTTGCTCTGCTTTGTGTTAGACTAGGATGCGAACAGATTTGAGGTAAAGCTTCAGGATTTAACGATTTTTGACGAAACTGAACGTGGTTCAGTTACCGAACGCGACGAGGAGGATCGACGGCGACGTCCGCAGCGTTGCTGCGCTGCCGGCGTGCGCGCCGTGCTGCACGGGTGGGCGGGTGCGGTGGCCCTGCTCGCGGATGCAGAGGGGGGGAGGAGAAGGGGCAGGGCGAGCTCACCGTGGGGCCTAGGCGAGCGGGAGCGGCTGACGAGGAGCTGCTGGCCGCGGCGTCGACGGAGGCAAAACGGGGACGGCGCGGTGGGCCTGCTGCTCCCCGGGCTCGGTCGAGGGGTCGACACTAGTAGAGAAGTGCCTTTCTATGGAACAGATTCTGTGGCGCATGGCTTCTTGGTGCGCCACAGAAATATATTTTTGTGGCGCACGGGTGGGCATGCGCCACAGATAAGAGGCATTTTGTGGCGCACGGGACCGTGGTGCGCCACAGAAAAGGGGAATTCTGTGGCGCACTGGATAGGGGTGCGCCACAGAAATAAGCTAGGGGCCCACACCAATGATTGCCACACTCCTATTCTGTGGCGCATGGTGGTTAGTGAGCCACAGAAATATGACATTTCTGTGGCGCACCACTGCCACGTGCGCCACAGAATTCCCATCCCAAAAAATTCTGTCCACACGCACCAACTCCACCCCCCCCCCCCCCCGAAAACGCCTTTTCTAGTTTTTGACGGAAGAGTTGGTGGTCTAAAAAGCATCAAAAAATAAATCCCTTATAGATGCACAGAGAGTTTAAGGTCTACTTTTTTAATCAAATTTTTAAATATGAATTTCGACTTTCTGAGCAAAAGTTTGTTAATTTCGAGGGGTCGAGGACGAGGCCGTTCCCGTGGCGGTTCCGTTCCCGCCCCTAGCCAGCTCGGAGGGGCGCCATGGCGACGGCGATTCCGGGCGCTCTCCTCGGTCGTCTCGGTGGTGGAGGCTCAGAGAAGAGAAAAAAAAGCGAGGCAGCAAGAGGGATAGGGAGGAGGAGACGGCGGCGCGAGGGAGGAGGAAGAAGGGAGAGAGAGAGCTAGGGTTGCGGCCGAGGGGGGGTTAAGTAGAGGGGAGGTGGAGCAGGTGGAGTGCTGCTCGGTGGGGGATCCCTCCCCTCCTCTGTCTCCGTACAGAGGAGGAAGACGACAGGGGTCGTGGGGGCTGGGCCTTGGGGTGGTAGGTGGGCTCAGCCCACTTGGGCTGGCCTGCCTCCGCCACTGTTTTTCCCTTTTCTTTTTCTTTTTTATTCCTTTTTTTGTAGAGAATAGAAAGAGAGGAATAGATAGAAAGGAGAGGTGCCTCCGCCGTGCTGCGCGGGTGAGCGGGTGCGGTGGCCCTGCTCGCGGATGCAGAGGGGGGGAGGAGAAGGGGCAGGGCGAGCTCACCGTGGGGCCTAGGCGAGCGGGAGCGGCTGACGAGGAGCTGCTGGCCGCGGCGTCGACGGCGGCAAAACGGGGACGGCGCGGTGGGCCTGCTGCTCCCCGGGCTCGGCCGAGGGGTCGACACTAGTAGAGAAGTGCCTTTCTATGGAACAGATTCTGTGGCGCATGGCTTCTTGGTGCGCCACAGAAATATATTTTTGTGGCGCACGGGTGGGCATGCGCCACAGAAAAGAGGCATTTTGTGACGCACGGGACCGTGGTGCGCCATAGAAAAGGGGAATTCTGTGGCGCACTGGATAGGGGTGCGCCACAGAAATAAGCTAGGGGCCCACACCAATGATTGTCACACTCCTATTCTGTGGCGCATGGTGGTTAGTGAGCCACAGAAATATGAAATTTCTGTGGCGCACCACTGCCACGTGCGCCACAGAATTCCCATCCCAAAAAATTCTGTCCACACGCACCAACTCCACCCCCCCCCCCCCCCGAAAACGCCTTTTCTAGTTTTTGACGGAAGAGTTGGTGGTCTAAAAAGCATCAAAAAAATAAATCCCTTATAGATGCACAGAGAGTTTAAGGTCTACTTTTTTTTATCAAATTTTTAAATATGAATTTCGACTTTCGGAGCAAAAGTTTGTTAATTTCGACTTTCTGAGCAAAAGATTTTAATTGTGATTCACAATTGGAACATGCCAAGTATGAATGAAATTGATTTGAATTTGAATTGAATTTCAAAATGAAACACATGCCACATGCAATGCTTATGATGACATGATGCATTAACAGAAATTAACAAGAAGCAACACATTCTAAGGTTGTTTTCATACTTGGGATGTTACATGCATGATGTTCTCTTCCATTATTTTTTGAATGCCTAATTGATGTTGTCCAGTGATAATCAATTCTGCCTTGTCTGTATGGATCAAAAAAAGAAAACATATAGGATAACAGAAAAAACACTACTATGGGGCATACTTGGGGCATCATCAAAACTTTTCTTAGTCACTTTGGCATGATACGACCATAATGCTATGAAACTGAAACCGAGCTCAAGGAAGAACAAACTTCGACTGAAGATTTAAATGAATGCAAACAAATCATAAACTCATAATTATGAACAGATGGAAGAGAAAAACAAAAAGGGTTTACAAAAAAAAAGAACCCCCCTCCTCATTTATCCGGGCTTGGGACCGGCTACCATAGAAATGAAAAAAAATGGTAGGCTGAGTTACCTGCTCTCAAAAATAAAAAGGAATTAGATACAACTTACAGGAAAAGAAAAAAGAAAATAATAAAAACCTTGGATGATACACGTGGGCTCTATCCCCACATGGTTCGCACACGTAATAAAAAAGGGTACATTGACAAGTTCTCCTCGAAGACAAAATACAAAAAGTCTGCAGAGCGAAAAACAACACAAGCTTGATAGTCCACTTTGAAAGGAAAACACATCTAAAAAAGTTCAAAAAAAATTAGCGAACAGAAGGGGCAACACAACAAAGGATATGCCCCCTTATTTAATCTTGAAAAAATCGCACTTGCAAGAATTTGTCATCAGAAGCGGCTTTGCATGCCCTTACAGTTCATAGAACAGAACTGAAATGTTACGGTCATCGATCATCTGAAACAACATCAACATCACCGTCCCCGAAGTGTAGTTTTGGTTCTCCGCAAATTCTAGCCAGCCACTTTTGAACCTGGTTCTCCCATCGGCACACCTACCATATTTAGCTTCGATTGGAGCGTACCCCGCTGAAAGGTGCGCATACCCTTTCTTTTTAAGGTTCAATGTTTCTGAAATGGACTTGGGTATCCTCTACGCTTAACTAAAAAAAAGTGTTACAAAAGCGAAAGCAAAAACAAAATAATGAACCATGAAAAAATGGGAAAAAATAAATTACCAGGTAACCATGTTCCATATCTGAAGATGACAGACAGTGAAGAAATGCAAGATATGTATGCCAAGCACCAGCAAGAATTCCATTGTGATTATCGAGATGCGTGCGAGTTAGCTCAACTGGGATCCCACTTGTGTTTTGGTTGCAAATTACAACTGTTGAATTTTTGGCTCATAAAAAAAGGGAAAAAAAAGAAGAACAAAAAAAAGATAAGTTCATGAAAGACACACATTTTACTAGAGAAAAAAGGGAAGAGACAAAGAAATTACCTATAACACGGCTCTTAGCTTGCCCATTTGCTGTTTCTGGAAAGATAGGAATGTTCTCAGGATGACCATTCATTTGCATCATTACTTGGTCCCCCACGTTCATGCCGTAACCGGCTATGAAATTCTCGTAATCATTCCCTGCTAAACGAGTTGGCCGACCAGACTTGCTTATGATTTTAAAAAGATAGTCATTACCACAAGGGGCTTCTACCCGGATAACATTCCCGGTGTTCCTCTCAAATGAATTCTTGACATGGCAAGGCACAATCTGCAAAGAACACAGATTTTAAAAGGAAAAAAGTGAGAAAAAGGAGTATAAATAGAAATTACACGGGAAAAATAAAAAAATAATATGAAGCAAGAAGGGAAATGTGTGATTAAATGATGTACAAAAAATCTCACCATGAACTTGTCAAAATCAGAATTGAGATGCACGTAAAAGGGATCGTTGACACTCCTCCTTTGATTGCAGATCCCACCATGAGTCCCACAGATCTCGCATGCCATCTGCAAGCAAAAAGAAAAAAGAAGAGAATGAACAAATTTCCATCAGTAAAAGATTAACAAACTACAAAGTATCCGCTATATAGAATCTCAACCTTTGAGGATGCTATGTGCAAAAAAGAGAGAACAGGACACTCCCGAAAAGAAGATATGAAGGGACAGTTGTTTGCTAGTATGTTGGGTAGAATGAAAGGGTGGGGAGGGGGGCTTTATATAGAAACCAGACATCATGCAAACAACGCACACACTTAAAAAACTATAAGCAGGGAGAGTAAATGCAAAAGTAAAAACTAAAAACATGGTCCCAACAAGCTAAAAAGGACAGTGACTGCAAGGCTATAAATAGGATGGCAAGTTGAGTCAACAAAACACAAGCTCTCTAGAAATAATTGTTTTAGGCTGAATCAGAACATGCTGATTTAAATGCACACGCCCCCACAGCGCCGTAGCCATCAATGCATTCCCTACACCCCCCCTATAAATAGCTTCTGAATCAGCAACCATCAATGGCTTCTGATTTGACTGAAATTTTGTTGCATGCATTTTAGGTGTGGAAAGATAATTCAGTGCACCAGCGGCGTGGACCACACTATAAATAGCAACTGAATCAAAAACAATAAATGCCTTATTCCCCCCTCCACCCCCTATACATATCTTCTGAATTTAAAAGCCAGCAATGGCTGCTGTTTGACAGAGTCATACAACAAATGTCGAATCATAAAAAAAACTAGGAAAAAGACCTATCAATAAAAAGAAAGTAATGACATACGTGAAAGTAATATTGACAATTTAATATATATAATGAGATGGATTCAGCCGAGCAAGAGAAGACTTCAGTAAGCGCCAAGCTCAAACCAGACAAAATGAAAACTGAGACAAAAATTCACATAACTCAAAACTGAAAAAAATACAAAAACTATGGTCGACTGAGAGACTTAGCTACTTGAATAAAAATAGATAAGAAAGTGATGAAAGTACCTTGTGTGTGCATGATGTCGTCCACTGATAATCAATTCTTCCTTGCCTGTATGGATCAAAAAAAGAAAACAATATAGGATAACAGAAAAAACACTATGACCGCTCCAACCCCATATAAGAAAAGCTGTTATAAGAAACATTAACATAAAAGATTGCTTTGTCGCGCAAAAAAAAACAATCAAGAAATATAGTAAACTAAACTGGTGCTTCTTTTGTCTGAAATGTCATAGTAACTGTGTACACAGAAAAACATCTCTAAGATAGCTGTTGCATTTACAAAAGCAGAGGATTACAGAAAAAACTAAAAACAACGATTTCTATTATATTCTCTTCGTCGATTCTCCTGTACTATGTCACTGTTCTTGTGCTTCTTCCCTGATGATTCTGTGGAACTGGCCATTGAAAATGGTTTGAATTGGTCAGTGAATATGCAACAAAAACAATAACCAAAATAAATATCTCTGCCGTCAGTGGCTATAGAATAACAAACGAACATTAAAAATCTTTGTTCTGTACCTTTGGGTTAAAATTTTGAATAAACCTTTTTGCTTCATGTTCACTGTTGTGTTGGTTGAACACAATGTCAACTGCTAGCTGTTTACGAAACCCGGGAATGTCAGCTGCTGAGAATGAGCACATCACTGGGTTCCTTGGGCACCAAAGTTCCATGAATTTGATTGCAAAAATTCCGCAATCATTACTCAAAAAAAACACATATAAGACAAAAGAAAGTAAACAAGAATTTTTGTGTAATAACTTCCAGAAAACGTGGAAGTTTTCTGAATATAAGATGAATTGTTTGATAATCACCCTGTCTTTTGCTTAGGAACATTTGGGTAAATATGCTAAAAACTATTGAAGTCCTTTGTTTTCAGCCCAGCTTCATACCACGTGTTTACAAAATTCCTAACCTGAAAATGAAGGAAAGTTCAGACAAAACTTTCGAGTTGGTGACATCCAAAATGAATGGTCACATCGATAGTAGTTAGTTTCACGTGCAACTCGCAAATAAAAACAGAAAACAAAGAATAAGAGTTTAACTAGGAGTTGCGAGTGCAACTGACAGTCAACACAATTTTTAACTGAGCGGTTGCGAGTGC
Source organism: Alopecurus myosuroides (assembly GCA_028641055.1). Lineage (NCBI taxonomy): Eukaryota > Viridiplantae > Streptophyta > Magnoliopsida > Poales > Poaceae > Alopecurus > Alopecurus myosuroides. The sequence continues at coordinate 8,920,209 of CM054058.1, read as the reverse complement.
AACTGACAGTCATCACTCTGTAACACACAGTGAACAGGAAAAAAATGAACTACGTGGTCGCGAGTGCAACTGACACAACTCCCATGAAAAATACTCAACACTCGGCAGTTGCGAGTGCAACTCGCACGAATTTGAAAACACGAAAAAAAAAACCGGGGGGAGAGTTGCACATGCAAACTCCGTAATTACTCGCACACTTGGCAGTTGCGAGTGAAAATTGACACACTACCTTGGGTGCTGGCAACAGTTGCACATGCAACTCCGTGCTTACTTGCACGCCCGGCAGTTGCGAGTGCAAACTAACACAGAACCTTGGGTACTGGCAAACAGTTGCACATGCAACTCGAACTGAGAAAAATCAAAAAAATAAGGATGGGATTAGGGGTTCCAACATTATTTTGTATTTTCAACCACATTAAAATTCAGGCACGTAAACTACGAAAACATGAGTAAGTGAGGCGACAAGTGCCCACTCAAAAAATGAGTAGTTCTCTCTATACTTTCAACACTCGTAGTTTTGCGAGTGCAAACTGTCATGTACACACACAAAAAAATTGTTGAAAACTCAGCAGTTGCAAAGTGCAACTGACACTGAACACATGGTGTGGACCTCTTGAAAAACTCGGCAGTTGCAACTGCAACTCACAGTATAAAAAACAGGATTGGAGCTCGGGCAGTTGCAACTGCAACTCACACTAAAAAAATAGGATTGGAGCTCGGGCAGTTGCAAGTGCAACTGACACTAATAAGAAAGTATTGGAGCTCGAGCAGTTGCAACTGCAACTGACACTAAAAAACAGTATTGGAGCTCGGGCAGTTGCAAGTGCAACTGACACTAAAAAAGACATGATTGGAGCTCGGGCAGTTGCAAGTGCAACTGACACTAAAAAGACAGTATTGGAGCTCGGGCAGTTGCAACTGCAACTGACACTAAAAAAACAGTATTGGAGCTCGGGCAGTTGCAAGTGCAACTCACACTAAAAAGATAGGATTGGGGCTCAGGAAGTTGCAAGTGCAACTGACACTAAAAAGACAGTATTGGAGCTCGGGCAGTTGCAAGTGCAACTGACACTAAAAAATAGTATTGGATCTCGGGCAGTGCAAGTACCACTGACACTGAACACAGAGTTGGATCTCTTGAAAAACTCGGCAGTTGCAACTGCAACCCGCACTAAAAAAACACAGGATTGGAGCTCGGGCAGTTGCAAGTGCACCTCACACAACGCTCGGGGGGGGGGGTGGCGGCAGTTGCACATGCAAAACAAAAAAACATACCCCCCCCCCCCCCCCCCATTATTCTAGTGAGCCCCAATTGCATATGCAAAATACATTTTGAAACTGTCTCGCAGTTGCATGTGCAACTCGTGCATCCCACAAAAAATAAAATATAAAAGAGACTACCTACCGGCGCTGAAAATAAAAAATAGCAGAGCGCTAAGAGAAACGTAAATAGAAAAAAGAGAACCATCGACGAAATTTCAAAAAAGAAAAAAGACTTACGAGAGTTTTATCGCAACCCTTGTGGTACGAGCTCTCTTTTCCAAACAATGAATCAAGAAAAACAAACTTGTGGTTCTTTAGGTCTACGACAAACACAAAGTAATGGTACTCAAACAACCTTGGGAAGTACACCTGAAAAAAATATAAAAATGTGAAAAGGATTTGTCAATAATAACTAACTAAAAAACTTTAATCACAGTGCATTATTTTTCGGGTTGTGTGATAGTGGAGAAAAAGGTTACCCTGTCTGCTAGATGTAATGGCTTTGCTGATCCAGCTCCGTGGAATCCTTTAATGAAATTTTGTTTCCACTTAATCCTCGTGTTCTCGTTACGCCATTTTTCAAGAAAGTATTCCTGTTTAATTAGAATGACAAGTTGTGAAAAGGTATAATGTATATGATCACATTACTACTAGAACCGGAAAACACAAGAATTAAAAAGAGTGATAGTACATACAGATGATGTATGGAAAAAGTAGTGTTTCTTTGATATCTTAGGGTGTTTATCCCTGAACATCTTACGGAAAAATGAATTGATCACATACGATTCAACCCATCCATTTTGTTTGAAGGATTGGCTGACTTGTAGCATTGAAGCTGTACAATTATCTATGTTTACAATCCATGTGCTGCATGAATGAAATCACAAAAAGAAATTAAAGTCTTATATAAATTTCATTTTGCTATGAATCAACAAATGGAAAAGTAGGAGCATATAAAAAAGGTAAAAATATATAATAGAAAACAAATACACAACAAAAATATTTAAAAGGATGACTATGACTTACTCTCTGTGTTCTTCCATCTCTGACAGTGTCACAATTGAATGATATAGCTTCTGTGTGTTTGCTTGTATTACAGCTCTCTGGTTGTTGTCATATGGTGATGCGATATATCTGCTTGGATTCAAAGGCCTTCTAGGTTGAATGTTTTCTTTCCCACTTGATGAACCAGCAGTCCCCATGATTATTTTATTGTTGTAGTAGTTGTCAGCCTTATCGCCTAAGTTACTGCATCTGGTTTTGAACAAATTCTCTCCCAAACATTCAACCTCTGGTGATACCTATTTGGGAAAGTCATACTGTTTGTAATGTAGTTCTTATGGAGACAAGAAAAACATCACGAAAAAATAATTAGAAATACAAAAAGGTACCCTCCCCGATCCACCTCCCCCTCCCGCCCCCTCCTCGAACAAAAAGTAGATCTTACAAAAAAAAAAGGCTTACATGATTTGTGTGATGGTCTTCTCTCTTTTAATTATTGTTTTTGTTCTCTGATGAATCTACATCATCATCTCCAAAAAGCCTTCGACCTTTGATGTGTACAAAATGTTCCCCAAACTGCTTGAGAATGGAAAACATGTGTTTAATTTTTTAAACACATTTTGGGAAATCTAAGCAACATAAGCTAAAACAGAACTACGTAAAATAAAAGTAAAAGCAAAATGATGTATGAAAAAATGAGTCTGCTACTTACTGGCTGGTTGTTTTCATGTGATTGTTGACTACCATACAATCCTTCCTCTTTCATCAAACTACTCTGTGAGTAAATTCCACGAGTTGATTGGTCTGGAGAAACCTATATTGGATCATACAAAAATGCATCACACCACATAGAAAAAAATAGAGATCAAATAAGGACAATAAATCATGAGACCGTGACGTGCGTCGATATTTTTACAATACTTACTAGGTTGACACATGAATTTCCATTATGTTTATGTTCATCAATCGGCGAGTCCGGGGTGTACGTACATCTTGGGGGCTTTTGTGCACACTGTATGCCGCTATCAAGCTCGCTTGAACTGGCAATCTGTGCAGGGGTCAAAAATAAAACATTATTCCAAGAATTGCTGCATGGCATTGTCATGTTTCAATTAATGTATACTATTTATAAACCTTAATGCTTGAAGAATTCTTGTCTAATTTCTTATCCTCAATTCTTGTGTTTCCATTGTCTGGTGCATCAATCTTTTCGTCTTCCTGCTTATTCAAAAAAAAGGGGGGTAGCAAGAATTAGAACATAGAAAATAATCAGTCACTTCATCAAAATGTTGCTATGCAGAACCAATAATTACGGGAGCAAAAATAGAGAAAAACATCATAGAAGAGAAGAAGGAAAATAACAAAAAACTATAAAAAAAAAAGCCAGCTCACAAAGGGCGCTTCGTCTTCCATTGTTTAATTCAACTGGCCGCCATAAGTCCTTTTCAACAATATACTTTCCATTGTCGTCTTGATATTCAAACAATCTGAAAGAAGGGAATTCTGGACTTTTAAAATAGTATTTCTTCGCAGCTTCTTTGAGATAATCAAGCCTCTTCGATGTGCTTCTGGAGCTAGCATCTGAACTACCATATTCCTCAGCTGTCATTGATTAAAAAAAACAAGGACATTAGACAAAAACAGAGAAAAATCATGCATGGCAGTAGTAAAAATGAATTGCGTAAAATCATTCAAAAAATATATATAAGTGGTAGTACTTTGTGGGGGGGGGGAATGGAAGGAATAGTGAATACCTATCAGCGACAAGCATCTGCCAGCCTTTATGGTATTCGATTTAATGTCTCCTGACCATCAAAACATTGCTTGTTACTCTAAAAATAAAATAAAATAAGAAAAAACAATTAAAAACCTATTGGTATATCCAAAACACTTAGAGTAAAAAAGGGAGCCTGCTGAAAATTAAAGGAAATCCTTATGGTAATCCGACTCAGGGGAATAGTTATGGAAAATTACCTTCTCATTGTTTGTTTCCTTTGAGAAACCTGAAAACGATGTGTTAGCAAGATCGCTTTTTTTAGCATGATTCTCATCTTGTTGTATGGATTCGGTGAGTGATGTAACATCTTCAATATTGCAATTCTACTGCTGCTCCCTAACCGAAAGCAAATAATCAAGGCTTGCAGTTCTGTCATGTACTTTTACATTATCCGAGACATTAGTGGCACCTTGCTGACCCTGTCATAAAAATGTTATTTGTGAAATAGAACACACAATTATAAAAAACAATTCCAGATGGAAAAGCAGAAGTAATTTAAATTTTGTGAAAAAGGACAATTCATGGATCAGAGAGAAAAAGAAAACCCACAAAACAGCTGAATGGAACTACTTTGCATACTGACCTGAATGTTATCCTTGCATGGATCAAATGTACGAAAATCCTCATGTTGTCCTTGTTGTTCTGAGCACAACTCATTATCTTTTACGATAGCATCAGATTTCGGTGTGGGGGATTCGGTGGGTTTGTTGTCCGTAAGTTTTTCCTTCTTCATCGTAACTAATTCTTCATCTGAAAAAACCATACCAATCAACAACTACGCTATTAGGGACAAGTATTGTCAAAAAATGCACGCACACAAAAAAATAGGGAAAACGAAAAAAGCAAAAATATTATAGTGCTTTTGTTTCTTCCTCACCTTGCAATTCTTCATCTTTGCGTTCCTGGTATTTGACTGTGCTCGTAGATTCATTACCAATAGTTTCATTTGAATTTTGATTTCTGCCAGAAGAATCTATTTTAAGTGTATCTTCAGAATAAAAAATACTCTTCTTGATGGCTGCTAACATATGACGTAGAAACTCATGAAATTTCAACAGCAATTTTGGCTCTTGCTCTTTCATGTGACTTTGGAAAGATTCTATAATATCAACCTTGGCTTGTTTACAAACGAAAAGATGAAACACACTCAAAAATCAAAATCTGAATAAAAAAACAAGAAAAACACACATAAATCATAGGTGATAAAAAATTATTTACCATTTCAGTGATAGAATTGCCTAATATTTCTTTAATGGAATTCCTTAGATCTTCGTTAGTGATTGATCTTTTATACGCATAACAAGTTTTGGTTATATATTTTATCTGGTGTACATAAAAAAAATTAGGCTGCATAAAAACAAAACACACAAAAAGAGCTGACATGAATTAAAAATTCAGAAAACAAAAACAAAAAATCTTACTGGGCATGCTCCATATTTTCCATTTTTCGCAAGATCCATGTCGCTAAACTGCTTTATAAGGTTGCCTTTCCACAAACGAATTCTTGGCAGCATGGTTGGGAAGTTGATTGAACCAAAATCCATGAAATCAAGACTGAAGGGAATATGCCCGAGAGGCAATAATAAAATGGTCATTATCTTATTCCTTGTTTATGATGAATGTTTATTTCTCATGCTAGAATTGTATTAACCGGAAACGTTGATACATGTGTGTTTAATAAACAAACATTGGTTCCTAGTAAAGCATCTCTTTTAACTAGCTCGTTGATTAATAGATGATCAAGATTTGCTCATCATGAACATTGGATGTTGTTAATAACGGGGTCATGTCATTAGATGAATCATGTGATGAACATATACCCATAGTGTATATACAAATGCGATCAATTCATTAATTTTACATTGTTATATCAAACATACGAAGTAACTTATTCCTTAGACCATGAGATCATGTCAATCACTGATACCGGAAGGGTGCTTTGATGTCATCAAACGTCACACCGTAACAGGGTGACTATAAATGTGTCGTTAGATATTCAGAAAGTATTAGTTGAGGATCATGGATCAAGAGTGGGATTTTTCCATCCAAAATGACGGAGATATATACTCTGGGCCCTCTCGGTGATATCACATCGACACCGCTTGCAAGCACGTGATATTATCACCAGGATGTTATATCATAGGAACGAGAAAAGTGTACTTGTCGGTAACAAGATTGAACAAGGTATGGTTGATACCAATGCTCGAATCTCGGACAAGTAAAATATCGCGAGACAAAGGGAATAGTTCAGGACGTTGATGGTTCACACGATCAAGAGAGTCATCGTTGAATATATAGGAGTCATCATGGATCTCCAGATACCGCTGTTGATTATTGATCGGAGAGGAGTATCGATCATGTCTATCTTATTCGCGAACCGTAGGGTGACACACTTAAGGTTCGATGACGCGTTTGAGAGAATACGGAATATCGAAGAATATTTTGGGCAGCACCGAAATTGTTTCGGGGAAAATTGAAATAGTTCATGGGGTTTTTCATCGAATGGTTGTTAATAGAATTAACAAATGATTCGAGGTTCTATATGAAAATGTTTGTTAATGGAATTAACAAATATAAATAAAGAAATAAAAATGTTTTATTTATTTATTAAAGGAAAACCTTTGGATTTTCCAAGTGGGAAATAATGGGAGCATGAGTGGGTGTGAGTGGAGCTTCCACTCACATGAAGAGGGAAGAGGTGGGGGCACCACCATGTCTGGCCGCACCCCACCCTTGGGCTGCCTCCCTCTCCCTATAAAAGGAGGGTGAGGGCTCCTCTTCATTCACATACTTGTCCCACCTCATTTCCTCTCCACCCGCTGCTCCATTCCATGGTCTCTGGCTTGGCGTAGGCCTGACCGTGGGATTCTTCACCACCACCATGTCGTCGTGCTGCTGGAGTTCCGAGGGATCCTCTACTTCCGCGCCCCGCTGGATCGAGGGAACAGAGGTCGTCATCAACCGTACGTGTGACCGATCACGGAGGCACCACCGGATTGCGCTGCATATTTTCTCGCTCTCGGGATCGGTGTGAGTACGACTATGCCAACAACGAGATTTGATCTTGTAACGCTTTGTGTCTTCGAGGGTATGTGTTCTCCTTAACCCTCTCTTTGCCCGTTGCACTTCGTCTCCTAGATTAGATCTTGACCTTTCGGGTGTCTCTCGCGTAGATTTTTTTTTTGTTTTCTATGCAACGACCCCTTCAGTGGTATCAGAGCCGGATCTATGCATAGATATTTATACGGGTAGAACACATAGGTGTATGTGGGCGTTGATGATCATGTTATTGCCTCTTTGAGTATTTTAAGATCTTAGTGGCATAGTAGGATGAAGCCGCCCCAGACTAAGTTTACGTGTACTATGTACGCGAGAATTGTCTCACTTGTGGCTAAGGGGGTGTCCATTTCTCTTACTATAGTTAAGATCTAATCTACGAACGGTTGTTAAAAATGTGTTTATCAACGTTGTGGTTGATGTTCGTAGGTATGAACGGTTCTATCCTCGAAAGCCCTAAGCCACGTAAAATATGCAAAAATAAATTAGAAACGTGTAACTAGTTTTTGTTGGGCATGTGATGTGATATGGTCAATGTTAAAAATTTGATTATGAGATGATCTCTTTTGAAAAAAAATTATATACCGGAAGGTATCCATATGGTTGTCTTATTATTGATGGACAATCAAGATTGGGATGCCATGGTACTTGGTACCACGCTGGTGGAATGATGGATCATACCATAATACACATGATGGAGATCAAGTGCAAGGAGGACCATATCATATCACGTTATCCTTATATGTGATGTCTGTGGTGTTAATCCTTTTATGCATCTTGTTTTTCTTAGATATCGACGGTAGCATTATAAGATGATCCATCTCACTTAATATAAGATAATAATGTGTTCTTCCTTAAGTATGCACCGTTAAGAAAGTTCGTCGTTTTGAGACACCACGTGATGATCGGGTGTGATAGACTCAACATTCGCATACAACGGGTGTTTTCAAGCCTAGCATGTACAGACATGGCCTTGAAACACGCAATACTACGGTTCTACTTGGCGATCCTAGCATGTACCGACATGGCCTCGAAACACGTAACCGAAAGGTAAAGCATGAGTCATATGGATGATATGATGAACATGTCAATGTTCGCCTTTGAAGCTACATCATCTCACGTGATGATCGGTTTTGGTGTAGTCAATTTGGTTCTTGTAATCACTAAAGATGACTAAGAGGGATGTTGTTTTTGAGTGGGAGTTCATGGCATAATTTTGAATTAACTTGAACTTATTTATCATGAACAACCAATCAAAGTGAATTTGCACAAATTGTAGTATTCATTGGCATCCACAAAACTACCTTACACTTAGATTGTTAATTGAGATATAACTGTTATGATCTGGTAAAAATCATTTAAGATTGGTAACGTATTAGTGAAATTTAAAAGTGAGTCATATTGTAGATTTTTGATGTTTCCTACCTAGCTCCATATGATTAATGATTGGTTGATCTAGAGAGAAAATAATTCCTACTTAGAATCCAGAGTCGTGGTTGCTTCCATACTACTTTATCTTCAAAAGAATATTTTGTTGATCAAGGTGATTTAGGAACTGAAAAGAGTTGTTTTCAGAAACAATCAAGTGAAAGATATATTGATATCTAGAAACTTATTTATGGCAACATGACTGAGTATAATTTAGCGTGACAATTTTTTTTATATTATCTAAATATATGTAATGATTGAAGACGCTAGGCGTTTAAATATTCCAAGAAGTTGGGCACTAAAAAATTATCCTCTAAATTCCTTCCTTCAAGCTATAGTAGCTTAATCATAAAATTGTACATCTAACCTACAGAAAACAGTAAACATAAATCAAATGAATGCACAAAAGACAAAAAAATCACGCAAACTCAGATATAAAATAATATAAATTAAAGTAAATGAAATTTCGAATTATTCAAAAATAAACTTACTGATAGGTGGTAAATACAGCCGCCAAGTGTGCTAGACACACGCTTCTCTTTCCTTTTGTCTAATAGATATTTCTTGATGTACAATAACAGCCACTCATGAACAAATTTGCACCAACTCCTCTCACTGATCTTATCGACATCAACCAGCGCACCGAGGTACTTACTCCCTATCTTTGTACTTGAGTTGGGACAGAGGAAAGTAGACAATGAAACAGCCATGAAACATCGATAGAAGTCAGCATCATCAAGCTCATCATCCTTAATCTTATCCCCAAAGAATTTGATTTTTGGAACTTCAGATAAACCAAATAGAGATAGGAAACTTGACTTTCCTTCATCTTCATCTCCATTAACAGGGAGGCTGCCTTCTAATAAGTCCAGAACATCTTTGATTGACTGAATGTTGATTGGAATGGACTTGCTACCAAACACAATTGCTTCAGTTTCTGAGGAAAAGTGATCCGCTAACCACTGAGCCAGAGGTCTTGGAACATAACAATCATCCAGTCCTAAAAGCTCCCCAAAACCCATTTTCTGCACCAATCGTACCTTCCGATTGCTCTTACAGACATGTTTTATGATTTCATGAAAATAACGAATACTACATCTACTATATGCTCTAGTGACACCTTCATCTTCACTCTGTGTGATGCACAAATAAATTAAAAATTAGTTAAAACAAAATAATTGGAAATAGATAAAAATAGAAACGTCAAACAAATACATGCGCTGGCGGGTAGGTCTCCATTAAACACAAACCCAAAAAAGTGCAGGAGTTGTGCTTGTAACTATGGAGCACATACCTTCCTTTTGTTGGTTCTAATGGTTTGCCGCACAGACTAGGGCTGGAATTCGAGCCGAGCCGAGTCAGCTCGGCTCGACTCGCTCAAGCTCGGTCAACTGACGAGTCGAGCTCGGCTCGACTCGTTCAACAAACGAGTCCGAAAACAAAACTCGGCTCGGCTCGGTGAACTCGCGAGTAGCTCGCGAGCTACTCGTTTAACTTTTTTTTATTTTATAAAACTACAAAAAGTCAACATTATGTATTGTATATATACTTATTTTTCATTATTTGGGGCACGTATAATAAAATCATCACAATAATCGATGAAAAGATGTCACCATAAAATAATTTGTCATAAATAAACTACAATAATCAGTAAAAAAAATATTCACATATATAAGAATATCATTAGAAATTCTTTTTATCGAGTTAAACGAGCTAAACGAGTACTCGTAAACTCGGCTCGTTTAGCTTGAACTCGTTTACTGTCGAAGACGAAAACTCGACTCAGCTCGTTGGACAGCGAGCTCGAGCCGAGCCGAGTCGAGTTGCGAGCTACTCGTTTAACTCGCGAGCTTCGAGTTGTAATTCCAGCCCTAGCACAGACTTCCTCTTAACACTCTTCATCACCTAAAAAACATAAAAACAAACGGGGATGTGAAAAACAGAAATAGAAACAACAAGAAAACATAGTCAGTGCACTATTATGAATTTTTTTGGAAATAGACAAAAGCAGAAATGAGCAAAAAAACAGAACCATAATACTAGATTACTGCTGTGATAAATGAATGTGACATACAAGTTTCTTTATCCCTTCATAAAACATATCCTGTGACAAATCAGTATCAGTCAACTCTTGAATCATTATATCCCCGCCGCTGTCAGGCTCTTCAATATAATAAATCCTTTCTTGTGACATTACAATGCTACTGTCATATCCATTATTTGCCTCTATATTATCCATTGTTGTTTGAAAACCCAGTAAAAGAAAAATGATCAGTTACAACAAGTACTTACTCAAAAAGTTGACTGATAATCAAACAAATCAACCAGATAAATAAAAAAATAAAAAAACGTTGCCCATGAATACTCTAAAACAACAAAACCAGCATGTTTGGTTGCTAACAGTTGTGTCATAAAACTCATAGTAATCCTGACAGATCGCATGGCTGAAAAATTTACACTGACAGACAAAAAAAACATGACAAAAAATTAGCCAAAACACAATTGCTAGAAGCATTCTATCCACTAACGCATCGCCAACACAATTACCTAGATAAAAAGGAATCACGTGGTCAAGCATAATCTCTGTATTTTGAATGAGCATTCTCAACCATAGACAAGCATGAGCAATGGACGCATTAGCAAAAAATAGAACTCATAAATCACAATCACCTCAACGATCAAGGGGCTTCGCCTCATAGTTGCTCAAGCTACGAAAATACTCCTCGCTCGCACAACACAAACGGGTGGACAAAAGACAGAGGACCTCTGGTCTGCTCATACATCAGACAACTTCAACACAAACACAACAACGCAATCAATGGCCGCCTCAACGCAGCTCGCATCCACACGAATTCAACCCCCTCCCCCAAAAACACGCGGGTGCTCCGCTCCCCCCTTCCCCCTCCCTTTTCCAATGAAGCTGGCTGCCTCACCGCACAAATTCAAGCCTCTCTCAGAGGAGATACGTGCGGGCCTTCCACTCCCTCCTCCCCCTTCCCCTTTCCAACGAACATGGCTGAACTTAGCGGTGAAAAATCAAGTAGCAAAACTCAATACCTTCGCCACCTGATGGATTCCGACGACCACCCAGATCCTCGGCCTTCACTGGTTCTCAGCTATCCCCCCCCCCCCAAATCCTACCCAAACAGCAGCGCCCGTCGGAAGCCTAGCTCTCACACGCATCCGCGAGGCGCGCAGAGCTCTCTCGCCCCGCTGCCGCTCACTGATTCTCTCCTATCTCCCCGAGACGAACATACAGAGGCTCTAGGGGAAAAGACAGAGGAAAGGGGAAAAGCAAAAAAGAAAATTCAAAAAGACAGAGAAACCTCTTCGTATGGGTTAAATGTGTCTGGTCCCCACTCCGGATGGATCTCGTGTGGCTGGTTACCGTGTGGTAACTTTTCGTGTGCACAAATCAACTACGAAAAAACAACGGAAGACACGAAAATGGGCCCAGCAAAACAAGTGAACAAACCAACCGTCGGTCCAGCCCCCAAAAAAAAGAGCAAGCACGTACATGGGACGGATGTGGGCAAACAACACCTCGCACACATCTTGGGCACGGATTAAAATCGAACGACTCAGGTGCGCGAGTGAGCGCTATCTTTGTTCTCACTTGAGTGAGTACCAGCAATCCCGTTATACTATATAAGTAATACAAAAATCCGAGCTAAGATGAGCTTGACTGAGCTCATCGTAGATTCCAAATGCTCATATACTCTATCCATGGGAAACAAGATAACGGGGTTATTAGGAGATCATAACCGACCATCCATGATTTCAAAATCTTATCTTCGCAGATAATAGTGGATGTGTGATAATTGTTGAAGTACTAAAACCAAAATAGGGATGAAGATGTCTTGATGAAATTTAGTGTACAGAATCTTAAAAGTTGTCTGGCCTATCACAACCAGTTGTTACATTAAGCTTTGTCTAATAACTTTTTCATGACCCTCTCCACAAATCGCAAAGTGTAATCTCGGTGGTGCTTTAGTATTTCAGAGGTAGGATCATATGAAACCCATATCCACCCTTGGTCAATCAGGCGATATTTTCTCCCCGGTAGAGTTTTGGAGTTTAATTTCAAACTTGTAAATTATATATATATTTAAATCGAACGCCGGAACTATACCAAACTTTTCCTCTCATATATAGCATGAATGACAAATCAATACCCACAAATAACATTATAGCAGTATTTTATTTTGAATAAGATAGTATTGTATTTCAGTTTCTTGTAGGATAGGGAAAAAGTAAGGTATAAGAAACAAAAGGAATCAAATTGAGTGAGAAGCATCTATCCCTTATTCCTCTTCCCCAAGCGTTGTGGTCCCTGGCTCACTCCCCTCCACCCTTTTGCCAAAGTGCAGCATCTCACATCTTGCTTTCCATCATCTTCATCTTCCTCCTCGCCTATAAATAGGCCTCACCGCCCTGCCATTGTTCCTCAAGCCAGCAAGAAAGCAACCGAGCAAGAAGCCAACCAAAGCATCTCCTCGGCCAACCAAGCCCCAACCAAGCTCGAAGATGAAGTCCCGCTGCTCAGAAAACTGCACCGGCTGCGACAGGTGCAACATGAAGCTGTATACTGACGTGGAGGCTTCCGTCAATGCCACCGTCCTCCTGATCGCCGCCGCCACCCACAAGGCGTACGTGCTTGTTATTCCTGCACTACTGGCCCATCAAGTATACGTGCGTGAGTAAGTCCTAACTTTGTTATGTTATATAATCTTGATGCAGGAGCGCTGGAGGGATGGAGATGGCCGCGGAGGCGGAGAACGGGGGGTGCACCTGCAGCAAGTGCAACTGTGGCGGCGGCAGCTGCGGCTGCTCCTGCTGCAGCTGCTAGATCGCCAAGCTGCACCGGCCGGCGGCGGATGTACAAGACTTATTTACCGCCATGCATGTAACGCTACTCATACCTGATCGAGGGCTAAGCTACACATGCTAGACGCCTCTGCCTGTACTACGCCTTTGATGCATGATCTGCGTGCATGCATGTTAAATAAATGCCCCGGTTTAACTACACTAGTAGCTAAGTTCGTACCGTACGTTGCTACGGAACATTAGGCCTTCCGTAATGCATTGTATCTTATCGCACTATCCTAGGTAGAAGAAAAAATCTAAGAAACAACTACCCTAATGCATCGTATCTTATATGTTGTATCTAAGTCAAATAGCATTTAATGATTTTGGCTTAATACTTGCTTATGATTGGCCTAGCAATCTTTTTTGCCTATGATCTTGTGCAAGAGTTGTATCTTATATAAGATACAACAACACTCTCTTTCATCAATAAATAAGGTGCCACGTAAGCAAATTGCCTATGATCCCGCGCTAAGATACCCCCATTACGGAAGGCCTAAAGAAAAGAAATACATAACTACCCCCTCAAAATACGAGTCAACTGTAATTCCGAATGGAGCGAGTATTAATTTAAAGGGTTATGGATAAACACCACTGCAATTCGTGCGAAATCGAAAAATACAACTCCAATTTGTAAACTTTGAGAAATGCCACTCAAATTCTCTGATACGTCTGTGGATGCCATTGTACTCTTTTCAGCTCGTTTTCGGTACAAAATCTGGATACTTATTTTGTTTCGGACCATATTGCCCCTAGGCCCACCAACTGAAAACAAAGAAGAGCAGCTCTTCTTCTCCGCTCTCAACTCCCGTTCTTCTCTTATCCCCTACAAGCACGAACCCTTCACTACAAGAAAACTGCCCCGTAGAGACATTTTCATAAAGGCACTCCCTACTATGTCTCATAAATTCTAATCCAATTTGTTGTAGAGGCATTAAGAGAGACACTTTAGTGATTGCCTCATCAGTAGAGACATCTACGTAGAGACATCCTCCATAATGTCTTTTATTATGTATGTAAAGGCATTGTAAGTGACATTCTTGAGAATGTCTTAACAATAGAGACACCGCACTAAAGACACTCATCATAATGTCTCTTGGAACCTCTGTAAAGGCATTAAGAGAGACATCTTTGAGAGTGCCACAATAGTAGAGTCATTCTCTATAGAAACTGCGTGTGAGAATTTTTTTTTAAATGACTTCACATCGATATCTATAACACGCACATTAAGAAAATCATGAAGAAAAATCAGAAGATTCCAAATATATCATGGTGCAAGTTTGCGAAGGAAGTTAAAAAGTAGAAACTTACTTACATAATCTGAAAACATCAATGAATACTAAAAATGTAAAACATCTAGCATCATATTTTGCATATGCCAAAAATTAAATCTATCTAGAGAGTTACTCTCGCGATGTCCTCACACTTGCTCCGCTAAACCACCTTTTTGCAAAGTAAATTTCACGTGCACGCTTCGCTTCTACATAAACTACCTAGGGTTACCGTTTGCAGCCACGTCACAACATCACACTCACCTCCTGCCCGATTGGGCTTCTATTTCCGGTAACATCATCAATGCCAATGTGTGTAACCTTTCAAAAAATACACTATATTATTTTTTGTTTTTATTTTATTTTTGCGCATCACACAACATCATGCATAGCATTGTATCCTTTTGCAACTCTAAAAAAATTCTCTTAAAAGTTAAAATCATATTATTGTTATGCAAAATTATCTAAATTTAAAAAAACAAATTTCATCTCATTCTTATTTTAAATTAGTTTCGAATCTATTTTTTCTGTTAAAAAAATCAATCCGTACAATGTTTTGTAAAATGAAAAGGAAAAAAAACAGAGGACGGACCGAGCCCACCTACAAGCAACGGCCCAGCTAGACTCCCACCTGACCCCATGCAGCCACGCACGCACCACGACCCATGTCCCCATCGTTCTTTCCGCAACCTCCGAAGCGCCGCCGCATCTCCCTCCTCATGCTTTTCCACATGACAGATGCCGCCATTGGTCTCCGCTCGCCGACCTCCTCCGCCTTTCCGTCGCCGCTCTCCACCCGCACTCGAGCGCAGCTTCTCCGACCTCCTCAACTCGCGTCCGAGGCCGCCTCCCAGCATCGCGCCGCCGTCCACCAGGCTCGAGGACGGCGACCTCCTGCCTCGCTACCGGTCGACCTCCGGCAGCCCCTGCTCGCACGGCTGCCACTCCATGACCGTCCTCCTTCAGACCCGCACCAGATTACTCGTTACCATGGATCCATGTTCTCCGTTGATCAGAATTTGATGCAGGGGCGTCTCCTCATTAGGAGTGGGGCCTGCGCCAGTGCGCCGGTCCCCGGCGGCCACCAAGACTGGTAGGTTCGCTCTCCCCGTCCCCTCTTATGAGCCCAGAGCCCCAGAGCGTGCTTTGTGCCTACTCGCTAGTTAAATCTCCATCTGGCTATAATATATGTAAATGCTTAATTGTTGATGCTTCAGAAAGTGAGTTGTTCACCTTACGTATTCATACAGATTGACACAACTCGTACTTAATTTAGCAGCTACTGCAACCCTCCAGCCACGTGTGATTTGGTTAATAGGTTCCATGTGTTATTTAGTTAATAGATTCCGATGCTTAAAAATTGCAGCACATCAACTTGTCAGGTTACTAAGATTACTGTTGGTTCTCTATAATCAAGCAAAACAATTGTTTCCTCTGACATACTTATTACAGGCATGCTTGTCCAGCAACTAAGATATTTTCCTTGTAAGTTCAGCTTGCTTATTGGGAATGAGAAATAATATTTTCCTATGCGCATGGATAGAAAATGACCAGAAGAAGAAAATTTGAAAAGTCTCCATTCTACGGGTAAGTTATTGTACATGCATATGTTGTTCTCACTTAATTATAGCTGCCTCTCTATCTCCGGTATTTGATTTGTTCATTGGCCAAAACAATGATATTTTTCATTTATATTTGTGATCCTTCAAACTATTCCCGGCTTCAACCTACACCTCTTCACCATCGCCGAGCTGCGCGCCATCTGCGGGGACTTCTCCATCTACAAGGGCTATGTCGACTAGAAGGTCATGCCCTTGCCCGGCCTCTGCGCCCAGCCCGTCGTCATCAAGCTGGTCCACCTTGAGGGGAACCTGAGCCATGACGAGTGGCTAGTAGGTAAGCAGTTCATTTTTCTTTCAAAAGGGAAACGTGATTAGCTCAGGTACCACGAGTTGCTGGCCTTCTGATTAAGTTTTTTTTTTCTAGTTTTGCGGGTGTTGCTGCAAGTATGCATCAAGATAAGTTGTAGAGAGTTTACTGCTTAGACCTTTCTCGAAGTCGTATTATGCCACTTATCACCGAGTAGCGTCTACCAGATACAGATACCCGAGTAGCCGCCTACCCGGCAAACAGTACTTTGATCTCTGTTTTATCACATGTCTTACCCCTACTCGGGGGTAGCCCCTCGACAGGTTGAGCTGAAGGACTTCATGGTGTTTCTTCAGCGCTTTTCAGGGTGTTTCATGCAAAGGATGAGGACTTGTGTGTGATTTTTCATTTAGTCAACTTTAAGACGGAGGGGTAGTACCGGCGGTGAGACAGAAGGGTTTACCCAGGTCCAGGTTGGCTGGCGGCGGCTCCCTACTTCCTGCAATGTCGACTATAAGGCGTCCCATGTCTGCTACTCCCATAGGAGTCACGACGCTTTCTCTCCAATAGTGGTGTGAGGTCGTTTGCTATTGGCGGAGTAGTGTGTTGTGTTCGACCTGGTCCTCGGGTTTGAAGTGGGTTCGACCCTATGTTGTTGTGTTGTTGTATAGTTTTCGCTCCGTTTTCTGCGCATTAATTGGGCACCTTATTTTTAATTAATGGATAAGGCAAAACTTTTTCCTTCGTCTACAAAACTTTACCCACAGGATAATCCTTTACAACAATATGCCATGCTAGTATTTAACTCACGAATGGAAAACGCTCCGCTTCCCGATCGGTAGAGATGTCAGCACCGACAAGGTCAGCCGTGGCCGAGGACGGGACAAGCTACATGACATGGAAGAGGAAGGCCACGGATGAATAAAACGAGCGGTCGGGAAAAGAGATAAGATGGGACGGGTCATATGCGGGACCATACAAACGCGTGTCGCACATACAAACCGGAGGATGCGAATCAAAGTGTTTCCCTTTCTTTTCACCGGAAAATTTGATGCATAGAGAACAGGGATATGCATCCAGAAGAAACATTTGAATTTTCTGACACTTAAATTTATAATTTCAATTTTTTCAATAAACGGTCACGTGTGTGCTCAGGTGCACTTAGTCTACGTCTATAACTAAAAGAAAAAGGTAAGAACATTGGACACGCGTACACGACGTGGAGCCCGGCATACACGTGCACGACCACGACCAATGGTCTCCAACTCTCCGTGACCTCGCAGGCGGTTCCAGTATCGCACGCCTCCTCTGTTTTCATACTCTGATTTTCTTCTGTCGGAGCAGAGGATGGAAGGCGGAGGAGATGAAGCAGCAATTTCCTCGGCCGCGCCACCGTGCCTCAAGGTACCTTCACATCACACAGACCGCAGCTCCTCCCGCCGCTGGCCGTTCAGGCTGGACCTGGTGAGCGCGGCCGATTCGACCGCCTCGAGCGCGGCAGGCTGGACCTGGAGGGGGCGCTTCCCGGGCGGCGGCGTGGCGCAGCTGTTTCTGCCGTCTCGAGCTCCGCAGCTCGTACCTGGGGATGGCGGATGCTGGATGGTGTACCTTCTTCAGCCGTCTCAATCGCGGCAGCTCGTAGATGTAGACGGCAGACGAGGCGTCGCCGGGTATCTTCGTCCATCCGCAAGGAGCCGCTCGGAGACGAACTGCAGTCCGTTAGCTCAGCGACCACCTCCGAGACACATGTAGGTAAATTTATGTTCTTCCTTTACGTCAGATCTGTGAAAAATTAAGTACATCTCGTTCTGGTGGTAGCCGACGTCGATTTTTTTTTTTTTTTTTTGAAGCAATACTGAGATTTTTCAAAGAATTTTTTACTATGGGATTGAGCAGTGTCAATACTTGAATAAGGTGGGCAAAAGATCCCCAAATTCACCCTGTTTTTCTTTCTTCACGAAATACAAAATAGAAACTGCCAACTGCACTATTGTATCATGTAATTAAATTGGTCTAAAACGGAAGGCTCAGCCTCTCAGTTACTACATGTGTTCTTTGTATGAATTTATTGCTGAACTTTGAAGTACAATTTCAGTGATTATACATAAAATGGTTAATACTTACAAATGTACTTTGGTACAACACTAAAAAAGATAAATGTGACCAAATCTGTCTTCAACCACCTTCACCTTCTGTAATAAATATTTAGGTGTAAGTATTTCATTTCCTCATGTTTTACTGAGTCTCCACGTAGTTACAGCCGGGTTTGTCACTCTCATTCGCTTGTGAATTTGTTAACATTTTTAATTGAAAGATCCTCTAAATTGACATAGATTTTTCAGTTACAAGAAATTTAGTATATCTTTTAACCAGGCTTTCCCCGGTCTGGCAAGAAAACAGAACTTTCTTCCCTTTTGAACTATTATGTAGTGCGATATCTCTCCTCTGTAGCATTTGACTCTTTTCCGGATATATGATATCTTGGACCATAATGGCTAGGACGCTGCACAGATCTATATCAAATTGTGATCAAAATCATATGACCACCTGATGACTTGAGTGACTAGCAAAACTGGTCTTTATTAGCCTGATATGAATATGAATGTGCAACAATTGTGAAGTAAATTTGATAGATAGTTTTTCACGGTGGTAAATAAAACATAAGGTGCAAACTAAATGTCAATATAGTGCAGGATCAGTACTAAACTGCATCATTAGAAGGTTCTTCAATACCCATGTCAAATAGATCTCTTGGTTTCTTTTTTGAAACGACATGCCATCCTTTAAATTTTGGATCTTCCACATAAAATACTTGCTCAACTTGAGAAGAAAAAACGAATGGGTCATGCTCTATTTCTTCTCCTGTGTGTATCAACCGAGAGAAGTTCACAAGAGTGAATCCAAAGTCATCTGTTTTAATACCTGCATTGTGGTGTACGTCATACCAGTCGCACTTGAATAGCACCACTTTGTAACCATCTCCATATGATAACTCTATTATATCAGACAATCTGCCATAGTAGTTAATGCCCTCATTTGACTTGTTTACTACCCCACTATTTTGTGTCTTGCGTTTTTTCTCACGACTAATAGTATGGAATCGAAAACCATTGATAACAAAACCTTTATAACGCATCCCCCACTTATTTGGCATTTTAGCCAATGCACTTATCTTCTTGCTGAAATTTGATCCATCATCCAGTAGAACCTGTAAAGAACAACAACAATATGTTACTCATATGACAGTAAAATTCGGGATGTGGTGTGCAATAATCTTTGTGTATATTCATATCAGTCTGCACATGTGTTTTTTCATTATTATGTTACTAAGGAAGTGAAGGTACTGTATTCATGATGATAGAAAGAATGAGTGATGTGATGCTTATAATGTTTCCATTAAGTTATGTTTATTCGTTCAGTACTGCTAAGTGTGAACTGCCATAATCTTGTTATGATATTCCATAACTAATGACTCTTTGTATGATGGTCCCAAACTTCACTCTTAACTCTTATCTACTCATAGGACAATAATATTTTACTTGCGTACAATAACAGAAGTGATATCCGATTCTACCTTTTGTTGTAACCAATCAGCAAAGTCTTCATCAATCATTTTTCTAATATCTTCAGACGGTATATCTTCTGGGTGGCCTCTATGAATCTTGAAAGATAGATAAGGTAAGAGACTCCAAAACAAATAAGATGGGAGGGGAAATAGAATAGAGATAAGGAGAAAACAAGAATCCTATTGAGATGTTTCCAAAATAGTTTAACAGAAATAGTTTTTGACACTCTAGAAACAACGACCGTTAGCGAGGTTATCCTACAGGCTTTGCGGACCCGTTGCTTCGATAACCATTCGTATCGAAACAATATCGGGAATCGGAAACCATGCTCTGATACCATTTGTGACGCCCCGAGATCGGGGCACTATGCAGATTTCAGCATTTCCGCCAAATCCGCATAATAACCGATTCCAGGTTGCCACTTGTGATAACACTACAACAGTTCACGAATAATCCACAACAACAACAGAAGAGATATATACAAGAATACTCAAACGAGTCAAGGATACAACTAATGCAATACAAAGATCCAAATAACAGCGGAAGAAACAACATAGTGTCCGGCTACGGACAAGATACAAATTGGACTAAGAGTCCTGAAGATAACCGATGGCGTCCAATCCCTGCCCAGGCCAAGCCGGAGGGATTCCCAAGCTAACGTCGTCAGACTTCAAACCTGTTGACTGCAATGTTGAATATGCAGCCACGAAAAAGGATTCGTGGGTCAGTACGGTTAAGTACTGGCAAGTGGATAACCCATACTCACAAGATACCGGCGTAACCAGTCATCACAAGATACAAATACTTTGGGTTCAACGGAAAGGAAAGGATTATTGCAAAGAAGCGGCAGCTGGCTGCACTAACTAACTACAGAGACTCGCTACAACATCCGGCTAAAAGAAAGGGATAAGATAGCGTATCCGAACCAAACAATACCCATCCAATGTTACCCCCTACTAAGGAAGCACCCAAGGAAACTCACTCGGTTGATTAAGGTGACATTAATTGTGATGGTGGAGGTAATCTATATTACTAGTCAAATTATCATCGTTAAGTGTAAGTTGTCTGAGTACTTGTTAGCCAGCACTTTCACCAAGTCATCCATAACCGCGGACAACACGGCTTCTCGAGAAGATTTAACCCTGCAGAGATGCACCAATTTAGCCGTACACGTAAGAATAACCCGCCAGACGGGGGATCAACCCACCAAGCGAGGTATTCAACACAACCCAACTCTTCTTCGCATCAAGCCCAAAGAACCCCGTGCAGTTGAGCGCACGGCTAATCAAGCCCCACGAAGAAAAGGGGACCCTCATAGCACTCTAAGAACGTGTCTCCCTAAATGCCGACTACAAAAGTTCCACCCTGGCGCCAAGGGTTCGCACCTGCATATGCATGCGGCAAATGGAAAACCCGAACTAAATGAGGCGATTTGGACGAGATGCGAATCGAATCAGAATTGCGGGGGGCGCCCATACTCGCTTCCCACATGCGGTTAGTGCGCTCATCATGGATCAATGGACAAGACCCTTTTCCTAATTAGGGTCGACACTAGCAGGCCTCAAAACCACGCCGGGCCTCCTGCCGGTGCCTTATCATCAAATTATTATTACCCAAAACATTAACATGTTGTTGATTAAATTGAAACCCAACTATCAAACTAAACAGGTGGTAAGACGGACAGCAAGACTTGAGCGCAAACAACACTAAGCATGCAACTACGACACGAGGGCCAACAAGGTAAACAAACAACAGTTAATAGGAAGTGGAAGGAAGGCTATATCATGGCTGCAAGGTAAACAATATGATAGGATCGAGACACAAGCATCGTATCAACAGGCTAGAATAAGAACAACGGAAAGAATCGGTAACAAGTGATGAAAGGCAGCCATTTGGCAGCAAGTGAGTATACTTGCCTGGAATCCAGCAAGTAGAGGTACATCCGAAGAACTTGTCGTTGCTCACATCATCTCAACGTCCTATCCGGGAAGAAGCAACGAACCTCGAAGAAACACCGGATGCAACAATTACTACTACGGCAAAAGATTCAGCATGATCAAGATATGGATGCATGACAATTTAATTGATGCATCAAGATAAACTAGTTGACAAGATAACATGTTTAAATGGACCCATATGCAATTTGGATTGCATATGGAAAACCCATGAATTAAGGTTGAATTAATTGATCTACAATTAACCAACATGTGAAGGTGAATTAGCATGATGCATGGATGAGGAAAAACAATGAGAAAACAACAAGCGATTCAATTTGAAATGAAGTTTATCAAGTTTGGAATTTTATTTATTAAGTTATGAAATTTTGGTTCCTTAAAGGTGTTACACAAGCATTTGTTGTTTTCACCCATTTTAATTGTTCAAAACAGATAACAAAGTTCATATTTGGAAAGAACACAAAATTTTAGGTGAATTACATGCTTCAATCATTGAAAAAGGGATTAAGATGAATTAATTATGACTTAAACAAGTTTAAACAAGATTTAGATGAATTTAATTCAAGTATGAATTTATTTAAAATTTATTTGTTCAAAACATTAAATGAAATTCATATTTGGAAAGGTTATGCTTTTCTGGTTTGAAAACATATTTTATATGTCCAAAAAGAATTTAATTTGACCAAGCTATTAATTTAGCAATTTAAAATGATTTAAAAAAGGTTTAAATTATTCAACCACTTTTAATTATTCAAAACATGAAACAAAGTTTATATTTGAAAAGGTGGTTCAATTTGGCATGGAAAACATATTTCATATGTGACATTTGAATTAATATTGAATTAGCTATGAATTTCACCATTTAAATGATTTAATTAAAGCATTAAGTAATTGCATTAGTTTTATTTATCCAAAACAGAAAACAAATGTTATATCTGGAAAGAGCATGAAATTTTGGTGGGAAAACATATTTTATATGGGCCATTTGAAATATATTTGAATTTGTTATGAATTTAATCAAATTCAAAAAGAGTTATTTGAATTTGACCTTTTGAAAATATTTGGAATGTCCAAAACAGTAAACAAAATAAATATTTGAAATGTTCATGATTTTCTGATTGGGATACATATTTTGTTTGTGCAATTTGGAGTTAAAATGATGTAGATATTAATTGTTCAAATTTTAGGTT
Source organism: Alopecurus myosuroides (assembly GCA_028641055.1). Classification (NCBI taxonomy): domain Eukaryota; kingdom Viridiplantae; phylum Streptophyta; class Magnoliopsida; order Poales; family Poaceae; genus Alopecurus; species Alopecurus myosuroides. The sequence goes on along the minus strand of CM054058.1, from coordinate 8,896,965 downwards.
TAAATAACACTTAAAAGAAAATAGGGCAAAACATTTTATACCGAGGGCAGGGCTACCCACGCTGGCTGGCAGTGGGCCTAGGCCAGCGTGGCGCCACAGTGGCGTGTGTGCGCAGTGAGGTGGCGCATGGGGTCAATGACCAGTGGGCCCGAGGTGCTGCGGAAAAATTAGGAAAAAAGGGTGGCTTTATCCGGCCGGACGGGGATCGAACTCGCGATCTCTCGCGGACGCACGGAAGGACTGACGGGCTAGCCAACTGGGCTGGGCTCGGTTACTGAACATGTACCGCTCGGACAGGTTAAGAGGTTAACTCGGCGCTGGGTTACTGACGAAACTGAAAACGATCGCTGCCAGCTGCAACTCGTCTGCGACGGACGGGAACCAGTCGGCGACGACCAACGCGGGACGGCGGATTGCAGGTGTGGGGTGCTGGTTCCTGCGTGCGGCAGGGGGAAATAGAGGGGGGAGGGCGTGTGCTCATGTGCGTCGGGCTCCCGTGCGTGAGTAGCAGGGAAGCGCTGCTCGCATCCATGGCGGCCGAGCTCGACAGTGACTACCCGCGGACGGACATGAAACAAGCAGTTAGGGTCGGGAATGGGAAGGGGAGGCTCACCGAAGGGACATGGTGGAGGTGGTTGAGGGCGGCGGGGAAGGGAACGCCGACGAATCGGAGGGGAACCCCGGCGGCTGCGGTCTTCATGGAAGCAGCGCGAGCAGCTGGGGCCTTCTCCGCGCCTACGGCAGTGTCAATGGCGTTCGCGGGGTCGAGGCGGACCCGATGAGCCGCCCTGATCGACGTGGAAGAGCCCACGGCGTCGAGGCCCTGACGGTGAGCTCCACTTCTCCCCCAATCGCCAACAGAGACAGAACAGATAGAGAGCGAGGAGCGGAGGTGGAGGAGAACGAGAGGGTGGCGGCGGCAGAGACGAGGAGGGGCTAGGGCTAGGGCGAGCCGGAGGGGGTGGGGCTTTATGGAGGTGGGGATGGAGCAGTGGCCGTCGAGTACAGGCAGAGGCGACGTGTACATCGTGGATGCACTGCCGTACGAGGAAGAAGGAGGGTGACTGGGCCTCGCTGGTTTGGTGGGCTGGGGGAAAAGGTTGGGCCGTGGGTAGTAGGTGGCCACTTGGCCTGCCTCCCCACAGCTCACCCCTTTCTTTTTATTTTTTCTTCCTTTCTTTTTTTTGTAGAAGAGAGAGAGAGAAAGGAATAAGTGTTAGGGTTCTATTTTATGAAATATTTTTATTAGTTTTTAAAACAGAAATGTCAAAGCAATGTTAGCATTGATTTCAAAACTTTGAAATATTAGTTTGATTTTAAATTGTTAGTTGAATTTCAAATAGAGTTTCAATTGGATTTTTGAAATAAACAAGTTTTATTTAATAAAATCAAACACTATGAAAACTTAGGGAGTTTTAAAATGTTTGGAAGATTTTTAATTCTTAAACCACAATTGGGATCATGCCCATTATGATTGATTTTGAAGTGAATTTGAATTTGCCATTTAGGGTGTTGATTAATAGGGAGTTTTATTTAACAAACAATTTAAATAAATCAACTTCAAACTATTTGAAAACAAGTTGAGTTGTTTAGGTTGCAACTTTTAATTGGAAATTTTAGACATGTTTTGAAAGTTTAAATTGGTTGGGATTTTTGAGTGGTTTTTTTTGAGAACAGGATGCAATGCATATGATGCATGTGATGCAAAAAGAAAAAGGAAAGCAAACAATTTTTCTACCTAGGGGGAACACCCCAGGTGTTACAGACGACACCACTAACAAGGGATTGCGCCCTCGCAATCCACCTACTAACCCGGGAGGGGAAAGAGGTTCGACTATCGATTCTTCATGCTTCCAGTTGATCTCCTCGACACCACTAACAAGGGTTTCTCGACACCACTAACAAGAGATTCTTGCTCGGAGTGACGACGATGTTCTTCCACCAGGAATCTTTCGATGATCGAACCTATTAGGTTAAAGGCTCAGAAAACGTCCACCCACGTAGGATCCTAAGACCTTGAAAGATAGATAAGGTAAGAGACTCCAAAACAAATAAGATGGGAGGGGAAATAGAATAGAGATAAGGAGAAAACAAGAATCCTATTGAGATGTTTCCAAAATAGTTTAACAGAAATAGTTTTTGACACTCTAGAAACAACGACCGTTAGCGAGGTTATCCTACAGGCTTTGCGGACCCGTTGCTTCGATAACCATTCGTATCGAAACAATATCGGAAATCGGAAACCATGCTCTGATACCATTTGTGACGCCCCGAGATCGGGCACTATGCAGATTTCAGCATTTCCGTCAAATCCGCATAATAACCGATTCCAGGTTGCCACACTACAAGAAAACTGGCCCGTAGAGACATTTTCGTAGAGACAATCTTCCCTGTGTCTCTTACAACTGAACTAAATTTGTTGTAGAGGCACTAAGAGAGACATTTTGGAGAATGCCTTAGCAGTAGAGACATTTACGAAGAGACATTCTCCAAAATGTCTCTTAGTTTTCATCTAAAGGCATTTTAAGAGACATTTTGTAGAATGCCATAATAATAGAGACATCTCCTTTAAGGCACTCTTCATAATGTCTCTTAACAACTATATAAAGGCATTAACGGAGACATTTTTGAGAACGCCTCAACAGTAGAGTCATTCTCTAGAGACACTACATATGCCTCTCCACTAACAGAGACATTGAACCATGTCTTAAAAATTAAATGTACAACTCTACCTCCCATTGCCAGCTATGGAGGGCACTTATGACGTTACCTTCTCCATGCGATAGTAATGGCGCAATTGCCATGGTGCTTCATCTCTGCCGCTCGAACCTCATCCCTCTCTATCCCGTGAGTGTGCGCCGGTTGCGAATCCTATTTCAAAGAAGTTCATAGAACTGCACAGCAACGCCGATGGCCTTACAAATGACACACGTTTATGGTCGGATATGCAGCAAATGGTGTAGGGGAGAAAAGAATAAATAAATTAAAAAGGTCACATACTAACAGGTTAGTCCCACGTGGAAGAAGAAATATAAGATTCGTAGTTTTAAGTCTGATATAGAAGAGAACTCCATAGGGACCGGGTGTTTGTGGCCCGAGCTACATGTAGCCCGGTATTATGAAAATTCAAAAGCTAAATTTTTTAGTTACTAAAGTTCTAAAAAATGATAAATGTAGAAAACCATGGTTTCTACCCATGGGAAAATAATAAATGTGAAATATTATGTACTTGGTTCTGTCTAAAAATGGGAAAAAAAATATCTTGGATGCTGAACAGTCCGGCTCAACCCAATGCTAACTCAAATTTAGGATTTTTGGTCTCGGACAGCCAAACATATTTGGTAGCCTCTTTGGATTTGATTTTTGCGCATCCGGCCAAAGCTGGACACAAACAGAATTTTCGAATAAATGAAAAAGGTTACATACTATCGGGTTTTTGATTTTTTTTGGAATCGCCATTTTAAAGTTTGAACTCTAACCAAACTGCTTCCACATTATAGGCATATTACTCTGACAGGGCCTAAAAGGCGCCACCGTGAACCTTTCTGTGATTTATGTCTTGATAAAAAAATATTTGAGATTGAAGTTACAAATCACAATGCTCTCCGTCACAACAGAAAGAATACATTCGCTCATAAAAATAAAAACATGTACGAACTCATTTAAAGGAGCACTCCGTACCTAACAACCCTGATTCCTAGGATCTTATCACTCCCGTGCTGTAAAAAAAAATATTATCACTCCTGATTCCTAGGATCTTATAACTAGTGTATTACGGGCCTAACCATTCTCGCCCAGTAGATCATTACGATTTACAACTCCAGCTACATCACTTCAATGCCATTTCCTCTCACGAAGTTGCCGGTCTCTGTGCACTCCAGGTCCGCTATCTGCTGATCTCCACCTTGCTTCCAAATCCTGGTTAGTCCCTAACGTCACCATTACTCTGCCATCTCCAAACCTGTATGGTTCAATAGGTAATATAATTGACTTGATGCAAATCTTATTTTCCATTGTTTAGAAGTTATACTAAATAAAGGATTCAAAGCACTTAACTTCAAATTGACACATCTAATACTGTCACATCTGTCAATACTCTGAGAACCCAATATGTAGGTCTGACAAAATCCTAAAGAAGTCAATTCATCATTTGACACCGGAGAGCAGGCACGGCAAGCCTCCCGTCCTCCTCATTCTAAATGACAAGCAGATGATATTTACAGTTTAGATATTTTGAAGAGGATTGCGATGCAAAATTTCACTAATTTCACTTTAAATGATCATTCTAAAAATCTGTATATCACATATAGATAAAAATTGAGTATGCATATTTAATTTACATCTGAGCGCCGCCGCCGCCGCACATGCATTTCTCTTTAAATTTGACAGAAAGCTTATGAGTAGTGAATCCAAGAATAATGATTCAAACTTTTTTTGATTGATTCAAGCCCCTGAGAACTCTTAACAGCTACAAAGGTTTGGTTCTTCGAACCATATATTGTTTCAACAAGATAACTATCTTAAGGTAGAAAATTATATATTAGCATTGCTGCAGCAAATTTAATGGAAGGTGTGTTAACGAAAACTTTTAGCATTGCCAGGATCTTCTAGTACAGGCTATGGTCAATGTCATCGAACCTTCATCACAAATTTCCTGTTCTTCCCGAAATATCATCTAAGCTCTAGTTACCACCAGGACAGCCCCAGATAAATACGAAAGCTTAGGTGTGATTACATGGGTAGAGGACTAGAGGGGCAGAGACTGGAGAGGGTGGTGAAGGTGAGAGACAAAGATTATACCTTGTGGTTTGGTAAGTTAGCCGTTGTAGATGAGGTGGCACTTCGTATGGAATCAAGTGTCCAATGGCTATTGCCTGACTCCATACCAATCTGCCAGCATAGCAGCAGTTGAACACCACAACCCCGCACACTATGGGCCTAGGGGCAGTCACACTCACACAGCATGGTACAACATATGAATGAAAAAATAGCTTCAAAATCTAGGGAGTAATAGTTTCTAGTACATGAAGTTTGTTAACTCCATTCTGAATTTAGCATTAAAGTTTGTACGTTATTCAGAAATTCATAAAGTAATACTTTGACTGTCCTATTTCAGCACTTGCATAAAGTATGGATAAGATATGGATGGATAAAGTAAGAACTAGTGCAGAGTACAAACAAGGCGTCGAACAATTCCTTTCTTGTGCGTTCCGTGATGTAGTAGATGGCAGTAAGATTTTCTGCCCATGTGTGAACTGTGCAAACAAGAGGACACGGACTTACGATGAAGTAAAAACCCATTTGAGATGTGATGGTATTCTACAAGGATATACAACATGGATTTACCATGGAGAGCAGTTTAATTCCTCGGCAACAGCAATTGCATGTAACCAATGTACAGAGAACGTGACTATTTCTAATAACCTTACGCCTAGCTCAATACAAGGTGATAATAGAAGATCGGACGACATGCCAGGGCTCCTTAATGCAGTTCTAAATATGAATTATGTTTCCAACATACCAGAAAGTTCATTTGATGAACATCTTGAGTACACAGATATGAGTGATGGCTCAGCTGAAGAGGACAGTTTTGCAGATTTCGATGATGAAGATCTTGCATTCCCTGATGTAATAGATCAATTCCCTGAGAGAAAAATGTTGCACCTGAAGATCAAGATGAAATCAGCAATGCAGACTCCAATTTATATGATGGGTGTGAATCATATTCAAAACTTTCCTTCTTAGTGAGGCTATTTCACTTGAAGTGCTTAAATGGGTGGACCCAACAATCATTTACATCACTACTTGAAGTATTATCTAATCAATTCCCAGATACAAGTCTACCAAAGACCTTCCATGAAGCCAAGAAAATAATTCGCAGTTTGGGTCTTCACTACCAGAAAATACATGCATGCCCTAAAGATTGCATGCTATTTTGGGGTGAGAGGGCTAACCAAGAGCTTTGCCATATCTGCAAGAGCTCCCGTTGGCTTGACGAGGGAGACGAGACATCAACAGAATCAAGAACAAAGAAAAAGCCTGCTAAGGTTTTGCGCTACTTCCCGTTGATACCTAGGCTCCGTATGTTGTATGCCACCGATAAAACATCAAATGATATGAGGTGGCATGATGAGGGACGAACAAAGGATGAGTTTCTGCGCCATCCAGCTGATGGACAGGCTTGGAAAGATTTGGATGAGCATGAACCTTTATTTGCCAGTGATTCTCGAAATGTACGTCTTGGTCTTGCTAGTGATGGATTTAATCCTTTCAGAAACATGAATCTCAAGCATAGTACGTGGCCAGTAATGCTTATTCCTTACAACCTTCCTCCCTGGATTTGCATGAAAGAAACAAATTTAATTCTGTCAATGATCATACCTGGACCTGATAGCCCAGGGAATGATATTGATGTCTATTTGCAGCCACTGATTGAGGAACTGTCACAACTATGGAAAGGTGTGTGGATAGTTGATTCTACCACAAAGAAAAAGTTCAAGCTGAAGGCTGCATTGCTATGGACACTGAATGATTTTCCTGCATTAGCATATTTATATGGTTGGAGTACAAAAGGAACATATGCATGTCCATCTTGTGCTGGTTCTACAAAATCATTTCACCTAACTAAAGGGATGAAGATGTGTTACATGGGCCATCGCAGATGGTTGCCACAAGGCCACTCCTATCGACGTCAGAAGAAGAAGTTTGATGGAAAGAAAGAGACAGAAGCCGCACCAAAACCATTGAGTGGAAGTTCAGTGTTGAAAATGTTGGAAGGAAGAGTGTTCATATTGGGAAAGAAGGGTGTTGCACCAAAGAAAGGAAAAAACAAAAAGAAGGGGAAATCTAAAAACAAAGAGGAAGTCGAGCAACCCAAAAAGAAAAGAAAACGAGCAAACAAATCAATTGGGAGCTCGACTAAGAAAGAAAAAAGGCCAGAGGATTGGCTAAAAAAGAAATCGATATTTTTTGATCTACCATACTGGGAGCACAACTTATTGCGGCATAATCTAGACGTGATGCATATAGAGAAAAATATTTGTGATAACTTAATAGGGACACTATTGGATATTCGGTCTAAATCAAAAGATGATTGGAATGCACGACTTGATTTGGTAGAACTTGGGATGAGGTCTGAACTCCAGCCCGACAAAGATGAGCAAGGTAAACCATTTTTGCCATGGGCACCTTTTAACATGACCAGGGAACAAAAGGAGATTCTCTGCTCAATTATTAAGAAAATGAAAACACCTGATGGCTATGCGTCCAACCTATCCAGATGTGTCAACATGAAGGATTGTACATTAAGCGGTCTAAAAAGTCATGATTGCCATGTTCTTATTGAGGATATCCTTCCAATAGCGCTTCGTTCATGTTACCCAAGCAAAGAAGTTATGACTATTGTTATTGACTTGGCAGATTTCTTCAAGAAGTTGTGCTCTAAAGTAATAAGTATCCCTGAGCTTGATGAGCTTCAAAAGAAAATCGTGCTAACAATGTGCAACATGGAAAAAATCTTCCTTCCATCCTTTTTCACAATAATGGTGCATTTGATGGTGCACTTGGTGGATGAAGTTAAGCTTGGCGGTCCGGTACATTATAGGTGGATGTATCCTTTAGAAAGGCAAGTGTTTTAGTTTTTATTTACTTTTATGTTTTCTCTGTTCAAAATATTTGTCTTACACAAATTTTATGTGCAGGTATTTTGTTCGACTTAAATCATATGTGCGCAACAGAGCTCATCCGGAAGGATCTATTGCAGAAGGGTACATCCAAGACGAATGTATGACATTTTGTTCAAGATTTATAGATGGAACCACACGATTTACCAGACCACCTAGGAACCGTGATCCATCAAACGAGTTAAAAGATTTATACATGTTCGAAAGTGCTGGTGAACCTATAGGAAAAAATTCCAGTGCGGAGCAATTTGATGATGTAATGCTCATCCAAGCACATCGCTATGTTTTGCGACATTGTGATGAACTTGAGGATCTTCGAAGGTGAGTGGGTAACAATTAGCTACACTTTTTTTCTTCACTTTACACAACTTGACTAATGTGAAGTACTATTTTTTTTCAAACCAAATGCTAACAGTGATATTACTCCTGCAGAGAATTTGTGGAGACAGAGAAGATTCATAGAGGCCACCCAGAAGATATACCGTCTGAAGATATTAGAAAAATGATTGATGAAGACTTTGCTGATTGGTTACAACAAAAGGTAGAATCAGATATCACTTCTGTTATTGTACGCAAGTAAAATATTATTGTCCTATGAGTAGATAAGAGTTAAGAGTGAAGTTTGGGACCATCATACAAAGAGTCATTAGTTATGGAATATCATAACAAGATTATGGCAGTTCACACTTAGCAGTACTGAACGAATAAACATAACTTAATGGAAACATTATAAGCATCACATCACTCATTCTTTCTATCATCATGAATACAGTACCTTCACTTCCTTAGTAACATAATAATGAAAAAACACATGTGCAGACTGATATGAATATACACAAAGATTATTGCACACCACATCCCGAATTTTACTGTCATATGAGTAACATATTGTTGTTGTTCTTTACAGGTTCTACTGGATGATGGATCAAATTTCAGCAAGAAGATAAGTGCATTGGCTAAAATGCCAAATAAGTGGGGGATGCGTTATAAAGGTTTTGTTATCAATGGTTTTCGATTCCATACTATTAGTCGTGAGAAAAAACGCAAGACACAAAATAGTGGGGTAGTAAACAAGTCAAATGAGGGCATTAACTACTATGGCAGATTGTCTGATATAATAGAGTTATCATATGGAGATGGTTACAAAGTGGTGCTATTCAAGTGCGACTGGTATGACGTACACCACAATGCAGGTATTAAAACAGATGACTTTGGATTCACTCTTGTGAACTTCTCTCGGTTGATACACACAGGAGAAGAAATAGAGCATGACCCATTCGTTTTTTCTTCTCAAGTTGAGCAAGTATTTTATGTGGAAGATCCAAAATTTAAAGGATGGCATGTCGTTTCAAAAAAGAAACCAAGAGATCTATTTGACATGGGTATTGAAGAACCTTCTAATGATGCAGTTTAGTACTGATCCTGCACTATATTGACATTTAGTTTGCACCTTATGTTTTATTTACCACCGTGAAAAACTATCTATCAAATTTACTTCACAATTGTTGCACATTCATATTCATATCAGGCTAATAAAGACCAGTTTTGCTAGTCACTCAAGTCATCAGGTGGTCATATGATTTTGATCACAATTTGATATAGATCTGTGCAGCGTCCTAGCCATTATGGTCCAAGATATCATATATCCGGAAAAGAGTCAAATGCTACAGAGGAGAGATATCGCACTACATAATAGTTCAAAAGGGAAGAAAGTTCTGTTTTCTTGCCAGACCGGGGAAAGCCTGGTTAAAAGATATACTAAATTTCTTGTGACTGAAAAATCTATGTCAATTTAGAGGATCTTTCAATTAAAAATGTTAACAAATTCACAAGCGAATGAGAGTGACAAACCCGGCTGTAACTACGTGGAGACTCAGTAAAACATGAGGAAATGAAATACTTACACCTAAATATTTATTACAGAAGGTGAAGGTGGTTGAAGACAGATTTGGTCACATTTATCTTTTTTAGTGTTGTACCAAAGTACATTTGTAAGTATTAACCATTTTATGTATAATCACTGAAATTGTACTTCAAAGTTCAGCAATAAATTCATACAAAGAACACATGTAGTAACTGAGAGGCTGAGCCTTCCGTTTTAGACCAATTTAATTACATGATACAATAGTGCAGTTGGCAGTTTCTATTTTGTATTTCGTGAAGAAAGAAAAACAGGGTGAATTTGGGGATCTTTTGCCCACCTTATTCAAGTATTGACACTGCTCAATCCCATAGTAAAAAATTCTTTGAAAAATCTCAGTATTGCTTCAAAAAAAAAAAAAAAAAATCGACGTCGGCTACCACCAGAACGAGATGTACTTAATTTTTCACAGATCTGACGTAAAGGAAGAACATAAATTTACCTACATGTGTCTCGGAGGTGGTCGCTGAGCTAACGGACTGCAGTTCGTCTCCGAGCGGCTCCTTGCGGATGGACGAAGATACCCGGCGACGCCTCGTCTGCCGTCTACATCTACGAGCTGCCGCGATTGAGACGGCTGAAGAAGGTACACCATCCAGCATCCGCCATCCCCAGGTACGAGCTGCGGAGCTCGAGACGGCAGAAACAGCTGCGCCACGCCGCCGCCCGGGAAGCGCCCCCTCCAGGTCCAGCCTGCCGCGCTCGAGGCGGTCGAATCGGCCGCGCTCACCAGGTCCAGCCTGAACGGCCAGCGGCGGGAGGAGCTGCGGTCTGTGTGATGTGAAGGTACCTTGAGGCACGGTGGCGCGGCCGAGGAAATTGCTGCTTCATCTCCTCCGCCTTCCATCCTCTGCTCCGACAGAAGAAAATCAGAGTATGAAAACAGAGGAGGCGTGCGATACTGGAACCGCCTGCGAGGTCACGGAGAGTTGGAGACCATTGGTCGTGGTCGTGCACGTGTATGCCGGGCTCCACGTCGTGTACGCGTGTCCAATGTTCTTACCTTTTTCTTTTAGTTATAGACGTAGACTAAGTGCACCTGAGCACACACGTGACCGTTTATTGAAAAAATTGAAATTATAAATTTAAGTGTCAGAAAATTCAAATGTTTCTTCTGGATGCATATCCCTGTTCTCTATGCATCAAATTTTCCGGTGAAAAGAAAGGGAAACACTTTGATTCGCATCCTCCGGTTTGTATGTGCGACACGCGTTTGTATGGTCCCGCATATGACCCGTCCCATCTTATCTCTTTTCCCGACCGCTCGTTTTATTCATCCGTGGCCTTCCTCTTCCATGTCATGTAGCTTGTCCCGTCCTCGGCCACGGCTGACCTTGTCGGTGCTGACATCTCTACCGATCGGGAAGCGGAGCGTTTTCCATTCGTGAGTTAAATACTAGCATGGCATATTGTTGTAAAGGATTATCCTGTGGGTAAAGTTTTGTAGACGAAGGAAAAAGTTTTGCCTTATCCATTAATTAAAAATAAGGTGCCCAATTAATGCGCAGAAAACGGAGCGAAAACTATACAACAACACAACAACATAGGGTCGAACCCACTTCAAACCCGAGGACCAGGTCGAACACAACACACTACTCCGCCAATAGCAAACGACCTCACACCACTATTGGAGAGAAAGCGTCGTGACTCCTATGGGAGTAGCAGACATGGGACGCCTTATAGTCGACATTGCAGGAAGTAGGGAGCCGCCGCCAGCTAACCTGGACCTGGGTAAACCCTTCTGTCTCACCGCCGGTACTACCCCTCCGTCTTAAAGTTGACTAAATGAAAAATCACACACAAGTCCTCATCCTTTGCATGAAACACCCTGAAAAGCGCTGAAGAAACACCATGAAGTCCTTCAGCTCAACCTGTCGAGGGGCTACCCCCGAGTAGGGGTAAGACATGTGATAAAACAGAGATCAAAGTACTGTTAGCCGGGTAGGCGGCTACTCGGGTATCTGTATCTGGTAGACGCTACTCGGTGATAAGTGACGAAGGCCAAGAAAAGATAATAACTTGATTTACTTGTATTCCCTGGCCGCCGCCCTTCATTCTGCCCCGGCCGCCGCCTTGCAGCCCCCCTCCCCAAGCCCCATTCTACCTGCCCGGCCGTCCAAAGAGAGCTCAAGCTCCTTGCCCCCAGCTTCTGCAGCTCGAGGTACTCGTTGGGAGATGACCATGGCGGCGACAGAACCTTAAACACACTAGTAGAAACAGGACCTTTCTTCAAGGGTCCAAAATGCCATTCATCCCGGTTTTCTTACGAACCCGGAAGAATGCTATGCATTCGTCCCAGTTCGTTTGGCCATGGCTGTGTATAGGCTTCTTGGAGCATGGATCCCGGTTGGGGACGGAGCATTCGTCCCGGTTCGTGGCTAGAACCGGGACAAATGCTCTGTCAGACGCCACGTGGCCAGCGCAGGGGCATTGATCCCGGTTATAGCCACGAACCAGGACGAATGTCCCTGTCCCTATATATACCAGCCACCCAGCCCCTTGTCTCATCTTTTTTTCTGCTAGGAGGATGTGAGAGGTGGTTCCAGTCTTTGTGTATCTTTGCTATGCACACGAGGTATTCGACGAAATAACCGAGCCACACAAAATGATATCCTCGATCGAGGTTAGAATTCTTATTATTTTCATCTATAATTGATACACAAATATTATATTTATTGATGCAGATGGATGCACGGCAGCGATGGATGTACGGTAACCGACGTACTTCCGAGTATATGGCAGGCCTGAATGAATTTCTCGATGTAGCTCATGCGAACAAATATAATGGCTTTATGTGTTGCCCATGTGTTGATTGTCGGAACGTAAGGGGGCACTCTTCCTCGAGAGTCCTTCACGGCCACCTACTTCGGAGAGGTTTCATGGCCAGCTATAATTGCTGGACCAAGGATGGAGAAAAAGGGGTTGTGATGGAAGAAAATGAAGAAGAAGAAGAAGAAGATGGTCCTTTGTTCCCTGAATACGGTGATACTGCAATAGAAGTCAATGCAGAAGAAGGAGGTGATCAAGAACGGGCATCAGATGAGCCCGATGATGATCTTGGCCGAGTTATTGCTGATGCAAGGGAAGACTGTGAAAGTGAATTGGAGAGGTTGAAGGTGGACAACACGTTACAGGATCACAAAAAGTTGTTGTACCCAAATTACGAAGATGGCAGCCCAAAGCTCGGTACCACACTGGAGTTGCTGAAATGGAAGGCACAGAACGGTGTGACTGACAAAGAATTTGAGAGTTTACTTCAACTAATGAAGTCGAACCTTCCAAAGGATAACGAATTTCTTGACAGTACGTACGAAGCAATGAAAACTCTCTGCCCGCTAGGATTAGATGTGCAGAAGATACATACATGCATTAATGACTACACCCTCTACCACGGTGAGAAGTACGAGAATTTGGATGAATGTCCGGTATGCACTGCACTGCGGTATAAGATCAGACCAGATGACCCTGGTGATGTTGACGGCGAGCCCCCCCCCCCCCCCGTAAGAGGGTTTCTGCAAAGGTGATGTGGTATGCTCCTATAATACCACGGTTGAAACGTCTGTTTAGAAACAAAGAGAATGCTAGGTTGTTGCGATGGCATAAAGAAGACCGTAAGAAAGACGAAAAGTTAAGACACCCCGCTGATGGATCGTAGTGGAGAAACTTATGGTTTGGTCTAAGTACAGATGGCTTTAATCCTTTCGGGGACTAGAGCTCCAGACATAGCACCTGGCCCGTGACTCTATGTATCTACAACCTTCCTCCTTGGTTGTGCATGAAGCGCAAGTTCATTGTGATGCTAGTGCTCATCCAAGGCCCGAGGCAACTTGGCAACGACATTGATGTGTATCTAAGGCCATTAGTGGAAGAACTCTTACAATTGTGGGGAAAACCAGGTGTACGTGTGTGTGATGAGAACGAACAAAAGCCATTTGACCTACGGGCGTTGCTTTTCGGAACCATCAATGATTGGCCTGCTCTTAGTAACATTTCCGGACATACAAACAAGGGATACAATGCATGCACATACTGTTTAGATAAGACTGACAGTGTATATTTGGATCAATGTAAGAAGTTTGTATACGTGGGGCATCGTAGATTTCTTCCGATCAAGCATCCCATAAGAAATAAAGGAGGAAAGCATTTCAGAGGTGAGGCAGATACCCGGAAAAAGCCTGACCACCATAGTGGTAATGATGTATTCAATATGGTCAAGGACCTAAAAGTAATCTTTGGGAAGGGTGATGGCAGCCAACCTGTTCCGAACGGCCCTGATAAGCGCGCACCCATGTGGAAGAAGAAATCTGTATTTTGGGACCTACCCTATTGGAAAGTTCTAGAGGTCCGCTCTTCAATCGACGTGATGCACGTGACAAAGGATCTCTGCGTCAACCTGCTACGCTTCCTGGGCGTGTATGGGAAGTCAAAAGATACGCCAGAAGTACGGGAGGACCAGCAACGTACAAAAGACCCAAGAAACAAGCACACGGATACAAGGAGCCATTACTTAAGCAGCTACGCTCTTACCAAAGAAGAGAAGGAAATATTTTTTGAAGTCCTTTACAGTATCAAGGTGCCGTATGGCTTCTCGTCGAATATAAAGGGGATAATAAACATGGCAGAGAAAAAATTCCAAAACCTGAAGTCTCATGACTGCCACGTGGTTATGACGCATTTGTTTCCGATTGCATTGAGGGGGCTTCTACCGGAAAATGGTCGAGTACCCATTATGAAGCTATGTGCATTCCTCAACGCAATATCTCAGAAGGTAATCGATCTAGAAAGTCTAGCAAGATTACAGAGGGATGTGTTCTAGTGTCTTGTTAGTTTTGAGTTGGTGTTCCCACCATCCTTCTTCAACATTATTACTCATCTCCTGGTTCACCTATGTGAAGAGATTCATATTCTCGGTCCGGTATTACGCAATATGTTCCCCTTTGAGAGGTTCATGGGAGTCTTGAAGAAATATGTTCATAACCGTGCTAGGACAGAAGGAAGCATCTCGAAGGGCTATGGAACAGAGGAGGTCATTGGGTTCTGTGTTGACTTTATTCCTGGCCTTAAGACGATTGCTATTCCTGAATCGCGGCATGAGGGGAGACTGAGGGGAAAAGGAACACTGGGAAAGAAAACAATGATACCCAGGGACGGGCATTCTTTCACTAAAGCACACTACACAGTTCTACAAAATTTCACCTTCGTGCCTCCGTATCTCCAGGAACACAAGAATATTGTACGCTCCAAAAACCCGGGGAAGGATGACTCATGGATTAAACGCAAACACATGGAGACTTCCGAAAGTTGGTTGCAAACACATCTTATAAATGACACCACTGTTGAAGATCAGCTGTACATGTTGGCCGGTTCACCATCTTCGACTATTGGGAGTTTTCAAGGGTACGAGATAAATGGGAATACATTTTGCACGAGCGCCCAAGATAAGAAGAGAACAAACCAAAACAGTGGTGTCCGCTTTGATACAACAAACGAGAATGGAAAAAATAACACATACTATGGTTACATAGAGGAGATATGGGAACTTGACTATGGACCTTCTTTTAAGGTCCCTTTGTTCAAGTGCAATGGGTCAACCTAAATGGAGAAGGGGTAAAGGTAGACCCGCTATACGGAATGACAACAGTGGATCTCAACAATATTGGTTACAATGACGAACCGTTCGTCCTAGCCAATGATGTGGCTCAGGTCTTCTATGTGAAGGACATGTCCTCTAGACCGGAAAAAGAAAAAAATAAGCAAACAAATACATCATACGATTAGCCGAAGCGTCACATAGTTCTTTCAGGGAAAAAAAACATTATGGGAATCAAGGATAAGACAGACATGCAGAAGATTATAATAAGTTTGTTGAAATTCCGCCCTTCACAGTGAAAGCTGACCCAACCATCCCGTTAAATAATGAAGATGCTCCATGGTTACGGCCGAAGCGATCATAAGCAAGGGACATAGGGTTCATGGACCATCTCTACACGAAGAAAATTCAGAAGAATAGATAGGGATGTTGTTGGTGATGTGTAATAATAAATGTGGAATACGACAGTTCTGTTGAAAAAGTGTTCACAAAAAATTGCTATCTCCTTCTAACATTCTAGGGTTTCGGTTGAAATGACGGGTGTTATGGCCAAATACATGGCATAGTTTGTTATAATGAGCCCATATTGCACAGAAACATGCATCTTGGAAGCACGGACAATGTTGACGTAGGAAGTTTTTTTAACTGAATAAAAAAAAACCATTTTCCATTTTCGGAGTGTCAGAAATGTTTTTTTTTGCGAAGGACCTACCACAGACATGTTGCAAAACTTGGGGAATTAATTTTTTAAACATGCTAGGACATGTGATATGCAGAAATAAACAATTTGTCGTCTAAGAAAACATTTCCTTGCACCTTTTTTGAAAATCACAAGTTTCAGTTATTCCAGCAAATGGGACGAGCACTACGGGTATGGAGATGGGCTGGTTCTGATTCAATTTGATGAATTGTTTCAGTTATTCCAGCAGAAGGCCCTCGACAAATCTATCGTTAGTGCTTATTGTCTGTAAGTACTTATTTCTCTAATTAAGTCCCTAACTAGCTCACCTTGTTCATTGCATTCATATATATAGTACTAATTATATTATAATTGCAGAATGACGATTCTCAAATGCAAAAGAGGACAAATCTATGATATTGGGTTCATTGACCCATATTTTTTAATCATAAGACTCTTGAGCTATCTCCCAAGGATACATAAGATAACCTTCTGAGGGAAATAAGGTTTCAAGAAAACCGACGAGAAATACTATTTCCTTACAACTTCGGGTGAGGGATACTATGTTGTACACATTCTGTTTTCCTTACTCGATGTTCAGTGTATAATTGATGAGTTATGCGTGTGTAGCTTCCACTTTATTCTGTTAATCTTCCAAGTTGACAAAGAAAAAAGTACTGGTAATGGACCCAAAACGTAGACCCCTTGCGCTCTGGGCGGACATGCAGGAAATGATCCAGCGGTAATTTCAATCTTTATATATGGCACTATATCGACTACTTTGTTTCATTTTCGGATATCAAGTAATTAATAACTCGTTTTATTCTTTTTCTTTCTCGGGCAGCGCTTGGAAGAGGTTCACAAGAAAGGCCAGGGGTGAATGGAAATCAGATCTTACATTTGAAATTGTGCAAGTAAGTACTACTATCTAGATCTGCGCATCTCCTTAATTCTAGTTTCTGAAGGGAATATGCCCGAGAGGCAATAATACAGTGTTTATTATGTTATTCCTTGTTTATGATAGATGTCTATTTATCATACTAGAACTATATTAACTAGAAACGTTGATACATGTGTGATTAATAAACAAACCAATGTTCCTAGTGAAGCCTCTCTTTTATCTAGCTCGTTGATTAACGGATGATCAAGGTTTCCTGATCATAGACATTGGATGTTGTTAATACCTCGATCATGTCATTAGGAGAATGACATGATTAACTTAGACCCTAACTAAGTATAACAATACGATCAAGTCATTTAGTTTTGTTGTTATGTCTTACATTCGGAGTAACATTGTTCTTTAGACCATGAGATCATGTTAATCACTAATACCGAAAGAATGCTTTGATAACATCAAACGTCACACCGTAACAGGGTGACTATAAAGGTGGCATTAGGTATTCAGAAAGTGTTAGTTGAAGCTCATGGATCAAGAATGGGATTTGTCCATCCAATATGACAGAGAGATATACTCAGGGCCCTCTCGGTGATATCACATCTACACCGCTTGTAAGCACGTGATATGATCACAAGGATGTTATATCACGGGAACGAGAAAAGAGTACTTGTCGGATAACGAGATCAAACAAGGTATGGTGGATACCGATGATCGGATCTCGGGCAAGTAAAATATCGCGAGACAAAGGGACATAGTTACGATGTTGAAAGGTTCACACGATCACGAGAGTCATCTTTGAATATATAGGAGTCATCACGGATCTCCAGATCCCGCTGTTGATTATTGATCGGAGAGGAGTCTCGATCATGTCTATATTATTCGCGAACCGTAGGGTGACACACTTTCCCACTCCCTTTTCCCTCCACCCGCTGCTCCATTCCATGGTCTCCGGCTTGGTAAAGCCCTGACCGTGGGATTCTTCACCACCACCACGCCGTCGTGCTGCTGGAGTTCCGCGGGGATCCTCTACTTCTTCTACCCGCTGGATCGAGGGAACGTAACTCTTCATCGAGCTGAACGTGTGACCGATTACGGAGGCACTGCCGGATTGTGGTGCACTTCTTCTCGCTCGGGATCGGCGTGAGTACAACTACGCCAACAACGAGATTTTATCTCGTACCACTTTGAGTCTTTGAGGGTATGTTATCTCAAGACTCTCTTTCTCCCCGTTGCCTTTCATCTCATAGATTAGATCTTGGCCATTCGGATTTATCCGCGTAGGAAAATTTTGTTTTCTATGCAACGTACCCTTCAGTTTTGATACCATTATCATGGCCGGTTGATTATTATTTTGATTGAAACCATGTTCAAGTAAAGTGCTTGCAACAGGAAGACGGGAATACCTTGTGTGGATACTACGTCTGCGAGTTCATTCGTCAGACGACATGTCCCAAGGGCAGAGATTTCAACAAACTTCATGTACATTAGTCGTCAATTTTTCTTATTACTATCTATTTTAGTTACTTAGTTTCATTAATATATATTGACCACTCTTCTTTATATTAGATCGAATGGCTCCGGGACGGCCTTCTACCAAGGGACCGCATATGAGCAATTCAGGAGGAAAATGCGGGCTTCTTAGATGCAGAGGTCCTAAATGTAAATGGAGAATACTATCGCGCTTGGGAATAAACTTGATTTTGTAATTCATTCACCGGTCATGTAATATGCTCGACATACTTTGATTCTGTAACAGAAGTGTTCTTCTTTTGCTATATGTATGCATTACTTATTCACTCGTGGGATCCGAGAGGTTCGGGGAGGGGCCACCGAGGCTCCTCTCTTCTCGTGGGATCCGGGAGGTCCGAGGAGGGGCCACCCGGACTCCTCTCTTCTTGTGGGATCCGGGATGTCCGGGGAAGGGCCACCGGGCTCCTCTCTTCTCCTTGGATCCGGGGAGGGGCCACCGGGGCTCCTCTCTTCTCATGGGATCCGGGAGGTCCGGGGAGGGGCCACCGGGAGGTCCGTGGGGATCACAAAAAAAGGAAAACAATAAACATAAAAAATAAAAACTCTGTCGCGGCAGAGAAAAAGGCCAAATTGATGCCGCGGCAGAAGGGGCATTCATCCCGGTTCGTGGGAAGAACCGGGACGAATAGTCCCTTGCCATCGTGGCACGCGCCCTTCCACGTGGGCCACCCGAGGCATCCCAGGTGCTGGTACAACCGGGACGAATGGGTTTGGGCCATTTGTCCTGGCTGGCCCATCCCGGTTGCACAACCGGGATGCATGGGGCTTACCAACCGGGATGGTTGGCCCTATTTCTGCTAGTGACAAGGCATCCCCTAGTTACATCTCGTAGCAATGTCATCCCCATCACCGGAATCGAAGTAAGTTTCCATATATCCTCGGATTCCAACCGATTTGTGTGCTTAATTCTTATCCATCTGATTTAAGTACCCATTGTATCATGGTAGGTGCAGTGGGAACCATGCTTTTGAATTAAAAATTGTTGTGGAGGCATTTTTCAGTACAAGTGTTGATGGTAGGAAGAATTATGTGAAGGAAAGGGCTTTGATTTGGACGACAGACATAGAGAACTTCCGCCTTGATGCACTAACATGTCAGCTAGCTTTAGAAGTGAACATTGGCAGCAATCAATGGGTGTCAGTTTGGTATTTTGACAAGGAGTTGGGGCAAGATGTCCGCCTATTGCATGATCAGCAGTCCAACTTGATGTTTGAGATGTATGCAGCCGAGATGACAGTACCGCTTAGTGTGGTAGTGGTGGATGTATCAAATGCTGTTGAAAAAATGTAGAATTTGTTTCTATTAATGTTGTGGCTGCTGATGATCCATTGGTTATGGGCACTCAAAATTGCTCAAATAATGATCATCCTGCATCAACTACATCAACTCAGCCTGCACCGCCTCCTATAGCTGAGAGTGGGGCATCAGGATTGGAACGCATAGAGATAAACAAAAACTTTTCTACGCGGTACTTCCAAGATCTATCCGAGGTAGAAGGCCACGAGGATTACCACTAGACGCGCAGGTGCGGATTATCGATGAAGCACGTTGATGCACTGTAGTCCCACGATCCGATCCAGCCGATCAAATCCCGCGATCGTCGAAGTGCTGATCGTACATCACTTCTACCGGTATCCACACGTACGAGGAGGAGCACTGACGGTGGACTGCTAGGTCCGGTGCGGCGGCTGGACTGAGTGGGGCTAGGGTTCCCAACGCATGGGGGTGGAAAACCTGTGCACGCTGGGCAACCTGCGCCCCTCTTTATATAGAGAGTGGGAGTGGGCCTCACAACGCTTGTGGCCCATTCCCTCTATGAGTCCAACTCCCTAATTCAGTCCATTTCTGGTTCGGGTCCAACCTGACCAATATATTTGCTCCCTCTCTTAAGTGTGCGACCCTGCAAGCTCATGGCGACTTGGACACGATTGGAGTCCGACTCCCAATCGATCAACCGGTAGTGGCTCCTAGCAGAACGTGCCGACTCCCAAGTCCCATAGACTCATGACGACATACCTTACAATGTGACTTTCATCTGAGTCCCTTTTGCCTCACGATATACCTTGTCGAACTATAGGCGAATTATCGTCATCCCTTAGATAGCTCAATTCTCTTCTCGGTCCATGATATATGATCCATCTGACTAACTTTTAGTTAATAGACCCAGTTAACACTTAACCGAGTCACGCGTGGCTATGCTTCCGGAATCATATCACTCGAGAGGGCCCAGAGAATATCTCTCCATTTGGAGGGGTAAAATCCTATCTTGATTATCCACATCACGCAGCTTGCTTCTCATTCGACCCGAACTCTGCCTTTATAACTGCCTTGTCACGGAACAACGTTTGAGATAACCTAAGTCGGTGATCCACAACTCGGATTGTGCGAAAACCTCAGTGTCTAAGGATTACATTGATTGAGACATGCAAATGACGACTTACTCGTTGCATCTCAATATGGGTCAGTCTGACTTGCTAAACTCTTTAGCCGAGTCTGTGAACGTTGGAATGGCATCGCCATGCCCATGACAAGTGGAACCGAGCCATCAGCCAACACTCACATTAGTCTAGGGTGTGTGTCCAACACAACCTTAATGACCAAGGACAATTTAGCACGAACAACATGAATACATAGTTCCACAATCGAATCAAATATTCAATGACATATATCAGATGTTCAAAACAAGGACGACTATAACTTTATGAATATATTGGGAATTACATCATACATGATTGCCTCTAGGGAATATTCCCAACAATCAGAAGTTGGAAGTACAAGCCAATCCAATACGACACATGCTGACCAACCACAACAACCTACAAATCCTTCCGCTGATCCGTTTGATAACGAGGAGGAGTATGTGGGAGTTGATGATGAGCACCTCGTAGGTGTTAGCATTCCTGATTTTTTTTTGAACCATCGGTTGTTGCACCTGGAAGGAAGCATCTCATTCATCTGTAGATTATATGGATGCGGCTGATGTGAAGGATCTCATGCGGTGGGAGGAATAGGTTACTGACAATGTATCTTGACTACAATGTTTCCAATGATCCATATAATGTTGACATTAAAGTGGGGGTTATGTTTCCTGACATGGTAACATTTAGAAAAGCTATAAGGCATCATGCCATTGTAGCAGACTTTGAGATGGGAAAAGTGAGAACTGATTCTACTAGATTCATTGCTAATTGCTCATATCCTGATTGACCTTGGCGCATTCACGCTTCAAAATTGCATGATCAACAAGTTGTCATGGTATTTCTTCTCTTTCTAGTTGTCATAATTATTTTTTTCCCTTTCTCTTATGGTTGTTATAGTGTACATTATATATTGTTTGTTTTTTCTTATTTTTGTCCCTTTATCTTATTTTTGTCCCTTTCTCTTATGGCATATAAAAAGAATCCCCTTTGAGCATGATTGCCCTACTACAAAGCTTGAAGATAGCAAAATGGCAACACAAGGTTGGGTTGCAGAGAAGCTTGCAGATTGGGTGAAGAAAAACCCAGGAGAGGGTGCAAAGGCAGCTAGAACAAAGTTGGAGGCTAATTTCAACTTTCAGCTGAAATATTCGAAGGCTTGGGCAGTGATACGTCATAAACGTATCCCTAATTTCTGATGTTCCATGATTGTTTTCATGTTATTTCCCACATGTTTGGTATACATTTTATGTCATTTTTATCGATTTTATGGACTAACCTATTGACAAGATGTCACAGAGCCAGTTCGTTGTTTTCTGTTGTTTTCAGTTTAAGAAAAGTTTTTCTGCAAATATTCTCGGAATTGGAAATTTCGAAGCTTGGAAGTCTTAGAATTCCCGAAGGTTCCACCGAGTCCCGAAGAGTCCCGGAGGGGGCCCTCAAGGGCCCACACCATAGGGAGGCGCGCCCCTGGCCTTGACGTGGGTTGGTTTGGGCCCCCAGGCTTCCACCGCTTCTGCCCTTTCGCCTATTCATTTCTGTCAATTTCCCAGCTTTAATTTGTTCACAGCACATGTTATTTATCTTTCACAGAGAGACACCACTAGTGAATTGTGGACCCCGGTCCTTTTTCCTCATACTGATAAACACCTACTGTTTTCATACTGCTCTCATAGTGTTCCTACTGTTTTCCACACCATACGTTTACTCTCTTTGTGTTCAGCAAAACCGTTGAGATTCACAACCTCACTTCAACGTTGGGGGAAAGTATTTTGATTGTGTTGTGTAGGTTCCACGTTGCTGCTGAACCGGTAGTGCGCCCTGCCACCTCAGCTGCATCAACCTTCAGAGATTGCTTGTCCTCCTACTAGTCTATTCAACCTTGGTTTCTTTTCTCAGGGAAAACTTGTTGCTGCACTCTTCACACCTTGTACTTGGGGTCTACCAGCGTTAGTCATCAAAAAAGTTTTCTGGCACCGTTGCCGGGGAGGAAGAGAATTTCTGCAAGGGGAGCCTCTCACTTCCAATCACTTTACTTTTTTTTTGTTTTGCTTAGTTTATTTTATTTTGTCTTGTTTGCTTCTTGATACGTCTCCAGCGTATCTATAATTTCATATGCTCCATGATGATATTATGCCGATTGCTACATGTTTTCTCCCTTCTTTATAGCATTTTTACACGTGTTCCGGGACTAACCTATTAACAAGATGCCAAGTGTCAGTTCCCTATTTTCTGCTGTTTTTTATTTCAGAAAAGTTGTTCTAGAAATATTCTCGGAATGGGACCCCACAAATCCCGAAGTTCATATTTCCCCGGAAGCATCTAGAAGACCTAAGAGGAGTCGAAGACGGGCATCAGGGGGCCCACACCATGGGGCGGCGCCCCCCTTGGCCGCGCCAGGGGGTGGTGTGGGGCCCCCTAGGGCTCCACCTCCTTTGCCCTTTCGCCTATTTATACTCCCCGAGGAAAAACCCTAAACACATCGACCTTTTCCACAAAATACATCTGTAGCTCCGCCACCGCCACCGACAAGTTTCGGGGGACAGATCTCTGTTCTGGTACCCTGCCGGGATGGGGAAGTGCCCCGGAACCCATCTCCATCGACTCCACCGCCATATCCATCGCCGTTGCTATCTCCTATGATGAGGAGGGAGTAGTTCTCCCCTGAGGCTGAGGGCTCTACCGGTAGCTATGTGGTTCATCTCTCTCTCCCATGGTGTTCAGCCCTACGCAGTGATTAGTGTTCGTTATTTGTTATGAGATCTCCGTAAACGCTTTGATCACGATGTAAAGGTGACAGTATGTGCACCGTGTGGTTTAGCATTATATTTATTTTTTATGTTGGATAACCCTATGAAATTGTGGTGTTTGCGTGGGACCATCTGGGTCCCATGGTGATAGCATGGGGGGCTTACTTGGTTGGGAAAGTGCTTACTCTGAGGAGTGTTGTTAAAGCCCTACGCATGTATTGGTGCTGTTATTCGACCGGAGAGTGGTTAAGAGTATCATAGTGAAGAGAAGATATTTATGAATTCAATTATGTGATCATTGTTGAAAGTGTCCTCTAGTGAAAGTAGGATCCCTAGGCCTTATTTCCAAGCATTAAAACATCATTTTCCGCCAGTTCTGCTACATGTTTGCTTGCTGCCATTTTTATTTCAGATTGCTATTATCACTTATTATCATCAATATTAATTGCATTTTACTCTCTTTTCGCCGAACTACTGCACCTATATACTTGACAAGTATATTGGGTGTGTTGGGGACACAAGAGACTTCTTGTATCTTGATTGCAGGGTTGCTTGAGAGGGATATATTTGACCTCTACCTCCCTGAGTTCGATAAACCTTGGGTGATCCACTTAAGGGAAACTTGTTGCTTTTCTAAAAAACCTCTGCACTTGGAGGCCCAACATTGTCTACAAGAATAGAAGCATGCGTAGACATCACTTCTATTTATTAAAAACACAAAAAAAATGTGTTCTTATTTTAGTTGTTGCTCTTGTTATTTCGTTGTTATCTTTCATCATGTTGCCTCCTAAGTTTACCTTTAAAGATCTTCCAGGGTGTAGTGGTTCTATACTTGGAAAGGATACCATTAAAGAATTCTTTATTCATGTTAGTCAGCATAAAAAATTAGAGGAAAAAATCCATAGTAGAACTTGCTGCAAATTATGAAACTGCTGCAACTTCTCTAATTCACCTATTAGAAGCTAGGTTTGTTAACCTTTATCCCACATTGCAGCATATGTTCCTCAACTTTAATAATATTAAAGACACCGAGAAAAGAAATTTTATTTAGAAACCATGCTTAAAGAAATTGGAGATGTTGCTATAGAACCTAGAAAAGTGTTTGATCGTTTCAATATGCTAGGCTCATGCGTAGATGTTGTTGGTGCTCTAAAAAATGTTGAACCTGAAAATAAAAATGAAGAGAAAATACCAATTCCCTTTAAATTGATAGCATTGCATGAAGCCCTAGAAAGGAATTTTGACTGGATTGTTCCTGAGAATTTATTTGATGAGAATAGTAAACCTAGAGTAATGCTACATCTACGCAATATATTCTACAGAATTGGGTTACGGACTCATCTGGAGGGCAGACGATTGGTCTCCGGTCCTTAATTCACGGGAGGCACGCGAACTCCAACCAACCTAGGATCACCACGTCTCTCCGTAACCCATGTCTGTAAGAATCATTCCATAGGTCTAGGATTTCCGGTAAACCTAAAAGTTCTAAGAGAGGAGCCTCTGAAACTCACTTAGATAAAATACATTGCATTATTAAGGAATTACCAAACCTCAATTTGGATGCTTCTTCACTTGAAAATAATTGATTTCATTTTTCTGGGCCTAGCTAAAAGGCGTTAAAGAAAAGCACTTATTGGGAGATAACCCATGGTTTTATTTTTTCTTTGTTTTTATTTGTTTTATTTGAGTCAAGGGGTTGTATACTTCTGTAGTAACTCCTTTTTATCTTTCTTTTCATGTTTTAGTAGTGCAAAGTAAAGTTTCTGACAAGAGTTGGAGTTGATTTTTGGATTTCTGCGCATAAAACGGAATTCCGCTGTCCACCGTACAAAATCGTGAAAAATCCAGGAAGATCAGAATGACCTAAAAAAATTGTGCTTATTCCTCGGCTAATTGCTCAACTTTTTGTTATTTAGGTTTTTCGATTTGAGTAACGTAAGTGCCCCAAAAAAATTGTCTTTACAGGCTGTTCTCGTTTTGAGAGATTCTGCCATTTTTCTTGCATTGGCTCTTTTGCGATGTGGAGTGGATTTCTTTACTTCACGAAACATAAGTGGCAGTATATAATGTTTAAAAGTATCAAGAGCACTTGTGTTATACAGAACCCATGGATTTTAATTTGTTGCACTAACCCTCTAATGCGGATTACTGTTTGAGTATGGTGTGAAGGAAGTTTTCAAGTGTCAAGAGAAGAGGTGATATATGTGATCAAGAAGAGTGCAAGGTCAAAGCTTGGGGATGCCCTGTGGTTCATCCAAGCATATTTTTAGAAGACTCAAGCATCTAAGATTGGGGATGCCCAAGTAATCCCCTTCTTCATCAACTATTTATCAGGTCACTTCTCGTGAAACTATATTTTTATGCGGTCACATCTTATGAAGTTTACTTGGAGCGTATGTTTGTTTTTCTTTTCTTTTATTTTGTTTTCCTTTGTTTTCCTTGCTGCTATAATATAATTGGACCTAGCATACTTGTTTGGGAGAGAGACACGCTCCGCTTTTTCGTTTGAATACTTGCTATGCTAGTATTCTTAGTTTTTCTTCTAGTTACTGCAAAAATTCATGTTCAACTCTTGTTTTGATTGCATCTCTTATTCAGAGCTGTTAGTTTTAGTAGTATTATGTGAGTACTCTCATGTTTGATTGCTGTAGCATATAGAGAATTTTTGTTAAAACATATCTTGTATGGTGCTTGTTGGGAAAAGAAACTACTGCTTGAAGTAGAATTTTTAATGGTGCAAGTAGAAGCTTGTATAGACTGTGGCTAGAACTTTTTCATATCATTCTAGATGTTATTTTAGTTTTAAATCCTTGTGGTTATTGAGTAGCATGATTAACCTCAAATAGCTGAGAGTGTTTAATGTGCCATTGAAAGAATCATGAGTTGCTCTTGTCATATTGAAGCATAAATTTGTGGTATTCCCAATTGAATGTTTTATTTGGTTGACTTGGCGCATGCTCACACCATGTTTATGACTATGAACCAGTAACTAATAGACTCTATGATCATTTAGTTTTAGAATTTGTGGTACCACTTATGCTTTGATTAATGATGTTTATGTCGCTATGTATGATTATGACTCTAATGCTCTCTTGATTTGTCGCTCCCAGTCTTTTGCTAGCCTCCACCTGTACTGAGTATGGAATTCTACTCGTGCATCCAACTCCCTAAAACCAAAGTTTTCTCATTGTGTCAACCATACCTACCTATATGTGGTAATTAACCTCCACTCCAAGTAAATTGCTCATGTGTTACCTTTAAAACTTTCAAAATTATTCTGGCTTTGTGTTCCTGTTTTTGCTCATGGGGACGTAAATAGAGAATCTTTATCTCACTTGTTGACTGGATTTCACACCCTAGACTAGTGGCTTCATCCGCTTATCCAATTGATAGAAGAGCTGGCAGCGGGGTGCCCAGCCCCAAATTAATACACACAAACTCTTTTCACTATTTTCCCCCTGATTTATCAGTCAAAACATAATTGTGTAAGTAAAAGAGAAACAGGGATGACCTTCTACACCAGTTGCGTCCTTCACATGGGAGCCGCTCTTGCAAAATCTAGTTGGCTTCTGATGTACTGTATTTTCTGTTTACCATTCCTTGACATTAGCATACATCTCCCAAAATATAGACACTCCTCCATGGTATGTGATTGTTGGCAGGCACCCGAGGATTCGGTTAACATTGTTTGTCTAATATGGATGGGAGGAGTGTTAAACTTTTAATACCTCTATTAATAAAATAAAAGCTCTAGGACATGAGTGATCCATGCTTCCCTCTACGAAGGGCCTTTATTTTACTTTTATGTTGAGTCTCCATCTTCTAACTTTATGCACAGTTGAGAGAGCATTTTTGCCATTCTGAGTTTTATGTGCATTTCTCCGAGAAAAATTATTAACTGATTCATGACGTGATATTGCTTGTTCTCTAATTATTTGTTCTAGTCCTCCTCATGAAACTTTGATGGTGTCCTGGCATTTATGTTTTGCCCCGCTCTTAAGGACTCGCGAAATATCACTTTGCCATGCTTTCTCTATACTTGAAACAAACGTATATCTTTCTTTGCACTGTTATTCATGATCTTTTATTTGAGTTACTTCTCATAATGCAAAGTGATTCTGTGCTTTATTGTTAAAGTTCTATTATCATGTTTGTGTTTAAGTTCTATGATCTGAGCTTACATATGTTTTTACATTATGATGATCAAGTCTATGTTAGTAGCATGTCACCTCAGTAAGTATGTGTTTTTATCGTTTACCTACTCGAGGACGAGTAGGAACTAAGCTTGGGGATGTTGATACGTCATAAACGTATCCCTAGTTTAAGATGTTCCATGATTGTTTTCATGTTATTTCCCACATGTTTGCTATACACTTTATGTCATTTTTATGGATTTTCCAGACTAACCTATTGACAAGATGCCACAGAGCCACTTCCATGTTTGTTCTGGAGATATTCTCGGAATTGGAAAATTCGAAGCCCGGAAGTCTTAGAATTCACGAAGGTTCCACGGAGTCCCCAAGAGACCCGGAGGGAGCCTCAGGGGGGCCACACCATAGGGCGGCGCCCCCTGGGCCGCGCCGTAGGGTGGTGTGGGGCCCCAGGCCTTCACCTCCTCTGCTCTTTTGCCTATTTATTCCCCCCGAGGCATAAACCCTAGATATATTCCACTTCTCCCCGAAAAAAACCCGAGGCCGCCGTCATCGTCATCCCGAGATCGGGAGGGTTCTGGAGCTCTTCCCGGCACCCTGTCGGGAGGGAAATTCATCACCGTAGGGGTCTACACCACCATGCCCTCCTCCGAAGTGATGCGTGAGTAGTTGTTCCCTGGACTACGGGTCCATAGCATTAGCTAGATGGTTGTTCTCTCCACCTTGTACCACATGTTTAGATCTTGTGAGCTGCCTAACATGATCAAGACCATCTTTATGTAATGCTACATGTTGTGTTTGCTGGGATGTGATGAGTGTTGAATGACATGTATTTTTATTATCAATCTATCATCATATCTTCATGCCTATATTATGTATGATCTTGCATGCTCTCCGTTATTAGTAGATGCTCTGGCCAAGTATATGCTAGTAACTCCAAGAGGGAGTATTTATGCTCGATAGTGGGTTCATGCCTCCTTTGCATCTATGCTTGAGTGACAGAAACGTGAAGGATGGAGGATGTGTTGTTGCCATTAGGGAGAAAAAACAATGCTTTGTCTAAGGATGATGTTATTGTTTACATTACACACTTTGCTTACTACAATTATCTGTTGCTTGCAACTTAATACCCAATGTTTGTTCGGATGATATTCAGAGGGTGGATTATTAGTCATACATGCAGTTGGATAACGGTCTATGTATTTTGTTGTAATGCCCGCATGCATCACATAGTAATCTTTATGTCTTGCATATGCACTACGGTGCAGCCTTCATTTCTGTCAATTGCCCAGTTGTAATTTGTTCACACCACATGTTATTTATCATTCACAGAGAGACACCACTAGTGAACTATGGACCCCGGTCCTTTTTCCTCATACTGATAAACACCTACTGCTTTCATACTGCTCTCATATTGTTCCTACTATTTTCCACACCATACGTTTAATCTCTTTGTGTTCAGCAAAACCTGTGAGATTGACAACCTCACTGCTACGTTGGGGCAAAGTAATTTGATTTTGTTATCTAGGTTCCACGTTGCTGCTGAACCGGTAGTGCGCCCTGCCACCTCAGCTGCATGAACCTTCAGAGATTGCTTGTCCTCCTACTGGTCGATTCAACCTTGGTTTCTTTTCTGAGGGAAAACTTGCTGCTGCACTCTTCACACCTTGCACTTGGGCTCTACCAACGTTAGTCATCAGGCAGGTATGAGGATAGTCTAGACCAAATGTATGGTAAATATGAGGACAATTTTTAGTTGGAAAGCAGAAATCAAGAAGAGGTTCCCTTCCACTATAGTTGAAATTGACTTGGTGAAGAAAAAAGACAAGGACTATTTCAACAAAGTATTTGTAGCATTCAAACCATGCATAGATGGTTTATTAGCTGGTTGTCGGCCATACATAGGAGCTGATGCAATGGCGCTGAATGGAAATTATGTGGGTAAATTGGTATCAGATGCTGCAGTAGATGGACATAACTGGTTGTATTATGTAGCATATACTATATTTGATTCAGAAATAAAAGAGAACTGGATATGGTTTATGCAACAACTACGTAGGGTTGTCCACAAGGGCTGGTAATTTCTACTAATGCTTGCAAAGGACTAGAAGTTAAAGTTGATGAAGAAATTTCCCGAGTGCGAATATAGAGAGTGTGTGAGGCACTTGTACCAGAATTTTATGAAGAAATTTAATGGTAAAGTGTACACAGACCATTTGTACCCATCAGCTAGGGGATTAACAGAGCACAGGTTCAGATGGCATATGGAAAAGATATTTCAGGCTGGTCCAAAGGCCATTGAGTTTCTTGAGACTCACCACAATAGGATCTCGGATAGGTGTGCATTTGGTGTGGAAAGCAAGGTTGATTATCTCACTAACAGCATTTCTGAAAGTTTTAACAAGCAAATCAAAGAGTTCGAAGGCCTGAACATTTGTAAGCTGCTAGATAGAATTATAGAGCTAATAATGTTGAAGTTCAATGGGAGAAGGCATGTTGGTAGGATTTTGGCCGGTTACATCTTGCGTGATGTTCTCAAAAGGCTCAATGCACTTAGCACGGCAATTGGGCCGCATAAGGTTGCATGGAATACTGAACATGAGGCAGAAATCACACTATATGATGTGAAACCATATGACCAGAGGCACACAGCTGCAAAAGGGAACATGTTCTTGTCGGGTATACCAAGTTTCTCGGAAGCCTTGTATTCATACATTGACTTTCATCTGTTCTATGAGGGGCGCCAGAATCGAAAACTTTGTTGATGGTTATTACAACGTGTCAAAGTTTCGGGGTGCTTATGCTAAGGCAATGCCGACCATGACTGATAAGACACAATGGGAGCAAGTTGATCTCGGATACTCGGTTTTGCCACATGTACAAGAGAAAAGGCCGGCTGAGAGGACTACAAAACAAAGAATCAAAGGATTCCTTGAAGACCCAGGCAGGAAAGTGGTGAAATTCAAGAAATGTGGTGGGACGGGCCACTTTAAAAAAAACTTGCAAAGAACCGGCACCAATGGAGCTACCGAGTGCTGGTATTGAAGAACCAGCACCACACGAGTTACCACATGATTATATTGAAGAACCAACACCCCAAGAGCTACCACATGAAGATATTTAAGAACCAGCACCAAAGGATCTCACTCCTACTAAAAGGTGTATTTTTGCTCAACTCACTTTGATTCTAAAATTTTAACTCGACTAACTTGGACACTGCTACTGTAACACCCGGGGTTTTCCCCAAATAGAAATTGTTTATTTTCTTTCTCGCATCATGACATCATGCATCATCATGCATTTTAAAAAAAATTGCACACTATTTAAAATTCATCAACTCTTGTGTTCTGACATTTGTTTGTTGCACAAAACAATTCTTTGTATCATTGGCAAAAGCAATTTCTGTGAAAGAAAAAAAAAGGTTTTAAGAGAGCAACAAGCCAGCCCACCACCGAGCCCACCCATCCACCTTTCGGCCCCCAGCCCACCTCCTTCCTCCTCCGTACAGCCGAGCACGAGGGGAGGATGAACCTGTCGCTGTCTTCTTTTTCCTTGAGATACAGATCACCACCTCCTCCACCTGGTCCCCTCCACCCTCTCCCTTATCTACCCCGAGGAACCCCAAACCCTAGCCCCTCTTCCTTCTCCTCCCCAACCGCCGCCGCTCCTCCCCTTTCTGTACCTTCTCCTATGTTCCCCACCTTCTTCTGAATATTTTTCTGAACCGGAGAAGCTCCACCATGGCCGAAAGTTGGAGGTGAGGGTGGGGTTGCTGTGGTCGTCGTCGAGGGCCTCTTCTTGCGGGAATCGAACCGGGGCACATCCAGCTCCCTCTCCGTCTCCTCGGCAGGGTGGGAGAGCCACCAGGATCCCCACGCCATCGTCGTTCGTCGCCGCCCTTTTCATGGCCGTCAGAGATCGATGGCCAGGAACCGCGCGCGCCAACCTCGTCCTTCTCGTCTACAGCATGGCGTCGTCGCCCTCGCGCCATCGACCTCCCCAAGGTGAGCCGCACCCCCAGGTCCTCTTTCCCCTCTCCCCAACCTGCTCTGGGAGCGGCGCCATCGAGCGATGCTCGCAGCAGGACGTCGTCCTCCTTGTTCTGTCCCCGTCCAACTCTCTGAATCGTTGCTGTTCGTAAAAATTCAGTTAACTTTGTCCTGTAGCCTCTCATTCAGACGGATCTCTATCCTATCACAAGCGCGCACTCAGCCCATTGGCTATCCCCTCCGCCCTCTGCTCGGGAGAGCTGAGTTCGATCCCTATCCGGCGCAAATATCCCACCTTTTCCTGATTTTTGCCCCGCGCGCAGCCGGTCCCACCTGTCGGTGACCTTGGTGGCTCGTGCGGATGCCACCCACGCCTCGTTAGCGCCGCGTGGCGCTAGGGCCCGCGGGTCAGCCTCTCTGGCTGGCTGCCTGGTGGTGAAATTCGTCCCAGATCCAGATCTGGATCTGGATAATTCGCACCAAGGCCCCTGGCCTTCTCCATTTCGCACCGGAGCCCCCTCTGCTGTTTTTCCTCACGACCACGTCCCTGCACTTTTCAGAAAAACACCTTAAACTTCAAATGGCTATAACTTTTGTTTTACTAATCCAAATAATGCAAACTTTATGTCTATTTCGATCAGAAAAATGCAAGGAACATTAATATGCCATCCATGCTCATGTTTGCATCTTGTATTGTGCATTTTAGCCTGTGTTATGCCTGTCAACTAAATAACAACATATGGAATGTGTTGGGGTATTAACTAAATATTGCCCATTCCATTTAATATTGTTTAGCTCACCTACTTACTGTTTTGCATGTTAATCAACATTTAATATGATGGCTAGATAAACAACTTAAACCATAATTATTTGTCCGGACTCCGGGTCCGATTAAATTGTCTAAGTTGTAATTTTGCGTTGCATCCCGCATGTCATGCATATAAAATAGGATCATGCTGGATCTTTTGCCGTAGAAGTAATTGCTGCATCCGTTGATTCTTTTAGTGTTTTGCTTCTTCGCGGATAGGACGTTGAGATGATGTGAGCACCGACAAGTTCTTCGGATGTACCTCTACTTGTTGGATTCCAGACAATTATACTCACTTGCTACCTATGTTGCCTTTCCTCACTTGTTACCGATTCTTTCAGTTGTCTTTATGCTAGCCTAGTATTTTTGATACTTGTGTCTCGATCCTATCATATGTTTACCTTGCAGCCATGATATAGCCTTCCTTCCACTTCCTATTAACTCTTGTTTGTTTACCTTGTTGTCCCTCGTGTCGTAGTTGAATGCTTAGATTTGTTTGTGCTCGAGTCTTGTTGTCCTTTGTCGTATCACCTGTTTAGTTGATAGTTGGGTTTCAATTTAATCAACAACATGTTAATGTTTGGGGTAATAATAATTTGATGATAAGGCACCGGCAGGAGGCCCGGCGTGGTTTTGGATCCTGCTAGTGTCGAACTTAGGAAAAGAGTCTTGTCCATTGATCCATGATGAGCGCGCTAACCGCATCCGGGAGGTAGTATGGGACCCCTCGACTTAGACCTGATTTGCAGCTTGTCCGAAGAGCCACACTTAGTTTGGGTGTTCCATTTGCTCATACGCATGAATGGGTGGGCCCCCCATGGTTACTGTTGATGATGATGATGATGCATATAGGGCGAGGCCTGTGGTGCCGGGGGGTGTGGTTTTCACCCTTGCGCTTAGGTTAGGTCGGACTGGCCGGGACCTTATAGCTCCGTGGCTCCTAGGATGGGTTGTAGAGACGGTTTGGGTCGTGTCGAGCCAACCTGAGTTTTAGTTGGTGGCTTGAGTGTGTACGGGTACTGTAGCGCACCCTGCAGGGATGAATCTTCTCGAGAAGCCGTGATGTCCGCGGTTATGTGACGACTTGGTGAAAGTGCTGGCTAACAAGTACTCAGACAACTTACACTTAACAATAATAACTTGACTAGTAATGTAGATTACCTCCACCATAAAAATGAATGTCACCTTAATCAACAGTGTGAGTTTCCTTGGGTTGCTTCCTTAGTAGGGGGTAACACTGGATGGGTATTGTTTGGTGAGTAGTTATAGTTGGTTTTGTCGCGCTCTCTTATCCCTCTCTAATAGCCGGAAGTTGTAGCGTGTCTCTCTAGTTGATAGTGCTGCCCGCTGCCGCTTCTTTGCAATAATCCCTTACTTCCGTTGTACCCAAAGTATTTGTATCTTGTGATGATTGGTTACGCTGGTATCTTGTGAGTATGGTTTATCCACTTGCCAGTACTTAATAGTACTGACCCACGAATCCATTTCGTGGCTGCATATTCCACATTGCAGTCAACAGGTTTGAAGGCTGACGACGTTAGCTTGGGAATCCCTCCGGTTGGCCTGGGCAGGGATTTGGACGCCATCGGTTATCTTCAGGACTCTTAGTCCAATTTGTATCTTGTCCGTAGTCGGACACTATGCTGTTTCTTCCGCTGTCATTTGGATCTTTGTATTGTATTCTTGACTCGCTTGAGTCGTCTTGTATATATCTGTTCTGTTGTTGTTGCAGAATATTCGTGAATTGTTGTAATGTTATCACAAGTGGCAACCTGGAATCGGTTATTATGTGGATTTTGGCGGAAATGCTGAAATCTGCATAGAGCCTGATCCCGGAGCGTCACAAATGGTATCAGAGCCAGGTTTCCGATTCCCAAAGTTGTTTCGATGCGAATGGTTATCGAAGCAACGGGTCCGCAAAGCCTGTAGGATAACCTCGCTAACGGTCGTGTTTCTAGGGTGTCAAAAACTATTTGTGCAAACCTGTTTTGGAAACCTCTCGATAGGATTCTTGTTTGTTCCTTTCCTCCATTCTACTTCTCCTTCTACCTTATTTGTTTTAGAGTCTCTTCCCTTATCTATCTTTCAAAGTGTTAGGATCCTACGTGGGTTGGACGTTCTCTTAGCCTTTAGACCTAATAGGTTCGACCTCCGGAAGATCTCTCAACAGAAGAACATCGTCATCGACGTGAGCAAGAATCTCTTGTTAGTGGTGTCGAGAAGATCAATAAGGTGACCGAAGATTCGATAGCTCCCACCTCTTCTCTCTTACCGGTTTGGAGCGGATTGCGAGGGCGCAATCCCTTTTTAGTGGTGTCGTCTGTAACACCCGGGGTTTTCCCCAAATAGAAATTGTTTATTTTCTTTCTCGCATCATGACATCATGCATCATCATGCATTTTTTAAAAAAATTGCACACTATTTAAAATTCATCAACTCTTGTGTTCTGACATTTGTTTGTTGCACAAAACAATTCTTTGTATCATTGGCAAAAACAATTTCTATGAAAGAAAAAAAAAGTTTTAAGAGAGCAACAAGCCAGCCCACCACCGAGCCCACCCATCCACCTTTCGGCCCCTAGCCCACCTCCTTCCTCCTCCGTACAGCCGAGCACGAGGGGAGGATGAACCTGTCGCTGTCTTCTTTTTCCTTGAGATACAGATCACCACCTCCTCCACCTGGTCCCCTCCACCCTCTCCCTTATCTACCCCGAGGAACCCCAAACCCTAGCCCCTCTTCCTTCTCCTCCCCAACCGCCGCCACTTCTCCCCTTTCTGTACCTTCTCCTATGTTCCCCACCTTCTCTGAATATTTTTCTGAACCGGAGCAGCTCCACCATGGCCGAAAGTTGGAGGTGAGGGTGGGGTTGCTGTGGTCGTCGTCGAGGGCCTCTTCTTGCGGGAATGGAACCGGGGCACATCCAGCTCCCTCTCCGTCTCCTCGGCAGGGTGGGAGAGCCACCAGGATCCCCACGCCATCGTCGTTCATCTCCGCCCTTTTCATGGCCGTCAGAGATCGACGGCCAGGAACCGCGCGCGCCAACCTCGTCCTTCTCGTCTACAGCATGGCGCCGTC
Organism: Alopecurus myosuroides; assembly: GCA_028641055.1. Classification (NCBI taxonomy): domain Eukaryota; kingdom Viridiplantae; phylum Streptophyta; class Magnoliopsida; order Poales; family Poaceae; genus Alopecurus; species Alopecurus myosuroides. The sequence continues at coordinate 8,861,475 of CM054058.1, read as the reverse complement.
GCCCTCGCGCCATCGACCTCCCCAAGGTGAGCCGCACCCCCAGGTCCTCTTTCCCCTCTCCCCAACCTGCTCTGGGAGCGGCGCCATCGAGCGATGCTCGCAGCAGGACGTCGTCCTCCTTGTTCTGTCCCCGTCCAACTCTCTGAATCGTTGTTGTTCGTAAAAATTCAGTTAACTTTGTCATGTAGCCTCTCATTCAGACGGATCTCTATCCTATCACAAGCGCGCACTCAGCCCATTGGCTATCCCCTCCGTCCTCTGCTCGGGAGAGCTGAGTTCGATCCCCATCCGGTGCAAATATCCCACCTTTTCCTGATTTTTGCCCCGCGCGCAGCCGGTCCCACCTGTCGGTGACCTTGGTGGCTCGTGCGGATGCCAACCACGCCTCGTTAGCGCCGCCTGGCGCTAGGGCCCGCAGGTCAGCCTCTCTGGCTGGCTGCCTGGTGGTGAAATTCGTCCCAGATCCAGATCTGGATCTGGATAATTCGCACCAAGGCCCCTGGCCTTCTCCGTTTCGCACCAGAGCCCCTCTCTGCTGTTTTTCCTCACGACCACGTCCCTGCACTTTTCAGAAAAACACCTTAAACTTCAAATGGCTATAACTTTTGTTTTATTAATCCAAATAATGCAAACTTTATGTCTATTTCGATCATAAAAATGCAAGGAACATTAATATGCCATCCATGCTCATGTTTGCATCTTGTATTGTGCATTTTAGCCTGTGTTATGCCTGTCAACTAAATAACAACATATGGAATGTGTTGGGGTATTAACTAAATATTGCCCTATTCCATTTAATATTGTTTAGCTCACCTACCTACTATTTTGCATGTTAATCAACATTTAATATGATGGCTAGATAAACAACTTAAACCATAATTATTTGTCCGGACTCCGGGTCCGATTAAATTGTCGAAGTTGTAATTTTGCCTTGCATCCCGCATGTCATGCATATAAAATAGGATCATGCTGGATCTTTTGCCGTAGAAGTAATTGATGCATCCGTTGATTCTTTTAGTGCTTTGCTTCTTCGCGGATAGGACGTTGAGATGATGTGAGCACCGACAAGTTCTTCAGATGTACCTCTACTTGCTGGATTCCAGGCAAGTATACTCACTTGCTACCTATGTTGCCTTTCCTCACTTGTTACCGATTCTTTCCGTTGTCTTTATGCTAGCCTAGTATTTTCGATGCTTGTGTCTCGATCCTATCATATGTTTACCTTGCATCCATGATATAGCCTTCCTTCCATTTCCTATTAACTCTTGTTTGTTTATCTTTTTGGCCCTCGTGTCGTAGTTGAATGATTAGATTTGTTTGTGCTCGAGTCTTGTTGTCCTTTGTCGTATCACCTGTTTAGTTGATAGTTGGGTTTCAATTTAATCAACAACATGTTAATGTTTGGGGTAATAATAATTTGATGATAAGGCACCGGCAGGAGGCCCGGCGTGGTTTTGGAGCCTGCTAGTGTCGAACTTAGGAAAAGAGTCTTGTCCATTGATCCATGATGAGCGTGCTAACCGCATCCGGGAGGTAGTATGGGACCCCCTCGACTTAGACCTGATTTGCAGCTTGTCCGAAGAGCCACACTTAGTTCGGGTGTTCCATTTGCTCATACGCATGAATGGGTGGGTCCCCCATGGTTACTGTTGATGATGATGATGATGATGCATATAGGGCGAGGCCTGTGGTGCCGGGGGGTGTGGTTTTCACCCTTGCGCTTAGGTTAGGTCGTACTGGCCGGGACCTTATAGCTCTGTGGCTCCTAGGATGGGTTGTAGAGACGGTTTGGGTCGTGTCGAGCCAACCTGAGTTTTAGTTGGTGGCTTGAGTGTGTACGGGTACTGTAGCGCACCCTGCAGGGATGAATCTTCTCGAGAAGCCGTGTTGTTCGCGGTTATGTGACGACTTGGTGAAAGTGCTGGCTAACAAGTACTCAGACAACTTACACTTAACAATGATAACTTGACTAGTAATATAGATTACCTCCACCATAAAAATGAATGTCACCTTAATCAACAGTGTGAGTTTCCTTGGGTTGCTTCCTTAGTAGGGGTAACTCTAGATGGGTATTGTTTGGTGAGTAGTTATAGTTGGTTTTGTCGCGCTCTCTTATCCCTCTCTAATAGCCGGAAGTTGTAGCGTGTCTCTCTAGTTGATAGTGCTGCCCGCTGCCGCTTCTTTGCAATAATCCCTTACTTCCGTTGTACCCAAAGTATTTGTATCTTGTGATGATTGGTTACGCTGGTATCTTGTGAGTATGGTTTATCCACTTGCCAGTACTTAATAGTACTAACCCACGAATCCATTTCGTGGCTGCATATTCCACATTGCAGTCAACAGGTTTGAAGTCTGACGATGTTAGCTTGGGAATCCCTCCGGCTTGGCCTGGGCAGGGATTTGGACGCCATCGGTTATCTTCAGGACTCTTAGTCCAATTTGTATCTTGTCCTTAGTCGGACACTATGCTGTTTCTTCCGCTGTCATTTGGATCTTTGTATTGTATTCTTGACTCGCTTGAGTCTTCTTGTATATATCTCTTCTGTTGTTGTTGCGGAATATTCGTGAATTGTTGTAATGTTATCACAAGTGGCAACCTGGAATCGGTTATTATGTGGATTTTGGCGGAAATGCTGAAATCTGCATAGAGCCCGATCCCGGGGCGTCACAGCTACTAACATGCAGGAAGAGAGATGCTACTCCAACCAAGCAAGATATGATAGAAGATGGTGAACCTATAGCAAATTATAAGAGGTATCAAATTCATTTGTGTTCATAGGGATGCTACTTCAACATGATTTTTCACACATGTCGTACATGTATTCGCAGACAGAAGATGACACTGGTGAAAAAGAAGACGACTCCGGTAAAAAAGAAGAAGACTCCGATGAAGAAGAAGATGCCTATGAAGAAGAAGACGCCAACCAAGAAAATACACCGGTGAAGAAGACGCCGATGAAGAAGAAGACGCCAACCAAGAATAAGACACCGGGGAAGAGGATTTTCGCTCAAGAAAAAGGAAAACAGAAAATAAGTGAGAATGTTGGAAAGAAACCTCCAGCGAAGAACAAAGAAAAGCTTCAGTTTGTTACACCATCTACTACTGATGCTGTTCTCAAGCCAACTTTAGGACCCAAAAGAAGTTTTCTTCATTGGCTTGGAGGATGATTTTCTTGCTTGTAATTTGTACCTTGCTTCATTTTCTTGTAATCTGGAGCATTTATGGTGTGTGTAATGCTCAAACTGGAGCTGAATTTGAGTGTGCGTATGTGTGATGCTCAAACTGGAGCAGAACTTGTGTGTGTAATGGTCAGAATGAGCCATTTTCTTAAGTAACCTGGAGTTTGAATATTATTTTTGGTTTATCTACTTATGTATAATATCATGCATTGTAATCTGCTATAAATTAGTTGTTATTTCTGGCAAGGTCATGTCCAATTTTCTATAAGCTTTGCATTTTTAACAGACATTTATGGTCCATTTGTTCTGGTACGAGCTTGAGGTCCATTTTTTCGAGGACAATCTCATTTCAAACTAATATATAATATTTATTTCAAACAAAGACACACAATCTTTGAGATAATCTGCATACACCTCCTCCCACTTGTAGAATCTCAGGGCATCTAGAGTTAAACTGGCACATCAAACAGAACCATGTATCATCTCATGCCAACATAATTTGGACAACAATATTGAGATTGCAAAAATAAAATTACTATATTATGACAATTTGCCATTGCCGTTGCTCGAAGAGGAACAGTGGAGGGGAGGGAAGGGACATCGGCGCTTCTGCAGCAGGGGAAACGAGAGGAAAGGCGCGGCGGCCATAGGGCCTGCGGAGAGGCCCGGCCAGAGCTGCAGAGCCCTCGAGGAACGATGTCGGCGGCGGCGACGTCGCTTTGCCCAAGGTTCTGTGTGCGGGTGAGAGGAGGCCCGCGACAGCGGCTTCTGAGAGGAAGAATGGGGAGAGGAGGAGCGGCGGGTGTGTGCTGCAGTGTGACGGCGCTGGGGAGCAGCAGGGCACGCCGGAGTGACAATAGCGGCGACGGCGGTGCCCTGCTAGGTTTGTTGCTCGCGGGGACAGAGGAAAGAACGGGAAGAAGGTGGAGATGAGCTGGAGCATTATCTGCTATTTTTTGTTTTTATTGGTGGGCCCAGGGGTAATATGGTTCGAAACAATATACATATCTAGCTTTTTTACCAAAAACGAGCTTAAAAGAGTACAAGGGCATCCCAAACGTATCAGGGAATTCGAGTGACATTTCTCAAAGTTTGTAAATTGGAGTGGCATTTTTTGATTTCGCATTAATTGCAGTGGTGTTTATCCAATTAACCCTAATTTAAAAGTGAGAACGAATCCCGTGTGAGTTCGTCCTGATTTTCTACTGTGAAAATAGATATGGTTCTCTCATCAGTATACACCTAATATGTGGTGACTATCACCATTAATTATTTGAATCACTTCCGAGAGGAGTCCCCAACTTGCAGCCTAATTCCCATAAACAAAGACATTATACACTTTCTTATACTACTCCCTCCGTATCAAAATATAAGATGTTTTAGCATTTTGTAGATATAGTATATCTAGACATGTTTTAGTGTGTAGATTCATATGCATCTTGTACTAAAACATGTCTAGGTACATATGTCTAGGAAATGCTAAAATATCTTCTATTTCGATACGGAGGGAGTAGTAATTATGCACGTGCATTGTTAACAAAAATATCAAATTAAGCATAAAATGTGAAGATAAATTTGGTTGAATTTCCCATAATTTATGTACACATACTTATTTCCAAAAAGAGAAGATATTTTTCCCTACCATAATTGAATTACTGCATAGCTAGGTATGGCTAAGATGGAGGTTTATTGATGATCAAAACATATCATATCATTGTATCTCGTCATGTGGACGTTTTCTTCTCAATGTGTGTATCACACAACTTTTTTGTTTTTTTTGTTGCAAAACTCACCCATAGAGCATAATTAACGACATTGAAGGATGTCATCTCGTTTCTTTCTCTTGATCAGAATGCAACTTCAGTGTTGAAGATGCATCAAGCAAAGGTCTAAAAGTTATGATAAAACGTACAAAAGAAGACATCATGCACACAATTTTGTTTCTTCACGAAAAAATCAAGCTACTCTGAATTACAAATGAAGTTAATAACCTCTCTTCTATAGAGACAAAAGATTGAAGGTTTACGACTACGGAGTCTACAAACCTGTAAGAACCTCGAATTTATGATGGCGTGTTTAGGGGTGGGATTTACATGCAAGCTAAAGCTATTTTATTGGCAACCGGAAAAATAAGCCATGCCACAACATTGTCGTTCGATCAATTTGACCAAGAAATCTCTCCAGTGTTCTTGATCCATTCTTAACGCCATTTTGACTGACGATGAACGACTTCAAACAAAAAGTGAAGCCCTCTTACTACTTTCAGGGCACAAATCAGGTGGGAGATTAAAAAAATCCCAGAAAATCAAACATTTTGAATGATGTTAAAGATGTCATATATGGTACTCAAACTTTGTTCTTGATGGCCAGGTCAGGGGCAAGGGCATGCTAAGTGATCTTTCACGGTGTTTCTGACCGGTTGCACATTTGACTCCTTGTTGAGAATCTCCTTCACATGAATCTGAATACTATGGTCACACATAAGAATATTTCACAATAGCATTCAAATCTTAAACTGAAAACTTGTACATAAGAAATCATTTTAGATGTCAAAACTGAAAACTTGTAGTGATGTTTGAAATCCTTCATTTAAGAAAGAAAGAAACAATTATTGAATTGATGATTTTCCTAAATCAAACAGGTTATAACAGTGGCATTACATATGCATTTTTTTGCTTAAAACCCAGAAACAGAAAACACAAAGAACAATAGCTTTACAATGTTATTTCTAATGTTCTCATTTGTAGCTTGTCCCCCAAAATATAGCTTGGGGATGAGTTTGTAGAAATGTGTGGCCACAATAGATTGCTAAATAGTTTATTTTTAATTGATTGATAAATAGTTGAGGAAATGCAGACATGAAACAACGAATATATATATTGGATAAGAAATTAACCTCCATTTCTTCACATAAATACATTGTACATTCCAATTCGCACTCACTTTCCTACAAACGGGAACCAATAAACACCAGCACGTTCAAGAAACTCACTTGCATCAACTCAAGAACAAGGAATAGAAAGATTGGAGAGAGTGTGCTGCGGATGACGATAAACATGATAACTTCCGGGCCTTCCGGCCGACGGCGCATGGAGGGTCACCCATGATGACTCAGGATGCAATAGCGCGCAGAATCTCTCATGAATTCCAGAGGCGACGAACCGGTTCCGCGGATCAAGCCTCTGTAGCACATGACCTGGTGGTGGAGTTATTCGAGCCTGGAGCGCGCAGAGTCGTGGATGCCTCACTCCCGTGATCATGTTCTAGGGCTGGCAACTGCAGGCTGCAGCTGATCTGTGAGTGCAGTGGCCGGGTCGAGAGCATGCGGGCGGCGGTGGGTGACGTCGTCGTGGAGGAATTCTAGGGAGGCTTGGCGATCACGGTTTCCACGATTATGGAGGATCGGGTACTTTCCTTTTTACCAGGGATCTGGCCGGCTTTGGTGCCACGATTTAGGATCCTTAATTGATTGCCGTTGCCATGTTGTGATTAGCAGGACAGACAACGTACATCATTGGAGAAATATGGATCATTAGATCTGTTTGCATGGATGGTTGAGATTGACTGGATCGGACTCTCTCGCTCTTTTTATATTAGTGTAGAGTCAGCCTTGAGCAGATGAGACAATCTGTCAAAATAGCTCACCACCAGCTAAATCAAATCCTCGATTGTGGCCTCCGACCTTCTTGTCGACAAAACTCAAAATATGTGATTTATGTAACGGGATTGTCCACCATTCGATAGAAATAGTCACTGTGGGGGTGTGAATGAACGATTCAGATAGTCGGCAGCTGCATGAATATGTGAGGGGGTACAGTTTTAAATCTTGGGACTAAAGTAGCACAAGTCTAAAATACTCTCTGAAGAAGAATGACAGTTTTCATACAAGTCACGTGACGCTAATTCATTAAGTTGCTGAACATGGTATACTTTAAAAAAAAGTTGCTGAACATGATATGGTATCCATGGACTTTTTGTATAGACGTTGATGCATGCATGAACAGAAACAGAGAGCTGTCTGTGATCAGGAACTAGTGCTGGCACTTTGGGTACCATTAGGGTACCCTCTATTTTCTCTAGTTCAAAAAAATGAACTAATTTTATGATGACATCATCATTTTAGAAAACTTAGTTCATTTTGTTGAACTAGAGAGGGTAGAGGGTACCCTAATGGTGGTGACCCACTACCATCATTATCAGGAAGCATGATATGAATACGCAGATCTTAGCATGTCGGTTTTTTTCCGGATCGGGGCTTGGCACGGTCGGCGAACAGCAACCAACCATACACGCTGCGATAGTGACAGGATTCACGAGGGCCGCTTGTTGAGATGGACTGAACGCCGGATGGTTGGTAGCGTGGCCAGCATCCGGGACGACAGGGGCCGGCAACATCGAGCACGGGTTCCTAGTCGGGCAGGGCAAGGAAGGGCCGGATTTTGGCTGCAGCTGTGCGCGTGTGGGCCGATCAGGCGGGCCCAGATTTGGCGGTGCCGTCGTGAGTTCGTCTTGTCAGATTCTTGGTGGCCATCCTCTTTTGCTCTGGAAATTAAGATGGCTAAAGTATCTTGTACAATATTAGAAAGAATTCGGGAGACACGGTAGTCTTTGCCTCTATCGTTTTTGGGTTTCAAAATAATGATCAATATCAACACTAACCTTAATAACCACACAACCTTTTTAGATGATTTGTTCAATCCAAAAACACCATTTATCATCAAAGCCTTTCATACGAAGAACTTATTTCAAAAGAAAGGCCACTTGACCTTATCGTACGTCTTCTCAAAGTAATTTTTAAAGACCACCCCGTCTCTTGGATAGTATCATGAAGCACCACTACTCCTTCTAGTATGTGGCGCCTTGTCATAAACGATGTCTGCATTGGTATGGTCACCGTATGTACAATTTGTGAGACATGCAAAGTAGCCACCTTAGTGAAAATCTTAAAATTGGCATTAAGAAAACATATTGGACAATATTTCTGAATTTGAGCCGCATCTTCATTCTAGGGAAGTATAATAGTAGTACAAGGTTTAAGGAAAATAGAGGCATATACCCTTGCTGAAACTTAGTAACTATTACCATAAAATCATTTTCTATTATACCCCCCTCCCTGAATTTGTTTTCAGAACTCTGTAGGGTACCCTTGTGGTCTTGGTGCCTTATTCTTTTCCATTTGCACGAGTGATTCATACACCTCCTTCTAAGTGAACCCGTCACTCATAATATTATTCCCTTCGGGAGATAACTTAGGGATATCCACTGTTTGGTACTCTATCAAAGAGAAAATATTTGTGTCCGGTGCCCCAAACATTGTCTTTCAATTTTCATGAAAGTCCTAAGATTTTCTTCTCCGACAATTGTCCCTTCTTCTAATTGAATTTTGTTTTATTTCTTTCATGTTTGCCATTCACAATAAAATGAAAGTATTTTATAGTATCCCTTTATTGAATAAATTCTAATTTATCCCATTGAGCCCAGTTGGACTCCTATGTTCTACGAAGTTTTCTTACTTTATTGCTGGCTCTATTCAAAGCTTCCCGCTCAAAAGAAGAAAGAGGTGAAGATTATGCTTTATGATCTAAATAATCAACGGTATATAACATATGATCATGTTAATTCTTACAAATGCTATTTTGAATACACGCCCATCCCCGCAGAAACTAGCAAGTGTGACAGATGTTGTTCTGTCACACTTCCATAGGACAATTACCTACGTAAACAATAGGCTACTATTTGACTACCATCTCGTAAAAACCCTCTTCAAAGAACCAAGATAATTCAAAGAAAAAGATGGTTTTAAGCACAAGATGAGCCTATGCCCTGAATCTAGTAACAAGGCCGTATGTTCTAGACTAGACATGTTTAAAGCATGAAATGTTGCAAGTGAAAACTTCTTTTCCTAGTCCACGCTTACCAAGATTTTGTAAAACATTTTGAAAGTTGGAATATCCCTACGGTTAGCCAATGTGGGTACAAATTAAAAAAAAATCTTAGATAAATGTCACCGCAAGCTCGGTGATCCTTGATTGTGATAGGTCTGCCAATTTTTTAATATTGTTATATTTTTATGAAGAAACAAGGAGCTTCATTGTTACTCATAATGCCTAATACAATTCAAAGAATGAAATGAAAAACTATTAGGCCTCACTGGAACCACATAATTATATATATTCAATAACTGTCATATTTCCACCATCTACGAAGATATAAGGTTTTCAAATCATTGTCCAGTTACATATTCTCAGAGACCCATTTTGTTTTCCTAGGATAGAGTATATTCTCTGAGATCCGTTTTGTTTTCCTAGTATAAATTTACCAACCATAATAGGGGTTATGTAACCTTGGCCGAATTCTTCTTTATTTCTCATGGCTTCGAAATTTCAGGATTGAGTGTGTTATCTACGCTCACAAAAATATTTTAATTTCTATGGCGTGCAAATATATAACATAAGTCAAGACATAGAACATACGTGCCAGCAATTGTTTTCAGCCCTCCTCATTCTTGGTATTTTAGCGCCAACCACAGATATCACATTTAGGTAGAATTCTGCACATAGGTTGTCCATTGTGAGATTTTTACACGAATTGCTTGAAGCCTGAAAATATAAATTTCAAACAATTCTTTAGAAATAAATTAAATGTGGGTAACGTGCCATGCAAAATATCGTTGATATTTATCTCCACACAAGTCACATCAACTTCTTAGGAAAAAATTAATAAGCCAAGAACGGTGTAGCCGTACATATAGAGCTTTCCGCAGGGTGGACAAGCTAGAATTGGCACCACCCACTAATATCCCTTTCACCTTTTTGCATCGCTTTCATTTGTAAATTAATCAAAAAGTTGGATGAATAACACGGTCTCTTTTACAAATATAATATCCTCGCTTGTATGAAACAAGAAATAATATTTGGTTGTACGCATCTCATGATACAGAGGTCGGTCGAGAGTGATTTTCTCTCTCCAGCGGAGCGTTTTGACCAAATTTTGAAATAAAAACTAAAGAATGAACTAGAAGCGGGATATTGGCATGGTGGTTTAATTATGGACCATTTCTTGACAGTCTCCTAATTGTCTATTTGTATTACATTTCTGCATAACTTGTATTGAACTTGGGCACATAAAAGTGCTAGCCACAAATATTTCTGTTTAAGCACCTCTCATTGATCGAGTCCTTGCATTCAGTAAAAGCAAAATTCACCTTTAGCACTATTTTATGTTACATAAATTTTCTAGCAATAATTCTTGGCCGAATCTATCTGCACCATTATGACTTGTCTTGTTGCATCTAGCAAAAGAAGCATTGAGAGTGCTTTAAGATGTCTTATCTTTGAGCTGAAACACTTTTCTAAATTGTTGCAAATATAATTCACCTCACTTAACTCACCAAAATTGTTTCTAGCCCATAGTTTTGTGTGATGTTCTTTAATGTATTATTTCGGCTTTGGCCAGGAATGAATGTTCTGAATTGATCTAGGATGTCTGCTTAGGATTTATTTGATACTTGACACAAGTTTTCTTCAAAGATCTCGACTTTTAACTTCTTCATGACGTTTACAAAAAGGTGTCTCATGCATACTCTATGCTTAATCCTAGAAAAGACAACACTAACGATAAGGAGAGGAGCTTCAAACAAATCCTTGGACCGGCCATGCCCAACGATATTCTCTAGCTCCTTAAATGCATCAGTGTGTATCACCAACCATGGAGGGCGACAAATATGTGACGATGATGGTGGTTGTGGCTGGAGTAGAGAAAAAATAATTGGAAAAAGCCCCATCAAAAAGGCTGTGGTACTCACGTAGTCTACTACCGCCATGGTGGGTCCTACCTATAAGGAAACGAGTAATTTGTGGTGTGCCCCGCATGGAATTAAAACGCGTCAAACAAAAAACAAGTTGGCTTGAGCTAATGGCATAAGGCGCTGATGTCATAAGTTCCTTTTCCGCGAAGGATCGCGAGAAGAAAAGCCGGATTTTCGGAGTTCCGAGTTTTATGTTACCATCTCCTTCAAAAGGAAAGTAGAAAGAATCAAGACTGTTGAATCAAGATTTTCCGGACAAATGCATTTGACGAAAGACGGAGAATCAGAGTTTTGATCCTTCCTGGGGGCTACTGTCGGATATATACTGAATAGGGGTATAGAAGATGGTAGACAAAAGAGCCGGACTACCAGGGTGGCCTACATGGTAATGGGCTTAGGTCCGTTGGGCGGCCCAGTAGTCCGACGCGCAGAAGCCGGATTCTAGAAGAACCCGGATCACGGCCCACGTGATCTGGCTTGGAGGAGAAGACGGATTCCTTACTTTCCAAGTTACAAGTTAAACGTAGTCTTCTAGGTTTCTGGTTCTGTAAGCCCTAATCCGGCTATTATATAAAGCCGGACGGGAGATAGATTACACAAGTTAAGTTAGACACAAGCTAAAGCTCTACGCAACTCGCCGGGAAGTTCATCCTCGTCGAGTAGCCAGATCTATTCCCTCACATTGTAACCCTGTTATACGGGCTTTATTCCCAATTAGTGAGAAGTGCAGGAGTAGGTACGCCGTACTGTCGCGACGTACCGAACCTGGGTAAAATCCCGTGTTCTGTGTTACTACGCTATCCCGTTACCCCACGTCTCTACCGTAGTCTCATGGCACCCCAGTCTATGAAAACTACTACGATGTCTCGACACCCTGCGCCACCGTCCCCATCGGACGGGTGCGCCTCCTCGATCCTGCCACATTTCGTCGCCTCCCTGTATAGCACCCTTCACAACTGTTGCCTCGCCGCAGCCGCCGTCGTGGGCTCAGCATAGCAGCGCGCCCGCACGTCTACGTGATCCGTAACGAGCAAGGCCTCAATCACACGGCCGTCCTCGCACGTCCCCCTGCATCACACTTCAATCAGCCACTGCCCCTGGAGGATCGTGCCTTGCCGCCGCTGGTATAGACAACCAGGTAATCAGGTTGTTTACAAACGACATCCCCTGTAGGTGCACGTAATTCCCAACTGGACGGATCACACTCTGACTCTTGATACCCAATAGATGTGTTCCTCATCCATGGAATGGTTGTGGTGATTTCTTCAGTCAATTAGTATGACCCTCTGCAGAAGCTCGGGAAAAAAGTACGTGTGATTTCGTTTTTAATCATGGTCCATTTATAAGTTAGCTATTGTCTGCATTTCTCATTTGGTCTCTTTCAGGGATATCAAAGCATAGATGCTTTCTTGAGGTCGTCAGCTGATTTATAAGTTATAACCTTCCTTCACTACATGTGAAATGCTTTGGTACAGGTTTTCTCATGGTAATTGGCAGCTCTATGTATTAAGAGGTGGCCAACAGGTGTTGGCATATGTTCTGTGCTTTGCTCGAGTCATTTACCGTTATTTAATTATTATTTTCCTACTATCGGCTGAAAAAAATGCACTTACATGTTCATTTTTCTCTATATCCTGTTATATTATGTGTTTCGTTGACACCAAGCCAGCTTTGAGTATGAACACAAAGACAACATTAGTTGTGAGTGGAATATCATTATGACTTTTGATTTGGCAGGATGAAAGATGGCTTGATAGTGGATACCCTCAGTTTTGATCCCCATTGTTTTCTTCATATTTGTATGGCTTGCACCTTCAAAACAGTGGTAGATTGTTAAAACACAATTTTCGTCATGTATATAATATGTATACTATTTATATCGGCCACCTACGCCTTTCTGGACTCAACCTTTAGAGTATGGTAACTTGTTTGGCGGAATAAAATGTAAATCAGTTTATTAGTTGTTAATTAAACGTCTCCACTTATGGAAAGGCTTGTATATTTAAAGTAAAAATTGAACAGCATTTGTCAAATGTGAATCAAATGGTATACTGTTTTGACGTATAGTTTATATTGGAGCATTTGTCAAATCCATGGGCCAGACTCAAAATTAAGGCTGTCTCTTGCAACACATGAAACGGAGGGAGGACCGAGGGAGTATAGTTAAACCGGGAGAGATTTATTTAACTCGAGGCGGACATGCATAGCATGCACCTGCTGCTCATGCAGAGCAGAACTGATGCATGCATAGTACAAAGGCCCTCGATCAGGGTAACATTATATGGTGCCAAATAAGTACGTCATAGACGATGCACCAGGCCGGCGGGTGCAGCTTGACGATCTAGCAGCTGCAGCAGGAGCAGCCGCAGCTGCCGCCACCGCAGTTGCACTTGTTGCAGGTGCAGCCACCGTTCTCCGCCTCCGCGGCCATTTCCATCCCACCGGCGCTCCTGCATCCATCAATGAATCCCAATGCAAGGTCAACATATTTATACAATTAGCACTTGCCACATGAGGAAATTACTAATTAACAAGGACGTACGCCTTGTGGGTGGTGGCAGCGACGAGGAGGACGGCGGCGTTGCCGGCGGCCTCGACGTCAGGGTACATGCCGCAGCCGTTACAGCCGCTGCCGCAGCTGCAGGAGCTGCCGCATCCGCACTTTCCTGAGCAGCACGACGACATCTTCGGTTCGAGCTTGGGAGATAGAGATGGAGGCTTTGGTTGGCTTCTTGCTAGACTGCTTGCTTGCTGGCTTGAGGAACAATGGCCGTGCGGCGAGGCCTATTTATAGGCCGGAGAAAAAAAAAAGATGGAGATGAGAGATGCTGCACGTAGCCGCGAACTTTGGCAAAAGAATGGAGGGGAGCGAGCTAGGGAAGAGGAATAAGGACAGGGGCCTGCCTCTCACTCAATTTGATTCTCTTTGTCCCTTCTATCTTTCTTTCTTCCTTTCATACAAAGAACTGAAAAGATAATAGAGTAGGTATAACATTATTCTCGCAAAAAAGGAAACACAATGTTACTATCCTCGAAAAACATAGACTTAATGTTATTTGTGGTGGGATTTTGGGTTTTTAGGAAAATGGGTTTTTTCTAAAATTTTGGTATCTAAGCCAAATTAATCTAAAATAAATGTCAATTTCTTTTGAAAACCTGTAACATCGGTTAATAATTTTAGAGACCTTCAATTACAAAGGCAGGAAAGGGGTTTCCTTTTTATCCAGCCTCCTGAGTAGTAAAGCAGTAACCATGATTATACTTTGTGATTCATTATGGAAAACTTGTTGGAAAGGAGGTCAGCGCAAAGCTATCTCGGCAGCACTTGGTTGACCTATGCCTATCAGTTTTCTAAAATTATATACGCTCGATTTCATTTTCACACTTTCACTCTTTTCTAAGATTCGGGATTTTATATCATGGGTTCTGGCGGTCAGCTCTAAGACCCCATTTTTGTCTGGATATGATTCGAGCTTTTTTACGGTGATTGGGACGGAACAACGAGTTCCGTCCGGTTCCTTCGAGGGCGTTTTTTTCAGACCGTTCATTTTAGCATGATTTTTTGTAACCGTCGATTAAAACTAGATGAAGTCTTTTTTTTTCTTTTAACACGTGTTGGTACCGATCTGGGTTAGGCTTTTCTTTTTTTCTTTTGACACGTGTTGGTACCGATCTGGATTAAAACTAGATGAAATCTATCGTACAATTAATATTGAGTTTGATCTTGCCAATTTTCGATCGGTGAGACTTTTTTAGTTTATTGGGCCTTCAAGAAGAAAGCAGAATATCATTTCTGGTTACTGAGTTGTAATTCATGTTAAGAGGATTTCTTACTCGAGTTTAGTTTGACTAAACAACATAATATTAACAAAAGTGCCCATGTTCCAAAAATATAGGCTCTTAGGGGATAGTGACATAGAGAAAATACTGGGTAATAACCCTCGAGCTTCTTTTTTCTAGAAAGGGTTAAAATATCTTTCCACCTAATCCTACCTCTAGAGTAGTAAAGGATAATCGTGGTTACATTTTGTATTTCACGACGTAGAACCTTGGTAAAGTTATTGATAGAGGTCACAACAAAGCTGGGTAACCCTTTGTTGCGATAGGTCTTGAATTTGTTTAGATTTCGTGCACAGAATTTCATTATCATATTCATTTCTACTCGCTCCATTCCATAATTTTCGTGGATTGAGTTCAAATTATGGAACGGAAGATAAGATTTTTGAGTCGAGGTTGGCCGAATATTTGTCAATTGTTTTTCCTGGATAGGGATATGAGTGTTCCATACGGATAAATTCAAACCAAGCACGATCAGGGCCATTTTTATGGTTGGCTATAGTTTTTTTATTCTCATGCCTTCAAAAAGTTCAGAAAAGATCTCCACTATGGATAATTAAGTGTCATGTGTTCTCGTATTTTTTTCCTGCAGTAAACTACAGAAATTTTTTGTTCGTTTATTTATTATCCTACTTACGTGGATTGTTCTTTATTATTGTCATTTTAGTGAAGATCACGGATCAACACAGTTTTTCACGAAACTTTGCACATAAACAGCGCATTCAAATATGTCCATGTGAGATTTTTGTATGAATCTTTTTAAGTTTGAAAATAAAGTTTTTCAATTACTTTTTCTAAGTGAAAATAGCGGAAGTGGGAGTGAGCTGTCTTTTTTTCAGAGTAAAGCCATGTGCCTAATATATAAATTCACCATCGGTAGTTAATTAAAAAGAAACCTCATACGTTAGACACGAGATTACGAGTGGACGGCCAGCGCCTATACAAGGGTGACCATACCAGCGTGAAGTGTCTAACGGTCTCAACGGTCGTGTCATCTACTGTACTATATTGGTTAGACTAGCCACAATGGGGGTATCATAGGTAGTATCATGCATGCCATGTTGGCAAAAAACTGAGGTGGCAGTACAATTAATGAGGAGAGAGGTGATGGTGGTATCATAGATATATACCGTAACATAACACATTACGAGACGAGATGAGTCTAGATCACAATAAATGCAACACTGTATGATACCACAAACATATTACTACCCATTGTGGGAGTAGTAACATAGACTAGTATCATGTGCATGATACTAGTGTATGATACTCCCCATTGTGACTACTCTTAGTACATGAAAAGAAGCGTTGGTCCGTATGCACCAAATTGATGTAGAGACCGTGTCTCCTTCCCCTCATCAAATGAAAACATGGGGAGAAGCACCCGTTAAACGTACCGTGGGATGTAGGCATTAATTGTACTGTATAACACTGGTAGAAAATAGGCTTATAGTCCCGGTTCGCAAGGGCCAGTAGTCCCGGCCGCGCAACCGGGACTAGCTATGCGCGACCTAAAGACCCCCCCCTATAGTCCCGCCATTTACGGACCGAGACTAAAGGCCCGTCCACGTGGGCGCCAGGGATCCGTCGCGGCGGAGGACCTTTAGTCCCGGTTCTTGTGGCCAACCGGGACTGAAAACCTGCGCAGGTTTAGGGTTTTAGGCCCCCTAAACCTGGTTCCTTTTTAATTTGTTTTGTTTTATTTTCTTCATATTTTATTTTGTGTTTTATTTTAATTTTGATGAAGTTTCAGTACACATATATATATATATATTTTACGATACTATATACATGCATATATATATATATATATATGAAATTTCAAACAAGGAGAATTCAATAGGAATATATAATATATATTCAATATCGGGTGACCATATATACAACCTCGAACAAATTTCCATATTACACAATTAAGATGGATGACCATACACAAATTCGAACAATTAAGATGGCTTATGCGTATAATAGTCATCGTCGGTGGACGCATGGTACTCTCCTTCCTTATCGATGACATGCCTAAGGAAAAATCCTGCTATTTCCTCTTGAATTGGTCGGAAGCGAGCTTCTGGAGTAAGTGCCCTCCGCAAGTTATTGAGACCCCTCCGCATGGTCTCGTCCTTCTTCCTCTCAGAGATTTCTTTCCGTATGTTCTCACAGACATAGTATCCACATAGACCGGTCCCCGGTGGCTGCTTATCCACACCTTTGACCACATTTTTAAATTTTAGCTCATGTTTGAATCCACCGACATGTCCAAGTGAGAACTGTCTCCAAACTCTACATTGCAAATAAAATTAAATGAACAAGGGAGTTATTAGCTTAGGAAATGAACAAAAGAGACCGATCGATATAGAGCGCAAATGATTGAAAAATAATTACCTTTGCATCATTTTTCTCATGTTGATCCAAAGATCTGTATTTGAATTCATAGAGTCAAAGATCAAAACTATGGAGTTCTGAAGATCAATTTTTAGCAGAATCCAGTGGAACCTGCGGACACGTTAGATGCACAGTCATGCATAACTTATCGATTAGACATACCATGCATGGAGTAAACAAAAGAGAATGGGAACATGAGAGAAACACTCACCCAAAAAGGTAAGGAAATAGAATATATCTTTTGGATTCATGCTTTTTAAAAAAATTGTACAAGTCTTTCTCCACGTCTTTGGGGTGACGTTCTAACATAGTTCCATTAATGATTTGTGGGTCAATGAACCCAACATCATGGATGAGTCTTATTTTGCATTCCCAAATCTTCAATCTGCATAATAGCGTACGCAACAATATAGTTAGGACAATATATATATATATATATATATATATATATATATATATATATATATATATATATATATATATATATATATATATATAGTGTAGGCAATGAAGAACGAGATGAGGTAGAAATAAATCACTTACAGAACGTAGCAACTCAGGATAGATTTGTCGAGCTCACGCAGATTGAACAGCTGGAACAATTCACTCATCTCAACTGTTACAGAGTACTTTTTAGTGTGATGCTCCTCTGTATAATCCACATACACAAATTCTTTGTCGGTCCATGTTATGAAATGTTTGTACCAACGTAGCAGAGCTTGCATTAGTGGTGGTAGATCCTTTTCCTTCGCAGGCTCGACGAGAGGCCCTTTCTTCTCATATTGTAATCCTACCTCAGCCACTGGCGCATCGTCTAGGCCTAAAAAGAGACGAAGAGATATACCGGCCTCGGACGCATTTTGCATGACAGTAGGTACAGTCAATCCCATTGCTGCCACAGCATTTATGACCTCGGGGTCCTGTTCCGGAGCGGCTTTCACTATGAGCGGGGGGATCGATTGTTTACTCTGCATCCCGAGCTGGGCAACTTGTTTCCCGCTTTTTTTCATTTTTCCTTTTCCTTTCTCCTCCTCCACTATTTTTGCTTTCTTCTCCTCCAATATTCCTGCTTGCTTACGAAGTTCAATATCATAGTCTTTAGGCAAATTCTTCACGGCTTGGGACACTGTCGACAAAAAACCCGTAGCCCAATAGTCTACAATCGGAGGGAATACTTCCTTGGGCTCAGGCTCCTTTAGCGCCTTCAGTCGGCCCTTCCATTTGTCAACGTCAGCCTTCACGGCCAATTTGGTTTCAGCATCACTAAGTTCCCAAGGCCTTGGGGGGAGAGGCTTCAGTGATGGCTCCGGTACCCGTGTGGTCTTAGGTACATAAGGCTCCGGGTTAATAGACCAAGAGCAGGTTGCCTTGTTGTCCGCCTGCCTCTGTTTCTTCGCTGGAGGAGGAATGTGGGGCGACGTCTGCTTATCCTCCGGAGGAGGAATGGGGGGCGACGACTGATTATCCTCCGGAGGAGGAATGGGGGGAGACGGCTGCTTTTCCTCCGGAGGAGGAATGGGGGAGACGGCTGCTTTTCCTCCGGAGGAGGAATGGGGGGAGACGGCTGCTTAACCGCCGGAGGAGGAATGGGGGGCGACGGCTGCTTAACCGCCGGAGGAGGAATCGGGGGCGACGACAGCTTACCCGCCGGAGATTGTGGATCGGGGGACGGTGTCGAATGGCGTGAAGGAGGCGTAGGTGAACCAGCACCACCACCACCACCACCACCAGCACCTGCACCATCGGAGGGGGGTGGACTTGTTAGCCTTGGCGTCTCGCCTGGAAACACTATGTACTTCTTTTTCCATAGAATGAACTGGCGCTTGACATCTCCAAGTCTTCTCTCCCCTTCGGGTGTAGCTATGTCAATCTCCAGGTCCTCAAACGCTTGGACTATGTCTTCCACCGTGACACGAGCATAGCCATATGGAATGGGGTTGTTGTGATGGAGTGCTCCAGGTGTATAGGGTAAAGCACTGCCGGTAGCTACCTTCATGGAAATGTTCCCCACGGGATAATGCAGATCACATTCTTTCATCTCCTTTACATCATCCACGGGGTAGTGAGGCTCCGGTGCACGACTATCGATCATCGGTGCATTAGCACCTGGAGCCGGGGCCTCCGTGGAAGACACGCTGCTTCTCAGCTGATGCTGGCTTCCGAGATCCGCTGCATCTTCATGCGGCCCTGAAGCCGACGTTTTTTCTTCTCAAGTATTCCCGCCACGATCTTCTTCAGCTCACTGACTTCCATTGCAAGATGCGACATTTGATCTGCAGCCCGGTCCGTACCTCTCTTACGGCTTCTGTAACAGTACGGGTCACCCTCCTGGGAAAACCCTACTTTCCACGGCAATCTGCCTTTGCCTCGTATATGTCCTCCTGTGAAACCAAGCGGCGCTTGCGTCAGCATGATTAAGGCGCTGATGTCATAAGTTCCTTTTCCGCGAAGGATCGCGAGAAGAAAAGCCGGATTTTCGGAGTTCCGAGTTTTATGTTACCATCTCCTTCAAAAGGAAAGTAGAAAGAATCAAGACTGTTGAATCAAGATTTTCCGGACAAATGCATTTGACGAAAGACGGAGAATCAGAGTTTTGATCCTTCCTGGGGGCTACTGTCGGATATATACTGAATAGGGGTATAGAAGATGGTAGACAAAAGAGCCGGACTACCAGGGTGGCCTACATGGTAATGGGCTTAGGTCCGTTGGGCGGCCCAGTAGTCCGACGCGCAGAAGCCGGATTCTAGAAGAACCCGGATCACGGCCCACGTGATCTGGCTTGGAGGAGAAGACGGATTCCTTACTTTCCAAGTTACAAGTTAAACGTAGTCTTCTAGGTTTCTGGTTCTGTAAGCCCTAATCCGGCTATTATATAAAGCCGGACGGGAGATAGATTACACAAGTTAAGTTAGACACAAGCTAAAGCTCTACGCAACTCGCCGGGAAGTTCATCCTCGTCGAGTAGCCAGATCTATTCCCTCACATTGTAACCCTGTTATACGGGCTTTATTCCCAATTAGTGAGAAGTGCAGGAGTAGGTACGCCGTACTGTCGCGACGTACCGAACCTGGGTAAAATCCCGTGTTCTGTGTTACTACGCTATCCCGTTACCCCACGTCTCTACCGTAGTCTCATGGCACCCCAGTCTATGAAAACTACTACGATGTCTCGACACCCTGCGCCACCGTCCCCATCGGACGGGTGCGCCTCCTCGATCCTGCCACATTTCGTCGCCTCCCTGTATAGCACCCTTCACAACTGTTGCCTCGCCGCAGCCGCCGTCGTGGGCTCAGCATAGCAGCGCGCCCGCACGTCTACGTGATCCGTAACGAGCAAGGCCTCAATCACACGGCCGTCCTCGCACGTCCCCCTGCATCACACTTCAATCAGCCACTGCCCCTGGAGGATCGTGCCTTGCCGCCGCTGGTATAGACAACCAGGTAATCAGGTTGTTTACAAACGACATCCCCTGTAGGTGCACGTAATTCCCAACTGGACGGATCACACTCTGACTCTTGATACCCAATAGATGTGTTCCTCATCCATGGAATGGTTGTGGTGATTTCTTCAGTCAATTAGTATGACCCTCTGCAGAAGCTCGGGAAAAAAGTACGTGTGATTTCGTTTTTAATCATGGTCCATTTATAAGTTAGCTATTGTCTGCATTTCTCATTTGGTCTCTTTCAGGGATATCAAAGCATAGATGCTTTCTTGAGGTCGTCAGCTGATTTATAAGTTATAACCTTCCTTCACTACATGTGAAATGCTTTGGTACAGGTTTTCTCATGGTAATTGGCAGCTCTATGTATTAAGAGGTGGCCAACAGGTGTTGGCATATGTTCTGTGCTTTGCTCGAGTCATTTACCGTTATTTAATTATTATTTTCCTACTATCGGCTGAAAAAAATGCACTTACATGTTCATTTTTCTCTATATCCTGTTATATTATGTGTTTCGTTGACACCAAGCCAGCTTTGAGTATGAACACAAAGACAACATTAGTTGTGAGTGGAATATCATTATGACTTTTGATTTGGCAGGATGAAAGATGGCTTGATAGTGGATACCCTCAGTTTTGATCCCCATTGTTTTCTTCATATTTGTATGGCTTGCACCTTCAAAACAGTGGTAGATTGTTAAAACACAATTTTCGTCATGTATATAATATGTATACTATTTATATCGGCCACCTACGCCTTTCTGGACTCAACCTTTAGAGTATGGTAACTTGTTTGGCGGAATAAAATGTAAATCAGTTTATTAGTTGTTAATTAAACGTCTCCACTTATGGAAAGGCTTGTATATTTAAAGTAAAAATTGAACAGCATTTGTCAAATGTGAATCAAATGGTATACTGTTTTGACGTATAGTTTATATTGGAGCATTTGTCAAATCCATGGGCCAGACTCAAAATTAAGGCTGTCTCTTGCAACACATGAAACGGAGGGAGGACCGAGGGAGTATAGTTAAACCGGGAGAGATTTATTTAACTCGAGGCGGACATGCATAGCATGCACCTGCTGCTCATGCAGAGCAGAACTGATGCATGCATAGTACAAAGGCCCTCGATCAGGGTAACATTATATGGTGCCAAATAAGTACGTCATAGACGATGCACCAGGCCGGCGGGTGCAGCTTGACGATCTAGCAGCTGCAGCAGGAGCAGCCGCAGCTGCCGCCACCGCAGTTGCACTTGTTGCAGGTGCAGCCACCGTTCTCCGCCTCCGCGGCCATTTCCATCCCACCGGCGCTCCTGCATCCATCAATGAATCCCAATGCAAGGTCAACATATTTATACAATTAGCACTTGCCACATGAGGAAATTACTAATTAACAAGGACGTACGCCTTGTGGGTGGTGGCAGCGACGAGGAGGACGGCGGCGTTGCCGGCGGCCTCGACGTCAGGGTACATGCCGCAGCCGTTACAGCCGCTGCCGCAGCTGCAGGAGCTGCCGCATCCGCACTTTCCTGAGCAGCACGACGACATCTTCGGTTCGAGCTTGGGAGATAGAGATGGAGGCTTTGGTTGGCTTCTTGCTAGACTGCTTGCTTGCTGGCTTGAGGAACAATGGCCGTGCGGCGAGGCCTATTTATAGGCCGGAGAAAAAAAAAAGATGGAGATGAGAGATGCTGCACGTAGCCGCGAACTTTGGCAAAAGAATGGAGGGGAGCGAGCTAGGGAAGAGGAATAAGGACAGGGGCCTGCCTCTCACTCAATTTGATTCTCTTTGTCCCTTCTATCTTTCTTTCTTCCTTTCATACAAAGAACTGAAAAGATAATAGAGTAGGTATAACATTATTCTCGCAAAAAAGGAAACACAATGTTACTATCCTCGAAAAACATAGACTTAATGTTATTTGTGGTGGGATTTTGGGTTTTTAGGAAAATGGTTTTTTTCTAAAATTTTGGTATCTAAGCCAAATTAATCTAAAATAAATGTCAATTTCTTTTGAAAACCTGTAACATCGGTTAATAATTTTAGAGACCTTCAATTACAAAGGCAGGAAAGGGGTTTCCTTTTTATCCAGCCTCCTGAGTAGTAAAGCAGTAACCATGATTATACTTTGTGATTCATTATGGAAAACTTGTTGGAAAGGAGGTCAGCGCAAAGCTATCTCGGCAGCACTTGGTTGACCTATGCCTATCAGTTTTCTAAAATTATATACGCTCGATTTCATTTTCACACTTTCACTCTTTTCTAAGATTCGGGATTTTATATCATGGGTTCTGGCGGTCAGCTCTAAGACCCCATTTTTGTCTGGATATGATTCGAGCTTTTTTACGGTGATTGGGACGGAACAACGAGTTCCGTCCGGTTCCTTCGAGGGCGTTTTTTTCAGACCGTTCATTTTAGCATGATTTTTTGTAACCGTCGATTAAAACTAGATGAAGTCTTTTTTTTCTTTTAACACGTGTTGGTACCGATCTGGGTTAGGCTTTTCTTTTTTCTTTTGACACGTGTTGGTACCGATCTGGATTAAAACTAGATGAAATCTATCGTACAATTAATATTGAGTTTGATCTTGCCAATTTTCGATCGGTGAGACTTTTTTAGTTTATTGGGCCTTCAAGAAGAAAGCAGAATATCATTTCTGGTTACTGAGTTGTAATTCATGTTAAGAGGATTTCTTACTCGAGTTTAGTTTGACTAAACAACATAATATTAACAAAAGTGCCCATGTTCCAAAAATATAGGCTCTTAGGGGATAGTGACATAGAGAAAATACTGGGTAATAACCCTCGAGCTTCTTTTTTCTAGAAAGGGTTAAAATATCTTTCCACCTAATCCTACCTCTAGAGTAGTAAAGGATAATCGTGGTTACATTTTGTATTTCACGACGTAGAACCTTGGTAAAGTTATTGATAGAGGTCACAACAAAGCTGGGTAACCCTTTGTTGCGATAGGTCTTGAATTTGTTTAGATTTCGT
The DNA here is from genome assembly GCA_028641055.1 of Alopecurus myosuroides. Taxonomy (NCBI): domain Eukaryota; kingdom Viridiplantae; phylum Streptophyta; class Magnoliopsida; order Poales; family Poaceae; genus Alopecurus; species Alopecurus myosuroides. The sequence goes on along the minus strand of CM054058.1, from coordinate 8,837,839 downwards.
GCACAGAATTTCATTATCATATTCATTTCTACTCGCTCCATTCCATAATTTTCGTGGATTGAGTTCAAATTATGGAACGGAAGATAAGATTTTTGAGTCGAGGTTGGCCGAATATTTGTCAATTGTTTTTCCTGGATAGGGATATGAGTGTTCCATACGGATAAATTCAAACCAAGCACGATCAGGGCCATTTTTATGGTTGGCTATAGTTTTTTTATTCTCATGCCTTCAAAAAGTTCAGAAAAGATCTCCACTATGGATAATTAAGTGTCATGTGTTCTCGTATTTTTTTCCCGCAGTAAACTACAGAAATTTTTTGTTCGTTTATTTATTATCCTACTTACGTGGATTGTTCTTTATTATTGTCATTTTAGTGAAGATCACGGATCAACACAGTTTTTCACGAAACTTTGCACATAAACAGCGCATTCAAATATGTCCATGTGAGATTTTTGTATGAATCTTTTTAAGTTTGAAAATAAAGTTTTTCAATTACTTTTTCTAAGTGAAAATAGCGGAAGTGGGAGTGAGCTGTCTTTTTTTCAGAGTAAAGCCATGTGCCTAATATATAAATTCACCATCGGTAGTTAATTAAAAAGAAACCTCATACGTTAGACACGAGATTACGAGTGGACGGCCAGCGCCTATACAAGGGTGACCATACCAGCGTGAAGTGTCTAACGGTCTCAACGGTCGTGTCATCTACTGTACTATATTGGTTAGACTAGTCACAATGGGGGGGGGGGGTATCATAGGTAGTATCATGCATGCCATGTTGGCAAAAAACTGAGGTGGCAGTACAATTAATGAGGAGAGAGGTGATGGTGGTATCATAGATATATACCGTAACATAACACATTACGAGACGAGATGAGTCTAGATCACAATAAATGCAACACTGTATGATACCACAAACATATTACTACCCATTGTGGGAGTAGTAACATAGACTAGTATCATGTGCATGATACTAGTGTATGATACTCCCCATTGTGACTAGTCTTAGTACATGAAAAGAAGCGTTGGTCTGTATGCACCAAATTGATGTAGAGACCGTGTCTCCTTCCCCTCATCAAATGAAAACATGGGGAGAAGCACCCGTTAAACGTACCGTGGGATGTAGGCATTAATTGTACTGTATAACACTGGTAGAAAATAGGCTTATAGTCCCGGTTCGCAAGGGCCAGTAGTCCCGGCCGCGCAACCGGGACTAGCTATGCGCGACTAAAGACCCCCCCCTATAGTCCCGCCATTTACGGACCGAGACTAAAGGCCCGTCCACGTGGGCGCCAGGGATCCGTCGCGGCGGAGGACCTTTAGTCCCGGTTCTTGTGGCCAACCGGGACTGAAAACCTGCGCAGGTTTAGGGTTTTAGGCCCCCTAAACCTGGTTCCTTTTTAATTTGTTTTGTTTTATTTTCTTCATATTTTATTTTGTGTTTTATTTTAATTTTGATGAAGTTTCAGTACACATATATATATATATATTTTACGATACTATATACATGCATATATATATATATATATATGAAATTTCAAACAAGGAGAATTCAATAGGAATATATAATATATATTCAATATCGGGTGACCATATATACAACCTCGAACAAATTTCCATATTACACAATTAAGATGGATGACCATACACAAATTCGAACAATTAAGATGGCTTATGCGTATAATAGTCATCGTCGGTGGACGCATGGTACTCTCCTTCCTTATCGATGACATGCCTAAGGAAAAATCCTGCTATTTCCTCTTGAATTGGTCGGAAGCGAGCTTCTGGAGTAAGTGCCCTCCGCAAGTTATTGAGATCCCTCCGCGTGGTCTCGTCCTTCTTCCTCTCAGAGATTTCTTTCCGTATGTTCTCACAGACATAGTATCCACATAGACCGGTCCCCGGTGGCTGCTTATCCACACCTTTGACCACATTTTTAAATTTTAGCTCATGTTTGAATCCACCGACATGTCCAAGTGAGAACTGTCTCCAAACTCTACATTGCAAATAAAATTAAATGAACAAGGGAGTTATTAGCTTAGGAAATGAACAAAAGAGACCGATCGATATAGAGCGCAAATGATTGAAAAATAATTACCTTTGCATCATTTTTCTCATGTTGATCCAAAGATCTGTATTTGAATTCATAGAGTCAAAGATCAAAACTATGGAGTTCTGAAGATCAATTTTTAGCAGAATCCAGTGGAACCTGCGGACACGTTAGATGCACAGTCATGCATAACTTATCGATTAGACATACCATGCATGGAGTAAACAAAAGAGAATGGGAACATGAGAGAAACACTCACCCAAAAAGGTAAGGAAATAGAATATATCTTTTGGATTCATGCTTTTTAAAAAAATTGTACAAGTCTTTCTCCACGTCTTTGGGGTGACGTTCTAACATAGTTCCATTAATGATTTGTGGGTCAATGAACCCAACATCATGGATGAGTCTTATTTTGCATTCCCAAATCTTCAATCTGCATAATAGCGTACGCAACAATATAGTTAGGACAATATATATATATATATATATATATATATATATATATATATATATATATATATATATATAGTGTAGGCAATGAAGAACGAGATGAGGTAGAAATAAATCACTTACAGAACGTAGCAACTCAGGATAGATTTGTCGAGCTCACGCAGATTGAACAGCTGGAACAATTCACTCATCTCAACTGTTACAGAGTACTTTTTAGTGTGATGCTCCTCTGTATAATCCACATACACAAATTCTTTGTCGGTCCATGTTATGAAATGTTTGTACCAACGTAGCAGAGCTTGCATTAGTGGTGGTAGATCCTTTTCCTTCGCAGGCTCGACGAGAGGCCCTTTCTTCTCATATTGTAATCCTACCTCAGCCACTGGCGCATCGTCTAGGCCTAAAAAGAGACGAAGAGATATACCGGCCTCGGACGCATTTTGCATGGCAGTAGGTACAGTCAATCCCATTGCTGCCACAGCATTTATGACCTCGGGGTCCTGTTCCGGAGCGGCTTTCACTATGAGCGGGGGGATCGATTGTTTACTCTGCATCCCGAGCTGGGCAACTTGTTTCCCGCTTTTTTTCATTTTTCCTTTTCCTTTCTCCTCCTCCACTATTTTTGCTTTCTTCTCCTCCAATATTCCTGCTTGCTTACGAAGTTCAATATCATAGTCTTTAGGCAAATTCTTCACGGCTTGGGACACTGTCGACAAAAAACCCGTAGCCCAATAGTCTACAATCGGAGGGAATACTTCCTTGGGCTCAGGCTCCTTTAGCGCCTTCAGTCGGCCCTTCCATTTGTCAACGTCAGCCTTCACGGCCAATTTGGTTTCAGCATCACTAAGTTCCCAAGGCCTTGGGGGGAGAGGCTTCAGTGATGGCTCCGGTACCCGTGTGGTCTTAGGTACATAAGGCTCCGGGTTAAGAGACTAAGAGCAGGTTCCCTTGTTGTCCGCCTGCCTCTGTTTCTTCGCTGGAGGAGGAATGGGGGGCGACGTCTGCTTATCCTCCGGAGGAGGAATGGGGGGCGACGACTGATTATCCTCCGGAGGAGGAATGGGGGGAGACGGCTGCTTTTCCTCCGGAGGAGGAATGGGGGAGACGGCTGCTTTTCCTCCGGAGGAGGAATGGGGGGAGACGGCTGCTTAACCGCCGGAGGAGGAATGGGGGGCGACGGCTGCTTAACCGCCGGAGGAGGAATCGGGGGCGACGGCAGCTTACCCGCCGGAGATTGTGGATCGGGGGACGGTGTCGAATGGCGTGAAGGAGGCGTAGGTGAACCAGCACCACCACCACCACCACCACCAGCACCTGCACCATCGGAGGGGGGTGGACTTGTTAGCCTTGGCGTCTCGCCTGGAAACACTATGTACTTCTTTTTCCATAGAATGAACTGGCGCTTGACATCTCCAAGTCTTCTCTCCCCTTCGGGTGTAGCTATGTCAATCTCCAGGTCCTCAAACGCTTGGACTATGTCTTCCACCGTGACACGAGCATAGCCATATGGAATGGGGTTGTTGTGATGGAGTGCTCCAGGTGTATAGGGTAAAGCACTGCCGGTAGCTACCTTCATGGAAATGTTCCCCACGGGATAATGCAGATCACATTCTTTCATCTCCTTTACATCATCCACGGGGTAGTGAGGCTCCGGTGCACGACTATCGATCATCGGTGCATTAGCACCTGGAGCCGGGGCCTCCGTGGAAGACACGCTGCTTCTCAGCTGATGTTGGCTTCCGAGATCCGCTGCATCTTCATGCGGCCCTGAAGCCGACGTTTTTTCTTCTCAAGTATTCCCGCCACGATCTTCTTCAGCTCACTGACTTCCATTGCAAGATGCGACATTTGATCTGCAGCCCGGTCCGTACCTCTCTTACGGCTTCTGTAACAGTACGGGTCACCCTCCTGGGAAAACCCTACTTTCCACGGCAATCTGCCTTTGCCTCGTATATGTCCACCGTGTTCAGGATTCCCGAGGGCATGGGTCAGTTGGTCTCTCTCTCTGTTGAACGTGAGCACGCCCTGTTGAGCTTTGGTCATTGCGTCAACAAGGTCTTTTGTGGGAGCAAACTTTTTCTGCCGGTGAACACACTCCCCTGTCTCCGGGTCTAGCGATCCCCCATGCCCGTACCACCACATTTTGGCTCTTTCGTCCCATCCCTCTGTACCTAGACGGATTCCTCTTGCCCTCAGGCCGTCCTCCATTGCCTGCCACTTAGGCGCCGAAACGCGGTATCCTCCTGGCCCCATAACATGATGGTACTGTTTCTTTTCCGCATTAGCCTTATTTTTTGCCGACATTTCCTTGAAATGCTCCGATTTATGTTGCGTCACAAATTCTGTCCAATCATCTCTCAGTTTCTCATGTTGTCCAGTGAAAATCGGAGTCTTGCCCTTGCTGACATATTCACGGAACAATTTTTTCTTGAAGTTCCGGAATGCTTCGGCCATCTTCTGAAAAGCGAACTCTTTGACTATCCTCCTCCTCTGACGTCCACCCGGAACGTCCTCACCGAATTCATCTTTTTTGTTGTATTCCGGAGGTAGAATGAAATGTGCAATAAGCTTTCTAAACATAATCTTTTTCGTTCTCTTGTGGACATAAGTGAAACCAACACGTGCTTTCTTTGGCTCCTTCCATTCCTGGACGGTGATCGGGACGGTGTCTCTAACAATGACTCCGCATTGGTTGATAAACTTTGTGGTGTGCTGTAGGGGCTTGCCGATTTCACTGACTGGTTCGATGGTATATGTTTCTCCATCTTTCATCGACTTGGATTTGCCACGCTTTGTCATACTAGATCCGGCCGAGGGCTAAAATAAGAAAGAGAGTCGCGCGCGTTAGTGCATATGTATTCACATTTCAGTAAGTTTGTATCACGAGAGTCCCAATGTATATATATATATATACCTCGCCGGAGGTGGTTGTTCTTTGCAATTGGAGATCGTCGTTTGTCGACGGTTGACCTCCGTCATCAATGTCCATTGCTTCACCTCCTTGATCATCGACAATGTCCGTTCCTTCACCTGTTTCATCATCGACAATGTCCGTTCCTCCACGTTCTTGATCATCAAGGTTCAGATAAGAAGAGACTACATCGTCTTGTTGCTCATCTTCTGGGCCCGGCACATAAGGGTTCTGGTTGGCTATCATGCCGTATATAATACCTTCAGCCTCCTGATCCGTATACGGCAAGGCTCCATTGTCCGCCATATGTCACTCCTGCAGACATGCATATAGTAAAAATTAATTAAGTATATATGAGACTTAGCAAATATTACACCCTCTTTCTCAAATTGTCCGCCATATGTCACTCCGGTGGAAGAACGATGACCACCGGAGGGGGGAAAACCATACTTTAGAGGTGTGTCCAAGATTATTTTCTCAAATGACTTGGAGAACCCCATAGCTACGTTGCATTTGCTTTTCTGGTCATTTTGGTATATTACACTTAATATTCTGAATTTATTGAATTAAAACTTATTTTCATTATTTTAATGAATTTAACTCAAATTCAAATATGGTCTCATTTTGAACTTTGTCAAACATGATTGAAAATGATATAAACAGATAGCTTACATTTTTACGAACATTTCGCATATTTTTCCATAATTTTTGGAATTATAAATTAAAAGTTGTTTAATTTAGAAGATTTAATTATTTTCTGTAATTCCATATACAGTGGGCCCCTGGCGTCATGATGACGTCACCCTGGCATGACACTGTGGCCGGCGGTGTGGCAGTTTCTGCTCTCTGTCTCCGGCGATTCCGGCCACGGGGAAGGGTTTCCGGCCACGGGGAAGGGTTCAAGGGCGGCGCGAGGCCCGCGGCGAGGGCGGCGTTGGTTCGTGGTCCCCTCTCGAGAGCGGGAGGGCGGCGCTGGTTCGAGGGCGGCGCGAGGCCCGCGGGGAACCTACCGGAGACGGCGACGGGGCGGGGCCGGAGCAGGGCGGAGGCGGTGGAGAGAAGGGCGCGGGCGACGGCGACGGCGCGGTACTCTCGCAGGCGACGACGACGGAATCGGGCGACGACGACGGAATGGACGAGCAGGGCGCCGGCGCGAGGAAGACGAGGGTTTGGACGAAGAAAATTTTGGGGCCGGGAATATATAGGGCCAGCCTTTAGTCCCGGTTGGTGTCACCAACCGGGACTAAAGGTCCCCTGGGGTACCCTCCGCGGGCCTTTAGTCTCGGTTGGTGTCACGAACCGGGACTAAAGGTGAAATTTTTCGCGGCGTTTTCGTTCCCGCGCAGAACGAGCCTTTAGTCCCGGTTCGTGACACGAACCGCGACTAATGGTGGTTATTCAAATACTTTTCCTTTTCCCAAACTTAAAAATACAAATAATATATCAGAAAATTTAGAAAAATAAAACTAATTCTTTTTTAAATCTTAAAAATACAAATAATATATCAGAAAAATAAAACTAATCATAAAGATTCACACACATCTTGAATATATATATAGATAAAAAAGGCAGTACATAATGGCTAGAGTGGATCTAAACCTAAACGGAGAGCATAGATGCATGATCTGATATCTGCTAGTCATACTCCTGCCTAGGCCTATAGTACATGTACTCGTAGTCGTCGTAGTCGCCGCCGCCGTCGTCGTCACTATCGTCTGACGGTGCTCTGCACTCCCTCGGAGGATCACGACTCCAGGACTGGGCCTGAGGGTACCGCAGGCGGGGGATATCGCCGGCCCTGATGTAGTACATGACGCTCTGTAGAGTCCGGTCGGACCACCATAGCCGACGACCGGCCTCGTGAAAGTTCCCAGGAGGCAGGCCGTCCTCCTCATACCTGGCGAGCGCCCTCTCACGCCGATTGATGAAGAAGGCATCCCAAGTATGCTGGTTATCGGGATGCCAACTGGGATTCCTCCGCTGCTCCGGCGTGAGCTCGTGATAGTAGTGGTTCGTGATGGCCGCCCGACGCGCCACACCTTGAGGAAGAGGAGGGACCGGCACTCCTCCGGCGCTCAGCATCCAACCGGCGGGAACGTTGTAGCCGCACGGGCAGGGGTAGTTCGAGGCCGAAAGTGCCTCCGCCTGGAAGAATGTTAGAGTGGGTACGGTAGAAGCCATGAGAGAGAGTGGTGAGTTTGTATGTGTTTATGCCAATGGTGTGGCAATGCATACATATATATAGCGAGAAGAAAACATCCCTTTAGTCCCGGTTGGGGACACCAACCGGGACTAAATGGGTTAGGGTTTTGTTTGGACCAATCAGATAGAATCACACGGATCGTGTGTTTCTTTAAAGCGCTTGTGAGTTTGTTGGATCCGGGGTGTGTTTCTTTCGAGCTGTTGTGAGCCGTTCGATCAGGGCTACGGTGTGTTTCTTTCGAGCTGTTGTGAGCCGTTGGATGAGGTGGTTTATTAACCGTTGGATCAAAACCCTAGCACAACACTTGTGAGCCAGAGGACCCTATATATAGCCCACCTTCATACACCGGTCAGTTCATCGAGCAAATACAAAACATCCGGATTCGCCATCATACGTCCTGCCGTGCATTTGGTATGCATATTGCACCCAGTAGCCACGGTGGGGCTGTATGATGGCGATACCGATTGTTTTGTTCTACATCCCCCTTTAAGGTTTGATACATCATATATTCAGTTTATCGAGCAAGTACAAAACATCCGGTTTCGCCATCATACGTCCTACCGTGCATTTGGTATGCATATTGCACCGAGTAGCCACGGTAGGGCTGTATGATGGTGATACCGATTGTTTTGTTCTACACCCCCCCCCTTTAACACATCCATCCATGCTATGGGTCAGTGTTCACTTTGAGCTCGGTTAGTAATGTGCAACTATTTGCTTGGTTCTGTTAGGGTGGCGCGTGGCGCGGGAGTTGCGACGCGTGGCGCGGGAGTTGTGACGCGTGGCCAGGAGGGCGTGGTATAAACTGTCGCGCCTCGAGCGCGTCTTCTCCTCTCCACGCACCGTCGCGCTTCCACCATGCCTCCGAAGAGGAACAGCACCACCGGCTTTCGCGGCGTCCGAGCACGGCAGAACGGAATGTTTAGCGCAGATATCCGCTGGGGGGACGACCGCATCCCCCTCGGCTCCTTTGCGACGGCGGCGGAGGCCGCCCGCGCCTGGGACGCGGCGGCCTGGCGCCTCAACCGCCCGCGTTCGCTGATGAACTTAAACGACTGCCACACCGTCTGGGAAGCGGAGGCCAGGGCGCCGAAGCCACAGATCGTCACTGCCGCCGACCACCTCCACCTCCGTCACCGCGCGTTTCAGGGCCTAGTCGACGCCAGGGAAGAACGCGTCGTCCGCGAGTATTACCGGAACAACCCGGGGGAGGAGAGCGCCGACGAGGAGCTATGGCAGACCCTCGCGGCTGAGCGGGCGGAGCGCCGCCTCGAACGCCACCTCGCGTTAGATGCCGCTCGGGAGGCGAGGACGAGGGCGCTGCAAGAGCTTCGTCGGGCCGACCGCGCCGGCGAAGTCTGGGCCTCCGACGATCCGAGGTGGGGGCCTATCTCGGACATACCATCATGCACCTCCGACGACGACGAGGAGGTCACCGACGAGTTCGCCGACGTCGATGTTCCGGAGGAGGTCACCGACGAGTTCCCCGACGACGACGACGAGGAGTAGTGTTCGTATGTTCTCTCTTTTTAATAAAAGAATTTGTATTCCGGCGACACTGCGGCGCGCTAGCGCGTCTGTTTTCTGTTTTTAATAAAAGTTATGAAATCAGATATTTTATCTCACAAGGTTTTGAGACATTTAAGTAACTTTCTGTTTTCCATGCTTTCCACTCGTTTTCTCAAATATTTTGCAAAGGAGTTAGTCTTAAACACATTAGAGATAATATAATTCACATGATCCATTCAAAAAAGTTTGGTACACAATAAATTATTACACATCAATTCTTCCCTTGTGTCCCTGCTTTCTTACGATCTGGCCGTATCCATGGAGCATCCTCATCATTTAACTTAATGCTTGGGTCAGTGTTGACTTTGAAGGGCGGAATTTCACCAAACATATTATAATCTTCTGACATGTCTGTCTTGTCCTCCACTCCCACGATGTTTCTTTTCCCTGAAAGAACAATGTGGCGCTTTGGATCATCACATGATGTACTGATCGTTTTCTTATCTTTCCGTTTCCTCGGTTTGCTACTCATGTCCTTCAAATAGAAAACCTGAGCGACATATTTGGCTAGGACGAATGGTTCGTCAAGGTAACCAAGATTGTCGAAATCCACCATTGTCATTCCGTATTGCTCGTCCACCTTTACCCCACCTCCTGTTAGCTTGAACCATTTGCACCGGAACAAAGGGACCTTAAAGGAGGGTCCATAGTCAAGTTCCCATATCTCCTCTATGTAACCATAATATGTGACCTTTTGACCAATCTCGGTTGCTGCATCAAAGCGGACACCACTGTTTTGGTTGGTGCTCTTTTTATCTTGGGAGATCGTGTAAAATGTATTCCCATTAATCTCGTACCCTTGGAAAGTCGTTATAGTCGAAGATGGTGTCTTGGCCAACATGTATAGCTGATCTCCAACATCATTGTCATTCATTAAATGTTTTCGCAATCAACTGCCGAAAGTCTCCATGTGGGCCTTTCTAATCCATGATTCAGGCTTCCCCGGGTTGTTCGAGCGTAAAATATTCTTGTGTTGCTCGAAGTACGGAGCCACCAAGCTCGAATTTTGCAGAACTGTGTAGTGTGCTTCAGTCATAGAATGACCGTCCATACATATCGTTGATTTCCTTCCGATCATGCCTCTTCCACTTAGTCTCCCCTCGTGCCGCGATTGAGGAATACCAATCGGCTTAAGGTCAGGAACATAGTCAATACAGAACTCAATTACCTCCTCATTTCCATAGCCCTTTACGATGCTTCCTTCTGGCCTAGCAAGGTTACGAACATATTTCTTTAATACTCCCATAAACCTCTCGAAGGGGAACATATTGTGTAGAAATACAGGACCGAGAATGGAAATCTCTTCGACTAGGTGGACCAGGAGGTGCGTCATAATATTGAAGAAGGATGGTGGAAACAGCAACTCGAAACTGACAAGACATTGGACCACATCGTTCTGTAACCGTGGTAGATCTTCTGGACTGATTACCTTCTGAGAGATTGCATTGAGGAATGCACACAGCTTCACAATGGCTACTCGAACATTTTCCTGAAGGAGGCCCCTCAAAGCAATCGGAAGCAATTGCGTCATAATCACGTGGCAGTCGTGAGACTTCAGGTTTTGGAACTTTTTGTCCGCCATGTTTATTATTCCCTTTATATTCGACGAGAAGCCAGACGGGACCTTCATACTGCTCAGGCATTCAAAAAAAATGACCTTCTCTTCTTTCGTAAGAGCGTAGCTGGCACGACCTTGAAACCATTCCGGATGCCGGTCATCTGGATCTTTCAAAAGTTGCTGATCCCGCCGTGCTTCCTTTGTATCCTTTGTCTTCCCATACACGCCCAAGAAGCTTAGCAGGTTCACGCAAACATTCTTCGTAACATGCATCACGTCGATTGCAGAGCGGACATCTAGGACTTTCCAATACTGTAGCTCCCAAAATATCGATTTCTTTTTCCACATGGGTACGTGCCCGTCAACTCCCTGCGGAACTGATTGTCCGCCAGGACCCTTTCCAAAGATAACATTCAAATCCTTGACCATATCAAATATCTCAACTCCAGTACGTTCCGCAGGCTTCGGCCAGTGATCTGCCTTGCCATTGAAATGCTTGCCTTTCTTTCTGACGTTATGATTTCGGGGAAGAAATCGACGATGACCCAGGTACACGTTCTTCCTACAATTATCCAAAAATACACTTTCAGTCTCATGTAAGCAGTGCGTGCATGCTTTGTATCCCTTATTTGACTGTCCCGAAAGGTTACTGAGAGCAGGCCAATCGTTGATGGTTACAAAAAGCAACGCTCGTAGGTTAAATTCCTCTTCTTTGTGCTCATCCCACACAGGTACACCAGGTCTGCCCCACAATTGTAAAAGTTCATCAACTAATGGCCTTAGGTACACATCGATGTCGTTGTCGGGTTGCTTCGGACCTTGGATGAGCACTGGCATCATAATGAACTTCCGCTTCATGCACAACCAAGGAGGAAGGTTGTAGATGCATAGAGTCATGGGCCAGGTGCTATGGCTGGAGCTCTGCTCGCCAAAAGGATTCATGCCATCAGTACTTAGACCAAATCTTATGTTCCTTGCGTCAGCTGCAAAATCTTTGAACTCTCTGTCGATCTTTCTCCATTGCGTTCCATCAGCGGGGTGTCTCAACTCCCCGTCGGACTTACGGTCCTCTTTGTGCCATCGCAACAACTTGGCATGCTCTTTGTTCATGAACAGGCGTTTCAGCCGAGGTATTATAGGAGCATACCACATCACCTTGGCGGGAACCCTCTTCCTTGGTTTCTCGCCCTCAACATCGTCACCAGGGTCATCGCCTCTGATCTTATAACGCAATGCAGTGCATACAGGGCATTCATTCAAATCCTCGTATGCACCGCGGTAGAGGACGCAGTCGTTAATGCATGCATGTATCTTCAGAATCTCTAAACCTAGAGGGCACACAACCTTCTTTGCTTCGTACGTACTGGCGGGCAACTCGTTATTCTTCGGAAACGTATTCTTCAATATTTTCAGCAAATTTTCAAATGATGAGTCAGCTACACCTTCCCGTGCCTTCAATTCAGCAAATCCAGTGTGCAGCCCAGCTTTTTCAGACTATTGTCGCATCCTGGGTACAGCGACTTCGTGTGATCCTCTAACATGCGATCCAAATTCTCCCTCTCCTTGTCAGTTTCGCAGCGTCTCTGTGCATCAGCAATGGTCCGACCAAGATCATCAGCGGGCTCATCATGTGCCTCTTCTTCACCTTCATCAAACCCTTCCCCACCTTCAGCATCATCCTCCATGAAGGTATCACCGAAAGCGTCATGATAGTTGAAATCGATATCATCATCTTCTTCATCTTCTTCCATTCTAACCCCTCTTTCTCCATGCTTGGTCCAACAATTATAGCTTGGCATGAAACCGTGCCGAAGCAGGTGCATGTGAACGACTCTTGAGGAGGAGTGACCCTTCTCATTCTTACATTCAGCACATGGACAGATAATAAAACCTCGCTGCTTGTTCGCATTTGCCACTACGAGGAAATCTTTCAAACCCGTAGTGAACTCGCCGGAGAGTCGGTTACCGTACATCCATTGCCGATTCATCTGCATTATTATTATATAAAGTATATAATTAACCATCATGCATTTGTTAAACTAACTAGCTGGAAATAATACAAATCATGAAAGGGTTCAAGTTGCTAACCGCGACCGCGGAGGTAAAATAAATGAAAACGCTCAAGTGCGGCTCGGACACTTAATATCATGTGTGTTTCATGCTATCGGGCATTTCATCGAACACCTTGTGTGCATAGTTGGAACCAAAAGCATACCCACCACCCCTTGTGAATGTTGTGAGCAGAAGTGACACCAAATGTGGCTAAGTGCAGCGAGCTGAGTTCTATATATAGGGATGGGCCTTTAGTCCCGGTTCACCTGGACAACCGCGGCTAAAGGCCGTGGGGCCAGACCGATGACCTACTAGCCCCGGTTGGTCTGGACAACCGGGACTAAAGCCCCTCCCCCCGGACAGCTGTGGACCGAGCGCGCTGGGCCCAGACTATTGGTCGCGGGTCTCGTCCCGAACCGCGACTAAAGACCCCTATGGTTGCGGGCCGATTATTTTGGGGACTAATGGGGGCGTACCGAAGGCCTATTTTCTACCAGTGTAAATATTGTGTCCGTCTAATTTTTTGTAATGAGTCGATCGAATCACATGCTAACACACTAGTATTATCCTTTTACTTCCATGAAACAAAGTAAAGAGAGAAGAAAGCTAGAAGAAACAAAAGGAATCAAGTTGAGTAGTTTATTCCTGTTTCTTCAAGCACGCAGTGGTCCCTAGGACGCTCCCATCCATCCTTTCCCAAAGCGCGAACGTACGTGCAGCATCTCTCGTCTTCATCATTCTCCAGCGGCCCTCCAGGAGGTGCTCTTTTTAGCCGAAAAACGGTACCGGGGGCAAAAGACTGAAGATGCTCTAAGTAGACCACGCCGCCTTGCCATTATTTCCTCAGGCCACCAAGTAATTAATCCAGCAAGAAGCCAACAAATGCTTTCATCTACGGCAACCCAACCAAGCTCGGCGACCTTGTGCTAGGTAGCTATCATTACGTATTCTTTTAGATATTATGATGTTTTTTCCCAGCTAGCTAGCTGGCGCATACGCACGGGAAAAAAAGGGTTTGCCACGTACGAAAAAAATAGTTTTACCAAAAACTAACGTACTTCCTGGAACAGAGGGTATATGTTGCAGCTAGCTAGCGTAAGGAAAAGATATGTATCTGCCACGTACGTGGCAGCTAACTAGTTTTTGAACCTAGCTGGAATGTACCTTTTTATATTTTTCTTTTATTTTTTAGAATTTTTAATTATTAATTGGGTTGGTGTGTGGGTCCGGATTGTCAGTTCCCGTGTCAACACACCGCCACGCCACACTGAAAACGGGCCCCATTATCCTACTACAGAAGTTCCAAATGTTGGTTCAAACACACACAGAGAAACATAAGAGCCAAATCCAAGGATACCTCACATTAAACTGAGCTACTACTATTCATAGCATAGGTATATATGCGTGTCTCCTCTTTTTTTCTCGAACCGTAGATTGACCTTGCAATGAGACTCTTTTAGGGCGATAGGTACTCATGTATCCATAACGTGAAACATTATTGATTGCGATACGTTTTCATATCCAACCATTCATAAATATGTTTTAACATCTTAATTATAATATGGAATAGAGGCACGCCTAGACTGTGTAGTTAGCTAACTCAGCTGACTACACAACATTTCACAAAAAAGCTTTCATATATAGAGTAAAAATAATGCAAAAATATATATGAAATTCATACAAATATATGTATTTGATATCATAATTTTAACTTGACATCACAACTTGGTACTTTTCGCTCTGCCACTAAACAGAGGAATATATGATAAAGAAATACAGGAGAGGCAAAACATGCCTCGCATATGTCTATGATTGCATCCATCTAAGGGCTAGGGTTGAAAGACTCACATTCAACCTCCGCATCATCAGATACACACAACCCAACTAAATTCCTATTTTCGCGGCGTAAGCCGTAAGGTCCCTCTCTTCTTACCCGCACCAAAAAGGTAATGTGGATACAGCTAACATGGAGCACCGGGGAGACCATGCGAAATACCGCTGATATTTATCTCCACACAAGTCATAGCCATTTTTGATAAGAAATAATTAATTCAAGAATTGCGTAGCCGCAGATGGAGCTTTCCACAGGAGGGGACAAGAATTGAACCATCCACTCACTTCCTTCTCACCATTGCATATTCTTTCTTGTGAAAAACAAAAGTTTGTGTCCTGAACGAGATATGGACATGTACTCCCGACGACATCTTCTTCTTTCTCATTTTGGAAAAATAATTCAAAAACTGTATTTGAAACTTCAAATTATTCTGAGAAAAATCTAGCATGCACATGGTTGAATACACTACGTATGTGCAAAGTTCTATGGAAAAAAGGTGAGTAGGTATATTTCTGTATGACAATATAATGGACTATTTATCTATCTATTTACACAAGCCATGCAAATATAAAATAAAATGAAATGAATACAAATTTCTAGGCGTTCTATTGCAGGGAAAAAATACGAGCACACATAACACCCAATCATCCATAGTGGTGATTTTACTGAACTTATTTAAGGCCTGGGAAATAAATAAAATACATACAAGCTAAAATATGGTCCAGATCGAGCTCGGTTTAAATTTAACGGTAATGGATGCTCATATACCCATCTAGGAAACACAATATTTTGGGTCTTTGAGAATCTGTAAACCGCCAACCATGATTTAAAAATCTTAACCACAAGAAACAGAGTAACTATGAAAATAATTGAGATATATAATGTAAATAAAGATTTTAATGAAATTCAACCTATGGAATATAAAAATTTCTGGACCTATCACAAGAAAGGGTTACCAAACTTTCTCCACGTCACTATCCCCTCTTAACCCTCGATGTGGGATCAGGGTGAAAGCCCTTTTAACCCTTTATAAATAAAATAGCTCAAAGGTAATCTCTAATACTTTCTCCATGTCCCTATTCCACAATGGCATTTTTTGGAACATGCATACAATTTGCTAATATTCTGATGTTTAGTTAAGATTTGAAATTCAGTACAAAATATCCTCTCATAACATAAACTCAAATCAGTAACCACAAATGATGTTATATTCTCTTTTTGGCGCCATGAGAAACAAAAAATACAGCCGAGCGAAAATATGATCAAGCTCAGTTAGAAATTATCGGTGGGGATTTCCTAAACAATATATATTTCTTATATAGTATTTGGGAAAACAATACAAGGGTCTTCCATACCAAAATTTTACCCAGAAAATCCATTTTACGAACAATCCCTAAATCCTACCCACAAATAAGATTATGTTTATTTTTTTCGAAGACAATAATATTGTGTTACTTTTTTCGATAATAATAGTACTCCCACCAATCCATCTTAAATATCGCTAGTATAACTGTGTACTAAATCAACAAAAATGAATGGGAAGGGGGTACTACTTTTCAGATTCTTACATTTCAGTTTCTTGTAAGAAATAAAATAAGATAGAAGGGACACAGGGAATCAAATTGAGTGAGAGGCAGGTCCTATCCTTATTCCTCTTCCCCAAGCGCTTGCCCTTGTGCTGTGGTCCCTAGCACGCTCCCCTCCATCCTTGTGCTGGAGTGCGCGGCTACGTGCAGCATCTCTCATCTCCATCTTATTTTTCCTCCTGCCAATAAATAGGCAACGGGGCACTGCCATTGTTCCTCAAGCCAGCAAGCAAGCAGTCCAGCAAGAAGCCAAACCAAAGCCTTCATCTCCAGCTCCCAAGCTCGAACCGAAGATGTCGTCGTGCTGCTCGGGAAAGTGCGGCTGCGGCAGCTCCTGCAGCTGCGGTAGCGGCTGCAACGGCTGCGGCATGTACCCCGACGTCGAGGCCACCGGCCACGCCACCGTCCTCCTCGTCGCCACCACCCACAAGGCGTACGTCCTTCTCAATTAATTTCCTCATACATCATGCACCAACTAATCATATACATGTGCGGCATGTTTTAATTCTGTATGTTATTCTTAATGCAGGAGCGCCGGCGGGATGGAGATAGCCGCGGAGGCGGAGAACGGCGGTTGCACCTGCAACAAGTGCAACTGCGGCGGCGGCAGCTGCGGCTGCTCCTGCTGCAGCTGCTAGATCATCAAGCTGCACCGGCCGGCCGCTTGCATCGTGTACCACGTCTTTAATTAACACCATGTAATGCTACCCTGATCGAGGGCCATTGTACGAATGCACCTGCTCGCATGGATGAGCAGCAGGTGCCATGCATGCCCGCCCCGAATTAAATAAACCTCCTCCGATTTAACTATATACTCTCTCCGTTTTCAGTTTTTGCAAGAATTTTCAGCCCAACTTTGATGATGAATTTATTAACAAACAAAATATAAACTATATGTCAAACAGTAAACCATAGAATTCAAATAAAAAAAACACTTTTTAATGTTATGTATATTCATAAACGACTATATATAGTTGCACCTATGCACCCGGGCGTAAAAACCACTCTCGATCCAACTCTGCATCACGATGCACACAGCTAAATGTATTCCTTTGTTTCAAACCTGATACGATGGTTGAACATAGCCCTGGTAAAAAAGATAATGTAACCGCCGAGTAAGGAGTTGAAGATATCATATTATAACATATCCCTCCCATCTCTTCTATACCTCCAAAACAGATAATTAAATGCGGCCATGGAGAAGCGCTGTGGACGCCATGAGAAATACCGATGATATTTATGATTTATCTCCACGCAAAGTAATAGCCGCTTGTGTAATGAATAATTAACTCAAGAACTGCATAGCCATAGATGAAGCTTTCTACGGGGTAAATTGGCACCACCCACTCAGTTCCCTCTCACCCTTTTTGTTTTTGCATTGCTTTCGGCCGTAAAACAAAGTTCATGTTCCGAATGGGACATGGAAGTGTTGTTACCAAGCATATGAGCTTTATTCATTTAAAAACACAATTCAAGATGTGTATTTCACGCTTCCAAAATTTAATATAAAAATCCTAGATGCACTGCCTATGTGTAAATATCTGTGAAAAGGAGAGTTTATATACTATGTGCGCTAAATTTTTTTTTTTTTTTTGAGAAACACAGTACAGACGCAAACGCTCACATACACGCGCATACACTCTCCCCTATGAACGCACACACGCACACCCTACCCCTATGAGCACCTCCGAGAGACTGAGTCGGCTGGTCTTGAGATTGACGAACTCACCACAGGCGCCTCGCTGTCGACGGGAACGTCGCCTCCCACTGAAAGAATATTCCGCCTAAATGCGACACACAAGTGTCAAACCTGGGGTTTGAACTCTGGTGGGCTGGGGGTACAACCACCCTCCTAACCATCCAACCACAGGTTGGTTCGCTATGTGCGCTAAAATTATGATAATGAGGGGGACACAAAAAAGCATCGCCCTCGCGTATGTTCTATTTATTCACTTGCATTAATTATTTTCACATGCCATAAAAAGGTTAATTAATTTTTGTGAGCACGCCACTCATTGATCCATATGGACAATTGTTTCTAAACATTTTGAAGGAATGAGAAATATAAAAATCCAGCCAAACTAAAATGAGGCACGGGTAAAATTTATTTCTCTAGCCAAGGAGAACAATAACGAGTCTTCGAAAATGTGTAATGAGCTAAAAAAAATTATTTTAAAACCCTATATATTCAAAGATGGTGGAAGTACTACAATTATTCAAATATATATGATCGTGCGGGTTGATCGAGTTCCATGAGATCCACCAATATTTTTTCATTGTCACTCTTAGAATTTTGTAAACACTATGAGTAATCAATTTATATTAAAAAAAATACAAACTGTCAAACCTATCAGAACAAAGGGTTACCGGGCTTGGAGTGTCATATGTGTATCCAACAACTTCTTCATGAGACCTTTGTCGTGAATCGAATAGTCTAACCACGGTTACCCGTTAATACCCGAAGTTGGAATCTTGAGGAAAGTTGTGTTCCACTTATGTTGATCAAAATACTTGAAATTTATGAGCCAATATTTTTCTCCCTTAAATTATGCGTTGTGATCTTATTTGGAATACGCATATTCTTTTTGCGGAAATTTTCTTGTGTTTACTTAATATATGAATTAAATTAGTACCAATTGTTTTCTCGAGGGACACCATCCTTCCCCCCCCCCCTCCCCGCCCACACACACACAACAAATCCTAAATCATATGTAAAGCATTACCATTGCTTATTGGTGTGAGTTTATTTCTTCTCGGAACATGAATTAAAATTCCATCTCAACCACTAACATTATATTTGTTTTAAAGCTAATAAATTTATTTACTTACTTTTTTAAGATAGTGCTAATATACTTTTTAGTTCCTGTGAATAAATATAGCTAAAAAGGAACAATTAATTGGATCATATGGAGTGAGGGGATTATAAATAAATTGTTTTCTCAAGGAACACCATACCCCCCCCCCCCCCCCAACAGAACCTAAATCATATGTAAATCATGACCATCTCTTATTGGCGACAGTTATGTACTCTCATAACATGAACTAAAAATTCATCTCCACCACTAACATTATCTTTGCTTTGAAGGTAATAATATTTTTTTTACAATAGTGTGCAATTATAATTTAAGTTCTTGTGAAGAAATTAAGCTAAATAGAACAAATTTATAGAACCATGATTAGTAAGAGGCTGACAAATAGTATATATATAACCCATCGCTTAGTGGTGCAAGATATTTCTCTCATAAATTGAATGAAAATCGATATCCACAAATAATAGCATCTTCTTTCAAAGCTAATAAAATTATATTTCCTTTTGTGCGTGAATAAATTGTTAATAATTTTATAGTTCCTTGTAGGAAAAAACGAGCTAGAAACAGAGCAAATCAAATTGAGTGGGTGACTTTATACAATCAAGAGGGTTGGTGAGCTTTTCGATGACCTCAATCCAACAAACTTCTCTTTAACCCTTCTTTTATGATCATAGAGTATAACAACTCTTACGATTTACTACTCTAGAGTTAGAATCGGAATGAAAGTCCTTTGTAAATAAAAATTCTTGATGGTCATTACCTAATATTTTTGGGCTTGTTTGGAACATGGACGCTTTTTTGTTTGCTAAAGTTATGTTGATAAAGCATTCATAATTTGTGGGCACACGATATTTTCTCATAACCAGAACTGCAAATCAATTCTCACAAGTAACATTATTGTTTCTTTTGATGCTAATAATATCGTATTTTTTTGCAAGAATAATAGTTATATTATGTTTACAGTTCCTTATAAAATGCCCCCTTAGTCCCATATTAGTTGTGGAAGAAATGGACGTATCTAGTTCTGAAATATGTCTAGATACATATGTTTTAGTGACAACTAATATGAGACGGAAGGAGTAGAAAGAAGCAAATCTAGAATAAACAAAAGGAACCAAAACTAAAAAATGAATGAAAGAAAGAAAGAAAGAAATCAAGCTAGAAAGAAAAAAGGAATCAACTTGAGTGTGAGGCCCCTATCTATCCTTATCACTCTCCCCCGAGCGCGGTGGTCCCTGGCTCGCTCTCCTCCATCCTTTCCCAAAGTGTGTGCCTATGTGCAGCATATTTTATCTTGTTTTCCATCATCCTGGTCTTCCTCCTGGCTTATAAATAATGAGGGGGACGAAAGATCTCATATGTTCTATTTATTCACTTATATTATTTATTTGCACATGCCATAAAAGATTAATGGATTTTACGAGCATGTATATCACTAAATAATCCACTTTGGTAACTGTTTTGAACATTTTGAATGCATAGGGAATTAAAAAAAATCAATCCAAGCTAACATGAGCCACCGGGCTTGGTTTAAATTTATCGATCTATCCAAGAAAAACAACAACAAGTCTTTGAGAATGTGTAACCAGCCGAGAATGATTTTAAATCCTGAAAAGACGATGCAAGTGTGAGAAATACTACTATATGATCGGATAAGTCCAGTGAGGCCTAACTTT
Source organism: Alopecurus myosuroides (assembly GCA_028641055.1). NCBI lineage: Eukaryota > Viridiplantae > Streptophyta > Magnoliopsida > Poales > Poaceae > Alopecurus > Alopecurus myosuroides. The sequence goes on along the minus strand of CM054058.1, from coordinate 8,817,143 downwards.
CATGAGATCCACCGATAATTTTTCATTTTCTTTCTTTGAATTGTTGTAGACACTATGAGTGATCAGTTCCCATAAGAAAAGCTCAAAAAATATCAAACCTATGGCAACCAAGTGTTATGTATCAAGCTTGGGTGACCTCCATATATCCAACAACTTCTCCATAACCACTTAGTTATGAATCACATAGTACAACCAAAACTACGCTTTACTACTCCAGAGGAAGGATCGGGAGGAAAGCTCTTTTCACCCTATGTCAATCAAATGGCTTGAAATTCACCAACTCATATTTTCTCCTATGCCACGTGAGTTTGTTGAAATTTGTGTTTTGTTTGCTGAATTTTTAGTGTTTAGTTTAAATGCGACTTAAACCAATACCAATTATTTTCTGAATAAACAGAGTTCCGGTCAGACAAATGCTAAATCATATGTAAACCTGACCATCGCTTATTGGGACGAGATATTTCCTCTCAGAACATGAATAGAAAATCCATATCTATCACTAATATTATTTTTCTTTTGAAGCTAATAAATTTATATTTTCATTTTTTTGTGACAATAATTGGGCTATTAAATTTTTTGTTCTAGTGAAGAAAGATATCTGAAACAAACAAAATAATCAGATTGAGTAAGGGGCCCACAAATCAATGATGACAAATAATATATGTAACACATCGCTTGTTGATGCAAGATATTCCACTTGTAACTTGAATGTCAAATTAATACAGTCAAATAACATCATATTATTTTGAAGCTAATAAAAATATATCTTCTTTTTGTACGATAATAGCAGTACTGTTATCTTTTGAGATCATTGTAATAAAGAAAAAACCTAGAACCAAATGAAAGGGAATCATATTGAGTGAGTGGGCCTATCCTTATTCATCTTCCCTATCCCAACAAAGGGTTGGAGAACTTTGTGGTGACTTCTACCCAACAATCTTTGTGATGACTCATCGGCCCTGAATCACGGATTATAACCACTCTTACGCTTGACTAGTCGATTGTTATTACCTGATATTTCTTCATGACAATATCCCTGGAGGGCCTGTTTGAAACACGGGCTCTTTTTTTTTTGGCTATCGTTCGGTTGTTTAGTCAAAATAATACAAAATTGCACCCAAAAAAACACCATATCCCAACAACCCTAAATCTTGCATACAACATGCATAACCCATGTGCACGAGATATTTCCCCACATAACACGAACAACAGATCAATACCCACAAAGAACGTTATCGTTTCTTAATAATATCATTTTGTTGCAAGAATAATACTAGTGTAATGTTTGCAGTTCCTTATAAAAAAGAAGTAACAGCAAAGCTAGAAGAAACAAAAGGAATCATCAAATGTAAAAAGAGAGAAAGAAACAAGCAAAGCAAGCAGAAGAAACAAAGGGAATCAACTTGAGTGAGAGACCCCAATCTATCCTTATCACTCTCCCCCAAGCCCGGTGGTCCCTGGCTCGCTCTCCTCCATCCTTTCCCAAAGTGCGCGCCTACGTGCAGCATCTCTCATCCCGATCTCCCAACCTCTTCTTCTTCCTCCCAGCTTATAAATAGGCCTCGCCGCGCTGCCATTGTTCCTCAAGCCAGCAAGCAAGAAGCCAATCAAAGCCTCCAATCCATCTCCGGTCTTCAGTTCCAGTCCCAAGCTCGAACCGAAGATGTCGTCGTGCTGCTCAGGAAAGTGCGGCTGCGGCAGCTCCTGCAGCTGCGGTAGCGGCTGCAACGGCTGCGGCATGTACCCCGACGTCGAGGCCGCCGGCAACGCCACCGTCCTCCTCGTCGCCACCACCCACAAGGCGTACGTTCTCCTAATTCATTTTCTCATGCATCCTCGTATGCATGCACTAGTCTATCATGTATATGCAGAAAAGAAGTGTAAATTAATGGCCTATGTTGATCTTTGCATATATGCAGGAGCGCCGGCGGGATGGAGATGGCCGCCGAGGCGGAGAACGGCGGCTGCACCTGCAGCAAGTGCAACTGCGGCGGCGGCAGCTGCGGCTGCTCCTGCTGCAGCTGCTAGATCATCAACCATCGAGTTGATGCCACTGGCGGCCGGCTTGCATCACTACTTTAATTACAACCACCGTGTAACGCGACCTGATCATCGAGGGCCGTTGTATGTGTGCACCTGATCGATCTGCATGAGCAGCTAGCAGGTGTCATGCCATGCATATGTTTGCCCCGAATTAAATAAATCCCCCCTCGTTTAACTATATTACTAGCACGAGTGTGTTATCTCATTTTCATGCCAGAGCTAATATCCTGAATTACCAAGACTACTACAGAAGGAAAATATGAGATAGGCAGACCGGCCGTACATGAAAGTACTGAAACACTAATCAATATAGTACTCGCCAAAAAAATACTACAAAGATGTATAAACAATTGAGAACCAGAACGCGGTCTATTGAAGTCAAAGATCGGTAGATGAAAAGTATCGACGAAGAATATGGGTCATAGTTTCAACTTCAAGATTTTCAGTTTTCTATGATGAGAAAGCTGTGATTGGGCACCTTTCCATGATATAATTAAAGTTGAGAGGAGGAGGATGGAGAGTTCGAGCTATTAAGTCAACAGAAATATGGGTATTCCCTTATGAAAAGTGGCTTTAGACCGCAAGCTACATAGAGCATGGTTTTAATCAAAAATAATTCAAAAAGACCGCAAGCTACATGGAGCATGAAAAGTGGCTTTTCTTATTCTTTCGCACAAAGTAAAATATACGAATACAACAAGTGGATGCGCATACAAACAATCGGTAATAATTACTCACTCCGTCCTAAATTAGATGTCATGGATTTGTTAAAATATGGATGTATCCATACACTAAAATATGTCTAGATATATCAATATTTTGACAAATCTATGAAAACTAATTTGGGACGGAGGAAGTATTATTTTAGCATGACACAACTTCTCTAGTGCCCAATAAAATATCACCGTCTCGAGACCCAATCATATCAACATGATCCCGTAACTGGACCAATGAACTCCTCTTGTCTCACATCACAAAATTCGAAAACCATTAACCTCTCTCTCACACGGATCCAGCCATACCATTGGTCACTATATAATTAAAATTTCATCAAAACTTCCAAATCTTCAATATGTATCGAAATATTTGTATGGAATTATATACCAAAATCAAAGTTATTCCAAACCTCATAAAATTTTATCTAAAAGCTAATGAAATCACCAAATGTCAGTCATTTCAGTTGGAACCAAATTATTTTGATATTGTAATATAATGTTTTGTAATTTGAAAATATTAATTATTATTACACTTCTGAATCGCGGTGTTCAGGGAAGGAAATAATATGTGTAAAATGTGGCCCCTCCAACTATTAAAATCATGGATTCATAAACCCTCAAGTTTTATCTGGGGTATTTGTTTTTTGTGTCTGTGTCAGTTTCTTCGATCTCATGTAGAATATCTAGTCAATTATTACAATAAAATCTTACTAGAAATGTTTATTTTGAAAATAAAAATTGAAGGTGTAGTGTAGCCCAAAGTGTACACATTTAGAACCTCCAATTCTTCCATAGATTCGATCGTGATTTATTTACAATTATAACTTCCACACCTATTCATTTGTCATTTGGGAGAATTTCCCATATAAAGAAAGAAAAAGAGTCAAAGAAAGGATGGGTCAAATAAAAAAAAAGAGGTCAAAGATACCATAACAATGTGTATCAGACTGCATGTTTTCTTGTAGTTGGATCTCCCACTATTTGGAATGTTCCCAATTCCACTTGGGCATCCAAATCTAGATCAATACCAGCAAAAACATCTCGGAACAAGGTTCTAGCGCCATGCCAAATGTGTCCGAAAAAGAAGAGCAAAGGAAAGGTGCATGACCAAAAGTGAACCAACCCCTTGGACTGCTACGAAAAACACCATCTGATTTCAAAGTAGCCCGATCTAATTCAACAATTTCCCCTAATTGAGAACGTCTCGCATATTTTTTTTATAGTAGCAGTATCTGAATAACTTACTCCATTAAGTTCGCCACCATAGAACTCCACGGTAACGCCTACTTGTTCAACACTATATTTGGATTCTGCTCTTCTAGAAGGAACATTCGCTCTCGCAATTCCTCTTCATCTACCAAAACAACCGGAAATGTTTCCAAAAAAGTAGGCATAGGACATACAAAAAGCTCACTTCCTTCTTTATCTCTAAAGAGAGGATGTCCTAACCATCCAACAGCTATTCCATCCCCATTGTCCATTGAGCCTGCTCTGAATAATCCCCCTTTTGCTGGATTGTTACCAGTATAATCATAAAAGGCTAATTTTTCGGGAATTTCAGACCAAGCTTCTGATAAAATAAGATTTTCAGCTAAACCATTGTTAACTCTTCGATATGTTTCTTGCTGAAAGTATCCCTGATCCCACTGAAAACGAGTAGGTCCAAATAATTTGATTGGGGTCGTTGCTGACCCATACCACATAGTTCCAGCAACTACGAAAGCTGCAAAAAAAGCAGCGATACTACTAGAAAGTACAGTTTCAATATTGCCCATGTGTAACCCTTTGTTCTTCATGTAGCATTCAGATCGAATGACTATGAAATTACGTCAATACTTCCACATGTTATGGGTAACGTAGGAGATATCCCTACTTTCCCCCGGGGGTCTTAATTACCACTTCTTAGCTTTCAGTTTGCCTCTGGCCATCAAATTAAATATTAATAACCCGTGCTCCTCTCTTTGAAACAAGGAGCGCTTCCGGTTCTGTGCGTGCTTCAAACAATTTTGTCTTCTCCATATTACCATATCTCTAGAGTCAATAATTTGCTATGAGGAACTACTAAACTCAATCACTTGCTGCCGTTACTCAACATTTTTTTGTTGAGGTCTATCCCGTAGAGGTAGTAAAATTGGATCAGTGATCGATTTCTAGGTTTCGTCGTAAACCTAATTGGTTACTTCCAATTACATAAATCAATAGTTCAAAACGCACTCAAAGGTAGGGAATTTTCCATTGATATAGGAACTTTTGTACCAGAAACAATACTATCTCCAATTATAGCCCCTCTGGGATGTAAAATATATCTCTTCTCACCATCCCCATAGTGTATGATACAAATGTATGTATATCGATTAGGGTCGTATTCTATGGTTACGATTCTACCATATATGTCTTTTTGATTCCGTCTAAAATCTATTTTACGGTATAGGCGCTTATGACCTCCCCCTCTATGCCTTGCGGTAATGATTCCTCTGGAATTACAACCTTTACCACAACGGTGTCGTCCATGGATCAAACTATTTCGTGGATTGGATTTCACTTTCCTGTCTACGGTTCCCTTGCGTGTGCTCGAGATAGGTGTTTTGTATAAATGTTTTGCTGTATTATTAAGTATTCTCCTTTAGTTTTTTTCTCTATCTACAAGTGGAATAGAATAACCCGGTTGAAGGGTAATGATCATACGTTTGTAATGCATTGTATGTCTCATAATAGGTCCTATTCTTCTACCTTTTCCAGCTATTCGATGGCTATTCACAGCTACTACCTTAACACCAAAGAAGAGTTTGACCAAATGCTTTATTTTTGTATTAGTGAATCCCGATTCGACATTAAAAGTATATTGATTATTTCCCATTAAACGAATACTTTTTCTGTAAATACTGCGTATTTGATTCCATCCATAAATCGACTTTCCCTCCTATGCTCTGAGTTCCAGTATCGATAAGAATTCGAATTCTTATTGTTCTTATGTTATGGTATGAATATACCATACCAATTCGTTATGTATGGATGATGGATGAGATTCCATGGATAGAGAACCAGTTCCAATAGACTTATGGAACGTTCTCGTTCACGTGCATCCAACAGGAATTGAACCCGCAAATTTACCAATTATGAGTTGGGCGCTTTAACCATTCAGCCATGGATTCTTAACAGGGATCATCGTACATCGTAAATAACCAATTTTCATATAGAAAGAGATATCATAAAAAAATGAAATCGAAAATATTCGGAGATGACTATGAAAACACCTCTCTGGATCCTCAAATTGAAAGAGAGATTGAGAGGGATCAAGAATTCTAATTCTCTCTATTTGGAATGGATCCAATTCTATTGAGTCTGACTCATAGTGATCATTTCTCTTTCGCAAAGAATGACCTTAGTTATCAAAGGATTGAACAACCGGTATTCATCTACTTATGATACCTAATTGGCATTGCTAACAAGGATCTAATGAATTATGAGTTTAATAAATAGACCCCCTTTAGCAGAAAGACCTATATTCCTTGCTCCTTATCAGACAATCACTTTCTCATGGAAAACCCTTTTCGTTCCGCTTAGCTCTATTGGGAATTTTAGTGATAGGTTCTATAGGAACTGGACAATCCTATTTGGTCAAATACCTAACGAAAAATTACGATTTTTCTTTCATTAAGGTACGAGGGCTTGTTATTCCACGAGAACGAAAACACCTTTTCATTCTTTTATATACTGGGGGTTTTTACTTGGAAAAGACAATGTTCCATACTAAGGGATTCGACTCCATAACCACGAGTTCCAGTGCACTAGATCTTGTAGCACTTAGCAACGAGGCCCTATCCATTAGTATTCCACATAAGAAATCCATTATAGAAAAAAATACAATTAGATCTCTTCATAGACAAACTTGGGGTTTGCGAGCCAAGGTAAGATCGGCTCTAGATCATGGGACCCTTTTCTATCATATAGGAGTGGCTCTTGTAAAAAATAGACTTATAAGTAATAACCCCATCGAATCTATCTATATAAAGAGGCAATCGTGTCAGGAAGCGGGGTTTTCTTTTCTTTGGCCAAAAGGTACTTCGAACTTAGAACGGGCATGAAGAGATTAAGGAGACTTATTTCTCTTTTTAGTTTTTTGGCGGACCTGTCACGCAAGATCTTTGGTCTTCCCCTGGAAGCGATGAAAAAAATTGGATCGCTTCTTATGTACTCTATATTTATAGTTCATGGCCTATTAGAAGTAGAAGATGCTTTGGTGCAATCCTTACCGACAGAAAAAGATTTCACTCAGGTTGATAATAATCGAGTGTCATTAAATCGTCGGTCTGAACCAAGGAATCAGTTCGAAATGTTTTTAAATTGATATTGTTCTCTCTTTGATACGGAATTGCTATATGAAAAGAAGTGGAGTTTGAAAAAGGGAACGAAATCCTCAAATCGGAACTGCTAGAGGAACGAATTTTCAATAGCATAACTTGGGCTCCTAGAATATGGCACCCTTGGGACAATCTATTTGATTGCAGGGTTTTGTTTTGTTTGAAGCAAATATATCCGCGGGTCCAGTTCATTCGTCCTATTCTGATATTAAGGACAAAGAGGTACTGGATTCTCTTTTGTATAGGCCCTTAAAGGAGAAGAAAGGCTGAAATGAGAACGGACCTTTGTCTATTCTCTAATTCACCTGATCCGATAGTACCCGTTTTTGGAACAACCAGTGCCAAAGTCACTGAATGGGTAAGTCACCAATCCAATACCTTTGACAAATAGGGTTTCATATTAGATATCATATTCTATATATATAGAAATATCAGCGAATAAACATACAAAAATTTTGGTTGGTAAATTAGAATGAATCATTGAGTGAAGAAGGAGCAAAGAATGACAAAAGACGAGACTCTACTAGTCTTCACTCTTGTGGTTTCCTTGGTTTCTGTTTTCTTATTTGGGATCTTGTTTTCATGGTTCTCATCTCTGCAACTCGCGATTTTTGCGAGAGAACCAAATCCAAATTGGTGAAGATCATGATTTCGGCTGGCATAGTAGTTATTACATTTGCAATTGTGATTCGAATCTATCTGATCTTTATCTTCTTGCTCAAAGAATGAAGAAAAGTCCTTGTCGAAGCCCTTTATGATAAGCTTCCCTAGATCCGGGAAGTTTATCTTTCACGGTATTAGGATCATTTGATCGATTTCCTTGATTTGATCGCTACTTATGGGCGTGCGCTTAGAGGATACAAACAGGGATTCGCAAACAAAAAGGGGAATTCATAGTCATTAGTTCCTGTCGCGTAAAAGAAATTCTTTACGCGAGAGCAATAGCGGTTGGGATACGTCTATCTCTTCTGAGAAACCTCTTTTGGATTCATAAGACCACCCTTGTAGTAGCATACCATCCGCTTTGGGTTCTTTATTATCTCCTTCGAGGGATTTTAAGGATCGTTAAGGCTATATTTAGTCAATTTTGGCTTTCACTGCCTACTTTTGGAGATGGTTAAGGACCTCAGAAGATAGAGGAGAGCGCCAGACGCTGATTTTCGGAATACTTCTACGGGGAATGCTGATTGAATGAGAATTATCCATATTATGCCTTGAAGAGGACTCGAACCTCCACGCTCTTCAGCACGAGATTTTCAGTCTCACGTGTCTACCATTTCACCATCAAGGCATCTTGAAAGTGAATCGTATTCCATGAATACGATATCTATCTAATTTGATATATGGAATATATGACAAAGGTGGAGTCTTGGAGTATTTCGACCGATCGGTCATATAGACCTGAGTCAGACATAAAATAGCTTCGATTTGCATTATCCGTAGGACACCTTATATGTATACAAAATCAATATCAAAATCAAACAGATGAAAGATGTACAATCCAATTTATCGATTCAATAGAAGCCCAAAGAGGTTCATATGGTACCCAACTAAGAATAGGATAGATCTGTCAAAAGCAAGTTTGATTACACATATTCCTAATCCTAAATAGAATATAAGAACGCAGGGATTTCTATGTAAACAGAGTATGGAATGTGCACGGTCTGGTTTGGTATGGAATGAACTTATAATCTGATGATCGAGTCAATTCCATGATTATAAGTACATAACCCTAGCGCCCATTCCCATTTTGGACGGAACAGATCTACTAATTCTTTTATTCCATTTAGTAAGAGGGACCTTGAACTAAGAAAGAAATAGACCTAGCAGCTAAAAGAGGGTATCCTGAGCAATTGCAAGAATGGGGTTCATTGATATTCCTGGTATTGTAGATGCTATCACACATACAGTCATACTCAATTCGATGGAATTGTTTGATCTTAAAGGGAATCTTCTATAATTTCGCACATAAGGGGTAATTTCTTGGTTTCTTCCAGTCATTAATAACTTGATTATTTTTAGATAACAGTAGATAGAAAAAAACGCTCGTAAGGAGTCCTATTGAAACCAAGAAATATAGGCCTGCTTGCCATCCACATCAGAATAGATAGAGTTTTCCGAAGAAACCTGCTAGTGGAGGAAGGCCCCCTAGGGATAAGAGACATAGGGCTAAAGAGAGAGCCAAAAAAAGGATCTTTCGTGTGTAATCCTGCATAATCACGAATGTTATCAGTTCTGGTATGTAGAACAAATAATAGAATGCAAGCAAAAGTTCCTAGATTCATGGAGATATAGAACAACATATAAGTTATCATGCTTGCATATCCATCATTTGAGTCTCCAACAATTATTCCAATAATTACATATCCGATTTTCCCTATGGACAAATATGCAAGCATACGTTTCATGCTTGTTTGAGTAATAGCAAGGATATTCCCCAAAATCATGCTAAGAATAGCTAGTATTTCCATAAGAAGATGCCATTCGTTTGATGACAAATAAAAAAGGAATATCGAGAATTCCCGTGGTTGAAGCTGAAACAGCTACTTTCGAAGTAACATAAAGAAAAGCAGCTATCTTTTCTGTTAATTGAGGAATATTTCTATTTTTTCTAGGTCTAGAACCCGTAATTATAGAAATAGACTAGGCTTGAAATTGCTTTTAGTTTTCATAGTTACGAAACGTTAAGAAAGATAAAATACGAGCATGTTTTATAGCAAGAGTAATTAATCGTTGTTGTTTCAAGGTTAATCTATTTATTCGTCTAGAAAATATTTTTCCTTGTTCACTAATAAATCTATTAATTAAACTCATATTTCTATAATCAATTCTATCTTTTGGTCCAATCTGAGGATGTGTACGAAAAGGTTGTTTGAATTTACGAAAAGTTTGCTTGGATTTACGAAAGGTTTGCTTGAATTTATTAAATGTTTGCTTGGATTTACGAAAAGGTTGCTTAGATTTAAGAAAATGTTGTTTAGATGTATACATTATTTATTCCTTATTTAAAAATTGAAAAAAATCATTTCTTTATTTTATTAATTTAGGATCCAGTAGTCTTTCTTTGATCCATATCTTATTTTAATTCATATTATAGTATATGAATAATCTCTATACATATGAAATAATATCTACCGAAAATCGGATGAGTTGATTTGTATTTTATACTTTTTATACTATAGTTTTTTATTTATATATTAAATAGGAAGTTCTTAATCTTTTTGTTCTTTGTAAAAATAGAACACACGATGTTCCTATTTCTTTATTTCGTGATGAGTCATATGCTTGCGACAATAATGGCAAAAAAAATTGAATTCTAATTATCCAGGTGTATTGTGGCGATTCTTTTGGGTACTATATCTAGAAATCCCCGTCGATTCCTCATTGACACATTTTCGAAACAATTAATGCATTCCAAAATAACTCTGATTCTAACATCTTTCCCCTTGACCATGAACCTCCTTTTCTTTTTGGATTGATTTAACTTAATTCTTTTATTCTCCTATTTTGAATCCGAAGAAGAAGAAGAATAAAATCCATTACAATAATTTATTTTTTAATTCTTATTTAATTAATACAAAATAAATAAATACTTAAATAATACAATCCTTTTCGGATTAGCAAAGATTTTTCTTAGAAATATTTTAATTAGTCAGCCCAGACTTTTTCTATGCTCTGATTTCTGAGGCTTGTCTATCTTGGATACCACTTTAAATTGAATTTCCTTTTTCCAAAATAGAATTTATCAAATTTTTAATGACTCTGAGGTTCACCCTAGTCCATCTTTTCTTTCTTTTTCCTTCCGCTACCAATAAAAGGATTGAAAAGGGTCAAATTTTGTCATGTCACAAAGAATTCTATTCCTGTATAGCAATAACTAGAATTTAAAAAAAAAGAATGACAAAGCATCCCGAAATAAACGATTAATTTTTATCAATAAACCTGCACCAAACCATAGAGTACTTAGCACGGGTGCTACGGAGAGATATGGTTTTATATCCCGCATTGAAAATCCTCCTTACTTGTCCCAAGATTGTTATGCTATATATAAAATGAACCATATAGATGAAATTAACCTATCCCTAAAAAAAGAAAAAGATGTCTCCTTCTTCCTATATATTACAAAGAAAAAGTAATATTTTAGATGTATATAATTCCTTAAATAGGAAGTTCTTATATATTACTCCCTCTGTTTCAAATTAACCGTCACAAATATAGATAAAAGTTGATGTATCTAACACTAAATTATGTCTAGATATATCCATTTTTTCTATTTTTGTGATAATTAATTTGAGATGGAGGGAGTACTAGAAATGCTTATTTTGAAAATAAAAATTGAAGGTGTAGTGTAGCCCAAAGTGTACACATTTAGAACCTCCAAAATTGTTACTCGGTCGGTCACTCACTCGCTCCACAGGATAAGCTGAGCTGAGCTGAACCCATGCCCGCCGCCGTCCGCCTCGCGCCGCTCCCCACTCGCGGCCAGCAGTACGCAAGCAACCCACCTCTGCCGACGTCAAACCCCACCGCGGCCTCCCTCCCGCAATGGAACGCCCTCCTCGCCGACCACTCCCGCGCCGGCCGCCACGCCGACGCGCTCGCGCTCCTCCGGCCGCTTCTCGCCGCCTCCGAGGGCCTCGTCCCGGACCGGTTCACGCTCCCTCCCGCCGCCAGGTCCTGCGGCTTCTTCCGAGACGGCGCCGTCGCGGGGCGCCAGGTCCACGCGCTGGCCACCAAGCTCGGCCTGGCCCCCGACGACCCATTCGTCGCCAACTCACTTGTCTCCATGTACGGCCGGTGCGGCCGCGTAGAGGAGGCCCAGAAGGTGTTCGACGGGATACCAGCCGCCTCCAGGAACCTCGTCTCCTGGAACGCTCTCATGGCGGCGCTCTCGGACAACCCACGGCGCGGCCTCGAGGTGTTTCAGGACTGCCTGGTGTCTCTCGGCGCTGGTACGGAGGCGCCGGACGAGGCGACGCTGGTGACGGTGATCCCGATGTGCGCGGCGCTCGGGTGGTCGGGGATGGGCAGGGCGGTACACGGCCTCGCGGTGAAGTCCGGTTGGCACGCCGCGGCGCGGGTCAGTAACGTACTCGTCGACATGTACGCCAAGTGCGGCGACCTTGCCGATGCTGAGCGCGCGTTCCTCCAGGCTCCTGAGAGCAACATCGTGTCCTGGAACGTGATGCTCGGCGGTTACGCGAAGAACGGCGAGGCCGGCGCGGCGTTCGGGCTGCTGCGTGAGATGCAGACGGACGAACAGTGTGTGCTGGCCGATGAGATCACCGTGCTGAGCGTCCTGCCGGCCTGCTCAGGGCCGCCGGAGCTGGCGAGGCTGAGGGAGCTGCACTCCTTCACTGTCCGGAGAGGCCTGGATTCGACCGGCGACATGGTTCCAAATGCTCTGATGGCAGCCTATGGGAGATGTGGGTGCTTGATCCATGCCGGCCGTGTCTTCGCCGGCATCCGGAGCAAGACGGTGAGCTCATGGAACACGCTCATCGGCGCACACGCCCAGAACGGCGAGGCGAAGGCCGCGATCGAGTTGTTCATTCAGATGAACAACAATGCTTGTGGACTAAAGCCTGACTGGTTCAGCATTGGTAGTCTGCTCCTGGCATGTGGTGGTCTGAAGCACCTGCTGCATTGCCAGGCCACACATGGATTCATCCTCAGGAATGGACTGGAGAGTGATTCCTTCATCCAGGTCTTGCTTCTCTCGGCGTACACCCAGTGCGGGAGGGTGTCTTCTGCTCGAACACTGTTCGACGGTGAGTCAGCAGAGGGAAACAACGATGAGGTCTCATGGAACACCATGATCACCGGTTACTCGCAGAATGGACTACCCGATGAATCCCTCCAGCTCTTCAGGGAGATGCAATCAAAGGTAGGAGGAGGCCATTGTCCATCAGTTATTTCAGCAACAAGTGCCTTGATGGCTTGCTCAGAGTTATCGGCGGTCCGATTAGGGAAGGAGATGCATTGCTTTGCGCTGAAAGCCGACCTCTGCGACGACTCGTTTCTGTCAAGCTCGATGATAGACATGTACTCAAAGTGCGGATTCGTGGACGACGCCAGGGCGTTCTTCGATCAGTTGCAGGCGAAAGACGCGGTGTCATGGACAGCGATGATCACCGGATACGCCGTCAACGGTCTTGGGAAGGAAGCTGTTGCGTTGTATGGCAGGATGAGAAATGAGGGGTTGGAACCTGATGGATTCACCTACCTTGGCCTACTGATGGCATGTGGCCACGCTGGAATGTTGGAGGAGGGACTGTGCTTCTTCGAGGAGATGATGAACCATTACGACGACATAGAGGTGAAGCTAGAGCACTATGCCTGTGTTATCGGCATGCTGAGCCGGGCAGGGCGCTTCACCGACGCGATGGCGCTCATGGAACAGATGCCGGAGGAGCCTGACGCCAAGATACTGAGCTCAGTGCTCTCTGCCTGCCACATCCATGGAGAGGTAGAGCTGGGGAGGAAGGTTACTGAGAGGCTGCTTGAGCTAGAGCCTGACAAGGCCGAGCACTACGTCCTTGCCTCCAACATGTACGCCGGGTCCAGGCAGTGGAACGAGATGAGGAAGGTAAGGAAGATGCTCAGGGATGCCGGCGTCACCAAGGAGCCGGGCTGCAGCTGGATCGGTCTCGCGGGCAAAGTGTACAGCTTCGTCGCTGGAGAAAACTCGCTCCCTTCTGAGATGGACGAGGTAAGGAGGATGTGGCATGATTTGGAGGAGAGGATAAGTGAGATAGGCTACACTCCCGACACCTCGGTCGTGCTCCACGAGCTGGAGGAGGAAGAGAAGGTGGAAGTGCTGCGGTGGCACAGCGAGAAGCAGGCCATTGCGTTCGGGCTGCTGAGGACGTCAGGGCCCACGAAGGTGAGGGTGTTCAAGAACATCAGGATGTGCAAGGATTGCCACAACGCCGCAAAGCTGATCTCCAAGGTGACGGAAAGGGATATCGTGGTTCGGGACAAGAAGAGGTTCCATCATTTCAGTGATGGCATCTGCTCCTGTGGAGATTACTGGTGATTAAATAGAATTCAAGTTTTGAAAGCCAAGTAGTACTTCCCTGACGGGAGTATTAGATGCAGTCCAAAAGCCAGATATCTCTTACACATGACGAAGCATTTCGAAATGAGGTGTTTGGCTGAAGGAAGGCTGCCAGTAGGCGACACTCGCAAGCAAGCCAAGGACAGATCCTGGACAGTTTTCAGTTCAAAATGTCTCTGAGCTCCTAAACCCCTTGAGGGGTGGCTGGGATGTGCCGCTCTTTAATTCTCTGTTTGATCCTGAAGATGCCAAAACTTGGAGGACATCCCTGCATGGTATTTTTACCTGAGAGGTGCCTTTCCTGTCAAGGCGGCCTACAGCCTGGATATTATGATCACTGACCGGAAGAAGAGGGATGCTGCAAGCTCAAGTTTGGCTGGAGAGTTGCACATAACAGCCTTGCTAGCAGAATGAAGATATTCAGAGGATTGACGTTAAGCTTGATGCTAGATGCACTGTTTGCAACAGATTGGACGAGTGTTGGAACATCCTGGGGCTAAGCGAGACAAGAGAGAAGCTGCCGGAATGCAACTCAGCTCATACTATGCCGGAACGCCTCTAGACTTGCGATGAAGATGTCAAACTGAAAGCCCTTCTTACGTGGGAGTGGTGGGGCGTACACAGCAAGGTTAATGTTGGGGATGCTATCAGGAGCGCCATGGAAGTTTGCTAGTGTGGAGAGGCACATGATGGATTTTCTATCGCTAAACCATCCTAGAACCTCCAGATATATCTACAAGGGAGAAACAGGAGAGTTTTGTGAAAGTGAACTTCGACAAATTTACTGGCAATGGTCGCTGGGCCTATATTACTCGAGATCATAAGCACGGGTTTGTTGCAACAGAGGCCGAGAAATCGTGTCATCTCCGGGACTCCCTGCATGCTCAAACTGTGGCCTCTATTGCAGCTGTTGAGGGCGATTGGGTGCAAATTTCAATATCTTTGAATCAGATGATTCAGATCTTGTATGAGCGTTAAATAATGATGATTTTTATCGATCTACCATTTGTGTGCTGGTTATGCAAGCAAGAAGAAATTGTATGCTGAGCTTTGATTCTGATCTAAACAATGATGATTTTTATCGATCTACCATTTGTGTGCTGGTTATGGAAGCAAGAAGAAATTGTATGATGAGCTTTGATTCTGATCTAAACAATGATGATTTTTATCAATCTACCATTTGTGTGCTGGTTATGGAAGCAATAAGAAATTGTATGCTGAGCTTTGATTCTTTCCAGTTTTCTTTCTGCAGCTCGTGAGCTTGCAGTTTAGTGTAGACGTCAGATATGTCTTGACTGCTTATTGGAGGATTCTGTCCCCCAATTGTGTAACAAACACTGTTGCCAGCAATTTGGCTGATCTTGTTACCGTAATGTAATGTCATACTCCCATTAAAAAAAGAATTCAAGTTTTTGAGAAAGATATTTCAAAACCATCAATGTCGAATTTAGCTAGAAAGTGTGCTAATGACCACAAATTCTTCATTATGTTGTACAAAACAGTAAAGTGTATGAACCAGTGAGAGCAAGGAAAAGAACAAACCGTCCGCGGAGGCAAAGAAGAAAGGGCCAAAAAGAAGGAACACACCCAATGAAACAGGAACAAAACATAGAAATTCTCCATTTCGCTGTAGTACAAAACAGTCAGTGACAGTTCAGGCACATGGTATAGAAGAGATGCGAACAAAATTGTTTTTGTTCACCCTACACATTTACACTTAGCCCAGTACAGATCTATTAACCCAGAAGACTTGTCAAGTTCAATGTCAGTTCACTTCCAGATCCCAATTACAAAGCATACAAACATCTATCTATGCCTTCCGTTATCGAAAGAGGGCCAGGCAAAGCAAACACACATACAGACTAATGGCTACCATTATTGGACCGGGGTGCCTCACAAAAAGAATTGCGCCGGCTCGATCTCCATGCTGCTTTGGAAAATTGCAGCTGTAGGAAGCTTATCAACACCATCTCAATCCTAATTCCATCAGGAAGTTTATAACCAGATTATCTCCATCTCAGTCTTGCAAATGACAGTGACTCTTAGATGATTCGGACCTAATAATAAAGAATAAAGAAATTCTGAAGCATGTTCATGCATCCAGCAGAAGCAGTAATTTACATGATCTCCACTCAAAACACCTGTAAATAAAATTTGCCAAAAGCCATTAGCAACCTCAAAGTAGAGATAAAAGGTCAGACTCAACTGAGTGAAGATCAGGGTCGAAATTTAACTGAACGCACCTTTTCATGTTAAGAGCAGATGAATTCAGATACAAACATGATTCTCATTGAAAGCTTTGTACATTGAAAAAGTCAAACTAGAGTGATTATTGAACTCCTAGGTCATTTGACAACTGCAATATTCCTCGCATTTGAAGGTATGGGTTCTCCAGAAGTTTCTCATTGTTACACTGGAGACAACAGAAGAATAAAAAGTCAGTGCGAACTTAATCTAGACAGCAGATACATGCGTGGAGCTAAATTTATTGTCAGATTTTGAACTGCCTGAATATTCGAGTTAAACCCAGACAAGATGAGATAGAAAAAGAGCATCGACCTGTTGAGCTTTTGAAATGAGACTTTGAAGCATTCTTTGGTACATCTCTGGTTCCTCTGTCATCATCCTCTGCAAAACCACCAAATTTTATCAGAGGCGAGTGCAACAGAACTATCAGCACAATCAACAACTGCAATAAGTGCATACCTTCAAGAGAAAAGCAGCAGAGTAATATGCTACCCTTGAGTCAGTATCATCTAGAAGCCCCCTGTTGGTGTGAAGCATACAAGGGACAAACATCGAGCATTAGCAATACGCCACACTTTAAACCGAGATAACAAGTCCACAAGAGATTACCTGAAAAACTCGTTGCCTTCTACTTCCGTAAGTGCTTCCTGGTCAGCTGTGCATTTACCAATCAAAAGCAAAAGAAGCGCTGCTCTAATATCTGATGTAGCGCCAGGAATATTGCCTCTTCCTGTGCTACCGACAGCAATACCCAGCGCAATATCATCACTGGCCGCGCCTTCCAGTTGCATCAGTGGCCAGAAAAACAAGGAAGTTGGTACACGGGCTACAAGCTGCATCGGAGCTATTGCAAGACCTTTCAGAAGTAGTGCTGCCATTGATGTTTCGCAGAGCAGAGTGGATTGAGTGGATTGATTCATGCTTGTGGTATCTTGCAACGTCTCGGTCCTGCCAAAATTCTTCGTTCCTACAGTTTGGTGCGATGCACGGTTCTCCAAGTGGCTCTCTATGTTTTTGGTTGTACAGCCAAAGAGTTGACCAAGGGATTGAAGGCCGCCCAGTTGCATCACATTTGTGGATGGAAGCCGCAGACATAGTTGTGAAAACAACATGTCACACATCTGTATGAGGAAATTTCGAATTAGGGAGGCTAAAATCATAAACTCAAGAATACTAATGTTTGATTTAGACATGTCATCTAACAAGGTATCCAAGATGTAAGCAAGTACCATGGAAATTAAACTGGTTATGGATCAACGACTATTATCAGTTAACTGGACGTAGAGAACACTATAATGTTGTATCCTGGGAGTCAGGTACAACATTAACTACTCAGTTTCAGCAGGAACTAATCCAGATGATAAATTGTGCATATGAGTAATTAAAAATTTGCAAATAGAAATCGAAACTTGAAGGCTTGATGCTCAGTTTCAATTTCCTGCAGAAACCTTACAATGAGATTTCCATAGGAACCATTTGTGAAGTTCTTGCATGCAAAAATACTTACAAAAATATGGTTATCGTAATTGCTATAGACTGAAGAAGATTTAGAACCAGGCAGGTCATTGCTGTCATCAATGACTAAATATGTCTACCGCATATTAACAAAGAGAGGCTATCTAGTTAATAACACATTAACAATAGATAAACTTATGACCTGGCAACAGAAACTGCTATTTAGGAACTTCTTTCTCAAATACAGATCTAAGTATGTGGTCGTTATGTATTAGAAGAACACCAAAGACTAAATATCTCGGTATTTCAAGTTACAACTCCTAAGTAGTGATCAGTAACGAGTTGTCAATGATCAACAAACATTATGATATATGTAAGTACATTTTCTTCTAAATGGAACTGATACCATAGATCAACTTTTGAAACACTTTCATTTGTCAGTATTAACTTTTAAGAAAGCAACTTTAACATTCACAGACAGTGCTAACTTGTAGCAAAGGTCAAATGGTTGCACTTGGGTGAAAGAAAATCACCTTTAGGATGTTGATATGGTCTGTCTCGTTATTTTGAACAACAAGTAACAAGGCAGTACTCATAATATCTATAACCGCAAAAGCTTTGTCCAAACGGTTTTTTGCTATGATAAGCAACTGAGTGCTCTTGCATGTCACTGTCATCCAATAATAATTTGCAGCGCATCAGAAATTTCTCTAGAACATATAGAAATCCCCATCTAATGTAGTTGTGTTTTGATTTCAGAAGCCCACATAGCAGACAAATAGGCAGTGAAACTTCTGAACATGACATGTCTTGGCTTCCGGCATCTTTAACCTCCTCTTGGAGCGTTTGGATTTTAGACCAAACAGAGCCATCGGTTTCTTCACTGATTTCCGAGAGGAGCAATTCCACTAACCAAATATATCCATGGTGTCTGTATGATGAAATTTGCGAGTGAAGAAGCGAGTGCAAAGTAGCCCAGAAAAGGCTTGCTCTACATTTGTCATCACCGTCTTCAGATCCATCTTTAATGCTGCTGAAAGACTTGAAAGATTTTGTTACTTGGATCATATTAGCAAACTCGTTGTCTATCCTTGAAAATGTGCTGACAGTTCCATCAAGTTTCCTGATAACCTTGTCCAGAAGCTACAAATATTGAAATTTTGATCAGAAACAATGTGTAAAATTTCATGCTGCTTGCATAGTGTTTATCATGACATGAAGTCAAACGGAACATAATAAATACGAATAGTGTTTATCATGACATGAAGTCAAACGGAACATAATAAATACGAATAGGACCATGTTGCATGATCTATCAGTTAATTAAAATAAGAATGGGGATTTTTGGTGATGAATGCTGGCTATTTATGTGCATCTATACTGATTACATGAGCCCTAAATGTTGTGGATACAGCTTACTGAGTGCAAATTCGAACATGATGATTTACATTTGTTCTATTCTGTGACACAAAAGGAGCAATATAATAAATGCTCTACAACTGTAGTAACTAACCACGTGACATACGTGGTAAGCAACCCCAAACCGGGGGTAGGGGACTGTAGTAACTACTACTCCCTCCGTATCAAAATATAAGATGTTTTAGCATTTTGTAGATATAATGTATCTAGACATGTTTTAGTGTGTAGATTTATATGCATCTTACACTAAAACATGTCTAGATACATATTGTGTAGGAAATGTTAAAACATCTTATATTTTGATACGGAGGGAGTATTTTTGTCTCTAACACTGTCTACTCCCACATATAAAATACACTGCCCACTCTTAGCTTCGTAAAACACAGATAGTTAATGGGGAAGACCGGGGGTAGGGGACGTTACCACATTAATTGTTCGTATTCTGCTGACTGTGATAATGCCGCAGATATAGCTTTTGTAAGCATGTCCCCAACACCTTCAACACCATGCTTCACGGATATATAGAAGGCCTCTGGAGCATCAGCCGATGCAAGAAGAGAAGCGAGAGGCTGAACATCATCATAAGTATATGTTGAAAGGCCACCAGACAAGCATGTCTCATTTATTTGATGCACTACATAGTCAAAAAGAACAAAAAACAAATCCCGCTTCTCTTCCTTTGAGTTGGCTCGTGAATACTGTAAAATAAAAAGTGATACGGATAAATCCACTGAATTTACGAACACTTAGTTATAATACAGTACACATAAAAGAAAAGCATAACCAAAAACCTAACCATTAAGGCAAAGAAACATGATTAATTGGAATGAATTCTGAAATGGGTTAGCATTGCATGATAATGATCAAGATTTAAGGACCATCTGTTATCGCATATGAATTTGTTGGTTCGAGGTAGTAGTGACCATTGACACTTGGATTTATGATTGACGTTTGGTCTCACATAGAGAACCCAACACCTGACCAGTTTTTCTGGGTTACCCATCCTACCATCCACATGAGGAACACTAGATGCAGACAAAATTTCATTACAAGAATGAACTTATGCTGAGGTATTGTCCGAGGTTCTGGGAGCTTGGAATAATGGGTGGTGTTGCAAAGTATGCTGAATTGGGGTTTAGTGTGAACCTACGAGGAAAGAAAAGTCGGCATATGGTTGAAGTTGCTACTCGGTACTTATCCCTTTACGTCTGGACAATATTGACCAGTATTCTGAGACAAAATGAAATTTGAAATGGAGTCTTTGATAGCCAATTTTATTGAATGATCCAGCCAGTACCAGAATGGAAATACCGAAATAAGAGAAATTTCCTTCAGAAGGAAACAAGCTACATAACTACATGACAGTGCAATAGTTAGTTTACTTACCTACTGAGCAGGTGATTCATTACCCTATGGGTCATCTTCTCGCATATTATTATTTATTTGTACTTTGTGAGAGATACTACGATATTGCAGTTGGATAGACAGAAAGCTCAGCTGTTAACAGCCATCAATAGCCATGTATGAAACAGCATAGTCAATCTAAACGTAACAGGAACACTAACCTCAAGACAGATATAGTCAATTCCACCAAGAAGATCTATTCGCTCAGGAACAAAATGTGTATCAAGTGCACTGCTCTGAGTCCCATCTGGTACTTGGTACAGCATATTTGTCAGCGTGCAAATGAGCTTGCTGTGCACTACTTTTGCCCACGAGTGTTCCACACTAATCTCAAGAAGAGTCTTCACGACCTGTTCACAATTTAAAATATGATGAGTGGTTCTCAGACCCTTCTTTGACAGCAAGAAAATAACAGTCTACATGAATTGCTATACACTACTAAACGCACTGTATGCTACATTGTTTTAGAAACCTAAGCCAGATGAAGGTCAAACAGGCTCATATGTCAAATATATGAGAAAAATGCATCACTAGATACATAAAGAAGCAGTCCAAGTGCATTTCACAGCTTGCTATGAAAGAAAAATCTTGGCGCTGGAATAGCATTCGACACCCATACATTAGAAGCACATCAATACCTATAGCAACACACTCCAACCTTGTAGATTCAACTCATTTCACATCTATTTTGCACTTTACATTTGTGAATACAAAATAATAATAAAACATGCACATCTTGCCTAACAATCAGAAATTCATACTACATGCTCAGCTCATATAAGTTCAGCGCTAATGGGACACAGACGTGTACAGTTTACACTATGATATCTATATTAATGCAATGTCCTCAACACTGTTATATAGTCCAAAGGCAGATGAATAACAGTTTGACAAAAAGTTGCAGATAGAGTCCAAGGACACTAAATTAGTGAATAATTGAACAAAGACGTGTTTGTTTACCCTTATGTCCAAACCTTCAAGTCTGCTCCTGATGATTTTACCTCCATCGCAAATAAAATAAAATAGACAACTTAAAGCTGATGCCCACACAATCTCCTGCCGCTCCTCCATCTACAAGACCAAAAATAACAAATATCGCATTAGCCTACCATAAAATGGAGCAGTCTATGTAAACATACTTTCACATATGCATAGATAAATATAATGCAGACACATTGCCCTGGTCATAAAAAGAGGATCCATATAACTACCAAAATGCACATCAAGTTCAATATTCGATAAGTAAGAATCACCTGAACTAAGAGAAGGAGAACTTCGAACAGTATTTTCAGAAGCCATGACTCAAACTGATCAATAGCAGGACTAATCCTCTGCTCTTCTTTAGGTTCTGAATCCCTCTGTTCATCCATACTTTGTCCATACTCATTATTCAGGTAAGAGTTATTTGCAGCTTCACTTTTTTCAGTAACTGGTGCATCTTCAACTATCATAGGCTCCAATAGGTGTGCATGAATCCCAAGGTTTAGTATCAGATCAAAAGCCTTTGTTCTGGCAGGTGATTTTTGAGAGCTTAACATGCCCTGACATATAAATAAATGTTAGAAATAGTTTACGTGTTCTGTTTGGGATACAGCTGAGTAGAGTATACCACCTCGAGCATATAAAGTGCCAGAGGAGCAGCAGCCTCAGGGTCCATCATATACCTGAACCAAAGGAAAGAAACAAAATCATCAAAACCCTAAATAAGTTAGTTCTACGGTGTCAAAGGGAAGCTTTAGCAATCAGCACCAAGCCCGAAATAAGCGTAGTTCTATTTTTCTTTAACAAATATTTGCTAACATCTGGCAACCAGTGTTCTTTGATGCACGCACCCTTGTGCCACGCAACTCATCACTCGAACTACTAATGTGATAACAGAAATTTACAGCAAACATGTAACTTTAGTATGCATGCATCAGCCTAAAATTGCATCTCATAGAAGCAAAGCGTACAGCCTGCTGACTAGCCAAGTAAAACAGAAATACGGTTATAAAAGGAAAAAAAAAAGTAGCAGAACAATAGGCAATTCAGATCAATAATGACAATGTGGCATGTCAGATCACAAAGATGGTCATGTACTAAAATACTTGGCATTAAAGCAATTTTGCACTTGAAATTCAGCCATTAGTGAAGAAAATATACTGTCATTTAACTAAAGGTTGTTCAGGCCTGATATTATCAGGTATAGAAGTACAAAGAGTCATGCTGCAACCATACCACCAATAATGGAGCCAGTGGTAGAAAAAACTAAAAAAAAATCTGCAATCACAATGTATGAACTGGAGGTAAAAAGAATGAAAAGGGTGCAAGATTACAATACATGTCAATGACAAGTTTAATGAGGACGCTGAATGCCACATCTGCTGAAGGTTGCCGACTCTGGGTGGTCAATCTTGATGGAGCATTGGACTGATTTGAAGTTGTTTCTGAGCAAACTTCAGCTATGACTTCAGAAATTTCAGCCGGATTCAATCGTAAGGGTTGCTGCTCACTATTGAAAGAGGATGCCAAAAGGAACAACAGATTTAAGTGAGCACATCCTTAGGCATAATGCAACACAATAAATGGTTTACACAGGACTACAGGAGAATTATATGTATGATATACCATAATTTACTTCAAGGAATACCATAATTTACTTCAAGGAATACTTCCATAAATAGGCAAATGTTCAACATCAAGGCAAATGAGAGTTACTTCAAGGAATACAATTTGGAATCTCTCCATGGCTTTGATAATTAATTAAATATTTTAGTCAGAATCCCATCAAATGCATATCAAGTTATTTTCATCTTGATTTAATATGGTGATAGGAAATTATGCATACACAATCAACTTAGAATATTTCAATTACTGTGATACAACACTGAAAGTACATGTACAAGATTCCTATACAAAATAATATATTAGATCATATGCAAAGTAAATAAATGAAACAAGGGAATACCTGTAGTGTCTATACTGAAATAGGGGACGTGCTCGAGGCTGGAATGTGTTTGCAGGTATGTTCATCCTACAGAAAAAGTACATGTTTCCACACGTAAGCCCATGACCAATTATTGATATCTATAATATTAACAAAGAAACAGGTATATAAAGAGTTGGTTCATAATGAACAAAGCGTACGCTCAGGCGCGCTAAAGCGCTGAGCGACGGCCTTCTGCTTCGCTTTCTCGCTAAGCGCTCAACTAAGCGACGCGACTTCCTGGCGTCCGGATCTGCTCTCCTTTCCCGAACTCACTGCCGGAACTGCTCCCCTTTCTCCACCCCGATGTCCTCTTCCCCTGAGCTAGTTAGAATGTGTGGTGCTTGCGCTGCTCCCTGCTGCTTGAGACGGAGAGAGAGAGAGAGAGAGGAAAGAGAGGCGGCGCGATTGGTGCCCGGAAGGGAACAGGTGAGAGAAAGATATTTAAGAGAATAGATGGACAGTCAAGATCAGAGGATATATATGGTTGAGATTGGCCAGGGCAAGCTAGGGTTCCATATGGGCCTAACTGGGCCGATATTGCAAGAGGATTAGAGCCTATATGCTCTGAAAAATGCAACCAGCTGCCCCCTCCTGCTGTATCCGTACAGAACGCTTAAGCACGCCTAGGCGCCGCTTAAGCGATAATTGGCCTAAGCGGAGGCCTACAGCTCGCTCAGCGCCTAGCGCTTATTTGAACCTTGGTAATGAAATGGCAAACGTCAGCAAAGATGCAGAAACCTGTTCATCAGGGAAACTGGAAATGAAATGAGGCAAGGTAGGGAAGGAGAATGTGCTTCGTGAGTATTACTAGTACGATGCATGAAACAAAATATAGCCCAAAATAGAAGAACTTACCAAACTTGGCTTGGGCCCGATTTCATGCGTTTTGAGGCAGTTATTGCTTTCAGATGACCCTGTGATGACGCAAAAGTGCTAGCTGTAGAAGTTGAAGGTTGCAACAAATCAATATCAGGAAATTCCTGTATAACAGAATATTTCCATTGTTGATCATTAATCTTTGCCTCCATATCCCCTACTAGAAGAGCTGCAGCACCAACTTCAAGAAAACCCTGTGTATGAAAATCTTGAAGGCCCGCAAAATCACTGCTGGTGAGAAAGGAAATAAACAAAGCGGTCAATGTTTGCAAGACTATCAGTATCATACTTTTTTATTCCATTCCAGCCAGAATGACTGGGACGCTCCAGCATGAAAACATAACAGGTACAGCACACATTGTGATCTCTACTGGCAAAACATTCAGGTCAACCAAAGCGAACACACAGTAAACAATGGACACAAGAGAAATACCTTTCTTTGGCAGAACTTGATGCTTGTCGTTCGCCATATACATGCCATCGCCAATGTAGAATGTCGAAGGATATATACTTGATATCATATCCCTGCTCTCCCCCATCTACCTTTTCACTTGCCAGTGATATTAAATCAGATGAAGTATGGCTTTCCTTTGATTCAAGATGTTCTCTGTTGGGAACAACTTCTGGATTTAACTGAGGAATTAGAGACCTATTCAAAAAAGATGAAAGTGAAGGGAGAGACTGTTTTGTAGAGGTTGATGAAACAGATTGCGGAATTGGTTGGAATGACAACTTTGGAATATGCCTCGCGACTAATGAGCGGACATAGTTTAAAGACTTCACAAGAGATGCTGAAGCAAAGTTCGATATTGGTGGGGCAACAAGAGAGGAATTTGGCAAAGCTGCTGATGATCCAAAGTTCTGGCCCAATGATGATGCTCTGTGACTTGCCCCCGGGTCATACTTTGCTATCGTATTTGCACAAAAGATATCAATTTGACGCAGTGTTTGCACCCTTGGAATATACCTTACAATGCAAAGATGTATAGTGCATTAGTTTAAGCGCAAGAAAGTTTCAAGAATAAGCATGAGACGCTGACAGACAAGGTATACTCAGCTCACCGGATAAGGTATCTCTTTAACAACGCCACACATCTTGGGACAACTGCTGGGCTGGTTGAAAAGATTGTACACGTTAGGGAAAGGATGAAAAATCAGAATATTTAACATTTGCAGAAAACACAGCTAAAGAAATCAAAATGCATCAAATAAATTGAAAG
Organism: Alopecurus myosuroides; assembly: GCA_028641055.1. Classification (NCBI taxonomy): domain Eukaryota; kingdom Viridiplantae; phylum Streptophyta; class Magnoliopsida; order Poales; family Poaceae; genus Alopecurus; species Alopecurus myosuroides. The sequence continues at coordinate 8,791,374 of CM054058.1, read as the reverse complement.
TATACAAGATCCTCATGCCTACTTGATTAATTACTGTATGTCCTATGGAAAGAAGTGAAAGAGATGCAGCTTATAACATAGGAGCTGGATAGGTTTGTCACGAGGGTGTAGATACATAAGCACATTATGCTGAAGAATCAGAGTTCTTTACCCCTTGTGCAAGTGGTACTATGGGGAAAATAGCCAGAAAAGGCATTGGAATATGAAAGCTAAGAACATACCTGCGATCTCTTTCTGCAAGAGCGTGGTCAATGAGGACATTGTAAGCCATATCGATTGTTGATAAGTTGGCTATATAATCCTGCCAGCGTATGAGGACCTCATTAAGAAATGGCATTACAAAACACGAACAGCCAGAACAGCAGTAACAGAGAAAGCAGAGAAGCTAAATATGCTCAGCAGTGATGAAGACCGCTATACCAAACAATTAACAAATCAAACAACCAAACCTCACTATTAACAAGAGTCAACAAGGATTTGACAATTTGCTATAGTCGCCAAAAACTTCACATTAGATGATGTGCATGTGAAATTGGTAAAACAAAAAGGTCTGAACATAATATTGGTGTATCTTACATGTCATGATAATTAAATTTCCTTTCTAGTTTCTTTGACAGACACCTTAACCGTATGTCATATAGGTATATAGGTGGCCACGTAAAGAGACCTAGTCAACATGTTTATCTACCTTGTGCAAAACAAGGCGGTAGCGCCCTTTTATTTCGAGGAGAGCGACACGTGTTTCCTTCCATCTATAAATCATGAAACGGTACGTACGCAGCGACGTCATTCGTGGATATGAGCCCATTTCTTGGTGCCACCGAACTAAGTCGGAGCACGCTTCAATTAATACTATGGGCACCAGTTTCGCGTACTATCATTCAATGCAGTGTGCAACGCCGCATATAAGAAGCAAGAACGGTGTAGCCAAACAAGTTGCTGTCACTCTGCTATTGGGGTTCAGAACAGCAAACAGCGCAGCCTCGGCAAATCTAACCGTTGGTAATTGCGCCGTTTGAGGATGCCACTGAAGCGAGTCGAAATGCGCTTGAATTAATACTATATGCGCCAATTTCGCGGTATCGGTTGACGCAATATGCTGAACACAGTGGCATACGAGAAGACGGCTGAATCAAATACATGTTGCTGGTTCACTCTGCGATTAGGGTTCAGGACAGGGAATGGCGTTCACTCCCCAATTGGATTAGCAGGGGCAAATCAGAGTCGAGCATTTCACAAGTCACTTAGCAGGGGGGCAAATCAAACGTGATCCAAGCAAGAGCTATAAGCCCGGGGCACTGCGAGCGGGTGAAGGACTAGAGCTACATGTGTCGTGGAGGTTTAATAGAGGGAGAGATGGCGTGGGCGGAGGGAGGGAGGGAGAGGGGACTGACCCGGAGTGTGCGGGATGCCTCGGTGGCGGCGGAGGCGGCGGCGGCGGCGGGCCCGTGGGTGTGCGGCGCGGGCGGCGAGAGGCAGTCGGCGACGGCCCGGCGCAGCGGCTCGGGCGGCTTCCGCGCGGTGGCGGCCCCGGAGAAGGAGGGCGCGGCGGACATGGAGCGCGGCGGGGGCTGGCCCACGGCGGCGGCGTGGCGCGCGCTGGGGACCCGCTTGGAGGGCGCGTCCCCGTGGAGGGGCATCTGGGCGGCGGCGAGATCTCCGATGGGCGCGGAGGCTGGCGAAGTGGGGAAACCCTAGGCGCGGCGGAGCATTCGGGGCAGCCAGGATGGGGCAGGGGCTGGCAGTGTCAGCTTCTGTCTCTCTGGTGCTTCGCTGTTGCGCTGACTGCGGACGCTTTTCCTCGTGGAGGGATTCGAATCGGAGGAACAGAATGGTTTGGTTGGGGGGTGGTGGAGCCTGGCCGTCTGAGGAAGAAGACGGCCTGGCTGGCTGACTGACTCCACCACTCCTCTTTCTGTGCTGGCTCATTCATGACTGACTGCCCACTCGATTCTTCATCATCATAAATAAACGAACCAAATGCCATTTCTATTTTCCCTGGATGATAACCCTCCCATGAACAAAAATTGTTCCCATTGCCATCTAAAAAAAACTTGCTCCTATTTCTCACATATTTCTCTAGCAAAGTGATTCCACTCCTCTTCGTTGTTTTACGTCCGGTTCCTCTCTCCGGAGTCAATAAATGTCACATTGTTGGTGTTGGATCTGTTCAGATCAAGACCCGTAATTGAATGATACGCACGCTGACGGGAGTAAAACACATACCATCCATGGCGAGAAATTTGATATTGTTGAGTACCCTTGACCGTGACGTTTACAAGTATGCCGGAGAGAATAAACGACTGAAGGTATCAAAAGGTTCTCTCGTTGTTATGATTGGTGATATCAATTCTGTCGAGTTATATATTATTAGAGGTGACACTTTTTCTGGTATTGTTGTTGTTATTACGAAAGATGATACAAGTACAACTAACTTTTGGCATAAGCGATTTGGACACATGAATGAACATGGTATGGAACCATTGGTAAAGAGAGAACTTCTGAAAGACTGCAATATGAGTAAGCTGTCGTTCTATGAACACTGTGTGTTTGGTAATCATTCATGACTGACTGCGCATCGCCCACTCGATTCTTCATCATCATAAATAAACGAACCACATGCCATTCCTATTTTCCCTGGATGATATAACCCTCTCATGAACGAAAATTGTTCCCATTGCCATCTAACAAAACCTTCCTATTTCTCACATATCTCTCTAGCAAAGTGATTCCACTCCTCTCGATTGTTTCATGTCTGGTTTCTTTCTCCGGAGTCAACAAATGTCATATTGTTGGTGTTGGATCTTTTCAGATCAAGACCCATAATGGGATGATATGCATGCTGACGGGAGTAAAACACATATCATTCATGGCGAGAAATTCGATATCGTTGAGTAGCCTTAACTATGAAGGTTACAACTTACAAGTATGCCAGAGAGAATAAACGACCGAAGGTATCAAAAGGTTTCTCATTGTTATGATTGGTGATATGATTTCTGCCAAGTTATATATTATTAGAGGTGTCACTTTTTATGGTACTGTTGTTGTTGTTATTACTAAAGATGATCCAAGTACAACTAACTTTTGGCATAAACGACTTGAACACATGAGTGAACATGGTATGGAAAAATTGGTGAAGAAAGAACTTCTGAAGGACTGCAATATGAGTAAGTTGTCGTTCTGTGAACACTGCGCGTTTGGTAATCATAAGAGAGTTAAGTTCAACGTGTCTGTTCATACCACTAAAGATACATAACATTATGTGCATGCTGATTTGTGGGGGGGGGGCTTCACGTAAGCCCTCTTGTGATGGTGCTCGTTATATACTTACTAGTATTGATAATTACTCTATAAGATTTGGCCTTACTTCCTGAAAACTAAAGATGATACTTTTGCTGCTTTTAAAGAGTGGAAAGTTATGACTGGAAGCCAAATTGAGAGGAAGGTGAAGTTGCTTCGTACTGAAAATGGTGGCGAATCTTGTTCACATGCTTTTGATGATTACTATGTGCAGGAAGGCATTGTTACGCATCACACCATCCCGTACACACCTCAAAAGAATGGTGTAGCCGAGCGGATGAACATGACGATCATCTCCAAGGCTCGTTGAATGTTGTCCAACGCCCATATATATATATATGGACATGCGTTTTGGGGCTGAGGCTGCCAAGACTGCTTGCTACTTGATCAACAGGTCATCGTCCATCCCACTTGATAAGAAAACTCCTATTGAGGTATGATCTGGTGAGTCGACTGATTATTCATAATTGAAAGTTTTTTGTTGCGCTTCCTATGCTCATGTTGATAATGGAAAGTTAGAGTCTAGACCTATTAAGTGTGTGGTTCTTGGTTATGTTTCTAGAGTGAAAGGATATAAGTTGTGGAATCTGGAAACCAAGTAGACTTTCTTTAGCGGGAGTGTTGTGTTTAATGAATCTGTTATATATCAGGACAGTTTGTTGACTGATGTTGTGTTGAATTCTTCTAATGAGGACGAACCACAAGTTCGTTTACATGTGTGGAGCAGGTGGAGCACCTAAATGAGGAGGAAAAAGAAATTGATGAGGAGGATATTGTGCCACCCTCACCTCCTGTTTTGCAGCAACCATCAATTGGTGTTGATCGGCCAAGAAGAAACATTGTTTGTCCTACTCGTTTAATTGAGGAATTGATACGTCTCCAACGTATCTATAATTTTTGATTGCCAGTTCCTGTTTTCTGCTTTTTTTGTTTCAGAAAAGTTGTTCTGGAAATATTCTCAAAATTGGACGAAACAAAAACCCAGTGACCTATTTTTCTGTCATGTACACAAAGTCCGGAGGAGACCCGGAGGGGGGCCACGAGGTGGCCACACCATAGGGTGGTGTGCCCCCCCTTGGTCGCGCCACCACGTGGTGTGGGACCCTCGGGCGCCCACCGACATCGCCCTTTCGCCAATATAAAGTAAACATCCGAGCCTCCATCCACGAAAAGTTGCGTAGCTTCCGCCATCGTCAACCCTAGTTCGGGAGGGTTCTGAAGCTCTCCCCGGCACCCTGCCGAGAGGGGAAATCGTCACCGGAGGGCTCTACATCACCATGCTTGCCTCCGGAGTGATGCGTGAGTAGTTGATCCTTGGACTACGGGTTGATGGTGCAGGTCTTGCACTCATTGGGAAACACCGAGAGGAAGGTATGATGAGCACAGCATCAGTTTTCCCTCGGAAAGAAACCAAGGTTTAATCGACCAGTAGGTAGAAGGAGTAACTTCAGAAGGTTGATGCAGCTGAGATGGCAGGGCGCACTACTGGTTCAGCAGCAACGTGGAAACTACACAACACAATCAAATCACTTTGCCCCAAAGAAGCAGTGAGGTTGTCAATCTCACCGGTTTTGCTGATAACAAAGAGGTTAAATGTATGGTGTGGAAAACAATATGAGAATGGTATGAGAACAGTAGCATCAGTATGAAAGCATTGGAAGAAGTGTGTATTATCAGTATGAGAAAATTGACCGGGGTCCACAGTTCACTAGTGGTGTCTCTCCGTGAAAGATAAATAACATGTGTGGTGAACAAATTACAGCTGGGCAATTGACAGAAATGATGGTTGCACCGTAGTGCATATGCAAGACATAAAGATTACTATGTGATTCATGCGGTCATTACAACAAGATACATAGACCGTCATCCAACTTCATCTATGACTAATAATCCACCCTCCGAATATCGTCTGAACAAACGTTGGGTATAAAGTTGCAAGCAACAAATAATCGCAATAAGCAAAGTGTGTAATGTAAACAATGTAAACATTGTTCTTTTCTCCCTAATGGCAATAGCAAATCCTCCATTCGTCACGTTTCTGTCACTCGAGCATAGATGCAAAGGAGGCATGAACCCACTATCGAGCATAAATACTCCCTCTTGGAGTTACTAGCATCTACTTGGCCAGAGCATCTACTCATAACAAAGAGCATGCAAGATCATAAATAACATATGCATGAAGATAACATGATAAATTGATAATCAAAAGACATAGCATTCAACATTCATCGGATCCCAGCAAACACAACATGTAGCATTACATAAAGATAATCTCGATCATGTAGGGGAGCTCACGAGATCTAAACATGAGGCATAAAGTGGAGAAGACAACCATCTAGCTACTGCTATGGACACGTAGTCCAGGGATGAACTAATCACGCATCACTTCGGAGGAGGGCATGGTGGTGTAGCCCCCTCCGGTAATGAATTTCCCTCCCGGCAGGGTGCCGGGGAGAGCTCAAGAACCCTCCCGATCTTGGGACGACGATGACGGCGGCCTCGGGTCTTTCTCGGGAAAAGTGGTATACTTTTAGGGTTGATATGTCGGGGGAATAAATAGGCGAAAGGGCGATGGCAGTGGGCGCCCGAGGGGCCCACACCACACCCAGGCACGGCCAGGGGGGCGCCGCCCTATGGTGTGGCCCCCCTCCGGGCCTCTTCGGGACTCCATGGAACCTTCGGTAATTCTAAGACTTCGGGCTTTGCCGAGAATATTTCCAGAACAACTTTTCTGAAACTAAAAACAGCAGAAAACAGAGAACTGGCTCTGTGACATCTTGTCAATAGGTTAGTCCCGGAAATCGATCAAAATGGCATAAAGTGTATAGCAAACATGTTGGAAATAACATGAAAACAACATGGAACATCAGAAATTAAGGATACGTTTATGACGTGTCAACATCCCCAAGCTTAGTTCCTACTCGTCCTCGAGTAGGTAAACGATAAAAACACAGAATTTCTAAGGTGACATGCTACCAACATAAACTTGATCATCAATAATGTAAAAGCATTTGTAAGGTGAGATCATAGTACTTTAAACACAAGCATGATAGATATAATTCTAGCAATAAAACATAACAATCACTTTGCATCATGAGAAGTAACACAAATAAAAGATCACGAATAACAATGCATCAAAAGTATATGTTTGTTTCAAGTATAGAGAAAGCATGGCAAAGTGATATTTCGCTTGTCCTTAAGAGTGGGGCAAAACATAAATGCCAGGACACCTTCAAAGTTTATGAGGAATACTAGAACAAATAATTTGAGAACAAACAATAACACATCATGAATCAATTACCAATGTTTCTGGGACAAATGCACTTAAACTCGGAATGGAAACTATGCTCTTTCAACTGTGCATAAAGTTAGAAGATGGAGACTCAACATAAAGCTAAAAGAAATGCCCTTCGTAGAGGGAAGCATGGATCACTCTTGTGCTAATTTTTTTTATTAAATAGAGGTATAAAATGTTTGACACTCCTCCCATCCATCTTACACAAACCATGGCTAATCGAATCCTCGGGTGCCTGCAAACAATCACATACCGTGGAGGAGTGTCTATTTTTAGGGAGGTGTATGCTTATGTCAACGAATGGTAAACAGAAAATACAGTACGTCACAAGCCAACTTTACTTCACAAGAGCGGATCCCATTGAAGGACTCAACTGGTGTAGAATGTCATCCCTCTTTCTCTTTTGTTTACATAATTATGATTTGACTGATAAATCAGGGGCAAAAATAGTGAAGAGAATTTGTTTGTATTAGTTTGGGGCTGGGCACCCCGCTGCCAGCTCTTCTATCAATTGGATAAGCGGATGAAGCCACTAGTCCGGGGTGTGAAAGTCCAATCAACAAGTGAGATAAAGATTCTCTATTTATGTCCTCATGAGCTAAAACAGGAACACAAAAAAGGAGTAATTTTGAAAGTTTTAAAGGTAACACATGAGCAATTTACTTTGGAGTGACGGTTAAATACCACATGTAGGTAGGTTGGTAGACAAATTTGGCATACTTTGGTTTTTGGGAGTTGGATTGCACGAGTAGAGCTCATACTCAGTACAGGTGGAGGCTAGCAAAAGACTGGGAGCGACAAATCAAGAGAGCAATAATGGTCATAATCATGCATAGCGACAATAAAATCATTAATCAAAGCATAAGTGGTACCACAAGTTCAAAAAATAAATGATTATAGAGGCTATAGGTGACTGGTTTGTAGTAAAAACATGGTGTAAGCATGCGCCAAGTCAACCAAATAAAACATTCAAAGGAGAACACCACAATGTTTTGCTTCAATATGATAAGAACATCTCATGATTCTTTCAATGGCACATTAAACACTCTCAGCTATTTGAGACAAATCATGCTACAAAATAACCACTAGTATTTACAATTAAAATAACATCTAGCCTGATATGAAAAAGTCTAGCCACAGTCTATACAAGCTTCTATTTGCATCGTTATAAATTCTACCACATGGAGCAGCTTCTTTTCCTAACAAGCACCATACAAAATATGTTTTAACAAAAACTCTCTAAATGATACAGCAAGCAAACATGATAGTACTCACATAACACTACTAAAACTAACATCTCTGAATAAGAGATGCATTGAAAACAAGAGCTAAACAGGAATTTTTGCGGCAGCTAGAAGAAAAATTAAGAATACGAGCATAACGAGTATTCAAATGAAAAGGCAGATCGTGTCTCTCTCCCAAACAAGGATGCTAGGTTCCAATGCTATTATTTCAACAAGGAAAACAAAAGAAAAAAAATAAAATACACTCCAAGTAAATTTAATATTGTGACGCCCCGAGATCGGGCACTATGCAAATTTCAGCATTCCCGCCAAAATCCACATAATAACCGATTCCAGGTTGTCACTTGTGATAACATTACAACAGTTCACGAATATTCCGCAACAACAACAGAAAAGATATATACAAGACGACTCAAACGAGTCAAGGATACAACTGATACAACACAAAGATCCAAATAACAGCGGAAGAAACAACATAGCGTCCGGCTACGGACAAGATACAAATTGGACTAAGAGTCCTGAAGATAACCGATGGCGTCCAATCCCTGCCCAGGCCAAGCCGGAGGGATTCCCAAGCTAACGTCGTCAGACTTCAAACCTGTTGACTACAATGTGGAATATGCAGCCACGAAAAGGATTCGTGGGTCAGTACGGTTAAGTACTGGCAAGTGGATAACCCATACTCACAAGATACGAGCGTAACCAATCATCACAAGATACAAATACTTTGGGTACAACGGAAAGGAAGGGATTATTGCAAAGAAGCGGCAGCGGGCTGCACTAACTAACTACAGAGACTTGCTACAACATCCGGCTAAAAGGAAGGGGATAAGATAGCGTATCAGAACCAACTACAACTACTCACCAAACAATACCCATCCAATGTTACCCCCTACTAAGGAAGCAACCCAAGGAAACTCACACGGTTGATTAAGGTGACATCATTTTATGGTGGAGGTAATCTATATTACTAGTCAAGTTGTCATCGTTAAGTGTAAGTTGTCTGAGTACTTGTTAGCCAGTACTTTCACCAAGTCAACCATAACCGCGGAAAACACGGCTTCTCGAGAAGATTTAACCCTGCAGGGATGCACCAATTTGGCCGGAAACGTAAGAATAACCCGCCAGACGGGGGATCAACCCACCAAGCGAGGTACTCAACACAACCCAAATCTTCTTCGCATCAAGCCCAAAGAACCACATGTTGTGCGTGCGCGGCTAATCGAGCCCCCACGAAGAAAAGGGGGACCCTCATAGCACTCTAAGACCACGCCGCCCTAAATGCCGACTACAAAAGTTCCACCCTGGCGCCAAGGGTTCGCACCTGCATATGCATGCATCAAATGGAAAGCCCGAACTAAGTGTGGCGATTTGGACGAGATGCGAATCGAATCAAGTTGAGGGGGGCGCCCATACTCGCTTCCCACATGCGGTTAGTGCGCTCATCATGGATCAGTAGACAAGACCCTTTTCCTAATTAAGTTCGACACTAGCAGGCCTCAAAACCACGCCGGGCCTCCTGCCGGTGCCTTATCATCAAATTATTATTACCCAAGACATTAACAGGTTGTTGATTGAATTGAACCCCAACTATCGACTAAACAGTTGATAAGACGGACAACAAGAATTGAGCGCAAACAACACTAAGCATGCAACTACGACACAAGGCCAACAGGGTAAACAAACAACAGTTAATAGGAAGTGGAAGGAAGGCTATATCATGGCTGCAAGGTAAACATATGATAGGATCGAGACTCAAGCATCGAATCAACAGGCTAGAATAAGAACATCGGAAAGAATCGGTAACCAGTGATGAAAGGCAGCCATTTGGCAGCAAGTGAGTATACTTGCCTGAGATCCAGCAAGTAGAGGTACATCCACAGGACTTGTCGTTGCTCACATCATCTCAACGTCCTATCCGGGAAGAAGCAACGAACCTCGAACAAACACCGGATGCAACAATTACTACTACGGCAAAAGATCCAGCATGATCAATATATGGATGCATGACAATTTAATTGATGCATCAAGATAAACTATTTGACAAGATAACATGTTTAAATGGACCCATATGCAATTTGGATTGCATATGGAAAACCCATGAATTTATGTGGAATTAAATGATCTACAAATAACCATCATGTGAAAGTTGATTAGAATGATGCATGGATGATGAAAACAATAAGAAAACAACAAGGGATTCCATTTGAAATGAAGTTTACCAAGTTTGGAATTTTATTTATTAAGTTATGGAATTTTGGTTCCTTAAAGGTGTTACACAAGCATTGGTTGTTTTCATCAAGTTTAATTGTTCAAAACAGATAACAAAGTTCATATTTGAAAAGAACACAAAATTTTAGGTGGAATGCATGTTTCAATTATTGAAAAAGGAATTAAGATGAATTAATTATGAATTAAACAAGTTTAAACAAGATTTAAATGAATTTAATTCAGATATGAATTTATTTGAATTTTTATTTGTTCAAAACATTAAACCAAATTCATATTTGAAAAGTTTATACTTTTATGGTTTGAAAACATATTTTATAGTTTCAACAATAATTTAATTTAAGCCAGTTATGAATTTAGCAAATTTAAATGATTTAAACAAGGTTTAAATTATTTAACCAATTTTAATTATTTCAAAACATGAAACAAAGTTTATATTTGAAAAGGTGGTTTAATTTAGCATGAAAAACATATTTTATTTGTTGAAAATGGATTTAAAATGAGCAAGTTATTAATTTGGCAATTGTAAATGCATTAAATAAGAAACAGTTGTTTTCAGCAATTTAAATTATTCAAAACAGTAAACAAAGTTGACATTTGGAAAGTACATGAAAAATTGAATGGAAAACATATTTTATTTGTTGAATTTGGAATTTTTTATGCCCAAGTTATGAATTTTGCAAAATTAAGTGAATTAAACAAGTTTTCAAATATTTCACCAATTTAAAATATTCAAAACAGTAAACAAAATTTATATTTGGGTAGAGAATTCAATTTGGAGTGGAAAACATATTTAAAATGTTGAAATTGGAGTTAAAATGATTTATTTAGGCAATTTACAAGATTAAGGTGTAATCTGCCATTTAATTAGATGCTAGGGACTTAGAATTTATTTGTAGGGACCTAGATTAGAACTGGCAGGGACTTGTTGGTGATTAGCAAGTTGTGATGGGCTTGAAAAAAAGATGGAAAAATGTGGGGTTTAATCCCGGGGGGTGGGATTCGAACCCCTGCCCTCTGCTGTGCGCTCAAGGGCAGCTGCCACTGCGGTGCGGCTCTGTTTGGTGACAGTAAGGGTAGCGAGGTAGGTTAACATTCAGATCGCGTGGCTAACTGAATGTTTGACAGGCAAAATTCAGACTTGGCCACGGAAGGGAAACAGCGACGGTGACCCGGCGGCGATCGCTGCTCGCGCGACGGCGACAGGGCCACTACGGCGCGGTGGTCTTCGCGTGTGCGTGCACGTGCTACGGATGCGTGTGCTGCGAGAGGGAGGAAGGGAGGAGCGAGGCGGAGCTCACCTCGCTGCTGTCGCGGAAACAGAAGGCGGCGGGGATGGTGGCGTTCGGTGGTGGTCGCCGTCGACGGCGCGGGAGGGAGGCTTCCAGGGCATCTCCGGCCCGGTGGAGGCGACGAGGAGGGAGGCCGGGCCCCTCGGGGTTCCATTCCCGCCACGGTTTGCCCGGTGGTGGCCAGGGTGACGGACGCCGTGACCGTCCACTCCCACGCCGCCTTGCGGCTGTTCGGGGAGTTTCAGAGCAGTAGAGAAGGGGGAGACAGAGGGGAACGGCGGCGGAGGAAGATGGGAGAGGGGTAGGGGGTGGCTAGGGCACGCAGGAGGGGCGGAGGCTAGGTTTTTAAGGGGAGTCGAGCTCGTACGGCAGCTCATCGGGAGGAGGAGAGGGGATCGCACGATGAAGGAGGGGTTCATACAGGGGATGACGACAACGAGGAAGAAGATGATCCCCTCGAAGGGGTATCGGGCCAGGAGAAAGGTGGGCTTGGGTGGTGATGGGCTGGGAAGAGGGAAAAAAGAATGGGCTGGCTGCCTCTCCACTTGTTTTTATTTCTTTTGTTCCCCCTTTTTTTTGTAAAAGAAGAGAGGGAGAGAAAAAGGATAAGTGTTAGGGTTCCATTTTATGAAATATTTTTATTAGTTTTCAAAACAGAAATGTCAAGGCAATGTTAGCATTGATTTCAAAACTTTGAAATATTAGTTTGATTTTTAAATTGTTAGTTGAATTTCAAATAGGGTGGGGTTTTTATTTTATAAATAAATTTTATTAATTTGCAAAACAGTAAATCAAAGCAATATTACCATCATTTCCAAAAAATTTGAGATGTTAATTTAATTTTAAATTGTTACTTGAAATTTCAAATAGGGTTTCACTTGGGATTTTGAAATAAACAATTTTTTTTTGATTTAATAAGATCAAACACTATGAACTTGGTGAGTTTTAAAATGTTTGGAAGATTTTTAATTGTTACACCACAATTGGATTATGTCAAATATGAATGGATTTGCTTTGAATTTGAAATTACCATTTGGGTGTTAATAGAAAGGAATTTTATTAACAAGCAAATCAACTTCAAACTATTTGAAAACAAGTTGTAGTTGGTTAGGTTGCAACTTTTAATTGGAAATTTTCAGACATGTTTTGAAAGTTTAAATTGGTTTGAAATTTCCAGTTGTTTTGTAAACAGAATGCAATGCATATGATGCATGTGATGCAAAAAGAAAAAGAAAAGCAGCCAAATTCTACTAAGGGGGAACACCCCAGGTGTTACAGACGACACCACTAACAAGGGATTGCGCCCTCGCAATCCACCTGCTAACCCGGGAGGGGAAAGAAGTTCGACTATCGATTCTTCACGCTTCCAGTTGATCTCCTCGATACCACTAACAAGAGATTCTTGCTCGGAGTGACGACGATGTTTTTTCCACCAGGACTCTTCCGATGATCGAACCTATTAGGTTAAGGGCTCACAAAACGTCCACCCACGTAGGATCCTAACACTTTGAAAGATAGACAAGAGGGGGAGACTCCAAAACAAATAAGCTGGGAGGGGAAATAGAATAGAGATAAGGAGAAAACAAGAATCCTATTGAGATGTTTTTCTAAAATAGTTTAGCAGATATAGTTTTTGACACTCTAGAAACAACGACCGTTAGCGAGGTTACCCTACAGGCTTTGCGGACCCGTTGCTTTGATAACCATTCGTATCGAAACAATCTCGGGAATCGGAACCAAGGCTCTGATACCATTTGTGACGCCCCGAGATCGGGCACTATGCAAATTTCAGCATTCCCGCCAAAATCCACATAATAACCGATTCCAGGTTGCCACTTGTGATAACATTACAACATTTCACAAATATTCCGCAACAACAACAGAAAAGATACATACAAGACGACTCAAACGAGTCAAGGATACAACTGATACAACACAAAGATCCAAATAACAGCGGAAGAAACAACATAGCGTCCGGCTACGGACAAGATACAAATTGGACTAAGAGTCCTGAAGATAACCGATGGCGTCCAATCCCTGCCCAGGCCAAGCCGGAGGGATTCCCAAGCTAACGTCGTCAGACTTCAAACCTGTTGACTGCAATGTGGAATATGCAGCCACGAAAAGGATTCGTGGGTCAGTACGGTTAAGTACTGGCAAGTGGATAACCCATACTCACAAGATACGAGCGTAACCAATCATCAGAAGATACAAATACTTTGGGTACAACGGAAAGGAAGGGATTATTGCAAATAAGCGGCAGCGGGCTGCACTAACTAACTACAGAGACTTGCTACAACATCCGGCTAAAAGGAAGGGGATAAGATAGCGTATCAGAACCAACTACAACTACTCACCAAACGATACCCATCCAATGTTACCCCCTACTAAGGAAGCAACCCAAGGAAACTCACACGGTTGATTAAGGTGACATCATTTTATGGTGGAGGTAAGCTATATTACTAGTCAAGTTATCATCGTTAAGTGTAAGTTGTCTGAGTACTTGTTAGCCAGTACTTTCACCAAGTCAACCATAACCGCGAAAAACACGGCTTCTCGAGAAGATTTAACCCTGCAGGGATGCACCAATTTGGCCGGACACGTAAGAATAACCCGCCGGACGGGGGATCAACCCACCAAGCGAGGTACTCAACACAACCCAACTCTTCTTCGCATCAAGCCCAAAGAACCACATGCCGTGCGTGCGCGGCTAATCGAGCCCCCACGAAGAAAAGGGGGACCCTCATAGCACTCTAAGACCACGCCGCCCTAAATGCCGACTACAAAAGTTCCACCCTGGCGCCAAGGGTTCGCACCTGCATATGCATGCATCAAATGGAAAGCCCGAACTAAGTGTGGCGATTTGGACGAGATGCGAATCGAATCAAGTTGAGGGGGGCGCCCATACTCGCTTCCCACGTGCGGTTAGTGCGCTCATCATGGATCAGTAGACAAGACCCTTTTCCTAATTAAGTTCGACACTAGCAGGCCTCAAAACCACGCCGGGCCTCCTGCTGGTGCCTTATCATCAAATTATTATTACCCAAGACATTAACAGGTTGTTGATTGAATTGAACCCCAACTATCGACTAAACAGTTGATAAGACGGACAACAAGAATTGAGCGCAAACAACACTAAGCATGCAACTACGACACAAGGCCAACAGGGTAAACAAACAACAGTTAATAGGAAGTGGAAGGAAGGCTATATCATGGCTGCAAGGTAAACATATGATAGGATCGAGACTCAAGCATCAAATCAACAGGCTAGAATAAGAACATCGGAAAGAATCGGTAACCAGTGATGAAAGGCAGCCATTTGGCAGCAAGTGAGTATACTTGCCTGAGATCCAGCAAGTAGAGGTACATCCACAGGACTTGTCGTTGCTCACATCATCTCAACGTCCTATCCGGGAAGAAGCAACGAACCTCGAACAAACACCGGATGCAACAATTACTACTACGGCAAAAGATCCAGCATGATCAATATATGGATGCATGACAATTTAATTGATGCATCAAGATAAACTATTTGACAAGATAACATGTTTAAATGGACCCATATGCAATTTGGATTGCATATGGAAAACCCATGAATTTATGTGGAATTAAATGATCTACAAATAACCATCATGTGAAAGTTGATTAGAATGATGCATGGATGATGAAAACAATAAGAAAACAACAAGGGATTCCATTTGAAATGAAGTTTACCAAGTTTGGAATTTATTTATTAAGTTATGGAATTTTGGTTCCTTAAAGGTGTTACACAAGCATTGGTTGTTTTCATCAAGTTTAATTGTTCAAAACAGATAACAAAGTTCATATTTGAAAAGAACACAAAATTTTAGGTGGAATGCATGTTTCAATTATTGAAAAAGTAATTAAGATGAATTAATTATGAATTAAACAAGTTTAAACAAGATTTAAATGAATTTAATTCAAATATGAATTTATTTGAATTTTTATTTGTTCAAAACATTAAACCAAATTCATATTTGAAAAGTTTATACTTTTATGGTTTGAAAACATATTTTATAGTTTCAACAATAATTTAATTTAAGCCAGTTATGAATTTAGCAAATTTAAATGATTTAAATAAGGTTTAAATTATTTAACCAATTTTAATTATTTCAAAACATGAAACAAAGTTTATATTTGAAAAGGTGGTTTAATTTAGCATGGAAAACATATTTTATTTGTTGAAAATGGATTTAAAATGAGCAAGTTATTAATTTGGCAATTGTAAATGCATTAAATAAGAAACAGTTGTTTTCAACAATTTAAATTATTCAAAACAGTAAACAAAGTTGATATTTGGAAAGTACATGAAAAATTGAATGGAAAACATATTTTATTTGTTGAATTTGGAATTTTTATGCCCAAGTTATGAATTTTGCAAAATTAAGTGAATTAAACAAGTTTTCAAATATTTCACCAATTTAAAATATTCAAAACAGTAAACAAAATTTATATTTGGGTAGAGAATTCAATTTGGAGTGGAAAACATATTTAAAATGTTGAAATTAGAGTTAAAATGATTTATTTAGGCAATTTACAAGATTAAGGTGTAATCTGCCATTTAATTAGATGCTAGGGACTTAGAATTTATTTGTAGGGACCTAGATTAGAACTGGCAGGGACTTGTTGGTGATTAGCAAGTTGTGCTGGGCTTGAAAAAAAGATGGAAAATGTGGGGTTTAATCCCGGGGGGTGGGATTCGAACCCCTGCCCTCTGCTGTGCGCTCAAGGGCAGCTGCCACTGCGGTGCGGCTCTGTTTGGTGACAGTAAGGGTAGCGAGGTAGGTTAACATTCAGATCGCGTGGCTAACTGAATGTTTGACAGGAAAAATTCAGACTTGGCCACGGAAGGGAAACAGCGACGGTGACCCGGCGGCGATCGCTGCTCGCGCGACGGCGACAGGGCCACTGCGGCGCGGTGGTCTTCGCGTGTGCGTGCACGTGCTACGGATGTGTGTGCTGCGAGAGGGAGGAAGGAAGGAGCGAGGCGGAGCTCACCTCGCTGCTGTCGTGGAAACAGAAGGCGGCGGGGATGGTGGCATTCGGTGGTGGTCGCCGTCGACGGCGCGGGAGGGAGGCTTCCAGGGCATCTCCGGCCCGGTGGAGGCGACGAGGAGGGAGGCCGGGCCCTCGGGGTTCCATTTCCGGCCACGGTTTGCCCCGGTGGTGTCCAGGGTGACGGCGCCGTGACCGTCAACCCACGCCGCTGCTGCTGTTCGGGGAGTTTCAGAGCAATAGAGAAGGGGAAGACAGAGGGGAACGGCGGCGGAGGAAGATGGGAGAGGGGTAGGGGTGGCTAGGGCACGCAGGAGGGGCGGAGGCTAGGTTTTTAAGGGGATTCGAGCTCGTACGGTAGCTCATCGGGAGGAGGAGAGGGGATCGCACGGTGAAGGAGGGGTTCGTACAGGGGATGACGACAGCGAGGAAGAAGATGATCCCCTCGAAGGGGTATCGGGCCAGGAGAAAGGTGGGCTTGGGTGGTGATGGGCTGGGAAGAGGGAAAAAAAGAATGGGCTGGCTGCCTCTCCACTTGTTTTTATTTCTTTTGTTCCCCCTTTTTTTTGTAAAAGAAGAGAGGGAGAGAAAAAGGATAAGTGTTAGGGTTCCATTTTATGAAATATTTTTATTAGTTTTCAAAACAGAAATGTCAAGGCAATGTTAGCATTGATTTCAAAACTTTGAAATATTAGTTTGATTTTTAAATTGTTAGTTGAATTTCAAATAGGGTTTGGGGTTTTTATTTTATAAATAAATTTTATTAATTTGCAAAACAGTAAATCAAAACAATGTTACCATCATTTCCAAAAATTTTGAGATGTTAATTTAATTTTAAATTGTTAGTTGAAATTTCAAATAGGGTTTCACTTGGGATTTTGAAATAAACAATTTTTTTTGATTTAATAAGATCAAACACTATGAACTTGGTGAGTTTTAAAATGTTTGGAAGATTTTTAATTGTTACACCACAATTGGATTATGTCAAATATGAATGGATTTGCTTTGAATTTGAAATTACCATTTGGGTGTTAATAGAAAGGAATTTTATTAACAAGCAAATCAACTTCAAACTATTTGAAAACAAGTTGTAGTTGGTTAGGTTGCAACTTTTAATTGGAAATTTTCAGACATGTTTTGAAAGTTTAAATTGGTTTGAAATTTCCAGTTGTTTTGTAAACAGAATGCAATGCATATGATGCATGTGATGCAAAAAGAAAAAGAAAAGCAGCCAAATTCTACTAAGGGGGAACACCCCAGGTGTTACAGACGACACCACTAACAAGGGATTGCGCCCTCGCAATCCACCTGCTAACCCGGGAGGGGAAAGAAGTTCGACTATCGATTCTTCACGCTTCCAGTTGATCTCCTCGACACCACTAACAAGAGATTCTTGCTCGGAGTGACGACGATGTTTTTTCCACCAGGAATCTTCCGATGATCGAACCTATTAGGTTAAGGGCTCAGAAAACGTCCACCCACGTAGGATCCTAACACGTTGAAAGATAGACAAGAGGGGGAGACTCCAAAACAAATAAGCTGGGAGGGGAAATAGAATAGAGATAAGGAGAAAACAAGAATCCTATTGAGATGTTTTTCTAAAATAGTTTAGCAGATATAGTTTTTGACACTCTAGAAACAACGACCGTTAGCAAGGTTACCCTACAGGCTTTGCGGACCCGTTGCTTCGATAACCATTCGTATCGAAACAATCTCGGGAATCGGAACCAAGGCTCTGATACCATTTGTGACGCCCCGAGATCGGGCACTATGCAAATTTCAGCATTCCCGCCAAAATCCACATAATAACCGATTCCAGGTTGCCACTTGTGATAACATTACAACAGTTCACGAATATTCCGCAACAACAACAGAAAAGATATATACAAGACGACTCAAACGAGTCAAGGATACAACTGATACAACACAAAGATCCAAATAACAGCGGAAGAAACAACATAGCGTCCGGCTACGGACAAGATACAAATTGGACTAAGAGTCCTGAAGATAACCGATGGCGTCCAATCCCTGCCCAGGCCAAGCCGGAGGGATTCCCAAGCTAACGTCGTCAGACTTCAAACCTGTTGACTGCAATGTGGAATATGCAGCCACGAAAAGGATTCGTGGGTCAGTACGGTTAAGTACTGGCAAGTGGATAACCCATACTCACAAGATACGAGCGTAACCAATCATCACAAGATACAAATACTTTGGGTACAACGGAAAGGAAGGGATTATTGCAAAGAAGCGGCAGCGGGCTGCACTAACTAACTAGAGAGACTTGCTACAACATCCGGCTAAAAGGAAGGGGATAAGATAGCGTATCAGAACCAACTACAACTACTCACCAAACAATACCCATCCAATGTTACCCCCTACTAAGGAAGCAACCCAAGGAAACTCACACGGTTGATTAAGGTGACATCATTTTATGGTGGAGGTAAGCTATATTACTAGTCAAGTTATCATCGTTCAGTGTAAGTTGTCTGAGTACTTGTTAGCCAGTACTTTCACCAAGTCAACCATAACCGCGGAAAACACGGCTTCTCGAGAAGATTTAACCCTGCAGGGATGCACCAATTTGGCCGGACACGTAAGAATAACCCGCCAGACGGGGGATCAACCCACCAAGCGAGGTATTCAACACAACCCAACTCTTCTTCGCATCAAGCCCAAAGAACCACATGCTGTGCGTGCGCGGCTAATCGAGCCCCCACGAAGAAAAGGGGACCCTCATAGCACTCTAAGACCACGCCGCCCTAAATGCCGACTACAAAAGTTCCACCCTGGCGCCAAGGGTTCGCACCTGCATATGCATGCATCAAATGGAAAGCCCGAACTAAGTGTGGCGATTTGGACGAGATGCGAATCGAATCAAGTTGAGGGGGCGCCCATACTCGCTTCCCACATGCGGTTAGTGCGCTCATCATGGATCAGTAGACAAGACCCTTTTCCTAATTAAGTTCGACACTAGCAGGCCTCAAAACCACGCCGAGCCTCCTGCCGGTGCCTTATCATCAAATTATTATTACCCAAGACATTAACAGGTTGTTGATTGAATTGAACCCCAACTATCGACTAAACAGTTGATAAGACGGACAACAAGAATTGAGCGCAAACAACACTAAGCATGCAACTACGACACAAGGCCAACAGGGTAAACAAACAACAGTTAATAGGAAGTGGAAGGAAGGCTATATCATGGCTGCAAGGTAAACATATGATAGGATCGAGACTCAAGCATCGAATCAACATGCTAGAATAAGAACATCGGAAAGAATCGGTAACCAGTGATGAAAGGCAGCCATTTGGCAGCAAGTGAGTATACTTTCCTGAGATCCAGCAAGTAGAGGTACATCCACAGGACTTGTCGTTGCTCACATCATCTCAACGTCCTATTCGGGAAGAAGCAACGAACCTCGAACAAACACCGGATGCGACAATTACTACTACGGCAAAAGATCCAGCATGATCAAGATATGGATGCATGATAATTTAATTGATGCATCAAGATAAACTATTTGACAAGATAACATGTTTAAATGGACCCATATGCAATTTGGATTGCATATGGTAAACCCATGAATTTATGTGGAATTAAATGATCTACAAATAACCATCATGTGAAAGTTGATTAGAATGATGCATGGATGATGAAAACAATAAGAAAACAACAAGGGATTCCATTTGAAATGAAGTTTACCAAGTTTGGAATTTTATTTATTAAGTTATGGAATTTTGGTTCCTTAAAGGTGTTACACAAGCATTGGTTGTTTTCATCAAGTTTAATTGTTCAAAACAGATAACAAAGTTCATATTTGAAAAGAACACAAAATTTTAGGTGGAATGCATGTTTCAATTATTGAAAAAGGAATTAAGATGAATTAATTATGAATTAAACAAGTTTAAACAAGATTTAAATGAATTTAATTCAGATATGAATTTATTTGAATTTTTATTTGTTCAAAACATTAAACCAAATTCATATTTGAAAAGTTTATACTTTTATGGTTTGAAAACATATTTTATAGTTTCAATAATAATTTAATTTAAGCCAGTTATGAATTTAGCAAATTTAAATGATTTAAACAAGGTTTAAATTATTTAACCAATTTTAATTATTTCAAAACATGAAACAAAGTTTATATTTGAAAATGTGGTTTAATTTAGCATGGAAAACATATTTTATTTGTTGAAAATGGATTTAAAATGAGCAAGTTATTAATTTGGCAATTGTAAATGCATTAAATAAGAAACAGTTGTTTTCAACAATTTAAATTATTCAAAACAGTAAACAAAGTTGACATTTGGAAAGTACATGAAAAATTGAATGGAAAACATATTTTATTTGTTGAATTTGGAATTTTTATGCCCAAGTTATGAATTTTGCAAAATTAAGTGAATTAAACAAGTTTTCAAATATTTCACCAATTTAAAATATTCAAAACAGTAAAAAAAAATTATATTTGGGTAGAGAATTCAATTTGGAGTGGAAAACATATTTAAAATGTTGAAATTGGAGTTAAAATGATTTATTTAGGCAATTTACAAGATTAAGGTGTAATCTGCCATTTAATTAGATGCTAGGGACTTAGAATTTATTTGTAGGGACCTAGATTAGAACTGGCAGGGACTTGTTGGTGATTAGCAAGTTGTGCTGGGCTTGAAAAAAAGATGGAAAAATGTGGGGTTTAATCCCGGGGGGTGGGATTCGAACCCCTGCCCTCTGCTGTGCGCTCAAGGGCAGCTGCCACTGCGGTGCGGCTCTGTTTGGTGACAGTAAGGGTAGCGAGGTAGGTTAACATTCAGATCGCGTGGCTAACTGAATGTTTGACAGGCAAAATTCAGACTTGGCCACGGAAGGGAAACAGCGATGGTGACCCGGCGGCGATCGCTGCTCGCGTGACGGCGACAGGGCCACGGCGGCGCGGTGGTCTTCGCGTGTGCGTGCACGTGCTACGGATGCGTGTGCTACGAGAGGGAGGAAGGGAGGAGCAAGGCGGAGCTCACCTCGCTGCTGTCGCGGAAACAGAAAGCGGCGGGGATGGTGGCGTTCGGTGGTGGTCGCCGTCGACGGCGCGGGAGGGAGGCTTCCAGGGCATCTCCGGCCCGGTGGAGGCGACGAGTAGGGAGGCCGGGCCCTCGGGGTTCCATTCCCGGCCACGGTTTGCCCCGGTGGTGGCCAGGGTGACGGCGCCGTGACCGTCAACCCACGCCGCTGCTGCTGTTCGGGGAGTTTCAGAGCAGTAGAGAAGAGGGAGACAGAGGGGAACGGCGGCGGAGGAAGATTGGAGAGGGGTAGGGGGTGGCTAGGGCACGCAGGAGGGGTGGAGGCTAGGTTTTTAAGGGGAGTCGAGCTCATACGGCAGCTCATCGGGAGGAGGAGAGGGGATCACACGGTGAAGGAGGGGTTCGTACAGGGGATGACGACAGCGAGGAAGAAGATGATCCCCTCGAAGGGGTATCGGGCCAGGAGAAAGGTGGGCTTGGGTGGTGATGGGCTGGGAAGAGGGAAAAAAAGAATGGGCTGGCTGCCTCTCCTCTTGTTTTTATTTCTTTTGTTCCCCCTTTTTTTTTGTAAAAGAAGAGAGGGAGAGAAAAAGGATAAGTGTTAGGGTTCCATTTTATGAAATATTTTTATTAGTTTTCAAAACAGAAATGTCAAGGCAATGTTAGCATTGATTTCAAAACTTTGAAATATTAGTTTGATTTTTAAATTGTTAGTTTAATTTCAAATAGGGTTTGGGGTTTTTATTTTATAAATAAATTTTATTAATTTGCAAAACAGTAAATCAAAGCAATGTTACCATCATTTCCAAAATTTTTGAGATGTTAATTTAATTTTAAATTGTTAGTTGAAATTTCAAATAGGGTTTCACTTGGGATTTTGAAATAAACAATTTTTTTTGATTTAATAAGATCAAACACTATGAACTTGGTGAGTTTTAAAATGTTTGGAAGATTTTTAATTGTTACACCACAATTGGATTATGTCAAATATGAATGGATTTGCTTTGAATTTGAAATTACCATTTGGGTGTTAATAGAAAGGAATTTTATTAACAAGCAAATCAACTTCAAACTATTTGAAAACAAGTTGTAGTTGGTTAGGTTGCAACTTTTAATTGGAAATTTTCAGACATGTTTTGAAAGTTTAAATTGGTTTGAAATTTCCAGTTGTTTTGTAAACAGAATGCAATGCATATGATGCATGTGATGCAAAAATAAAAAGAAAAGCAGCCAAATTCTACTAAGGGGGAACACCCCAGGTGTTACACATATGATGTGACCGAATAAAAATATAGTTTCACTAGAAGTGAGCTGATAAGTTGTTGATGAAGAAGGGGATGCCCAAGGCATCCCCAAGCTTAGATGCTTGAGTATTCTTATAATTTTCTAGGATGAATCACGGGGGAATACCCAAACTTTGACCTTGCACTCTTCTTGATCACATTATATCATCCTCTTCTCTTGACCCTTGAAAACTTCCCTCACACCACACTCAAAGAGTAATTCGCATTAGAGGGTTAGTGAAACAAAGAAAAATACATGGGTTCTATATGGGAAAAAGTGCTATTGATAATTTTAAACATTAGCTACAGCCACTGATGTTTCGTGAAGAAAAGAAATCCACTTGACATCGTAAAAGAGCAAATGCAAGAAAAATGGCAGAATCAGCCAAAACTAGAATATTCTATAAAGACGATTTTTTTCAGGGCACTTACATTGCTCGAATCAAAAAACGTAAAGAGTAAAAAAGATTTGTAATTAGCTGAGGAATAAGCACAAAAAGTTTTAGGTCATTTCGATTTTTTATGTAAATTATATAATTTTTTTACGGTGGACAGCAGAAATATGTTTCTTGCGCAGAAATCGAAAACCAACTCCAACTTTCGTCAGAAAATTTTACTTGGCACAACTAATACATGAAAATAAAGATACAAAGGAGTTTCTACAGATGTATACAACCCCTTGACTCAAAGAAAACAGAGAAAAACAAAGCAAAAATAAAACCATGGATTATCTCCCAAGAAGTGATTTTCTTTAACGCCTTTTAGCTAGCCGAGAAAAGTGGAATCAAGTATTTTCAAATGAAAAAGCATCCAAATTGTAATGTTTTCGAATAATAAAGTAAAAAGGAAACTTTGTTCTCTTTCTAGGAAAGTGTTGCAGACCTTTCTTGAGTGGGAATAGAAATTTAATATTCCCCTCTTTCATATCAATAACAGCACCAACAGTTCTAAGAAAAGGTCTTCCCAAAACAATTGGACAAAAAGCATTGCATTCAATATTCAAGACAACAAAATCAACGGGAACAAGATTATTATTAACCGTGATAAGAACATCATCAACTCTCCCCAAAGGTTTCTTTCTAACATTATCAATAAGACGAACATCCAAATAACAGGGTTCCAATTGTGGTAAATCAAGTACATTTTTAATTAAAACAAAATTGATCTAAAACTTCAAAAATTCATTTTGTTCTATAACTTCAAATTAGATCATCATGGACTTTTTGAATCAGCTTAATGTGTAGATTAATCTAAGCTAATAATATTTTAATTTTATAACATGCACTCACATGTTATTTGTATATCTATTTATATCACTATTTTGGGCATATCTTTTAATCTAAAAATCCTTTTAGGGTGAATCACAATTTCTATGGTATTTTTATATTTCCCCTATCCGGTAGAAACAAAAGAAATTCATTAAGAAACTTTTCTCAACAAGACAAGAGATTTGCACTTATCGCCCATATTTGACCACTATTAATGTTTAATTTTGTTTTATGATTTTTAAATTGTTTTCCATGCATCATGACTAAGTTTTTAACACCTAAAAACAACTTTGTTAGTAATCTTGCTTCTTGTAATTTTGGTGCATCAGTTTTTGAATTTTCTATCCCGGTTTAAAAAAAAAGTCAATACGGCATGCATGACCGTTCGTGGCTAAGGGTGTAATATTGAGAAAATCTTGGTGTATCTCTGATGGAATAGATAGTTGTGTACCTAAAAATGATTTTTTCCAAAGCAAACTACGAGGCACCCGTAGTTCAAATTTGACCCGTTTCCATCTAAATCGGCAGAAACCTTGTGTTTTTCAAACGAGGTGGATGGAAACTTTTTCATAGGCAAAAAATTGGTCATTAGTGTATATAACATGGTATAGTATTTTCAAAAAATGCAGCTCTAAAGTTTTGCAACATATAAGTGGTAGGTCCTTCACAAAAAACCCTAATTTTGACACTTAGAAAATGGAAAAAGTTTTTTTATTCAATGAAACGGAAAAATTTCTCCATCAACATTGTCCGTGCTTCCAAGATGCATGTTTATGCGGAATATGGGAACATTTAAACAAACCATGCCATGGATTTGGCCATAACACCCATCATTTGGACCGAAAGCCTAGAATGTTCGGAGGAGATAGCTCATTTCTGTGAACACATTTTGAACACAACTTTCGTATTCAAAGTTTATTGTTTTTGGTGGATACTAGGACATATATAATGACACCACACGAAGGTCTTGCATCATTTTTTTTTGAATTTTCTAGAATTTTTCTAAGCCGATTTAAGGAAAAAGTCAAGACTACGGTCATGACCCTTCGTAGCTAGGGGTTGAATATTGAGAAACTCTTGGTGTATCTATGATGAAATAGGTATTGTACCTAAAAATGATTTTTGCCAAAAAGAACATGAGCAAACTACGAGGCACATGTAGATCAAATTTGACCTGTTTCCACCTATATCGGCAGAAACTTGTGTTTTTCAAAAGAGCTGGATGGAAACCTTTTCATAAGCAAAAAGTTGGTTATTTATGCATACAACAAGGTCTACTATTTTCAAAAATGCAGCTGCCAAGATTTTCAAGATATTTGTGGTAGGTCCTTCACAAAAAAACCCATTTTTGACACTTAAAAAATGGATATTGTTATTTTATTCAATGAAAAGGAAAACTTTCCGAGTCAAGATTGTCCGTGCTTCTAAGATGCATGTTTTTGTGGAATATGGGCATATTTAAAAAAACTATGCCATGGATTTGGCCATAACACCCATCATTTGGACTGAAATGCTTGAATGTTCGGAGGAGATAGCTCATTTATGTGAACACATTTTCAACACAGCTGTCGTATTCCAAGTTTAATATTTTTGGTGGATACTAGGACATATATAATGACACCACGCGAAGGTCTTGGATCATTTTGGGTTTTTTTATAAAAAAGATTCTTGAAGTTTTCTAAGCCGATTTAAGGAAAAAAAGTCAAGACTGTGGGCATGACCGTTCGTAGCTAGGGGTTGAATATTGATAAACTCTTGGTGTATCTCTGATGAAATAGGTAGTTGTGTACCTAAAAATGTTTTTTTTCCAAAAAAAGCATGAGCAAACTACGAGGTGCCTATAGATCAAATTTGACCCGTTTCCACCTATATCGGCAGAAACTTGTGTTTTTCAAAGGAGGTGGATGGAAACCTTTTCATAGGCAAAAAGTTGGTTATTTCTGCATACAACAAGGTATAGTATATTCAAAAAATGCAGCTTCCAGCATTTGCAAGATATTTGTGGTAGGTCCTTCACAAAAATAACCATTTTTGACACTAGGAAAATGGAAAATGTTTTTTTTATTCAATGAAAAGGAAAACTTTCTCCGTCAACATTGTTCGTGCTTCCAAGATGCATGTATGTGTGGAATATGGGCACATTTAAACAAACAGTGCCATGGATTTGGCCATAACACCCGTCATTTGGCCCAAAACCCTAGAATGTTCGGAGGAGATAGCTCATTTATGTGAACACATTTTCAACACAACCATCGTATTCCAAATTTATCATATTCTTTCTGATTTTTCTCGAATTTTGTAAGCCGGTTTCAGGAAGAGGTCAAGACGGTGGGCATGGCCGTTCGTAGCAAGGGGTTGAATATTGAGAAACTCTTGGTGTATCTCTGATGAAATAGGTAGTTTTGTACCTAAAAATTATTTGTGCCAAAATAATGAGCAAACTACGAGGCACCTGTAGTTCAAAATCCACCCATTTCCACCTGAATAGGCAGAAACTTGTGTTTTTAAAGAGGTGGATAGAAACCTTTTCATAGGCAACAAATTGGTTATTTGAGCATATAACATGGTCTAGTATTTTTAGAAAAAAATGTAGCTCCCAAGTTTTGCAACATATTTGTGGTAGGTGCTTCACAAAAAAACCATTTTTTACACACGGAAAATGGAAAATGGTTTTTTTATTTAGTGAAAAGGAAAACTTTCTCCGTCACATTGTCCGTGCTTACAAGATCCATGTTTGTGTGGAATATGTGCACATTTAAACACACTATGCCATGGATTTGGCCATAACACCCTTCATTTGGACCAAAACCCAAGAATGTTCGGAGGAGATACCTCATTTATGTGAACATATTTTCAACACAAATGTCATATTCAAAGTTTATTAGTTTTAGTGGATACTAGGACATATATAATGACACCACACGAAGTTCTTGCATCATTTGTTTTTGAATTTTCTGGAATTCTGTAAGCCGATTTCAGGAAAAGGGCAAGACGGCTTGCATGACCGTTGGTAGCTAGGGGTTGAATATTGAGAAACTCTTGGTGTACCTTTAATGAAATAGGTAGTTGTGTACATAAAAATGATTTTTGCCAAAAATCATGAGCAAACTACGAGGCACCTGTAGTTGAAATTTGACCCATTTCCAACTAGATCGGCAGAAACTTGTGTTTTTCAAAAGAGGTGGATGGAAACCTTTTCATACGCAAAAATTGGTTATTTCTGCATATAACAAGGTCTAGTATTTTCGAAAAATGCAGCTACCGGGATTTGCAACATATTTGTGGTAGGTCCTTCACAAAAAAAACCATTTTTGACACTCAGAAAATGGAAAATGTTTTTTTTATTCAATGAAAAGGAAAAAAATTCTCCATCAACATTGTTCGTGCTTCCAAGATTAATGTTTGTGTGGAATATGGGCATATTTAAAAAAACTATGCCATGGAGAATTCCAATTTTAATACATTATTACACATCACCAACATCCCTATCTATTGATTTTTGTTTCTTCTGCGTCGTAGCCATGGAGTGTCTTCATCATTTATATGATGCTTTGGTCAGTTCTTGATGGCGTGTGGACACACGTCCGTTGGGAGACCCCGAGAGGAAGGTATGATGAGTATCAAGATTTCCCCTCAGTAAGAAACCAAGGTTTAATCGGACCAGTAGTAGAAAGAAATCTCTTCTGCAGATTGTTGACAGCTGATGTTGGCAGGGCGCACTACCGGGCTCTGCAACAATATGGAATCTGCACACAACACAACAAAGATACTTTGCCCCAAATAAACACTGAGTTTATCAATCTAACCGGTTTTGCTGAAAATGAAGGATTAGACGTATAGTGTGGAAAATGATGTTTGTTTGTAGTGAATGAAATGAGAACAATGTTTCCAGTGAAAAAAGAACAATGTTTGAAGTGGGTTGTATTATAAGTGTAAAAGAATGGACCGGGGTCCAAAGTACACTAGTGGTGTCTCTCCATAACACATAAATACCATGCAGGGTGAAAAAATTACAGTTGGGCAATTGACAAATAGAGAATGCACCGTAGTGCATATACATGATATGATGAGTACTATGATATTCATTTGGGCATTACAACCTTATACATAGACCATTATCAAGCTGCATCTATGGCTAATAATCCACCCTCGGGACGTCATCCGAGAAAATTTGGGTATTCAGTTGCAAGAAACCGATTATTGATTAAGTAAAGTGTGTAATGTAAACAACACAATTATGCTTAGACAAAGCATTGTTGTTTTACCCCTAATGCCAATAGCACATTGATATCCCACAAGTATAGGGGATCGTGTGCAGCCTTTTCGATAAGTAAGAGTTTCGAACCCAACGAGGAGCTAAAGGTAGGATAAATATTCTCTCAAGTTCAATCAACCACTGATACAAATCTACATACACTAAACGTTTGCATTATCTAGGAAATAAAACTAGAGCAAGAATACGGGTATGAGAGATAGCTTTGCAAGATAATAAATACAAGAAAGTAAATGTTAGGGCTGCAACAATAAAATATACTAAGTAACCATAAACTAACGGCACCATGAGTGTGGAAAAGTGGTCGTAATTGTGGTGGATTTGTCCAAGATTAATTAGTGAAGATATCGGGTTCATTGTCTTCGATGCAGTTTTCCATATGGGAGAGGCAAAGCTAACAAGCTCTCACTATCCAATGATTGCAAGTACCTATGATTGGAACTCTAACAAACATCTGTAACTACTAGAAGATACATTAAGATAAAAATAACCAACCATAGCCTTAAGTTAATGGTCATCTTACTCCCATACGTGCAACTAACCGGTTTGAGTCCTTAGGTTTGTGTCACTCCGGCAGAACTACGCCCCTTCCTGTGCACATACTACTAACTCTATGGTGTTGATCCAAGCGCACACAAATATAATGGACACCAAAGGACAGTACCATATCAACATACAACTCTAATGAACCAAAGACATTCAACCAAGTAATCAAAAGACAAATAAACTACACAAACATGACATAGATCATAGGATAAATATTATAGAATCAAACACCATGTTTACATAGGATGGTACAAAGGTTTGTGGGAGCCTGAACCACTGAATACAAGGAGGAGATGATGATGGAGGTGTTGGTGAAGGCGGCATCATGGCGGAGAGGATGGAGAAGGGGCATCACGTGAGGTGCAGGGCGGCGTCGGCGGCCATCGGCGGCGCAGGGGGCTCCTCCTGCGCCGGCTGGTGATACGTCATAAACGTATCCCTAATTTCTGATGCTCCATGATGATATTATGCCAATTGCTACATATTTTCTCCCTTATTTATGTCATTTTTATAGATTTTCCGGACTAACCTATTGACAAGATGCCACAGAGCGAGTTCCATGTTTTCTGTTGTTTTTAGTTTCAGAAAAGTTGTTCTGAAAATATTCTCGGAATTGGAAAATTCGAAGCCCGGAAGTACTATTTTCCCCGGAAGCATCCAGAAGACCGAAGAGGAGTCGAAGAGGGGCAATAGGGGGCACCATAGGCTGGCGCGGGTCCCCCTTGGTCACGCCAGCTATGGGTGTGGCACCCCTGGAGCTCCACCGCCTTTGCCCTTTCGCCTATTTAAGCCCCCGGGATGGAAAACCCTAAGCACCTGATCAAAATCCCCAAAAAAGCTCCACAGCCGCCGTCACCGTCAACCCTAGATCAGGAGGGTTCTCGAGCTGTTTTCCGGCACCCTGCCGGAGAGGAAATCATCACCGGAGGCTTCTACATCACCATGCCTGCCTCCGGAGTGATGCGTGAGTAGTTCATCCCTGGACTACGGGTCCATAATAGTAAGTAGATGGTTGTCTCCTCCCCATATGCCTCCATGTTTAGATCTCGTGAGCTTCCTATCATGATCGATATTGATCTTATGTAATTCTATATGTTGTGTTTGCTGGGATCTGATGAATATTGACCTTATGCCAAGTTGATTATAGTCTTTATTGCATATGCTATTTGTGATTTTGCATGCTTTCCGTTGCTAGTGGTTGCTCTGGCCAAGTAGTTGCTAGTGACTCCAAGAGGGAGTATTTATGCTCGATAGTGGGTTCATGCCTCCTTTTCGCCTATGCTCGAGTGACGGAAACGTGACGGGGGAGGATGTGTTGTTGACACTAGAGAGAAAACAGCGGTGTGAGTGCCCGCGTGTACAATCATTGCTTACTTTATACACATTGTTTAATGCAATTATCTGTTGCTTGCAACTTAATACCTAAGGGGGGTCAGATGATAACTTGAGGGTGGATTATTAGTCATAGATGCAGTTGGATAACGGTCTATGTATGTTGTTGTAATGCCCGCACTAAATATCATAGTAGTCATCATGTCATGATTGTGCACTACGGTGCAACCTTTATTTGTCAATTGCTCGGCTGTAATTTGTTCACCCAACATGCTATCTTTTATGGAGAGACGCCACTAGTGAACCTATGAACCTCGATCCATTTTTTACACTGTTAAACAAACCCTACAATTTCCTGCTTTCTTAACTTACTGCAAGCATACACCATTTCCACACTATAAGTCTAATCTTTGTTTTCAGCAAGACCGGTGAGATTGACAACCTCACTGTACCGTTGGGGCAAAGTATTTTGGTTGTGTTGTGTGCAGGTTCCACGTTGTTGCTGACACCGGTGAAGCGCCAGCACCACCGTCAGTGGCATCAACCTTCCGAAGGTCCTCCTTCTCCTACTAGATTGATAACCTTGGTTCTTAACTAAGGGAAAAACTCCTACCGCTGTGCTCATCACACCCTCCTCTTGGGGTATCCCAACGAGTGCAAGATCTGCAACATCATCCGGCCATCATGGAGGACCGCCG
Source organism: Alopecurus myosuroides (assembly GCA_028641055.1). Lineage (NCBI taxonomy): Eukaryota > Viridiplantae > Streptophyta > Magnoliopsida > Poales > Poaceae > Alopecurus > Alopecurus myosuroides. The sequence goes on along the minus strand of CM054058.1, from coordinate 8,760,588 downwards.
CCCCTTAGCCCCCTTACTCCATGGATTCTTGGTGCTGTAGATGAGCCCTCCCCCATGGAGATGAGACCATGGGGGAGGAAAAATTCATGGCTTTTGGTGGCTGCCTAAGAATTAGGGTTTTCCTCTCCTTATATGTGATGGGATAATGCTCCCCAGGCCTCCGATGGATGGCCCCTTGATCCAAAGGATCTTGGGCACCTCTAGAACCTTCCTAGGGACCCCTCTCAGCCCCAAAGTCGTGGCTTGGCCGAATCCATCAAATATGGTAAGAGTTGGACTCAATCCTGTCACCGATTTCCGTAATCTCGTAATCAGATATATATCCTCCAGTAAAATGGGTCCACAGGTCGCATACGAATTCGGATTGGGCTGTTCTTGGGCTTAAATGAATGGTATGGAAATGGCCAAAAACTTTGTAGGAAATTTGATCTTCAGTTGACGTTGTCTTTGGGGGTAAACTAATGATCTCTAAAATTTGTTGGTGGACAGATTTCAGGAAAGTCAGAGTCCTTTTCCAACAAGTATCCTTTTGTGTTTTCTTGTTAATTCCTACGCATCAAAGAGTAAAACAAGAACATTGTGCACTCTTGCAACTATTAATAGGTTAGTCCAAATAAATCATAAACTTTATATAAAACAAGTGTCAAAAGCATAATATTAGCATGAAACAATCAAAAATTATAGATACGTTATGGACGTATCAACACCCCCAAGCTTAATTCTTGCTCGTCCTCGATTAGGTAAATGATAATAAAGTTATTTTTGATTGTAAATGCTATGATAAAGTCCTTAACAATTGCATGATGTATGGATAGTAAAACTTAGCAATCGTGTTACCTAATAAAAAGTATCAATGAACTAAGAGCTCATAACATGAAATTTATAAACATCAACAAGATTGTAATGATCATAATAAAGCATGGTAGTGTGGTATCTCGCTTGCCCTTAATTGTGGAGAAAAACATCCCCAGGGCACCTCAGAAGTTCAAGGGAAGACTAGAAGTAAAGATATCAAAGATACTAGTATCAAAGTTATACCACAATCAACCGTGCTTTGGGACAAACAGATCACACTAAGAATGACAATTATGCTCTCAAGAAGGTGTTCAGAAAATATGGTGGATACTCAACATAAAAGTAAAATAAAGGCCCTTCGCAGAGGAAAGCAGGGATCACTCATGTGCTAGAGCTTTTATTTTATTAAACAGAGGTATTAAAAGTTTGACACTCCTCTCATCCATCTTACATAAACCATGGCTAACCGAATCCTCGGTTGCCTACCAACAATCACATAACATGAGGAGTGTCTATATTTTAAGAGAGGTGTATGCTAGTGTCAAAGAATGGTAAACAGAAAATATAGTACGTCACATATTGTTGGGAATATGCCCTAGAGGCAATCATGTATGATGTAATTCCCAATGTATTCATAAAGTTATTAAGTCGTCCTTGTTTTGAACATCTGATATATGTCATTGAATATGTGATTCGATTGTGGAACTATGTATTCATGTTGTTCATACTAAATTGTCCATGGTCATTAAGGATTGTGCTGGACACACACTCTAGACCAATGTGAGTGTTGGCTGATGACTCGGTTCCACTTGTCATGGGCATGGCGATGCCATTCCAACATTCACAGACTTGGCTAAAGAGTTCAGCAAGTCGGACTGACCCATATTGAGATGCAACGAGTAAGTCGTCATTTGCATGTCTCAATCAATGTAATCCTTAGACCTGAGGTTGTCGCACAATCCGAGTTGTGGATCACCGATTTAGGTTCTGTCAAACGTTGTTCCGTGACAAGGCAGTTATAATGGCAGAGTTCGGGTCGAATGAGAAGCAAGCTGCGTGATGTGGATAATCAAGATGGGATTTTGCCCCTCCGAATGGAGAGATATTCTCTGGGCCCTCTCGAGTGATATGATTCCGGAAGCATGGCCATGCGCGACTCGGTTAAGTGTTAACTGAGTGTGTTGACTAAGAGTTAGTCAGATGAATCATATATCACGGACCGAGAATAGAGTTGAGCTATTTAAGGGATGACGATAATTCGCCTATAGTTCGACAAGGTATATCGTGAGGCAAAAGGGACTAAGATGAAAGTCACATTGGAAGGTATGTCGTCATGACTCAATGGGACTTTGGATTCGGCACGTTCTGCTAGGAGCCGCTACCGATTGATCGATTGGGAGTCGGACTCCAATCGTGTCGAAGTCGCCATGAGCCTGCAGGGTCGCACACTTAAGAGCGGGAGCAAGTGTGTTGGTCGGGTTGGACCCGAACCGGAAATGGAAGTGAGTTTGTGAGTCGGACTCACAGAGGGAATGGGCCACGAGAGTTGTGAAGCCCACTACCACTCGCTATATAAAGAGGGGCGCAGGTTGCCCAGCGCATAGGTTACTCCACTCCCATGCGTTGGGAACCCTAGCCCCACTCAGTCCAGCCGTCGCACCGGACCTAGCAGTCTGCCGTCGGAGCTCCTCCTCGTACGTGTGGATACCGGCAGAGGTGCTGTACGTTCAGCGCTTCGACGTTCACGGGATTGGATCGGCTGGATCGAATTGTGGGACTACACTGCATCGACACGCTGCATCGATAATCCGCACCTGCGCGTCTAGTGGTAATCCTCGTGGACTTCTACCTCGGCTAGATCTTGGAAGTACCACGTAGAAAAGTTTGTGTTTATCTCTACGCGTTCCAACAAGGATCACTCATGTGCTAGAGCTTTTATTTTATTAAACAGAGGAATTAAAAGTTTGACACTCCTCCCATCCATCTTACACAAACCATGGCTAACTGAATCCTCGGGTGCCTGCCAACAATCACATACCATGGAGGAGTGTCTATATTTTAAGAGAGGTGTACGCTAGTGTCAACGAATGGTAAACAGAAAATACAATACGTCACAAGCCAACTAGATTTCACAAGACCGGCTCCCATACGAAGGACACATCAGGGTAGAAGGTCATCCCTGTTTCTCTTTTGTTTACACAATTATGCTTTGAGTGATAAATCAGGGGCAAAAATATTGAAGATAATTTGTTTGCATTAATTTGGGGTTGGACACCCCGCTGCCAGCTCTTCTACCAATTCGATAAGCGGATGAAGCCACTTCCAGGATGTGAAATCCAATCAACAAGTGAGATAAAGATTCTCTATTTACGTCCTCATGAGCAAAAACAAGAATACAGAACACGAGTAATTTTGAAAGTTTTAAAGATAGCACATGAGCAATTTACTTTGGAGTGGCAGTTAAATACCACATGGGAGTTTATAGTGGACTCTGTGGAATAACTTGGTTTTCAGGGATTTGGAGGAACGAGTAGAGCTCATACTCACTGCAAGTGAAGGTTAGCAATAGACTGGGAAGCGACAATCAAGAGAGCAATGATTACCATAATCATGTTTGCGACAAAGTAAAATTAACTGAGGCATAAAATTGATACTAGAACTCCGAGGCAAAATAAATCATCGAGACTTATTGACTTTTTGTTTTCAGTCTTAGCATGCGTGAGCATGTGCCTAGTCGATTCAAATGAAACAAAAAGAGGAGGATACCACAATGCCATACCCTACTATGAATATGACAATACATGTTAAGATCAAAATGACATAATATACACTATTAGTAAGTTGAAACTAACCATAAAAAAACATAAAATACTAAACAATATCATTTGCACATCATTTTTAAGTTTACTAAACTTTGAACCACCTCTCTAAACAGGATATAAATAAAATACATGACAATCAATTTATTAATATAACTGGTGTTTGATGCTAAGACAAATAGATAGTAAGATACATATGCTCCACGTTTATTCAAGTTTCTATGTTGCTCAAAAAACAAAGTTTAAGGGTTTGCAAACCGAGGGTTTGTTGATGAAGAGGGATGCGGAGACATCCTCAAGCTTATGACTTTGGCCATTCTTCAATATTTCTCTGTTTGGTGTTCCTTCATTCTCTGTGAAAAAACATCAACAAAAAAACTTTCTCCTTCTTTTCTGCGGTTAGACATTAGTGCAATAGATAATATTTCCAAAGTGCTGCTATTAAAACAAATCAACTTTTTTTTAGAGTTATAGAAAGCTTGCTTAAGTGTCCAACTTCTAAATAAAAGTTAAGACCCAAAAGGACTCAAATGAAAACGTAAAAGAGGCCACTCTTGCAACAAAAGTCAGAATTTGTTCAAAAAACAACAGCTGGAAAATGTAATTTTTAGGTACACTTAAAAATGTCAGAATTTTTTGCCAATTTTTGTGCATGCAGAGGAGGTTATACATAATCTGTAAAAATCCGTGACTTTTCGAGTTTCCGGTAAAATATGAAAAATCGTGCAGTGGGCAGTAGATGCTGAAAATAGAAAAGCCATTTTTTTACATATGTATCAACTAAGCTAAATGGGTAAAACTTGGTACTTTATTTTTGATAAACTAAGAGACCAGAGGCTAAACAATATCTAAACATTCTAGCTACATCAAGGGAAACAAAACAAAACTGAAAGCAAAAAATAAATGGCGCTCCAAGAATAACGCATAATATATGAAGCAATAAAAATATAGTGTCTTGAAAGAGGACCTGATATTTTTGTTCATGAAGAAGGGGATGCCATGGGCATCCCCAAGCTTTGACGCTTGTACTTCTTGGATATATCCTGGGGTGACATGGGCATCCCAAGCTTGAGCTTTTGTCCATTCTTCATCTTCTCGTATCATTCTTCTCTCCCTACACTTGAAAACTCACTCCGTACAAAACTTCACACAATCTTCATTAGCAACGTTAGTGTAACCAAAATAGTAAATCCACTTTGGTTCAGTTTCAACACAAATCTAACACCCATTAAAATATTAGCTACTGCCACAACTTCTTTTAAAGCTCTTCCCCTCAAAAGAACACCAAAAGAAAAAGATTAAGAGGCAAATGCAAATATTGGCAGAAATCTGTCAAAACAGAACAACAGTTAAAGATTGAGTTTTAGAAAATCTTATGTTCATCATATCAAAAAGTGCAAAATTAATGAAAGTTGTATAACAACCTGGGGCATATGCAAAAAAAGTTTGAGCTCAATTCGATGTTTGTCTTGTGTGAAAAGAAGCGGTATCACTCTAACAGCCATTTCACCAAACCCCTCTAGTGCATATGAAGAAAAAAAGACTAGGATAAACCTACACCACCTCCCACCAGAAAAAAAAGAGAGAGGGGGGAGGGGATTCCATATATATAGGGCTATCCCAATAGTGGGTTTGAGGTAAAAAAACGGGAATAAGGGGGAGGCACATGACGCAGCGGGCCTCATACCCCTTTAGTCCCGGGTTGTATATCAAACCGGGACTAAGAGGACCTAACGGGCCGGTACTAGAGGGTGTAGTGGGCTGGAGCGATTTCCGGCGACGTATCCGGACCTTTAGTCCCGGTCCGGGCAACGGCCGAGACTAATGGCCTGGACGAAAGGGCCCTTTTGCATAGTGCTAGTACATTTACACATGCATGGCTAGTGCCATGTTTTGTTCGCTGGTTCACGAAACTATTTTTCACTCTTAGCGCGCATCTCACATTTTTTTGGCTTCATTACGCATGAGGCTGATTTGGTACCTATCTCAACACATATGCATTAGATGTTTGGCTAGTAAGCAAAATACATATTTTATTAGTCTATCTACTAGATTGCTAGTTCGTTTAGTCCGCCGGTGGGGCCACTCGTCGTGGTTTTTTATGTTACATATGGTACGAGCACATATTTTTTTCCTTCTGTAACAGTTACTGATTTTTCTAAAATAGTCAGTGATTTTTGTACCAATAATATCCTACCATAATATTTTTGTTGACATAGTCGGATATATTTTATGTGTTTCTTCACACGTTGCAAACATGTGATTTTTCTGTTGCTATCATTTGTATTTTTTTTCAATATCCGATAATTTTTTATGCAAATGAATGTTTAGCAAAATATTCCGTTCCTTGCATACCATTAAAGAACAATTTTTGAATAGGTTTTATTGTAATTGGTTCTGATTTTTAATGAAATAGGTGACAATTTTTGTTGTAAACGAATCTTCAACAATATTTAACTATTTTTTAATTGCTAATAAATATGTTTGTTTGTTGTAATCGTTTGTGATTTTGTTGAAATCATTAGCGAGTTTTGTTGCAAATCTATCTCCAAAAAAATAATTGGTTATTTAACTTTCTTTAGCATTTATTAATATTTACGATAATTTGTTGCGATACTTTATTTTTTGTAATGAGACGTAAAGTTTTATTGCAATACTCATGAATTTGTTGCGATACTGAGAGTAAATCGCTACGGTGGCATTGTTTGTGTTAATATTGAGAAAACGTGGTTAACCCGATATATCTCTTCGTTTAGATGGGGCTATTTGGTAGTGCGAGTTGATTTCCGAAAAATCTAAGGATTAAAATGCAAAAACCCATCGCGGCGATTTTAGAACGTACGATGACGATCCAACAGTGTAGGAGAGCGACCTAAACTGTCTCTTTTTGGGGGGACCTATGGCTAGCGTCCCCCTAATTTAAGCATGTGTACAAAAGACTAGAGTAGATAACTCAATAAGGACCAGGCACTCGTTATGCAACGGCACTCACCCCTCTGTCGCACCCTTCTTTGGTTTCAGAAATAAAATTGCTAAGAAAAACATACTGTAACTAATAAGACAGTATTGATAATACGTAAAAGAAACATAAGTAACAAAAAGGCCTATTAGCTCAGCTGGTTAGAGCGTCGTGCTAATAACGCGAAGGTCACAGGTTCGAGACCTGTATGGGCCATTTATTTTTCATAATTTTTAACGTAGTGCAAAAGGAAAAGATATTCTGGCTTCGCCCGGGTTTGAACCGGAGACCTTCAGTGTGTTAGACTGACGTGATAACCAACTACACCACGAAACCGTTTCTATTTAATTTCAAAACACAGCATACAAGATGGGAAGCTAAGGAACAAAGCGTAGTACTGTATTTCCGAGCACTCAAAATAAATAAGTTTCATCTTTATCTCATACTAGATCATGTAGGCGCGCATTGCGGCGCCCGTCCACTAGATAAGCCATTTCTGGGCCATCTTTTTTTATTCTAATGATTCTTCGGATGTAATGCAAAAATAAAAATATTTTTGGTTTCACCCGGGTTCGAACCGGACTGACGTGATAACCAACAACACCGCGAAACAACATATAAATCGTGCAATAATCCATCGAAGATATGGGCCGCAATTTAATAATCTTTAGAAGTTATTTGAATCAAAAACATAAAATAGTGTCTGATCAGTGAACATATGTCTTCCTCATAGCACACAACTCACGGATGGTTTATGGACGCCACGACCTAACCTAACAAGAATACTTCTAGATATCGGTGTTGCACGACATCTCACACCTTGCATATGGTGCCCATTTTTGTCAACTTAAAACTTACTCGGGTTTATTTGCTCGACTAGGTCATGCCTTTTTCTATTTTGTTAAAAACACTTAATGTGTTCATTTTGGTATAGGTTATGCATTCACAAGTATTTTTTGATGCTCCTAAGTGTTTCTCACTGATGCTAAATTGGTCACAGTGCCGATGATCGGTGTTGTATCGGAGGCTTTGGAGTGTTCTTTCGACCAAGTCTGATTTATAGTGCTCGCAAGCAACCGACCATCCTGCGGTCATCACTTGAACTTTAATATAAGGCGTTAGCAAATGGGACAACAAAGGCCATGTGGATACAAGCTCGTTTCCAAGAACTCCATGTCCCTCAAGCTCGACCATCGGTTTTGTGGTGTCATAATCACAGCGTCACATACTAATTTCAACACAATTGTTTCATGCACGGAATAAAACATCAAAGTTGATTTCCATTCCGTCTGAGAAAAGCTGGCTCAAGGTTCATTCGATGTTTAGTTCGTTTCTTCGGACGACCGCACAGGTGAGCTTTCACCAAATCTTTGACTAAGCAAATGCTAGGGCAGCTATACTCGATCTCAACTTAGTGCATGTACAACGTTGATATTGAGGATGGATCTGAACTAACAACCACTACCTCTATTCCAGAAACTACAACTTTTTTTTTCTGAAATCAAAAGTTTGACACTTTATAGAAAAAACTATCCTTCGTAATATTCCATAAATATACTAAGAATTTAATGATGTATTTAATAAAATTCATTTGACATTATAGAGATGACCAGTGAAGCCAGTTGGGTTCCATCATGCGTTCAAGCAGTGGCGGAGCTAGCTCCCGGCGACCTCAAGCGGCTGGCCAGGCTGCTCGGGTACTCTCTCGTTAAATATAAGATAGGGATTTGTAGCCATATATTTGTTGGGGTAGACACGTGCCAGCTTCACATTATATGGAGCTTGCCCAGGCTCCACCACTGTGTTCAAGACCTGGATCTTGTCTCCAAGATTTGGTACCACTCAGTGATAAACATGCGCATAGCAATATAGGATCTAACAGGTAAATCCTCAAAACAAGGTTCAGATGTATGTATCTTAATGAAATCCAATTGAATGTATGCATTTGGAGGAAGAGTCATGTTTCTGTAAGAACGATACAAGGGAAGACTAGTAGCACTAGTAGAAAACAGGGCATTGAGCCAAGCACATTGGAACCGGATGTGATACAAACCGGTTCTAAAGGGTCTGACCCCTGGGCCCCCCTCCCTGCAGCAAATGGCCTTCCTTGCGGCCATTTGCTGCAGGGAGGGGGGCCCAGGGGACAGACCCTTTAGAACCGGTTTGTGATTAGACGGAATAATTGCAAAATCTAATCGCGGTAAGAATTACTGAGATGCCAAATAAGAAATATTAGCGGCCTACTGGAAAAATAGAGTAGAAAACAATTTATTATTACTATGTTGAATACTTGAATTTCTCCACGATGATCGAATTTATCACATCCTTTGTATTTCTTGGCAACGAGATCCTCGAGCTCTGGGAAGATTCAACATGCTCAACATGTTGTCTTTTGAGACCGACTCGGTTAAGAGGTTTTCGCACATGGCCTTTATCCTCCCCAGACGAAACCGACAAACCACCATGAGCATGGCCCCGGCCACCATCGCACATTCCCGACATCAGCTAGGCATAAGTCGTCCATAGGAGGCAAATGGTCGGTGTATCTGAAGTGGAGAATAATCTTCAGCATAGCCGTCTTCATGTTATCAATACATATGATGTTTTCCGCTCACACAACCCCTGCCTCATGTAGGAGTGGTGATCCAGCGGCAATAAAGAGTCTGGCAACGTGCCTGGGGTGGCCCTGCCACCCTTATCACCGGCGTATATGCAACATGTTTTCCCTGGGGTAAAATTTATAGCGTAGACGGACATTATTGTTATCCGCCGGAGCTATATAACGCATGCGCACCATATGATCCGTGCGCCAGCGGTAGGGTGTGCTGCTATAAGCTATTCTCTAGTAGTGTCTCCTTCTCCTCGACTTGGAAAATAATATCCGCCCCATGCCGCTCACTAGCGGTTGCTCAAGGTGTGTGACAATGTTGAGGGCAACCTCATCAATAACTAATTTTAAAACACCAGCAGCAAGTTCGCCTATTCCTTTCTTTCCACAAATGTCAGGCCACATAGGCAGCAAACACCACTTCCTTTTTCCTACATTCCTTTGGATCAATTTTGTTACACCGGTTCCACCATGAGCAGATGGAGTTGCTGGAAAGGCGATTTAAGAAGTTCTTCCTTGCCCCTGTGCAGCCTTCACCCAAACTATTTCGCGAATGGGCAATCAATCAACAGATGAAAAGTTGTTTCGATGTTCTGATCACATAAACAACAAGCTGGAGAGTGAGGCATAAGTCGTCCATAGGAGGCAAATGGTCGGTGTATCTGAAGTGGAGAATAATCTTCAGCATAGCCGTCTTCATGTTATCAATACATATGATGTTTTCCGCTCACACAACCCCTGCCTCATGTAGGAGTGGTGATCCAGCAGCAATAAAGAGTCTGGCAACGTGCCTGGGGTGGCCCTGCCACCCTTATCACCGGCGTATATGCAACATGTTTTCCTGGGGTAAAATTTATAGCGTAGACGGACATTATTGTTATCCGCCGGAGCTATATAACGCAGGCGCACCATATGATCCGTGCGCCAGCGGTAGGGTGTGCTGCTATAAGCTATTCTCTAGTAGTGTCTCCTTCTCCTCGACTTGGAAAATAATATCCGCCCCATGCCGCTCACTAGCGGTTGCTCAAGGTGTGTGACAATGTTGAGGGCAACCTAATCAATAACTAATTTTAAAACACCAGCAACAAGTTCGCCTATTCCTTTCTTTCCACAAATGGCAGGCCACATAGGCAGCAAACACCACTTCCTTTTTCCTAAATTCCTTTGGATCAATTTTGTTACACCGGTTCCACCATGAGCAGATGGAGTTGCTGAAAAGGCGATTTAAGAAGTTCTTCCTTGCCCCTGTGCAGCCTTCACCCAAACTATTTCGCGAATGGGCAATCAATCAACTAAATTGAAAAGTTGTTTCGATGCTCTGATCACATAAACAACAAGCTGGAGAGTGAGGCCATCCTCTAGAAGCCAATCTATCAGAAGTCCAATTTCAGTTTTGAAGCAGCAACCACAAATAGTACTTGACCTTTTGCTCCATTTTTATTTTACACACATTGCATAAGGCCAACTGATGAATACACCCGAGGAACCGTATCTTGTATGCACTCGGGAAGCACCACAACCTGAATCTTGTTCCAAAGCAAACTGAATTGATCCAGCTGAGCGTCAGAGGCCATTCTTTGCAAACCACGCATCCATTTGCCATTAGTCAGCGCCTCTTTCACCTTCAGGTTCTTTCATTGAGCAAGTGGGAAAACATCCGGCGCCAACTCTCTCGGTGAAATCCTATTGTAACACCTGGGGTGTTACCTTAGGCTAGAAAGTTGTTTGTTTTCTTCTGTTTTGCATCCCATGCATCATAAGCATTGCATCATGTTTTCCAAACCACTCAAAACTTCACAAACAATTTAAATTGTTCAAAACCCTAATGGCAAATGCAAACAACACTATTCAAATCAAATCAACTCCTACTTGGCAATATTTCAAATGGGAGTTTTAAAATTAAAATCTTGCAAATAAATTAAAGCTAATAATGTTTTCATAATTGCTTGAACCTATTTAATGTAATTTGTTATTTCCAAAAAACTCCAAATCAATCCCTATTTGAAAATTCAACTAACAATTTAGAATTAATTTAACATCTCAAAATTCTTGGAAATGTTGGTAACATTGCTTTGATCTACTGTTTGCAAACAAATAAAACAGTTCATAAAAATTAAAAACACCCCACCCTAATTCTATCTCTCTCTCTCTTTATCTCTTACAAAAAAAAAAAAGAAAGCAAAGCTTAGGAGAAGGGCATGGCCCAGCCCTTTTCTTTTCCTCCCCCCAAGCCCACTTACCTCTGGCCCACTACCCTTCTACGGCTTGTCCTCTTCTACCTTCAGTACGGCTGCACGCAGAACCAGTCGATCATCTCCTCCACCCCCTGGATGCGCTGCCGTACAGGCACCAGCGCCCCATATAGCTCAACCTCCCCTACCTACCTAGCCTAACCCTAGCCCCTACCCTCTCTTCCTGCCGCGCCGCCCTCCCTCTCTCTTCCGTTCTCTGAAAACCATCCAGTGCAACACCACCACCGTAGACCACCACCTTCTCCCTCAGCTCCGATCCCCCACGGTCACCTCGAGGAAAGGCTGACCCCGGGAATGGAACAAGCATCCATCCACCACCAAGATCGCAGAAGGCTCCATCGCCAGGTAACGCCCCGATTCGTCGCCCTCTTCCTCTGTTCATCGCCGGTTTTCCCTGTTCCCGGTTGTGTTCGTTCGTCAGAACCGAATCGAGCAGCAGCAGTACCTGTTCTTTTGGGCTCGAGGTGCATCTGCAACCTTGTGGCCGCATAGTGGAAAGATACTTCGTGGACAAGCAGAGGAACCCATGGGCTCGATCTCCTCACGCGCATCGATCCCTCCGTCTTCGTATTCTTCTGTTCCGATCGCGAACTGACGGAGACACCTGCACTCTGTTTCTGTCGCAAAGTTTCAGTAACACGTCGCTGTATCGCTTTTTCTTCAGTCGTGCTCCTATCTGAACCAAACAGCAGTGTAACCGCAGTGGTTCCGTTCCTTTGGCGTGCAGCAATCGATCCCAGGATCGAATCCCGGTCGAGGCGAAGCCTCCCACTTTTTCTCGTTTTACCCCGCGTGGCGCCGGGTCCCACGGGTCGGTGACCGCGGAGGCCACGTCAGCAGCCACCCGCGCAGCGTCAGCGCCGCGTGGCCCTCGGGCCCGCGCGTCAGCGGCCGCGGCTGGGGCCACTCCCGGTGAGAAACGACCCCAGATCCAGATCTGGATCTGGCGGTTTGCAACTAGGCCCCTGCCTTTCTCCTTTTTTGCACCTAAGCCATCCTTTTCTCTGTTTTCATCACATTCAAGGCCCTGCCTTTTGCAAATAAAACCTGAAATTCAAATGCTCACAACTTTCAAACCACAAATCCAAATAACACAAATTTTATATGTTTTCCAATCCAAATTTCCTGTACTTTTCAAATATGCAATTTGTTTTCTGTTTTGAATCTTCAAAATGCAATTTAAATTTGAATTCAAATAATTCAATTGCAATTTGGTAAAATCAATAACTAATTCATTCTTAATCCAATAAATGTAAATAAAATATGTTTTTCAATCCAAATTTAATATGCTTTCTGTTTATCAACTTTGTTTTGCAATTTGAGCAATTAAAATTAATGTTATTTAATAATCCTTAAATTGGTTAATTAAATGGCAAAATTAATAACTCTCAAATGGTTGCTCCAAGTTAAATACCCAAAACATGTTTTTCATCCAAAATCACATGCCACACTTGAATATCAACTTTGTTTTCTGGTTTGCAACAATTAAATTGAATCATTGTTTCACCTCTTATTTAATGCAATTTAAATTACCAAAATTCATAACTAATTCATTTCAATTCCAAATCAAACAAATAAAATATGTTTTCCAATCAGTTTCATGTCATTAACATGTTCATGCCATTCATATCTCTGTTTTCCTCTTGCCTTGTGCATTTTAGGTTTGTTATGCATGTTCATCTATATGACAACATATGGAATGTGTGGGCTAATTAATTCCAACTGTTACCCCAACCCATTTAAATTGCCTAACTCATCTACCTTATTGTTTTCCATGCTAAACAACATTTAACTTGATGGTTAGATAAACAACTTGAACCAATTCCTAATTCTCCGGACTCCGGTTCCGATTAAATTGCTTAAGTTGTTTCCCCTGCTGCATCTTGCCATGTCATGCATATAAATAGGATCATGCTGGATCTTTTGCCGTAGTAGTAATTGTTGCATCCGGTATTTGTTCGAGGTTCATTGCTGCTTCCCGGATAGGACGTTGAGATGATGTGAGCAACGACAAGTTCTGCTACCTTGCGGGATCTCAGGCAAGTATACTCACTTGCTGCCATATGGCTTGCCTTTCATCACTTGTTACCAATTCTTGCCGTTGTTCTTTTCTGCTAGCCTTAGTAGTAGTTGTTTCTGTTACGAACCTATCACATGAACCCTTTAACCCTGATGTTGCCTCACCTCCACACCTATAACCATTGCTTGTTCCCGTGTCTTACTAGCATGCTTAGGTTGCTTTGCTCGAGTCTGTTACCCGTTACTTTCTGTTATTACTTCATTATGTTCTGGGGGCTCGATGTTAATCAATCAACCTGTTATTAATAATATGCTGATAAGGCACCGGCAGGAGGCCCTAAGTGGTTTTGAGGCCTGCTAGTGTCGACCCTAATAGGAAAAGGGTCTTGTCTACTGATCCATGATGAGCGTGCTCACCGCATCCGGGTGGTAGTATGGGACCCCCCTCGACTTAGACCTGATCTGCAGCTTGTCCGAAGAGCCACACTTAGTTCGGGTGTTCCATTTGCTCCTTGCATAATGGGTTGATCACCCATGGTTACTGATGATGATGATGATGCATATAGGGCGAGGCCTGTGGTGCCGGGGGGTGTGGTTTTCACCCCTGCGCTTAGCGGACTGGCCGGGACCTTATAGCTCCGTGGCTCCTAGGATGGGTTGTAGAGATGGTTTGGGTCGTGTCAAGTCCACCTAAGTTTTAGTTGGTGGCTTGAGTGTGTACGGTCACTGGAGCACACCCCTGCAGGGATAAATCTTCTCGAGAAGCCGTGTTTTCCGCGGTTATGGATTACTTGGTGAAAGTACTGGCTAACAAGTACTCAGACAACTTACACCTAATGATAATAACTTGACTAGTAATAGTATTATTGACACAACAACCTGATCCATTATTCATTAATCCAACTGTGTGAGTTATCCTCGGATTGCTTCTTTGGATAAGGGGCGAGATCCAGGATGGGTTTGTTTGGAGTTACTTTCAGTTGGTTACGATACTCGATCTTATCTTCTTTCTGTTAGCCGGAAGTTGTAGTATCTCTCTGTAGTTGGTTAGTGCAGCCCGCTGTCGCTTATTTGCAATAATCCCTTCCTTTCCGTTGATCCCAAAGTATTTGTATCTTGTGATGACTGGCTACGCCGGTATCTTGTGAGTATGGGTTTTTATCCACTTGCCAGTACTTAACCGTACTGACCCACGAATCCTTTTCGTGGCTGCATATTCAACATTGCAGTCAACAGGTTTGAAGTCTGGCGACGTTAGCTTGGGAATCCCTCCGGCTTGGCCTGGGCAGGGATTGGACGCTCTCGGTTATCTTCAGGACTCTTAGTCCAATTTGGATCTTGTCCGTAGACGGACGATATGTTGTTTTCTTCCGCTGTTATTTTGGATCTTTGTAATGTATCAGTTGTATCCCGGACTCGTTTGAGTCATCTTGTATATAACTCATTCTGTTGTTGTTGTGGAAATATTCGTGAACTGTTGTAATGTTATCATAAGAGGCAACCTGGAATCGGTTATTATGTGGATTTTGGCGGGAATGCTGAAATCTGCATATTGCCCGATCTCGGGGCATCACAAATGGTATCAGAGCCTTGGTTCCAATTCCCGAGATTGTTTCGATACGAATGGTTATCGAAGCAACGGGTCCGCAAAGCCTGTAGGATAACCTAGCTAACGGTCGTTGTTTCTAGAGTGTCAAAAACTATTTCTGCTAAACTATTTAAGAAAAACATCTCAATAGGATTCTTGTTTTCTCTTTACCCCTATTCTATTTCCCCTCCCATCTTATTTGTTTTGGAGTCTCCCCTCTTATCTATCTTTCAAAGTGATAGGATCCTACGTGGGTGGACGTTTTCTGAGCCTTTAACCTAATAGGTTCGATCATCGGAAGATTCCTGGTGGAAGAACATCGTCATCAGCCCGAGCAAGAATCTCTTGTTAGTGGTGTCGAGGAGATCAACTGGAAGCACGAAGAATCGATAGTCGAACTTCTTTCCCCTCCCGGGTTAGCAGGTGGATTGCGAGGGCGCAATCCCTTGTTAGTGGTGTCGTCTGTAACACCTGGGGTGTTACCTTAGGCTAGAAAGTTGTTTGTTTTCTTCTGTTTTGCATCCCATGCATCATAAGCATTGCATCATGTTTTCCAAACCACTCAAAACTTCACAAACAATTTAAATTGTTCAAAACCCTAATGGCAAATGCAAACAACACTATTCAAATCAAATCAACTCCTACTTGGCAATATTTCAAATGGGAGTTTTAAAATTAAAATCTTGCAAATAAATTAAAGCTAATAATGTTTTCATAATTGCTTGAACCTATTTAATGTAATTTGTTATTTCCAAAAAACTCCAAATCAATCCCTATTTGAAAATTCAACTAACAATTTAGAATTAATTTAACATCTCAAAATTCTTGGAAATGTTGGTAACATTGCTTTGATCTACTGTTTGCAAACAAATAAAACAGTTCATAAAAATTAAAAACACCCCACCCTAATTCTATCTCTCTCTCTCTTTATCTCTTACAAAAAAAAAAAGAAAAAAAAAAGAAAGCAAAGCTTAGGAGAAGGGCATGGCCTAGCCCTTTTCTTTTCCTTCCCCCCAAGCCCACTTACCTCTGGCCCACTACCCTTCTACGGCTTGTCCTCTTCTACCTTCAGTACGGCTGCACGCAGAACCAGTCGATCATCTCCTCCACCCCCTGGATGCGCTGCCGTACAGGCACCAGCGCCCCATATAGCTCAACCTCCCCTACCTACCTAGCCTAACCCTAGCCCCTACCCTCTCTTCCTGCCGCGCCACCCTCCCTCTCTCTTCCGTTCTCTGAAAACCATCCAGTGCAACACCACCACCGTAGACCACCACCTTCTCCCTCAGCTCCGATCCCCCACGGTCACCTCGAGGAAAGGCTGACCCCGGGAATGGAACAAGCATCCATCCATCACCAAGATCGCAGAAGGCTCCATCGCCAGGTAACGCCCCGATTCGTCGCCCTCTTCCTCTGTTCATCGCCGGTTTTCCCTGTTCCCGGTTGTGTTCGTTCGTCAGAACCGAATCGAGCAGCAGCAGTACCTGTTCTTTTGGGCTCGAGGTGCATCTGCAACCTTGCGGCCGCATAGTGGAAAGATACTTCGTGGACAAGCAGAGGAACCCATGGGCTCGATCTCCTCACGCGCATCGATCCCTCCGTCTTCGTATTCTTCTGTTCCGATCGCGAACTGACGGAGACACCTGCACTCTGTTTCTGTCGCAAAGTTTCAGTAACACGTCGCTGTATCGCTTTTTCTTCAGTCGTGCTCCTATCTGAACCAAACAGCAGTGTAACCGCAGTGGTTCCGTTCCTTTGGCGTGCAGCAATCGATCCCAGGATCGAATCCCGGTCGAGGCGAAGCCTCCCACTTTTTCTCGTTTTACCCCGCGTGGCGCCGGGTCCCACGGGTCGGTGACCGCGGAGGCCACGTCAGCAGCCACCCGCGCAGCGTCAGCGCCGCGTGGCCCTCGGGCCCGCGCGTCAGCGGCCGCGGCTGGGGCCACTCCCGGTGAGAAACGACCCCAGATCCAGATCTGGATCTGGCGGTTTGCAACTAGGCCCCTGCCTTTCTCCTTTTTGCACCTAAGCCCTCCTTTTCTCTGTTTTCATCACATTCAAGGCCCTGCCTTTTGCAAATAAAACCTGAAATCCAAATGCTCACAACTTTCAAACCACAAATCCAAATAACACAAATTTTATATGTTTTCCAATCCAAATTTCCTGTACTTTTCAAATATGCAATTTGTTTTCTGTTTTGAATCTTCAAAATGCAATTTAAATTTGAATTCAAATAATTCAATTGCAATTTGGTAAAATCAATAACTAATTCATTCTTAATCCAATAAATGTAAATAAAATATGTTTTTCAATCCAAATTTAATATGCTTTCTGTTTATCAACTTTGTTTTGCAATTTGAGCAATTAAAATTAATGTTATTTAATAATCCTTAAATTGGTTAATTAAATGGCAAAATTAATAACTCTCAAATGGTTGCTCCAAGTTAAATACCCAAAACATGTTTTTCATCCAAAATCACATGCCACACTTGAATATCAACTTTGTTTTCTGGTTTGCAACAATTAAATTGAATCATTGTTTCACCTCTTATTTAATGCAATTTAAATTACCAAAATTCATAACTAATTCATTTCAATTCCAAATCAAACAAATAAAATATGTTTTCCAATCAGTTTCATGTCATTAACATGTTCATGCCATTCATATCTCTGTTTGCCTCTTGCCTTGTGCATTTTAGGTTTGTTATGCATGTTCATCTATATGACAACATATGGAATGTGTGGGCTAATTAATTCCAACTGTTACCCCAACCCATTTAAATTGCCTAACTCATCTACCTTATTGTTTTCCATGCTAAACAACATTTAACTTGATGGTTAGATAAACAACTTGAACCAATTCCTAATTCTCCGGACTCCGGTTCCGATTAAATTGCTTAAGTTGTTTCCCCTGCTGCATCTTGCCATGTCATGCATATAAATAGGATCATACTGGATCTTTTGCCGTAGTAGTAATTGTTGCATCCGGTGTTTGTTCGAGGTTCATTGCTGCTTCCCGGATAGGACGTTGAGATGATGTGAGCAACGACAAGTTCTGCTACCTTGCGGGATCTCAGGCAAGTATACTCACTTGCTGCCATATGGCTGCCTTTCATCACTTGTTACCAATTCTTGCCGTTGTTCTTTTCTGCTAGCCTTAGTAGTAGTTGTTTCTGTTACGAACCTATCACATGAACCCTTTAACCCTGATGTTGCCTCACCTCCACACCTATAACCATTGCTTGTGCCCGTGTCTTACTAGCATGCTTAGGTTGCTTTGCTCGAGTCTGTTACCCGTTACTTTCTGTTATTACTTCATTATGTTCTGGGGGCTCGATGTTAATCAATCAACCTGTTATTAATAATATGCTGATAAGGCACCGGCAGGAGGCCCTAAGTGGTTTTGAGGCCTGCTAGTGTCGACCCTAATAGGAAAAGGGTCTTGTCTACTGATCCATGATGAGCGTGCTCACCGCATCCGGGTGGTAGTATGGGACCCCCTCGACTTAGACCTGATCTGCAGCTTGTCCGAAGAGCCACACTTAGTTCGGGTGTTCCATTTGCTCCTTGCATAATGGGTTGATCACCCATGGTTACTGATGATGATGATGATGCATATAGGGCGAGGCCTGTGGTGCCGGGGGGTGTGGTTTTCACCCCTGCGCTTAGCGGACTGGCCGGGACCTTATAGCTCCGTGGCTCCTAGGATGGGTTGTAGAGATGGTTTGGGTCGTGTCAAGTCCACCTAAGTTTTAGTTGGTGGCTTGAGTGTGTACGGGTACTAGAGCACACCCCTGCAGGGATAAATCTTCTCGAGAAGCCGTGTTTTCCGCGGTTATGGATTACTTGGTGAAAGTACTGGCTAACAAGTACTCAGACAACTTACACCTAATGATAATAACTTGACTAGTAATAGTATTATTGACACAACAACCTGATCCATTATTCATTAATCCAACTGTGTGAGTTATCCTCGGATTGCTTCTTTGGATAAGGGGCGAGATCTAGGATGGGTTTGTTTGGAGTTACTTTCAGTTGGTTACGATACTCGATCTTATCTTCTTTCTGTTAGCCGGAAGTTGTAGTATCTCTCTGTAGTTGGTTAGTGCAGCCCGCTGTCGCTTATTTGCAATAATCCCTTCCTTTCCGTTGATCCCAAAGTATTTGTATCTTGTGATGACTGGCTACGCCGGTATCTTGTGAGTATGGGTTTTTATCCACTTGCCAGTACTTAACCGTACTGACCCACGAATCCTTTTCGTGGCTGCATATTCAACATTGCAGTCAACAGGTTTGAAGTCTGGCGACGTTAGCTTGGGAATCCCTCCGGCTTGGCCTGGGCAGGGATTGGACGCTCTCGGTTATCTTCAGGACTCTTAGTCCAATTTGGATCTTGTCCGTAGACGGACGATATGTTGTTTTCTTCCGCTGTTATTTTGGATCTTTGTAATGTATCAGTTGTATCCCGGACTCGTTTGAGTCATCTTGTATATAACTCATTCTGTTGTTGTTGTGGAAATATTCGTGAACTGTTGTAATGTTATCATAAGAGGCAACCTGGAATCGGTTATTATGTGGATTTTGGCGGGAATGCTGAAATCTGCATATTGCCCGATCTCGGGGCGTCACACCTGTCAAGCCCTCCAGAATCCCAGAATGGAGCAGTTTTGGGGTCTCCCAGCGTGATATAGGTACATGAGGGAAAAAGCTTGTGGTCGATAGCGTCACAGGCACGGTGGTACCTTTCCAAGGCATTTCAAATTCATCCCATTCAAACAAGAGCCAAAGAAGTCGTAAGGCTCAGCTGAAACAAGTGCATTCTTTGATCGCAAGTCCACCGACCGGCTTTGGGGCACAAACTTTTTGCCAATTAACAAGACACTTGCCACCATGCGCCTCCTCATCCCCTGCCCATATGAAGCTTCTACGAATTTTATTCAACCTTTTTTCGCGCACTTATCCAGGATAAAACAAGTGAGGAAATATGTTGCAATATTAGTGAGGACCGAATTGATCAGTGCAAGCCTTCTAGTTCAATTAAACAAATTTCCTTTCCAAGAAGGGACCCTTGCAGCAGCCCTTTCGAAGTAAAGGTTGAATCCCGATACGTCTTGATTTCCTCGTGCTCAGAGGTAGCCCCAGTATAAGCATGGAAATGTACCAACAGCACCACCAAAGTTGTCCAGGAGGCCATCAAGCATTGGATCATCACATCTGATCTTGTAAGCCGTACATATATGGAAATTTGCTTTAAGCCTAGAGATCAAACTGAATCTAACAAGGATTTATTGCACTCTACCCCCTCCTCTTTCACAGGGTCTAGGAAAAGTGCCGCATTATCGACATAAAGCCTAGTACGAAGCCGCGCGCCCCGCTGTAGCAGAGGCGAAAGAAGGCCCTGCGAAGTGGCTAGCTGGAGGAGTCTCTGCAATGGTCCAATTTCAAGGAGAAACAAAAAACGGGACAATGGGTGGCCTTGTCGCAGCTCTCCCCTATGCATAAAAGGACTCCCAGGCAGCCCAGAATGGTTCCATTATGAGTTCAGAACGTATGACCTACAACTTGTCTCTAAGATTTGGTACGACTCCGTGATAAACATGGGCATAGCTTGACCTAAGAGGTAACTACTCTAGACGAGATTCAGAATATATCTATACTTTTTATAAAGCAAAACCCAACTAGCATGCATTAATGCTTTTTCTATCTCAACATGCAAGTTATCCACATCATCTCCTAACCAAGTAGGTGACGAGAATATGCCCGAGAGGCAATAATAAAATGGTTATTATATTATTCCTTTTTTATGATAAATGTTTATTTCTCATGTTAGAATTGTATTAACCAGAAACATTGATACATGCATGTTTAATAAACAAACAATGGTTCCTAGTAAAGCCTATCTTTTAGCTAGCTCGTTGATTAATAGATGATCAAGGTTTCCTGATCATGAACATTGGATGTTGTTAATAACGGGGTCATGTCATTAGAAGAATGATGTGATGAACATAGACCCAAATTAAGTATAACAATACGATCAAGCCATTTAGTTTATATTGCTATATCTTGCATACAAAGTAACTTATTCCTTAGACCATGAGATCATGTCAATCACTAATACCGGAAGAGTGCTTTGATGTCATCAATCGTCACACTGTAACAAGGTGACTATAAAGGTGTCGTTGGGCATTTAGAAAGTATTAGTTGAGGCTCATGGATCAAGAGTAGGATTTATCCATCCAAATGACGGAGAGATATACTCTGGGCCCTCTCGGTGATATCACATCGACACCGCTTGCAAGCACGTGACTAGGTCACAAGGATGTCATATCACGGAACGAGTAAAAGAGTACTTGTTAGTAACAAAATTGAACTAGGTACGGTTGATACCAATGATCGGATCTCAGACAGGTAAAATATCACGAGACAAAGGGAGTTGGTTACGGCGCTTAAGGTTCACACGATCACTAGATTCATCGTTGAATGGGTAGGAGTCATTACGGATCTCGAGGTCCCGCTGTTGACTATTGATCGAAGAGGTGTCTCGATCATGTCTATATTATTCACGAACCGTAGGGTGACACACTTAAGGTTTGATGACGCGATTGAGTGGATACGGAATATCGTAGAAAAGTTTGGACAACACCAAAATTGTTTCGGGGAATATTGAAATAGTCACCAGAATTGTTTCGGGGAATATTGAAATAGTTCAAGGTGGTATATGTTAATGTTTGATTAACAAATAGTTTAAGGGGTTAAGTGTTAATGTTTGTTAATAGGATTAACAAATATTAAAATAAAGAAATGAAACTGTTTTATTTATTTTTTAAAGAAAACCCTTGGAATTTTGAGAGAGAATTGATGAGAGAATGAGTGGGTTGAGTGGAGACTCCACCCGCATGATGAGGGGAGAGGTGAAGGAACCAAAATTTCGTGGCTGCCTCCCCCTCCTATATAAATAGGGGTTGGACCTCCCTCTCCCCACACAACTTGGTGTCATATCTTTCTCCCTCCTCCCGCTACTCCACCTCTTGCTCATTCGCTCGACGAAGCCATGTCTGTCTCATTTATCCACCACACCACGATGTCGTGTTGTTGGAGTTTCTGGTGGATCCTCTACTTCCGCCGCCTCACTGGATCGAGGGAACGGAGGTCGTCATCAAGCCGTACATGTGACCGATCACGGAGGAACCACCGGATTGTGGTGCACATCTTCTCGGTCTTGAGACCAGTGTGAGTACGGCTACGCCAACAACGAGATCCGATCTCGTAATGCTTAGAGTCTTCGAGGGTATGTTTTCTTAAGACTCTTTCTCCCTGTTACCTTTCATCTACTAGATTAGATCTTGGCCCTTCGTGTTTATCTCGCGTAGGAATTTTTTTTGTTTTCTATGCAACGTACCCTTCAGTGGTATCAGAGTCGGATCTATGCGTAGATGATTTTTACGGGTAGAACACATAGGTGTATGTGGGCGTTGATGATCATGTTATTTACTCCTTGAGTATTTTATGATCTTAGTGGAATAGTAGGATGAAGATGCCCTAGAAAAACTTTACGTGTACTTCGTACGCGACCTATCTCACTTGTGGCTGAGGGGGTATCCGTTTCTCCTACTATAGTTAAGATCTAATCTACCAAGGGTTGTTAAAAATATGTTTATCAACGTTGTGGTTGATGTTCGTAGGTATGAACGGTTCTATCCTCGAAAGCCCTAATCCACGTAAAATATGAAAAAATAAATTAGAGACGTCTAACTAGTTTTTGCAGGGCATGTGATGTGATATGGTCAATGTTACAAATTTGGTTATGACATGATCTCTTTTGTAAATTATTGCTATACCAGTAGGAGCCATATGATTGTCTTATTATTTATGGCCAGCGTGCTGTATAATATATCCATGTGACATGTTGTAATTTTGATGGACAATCCAGATGGCGGTGCCATGGACCTTGGTGCCATGCCGGTGGAATGATGGAGATCATACCGTGATGCACAATATGAAGATCAAGTGCAAGAAGGACCATAGCATATCATATTATCCATGCATGTGATGTTAATCCTTTTATGCATCTTATTTTGTTTAGATCGCGACGGTAACATTATAAGATGATCCCTCTCACTTAATATCAAGATAATAATGTGTTCTTCCTTAATATGCACCGTTAAGAAAGTTCGTTGTTTCGAGACACCACGTTATGATCGGGTGTGACCGACTCAATGTTCGCATAAAACGGGTGCTGACGAGCCTAGCATCTACAGACATGGCCTCACACAATACTATGGTTCTACTTGGCGAGCCTAGCATATACAGACATGGACTCGGAACATGTAACTGAAGGTAAATCATGCGTCATATGGATGATATGATGAACATTTCGATGTTCCCTTTTGCAGCTGCATCATCTCACGTGATGATCAGTTTTGGGGTAGTGAATTTGGTTTGTGTAATCACTCAAACGACTAGAGGGATGTTTTTATTGAGTGGGAGTTCACGTAGTAATTTTGGATCAAGTTGAACTTATTTTATCATGAACAAGCAATCAAAATTAATTTGCATAAATTGTAGTATGAATTGGCATCCACAAACTACTTTACACTTAGATTGTTAATTGAGATATAAATGTTATGATCTAGTAAAACCATTTAAGATTGGTATCGTATTAGTGAAATTTAAAATTGATTCCTATTGTAGATTTTCGGTATATCTAACTCCATATGATTAATGATTGATTGATCTAGAGAGTAAAATATTCATACTTAAATCCAGGGTCATGCTTCCTTCCATAATGCTTTATCTTCAAAAGAATGTTTTGTTGATCAAGGTGATTTAGAAACTGAAAATAATTGTTTTCAGAAACAATAAAATGAAAGATATATTAATATCTAGAAACTTATTTGTGGCAACATGACTTAGTATAATTGTAACACCTGGGGTGTTACCCTAATAGAGAGTGTTTGTTTTCTTTTTGCTTGCATCATATGCATCACATGAGCATTGCATTCTGTTTTTCAAAACAAATCAAAATTTCAAAACAATTTAAACTTTCACCCTTGCTCAAAAATTTCCAATTTCAAACTTGCAAACTAAACCACTCATTTGTTCTTCAGTAGTTTGAAAATTGTTTAAATCCAATTGCCTGTTAGCAAATCTCCCCTTTTGTTAAAAAAAAACCCTAATGGCTAATTCAAAAATTTAAATCAAATCACTCATTAAATTGTTGGGTTTAATCAAACAACTATTTTCAATCAATTAATTAAATCACCTTCATTTTCAAATCAAATGCCTCAACCATAACCACTTTTGAATTTAAAAACTTTAACAAGCCAATCAACTGATTTTTATAAACTTAACCTTAGGGTCCACCCTATGGAAATGATTGTTTTCATAATGTTTAATGAATATTAAAATTCCTTCAAATTTGGTTTAAATCCTAAACAGCAATAATTTTGAAAAAACTTTTAGAAAACAAAAATTGGTTTCTAGTTGCTATTTAAAAAAAACTAAACTAACCATAATTTTTACCAAATTTTTTGCTAACCAAAAAGCTTTCTTTTCTTCCATTTTGTTTCAGCAAAAAAAAAAAACATAAGAAAATAACAAAAAGAGAAAAACGAGTGGCAGCTACCAAAACCTGGCCCAGCCCAACCCCATCTCATTTTCCTTCCCCCAGCCCACCTATCTTCCAGCCCGAATACCCCTTCATGATCTTGTCGTCTTCCCCTCGCTTCTGTCATCACTGTACGAACAGGCACACCACCGCAGGATCAACCTCTCCCTCCGCTCGATGTTGGCCGTACCGAGCTCGCCCCCCATATAATCTACCCCCTAGCCTACCCTCTGCTTGCTAACCCTAGTCCCATCCGCCCCGCCGCCATTCTCTCCTCTCTTCCTTCCCCCCAAAGCCTGCTGTTTCTGAACCCTGCACCACCCACCGAACGCTCGCTGTCAGCAATCCGCCACTGAACCGCGTCCACCGCCGTCGACGAGCCCTTCCCGGGGCGGGAACGGGGTGTTCACCGCCCCTGCGTCCTCTGCGCCGCGTCTGGAGGCGGGAGGAGGCCTAGGGAGGCCGCACGTTTCCGAGGACGCAGACCGCCGCCGCGGGTCACCGCCTCCGAGCAGCCACCGTCGCCGAAGAATTCCGTCGCTTCCGTCCTTCCTCGGGCACGATCGCCTACCTCAACCGCCCCGCGGTGAGCCCCTCGTTCCATCCCCGCCAACCTCGTCACTTTTCGAGCTTCAGAGTAGCGGTGACCTCCGGCGATCACCGTCGTGTGCTGCACGCCTACCGCCGCCTTGCAGAGACCAAAGGCCTGGCCTTGGCCTCGATGCCTCACGCGCACGTCGCCCACGCACGCCCACTAGCACCGTTCACACGCACCCACACATCCCCGCACGACGCGCACTCCAGTGCACAGCAGCGCCGGCCGGCGATCATCGCTGCCTCCGCGTCGTCAGTCAGAGTTCGGTCGATCTGTTCCGTCAGGTTCAGATAGCAGATGTTCTAAAGTTCAGTTAAACCTCAGTAGCGAACATATCTTCCAACGTACCTGTATCCCATCACAACCACACGATCAGCCGCACTGGTTCCGTTCCGTCCGCGCGTAAGAGAGCTCCTGGGTTCGATCCCCGCGGAGGGATAAATCCCCACCCTTTTTTTTCGCTGTGCGCGCGCAGGGGCAGGCCCACTGGGCAGCCACCCCCTGTGCCACCTCACCTCCTAGCCGTGCCACGCTGGCCATTGGCCCACAGTCATTGGCTGCGGTTGGGTCAACACGCGGTAACAAAACGATTTCTGCACATTTCTTTTAAATCTAAGTCCCTAAAAATAACAGATTGGTCACTCACATTAAAATGCTAATAACTTTAGTTTTCTAACCCCAAATAATGAGAATAAAATATGTGCACTAATCTAAATTAAATTCTCTATCTTTTGGTAACATTTGTTCACTGTTTTGAAATTCCAAAATGCAATTTAAATTTGAATTCAAACAAATCAATTGCAAATTTCAAAAATCAATAACTAATTCATTATTAATTCAATAAATGCAAATAAAATATGTTTTCCATGCCATTTCAAATAACCTTTTCAAATATAACTCTTGTTTCCTGTTTTGAAATTTCAAAATGCATTTAAAATTCATATTTGAATAATTCAAATGTAATTTGCAATAATTCATAAATAATTCATACTAATTCCAAATAAGACAAATAAAATATGTTTTTCATACCATTTTGAATATCCTATCCAAATATAAAATTTGTTTCATTGTTTGAATAATTTAAATTGCCTAAATAATTTAATACTTGTTTAATTCATTTAAATTTGATAAAATCATAACTTGCTCAAAGTAAAATATTTTTGAACATGCAAAATATGTTTTCAAACCATCAAAGTGTGAAGTTTTCAAATGTGAATTTGAATTTATGATTTGAACAAATAAAATTCAAATAATATTCAAACTTGTTTTAAATTCAATTAAAACTTGTTTAATATTGTTTAATTCATAATAAATACATCCTAATTCCAAATTCAACATTTGAAACATGTAATCCAACCAAAGTTTGATGTTCTTTCCAAAAATAAACTTTGTTATTTGTTTTGAACACTTTAACCTCATGAAAACAACAATTACTTGTGTGACATCAATAAGGAACCAAAAATTATTAACATGACAAATAAAATCCCACACTTGGTAATTTCCCTTTCCTTTGCATCTATTGTTGTTCATTATTGCTTTCATCATGCCTGCATCATGATAAACCACTTACACATGTTAACTAATTGTAGATCATTGCTTCAACCTTGACATGTGCATCCATAGGCAACTCACATTGCATATGGGTCCATTTAAACCTGTTTATCATGTCAACTAGTTTATTCTGATGCATCTTTAACTTGTCATGCATCCATATCTTGATCATGCTGGATCTTTTGCCGTAGTAGTAATTGTTGCATCCGGTGTTTGTTCGAGGTTCGTTGCTTCTTCCCGGATAGGACGTTGAGATGATGTGAGCAACGACAAGTTCTGCTACCTTGCGGGATCTCAGGCAAGTATACTCACTTGCTGCCAAATGGCTGCCTTTCATCACTTGTTACCGATACTTTCCGTTGTTCTGTTCTGCTAGCCTTAGTAGTAGTTGTTTCTGTTACGAACCTATCACATGAATCCTTTAACCCTGATATTGCCTCACCTCCACACCTATAACCATTGCTTGTGCCCGTGTCTTACTAGCATGCTTAGGTTGTTTTGCTCGAGTCTGTTACCCGTTACTTTCTGTTATTACTTCATTATGTTCTGGGGGCTCGATGCTTAATAAATCAATCATGCTAATGTTACTATTAATAATAATTTGATGATAAGGCACCGGCAGGAGGCCCTTTGTGGTTTTGAGGCCTGCTAGTGTCGACCCTAATAGGAAAAGGGTCTTGTCTACTGATCCATGATGAGCGCACTACCCGCATGTGGGAAGCGAGTATGGGCGCCCCCCTCAATTTGACTCGATTCGCATCTCGTCCAAATCGCCTCATTTAGTTCGGGTTTTCCATTTGCTGCATGCATGATCTTGCGAGCCCTTGGTACCCATGTGGAACTTTCGTAGTCGGCATATAGGGGGACACGTTCTTAGAGTGCTATGAGGGTCCATTTTCTTCTGGGCTCGATTAGCCGTGCGCCCAAGGTGCTTTGGGCTTGATGCGAAGAAGAGTTGAGTTGTGTAGAGTACCTCGCTTGGTGGGTTTGATTCCCGTCTGGCGGGATATTCTTGCGTGTACGGCCAAATTGGTGCAACCCTGCAGGGATAATCTTCTCGAGAAGCCGTGTTTTCCGCGGTTATGGATTACTTGGTGAAAGTACTGGCTAACAAGTACTCAGGACAACTTAAACCTAATGATTAACAATCTTACACCCAATGATTAACAACTTGACTAGTAATAGGCTTATTGACACAATAATCTGACCCATCATTAATCCAACTATGTGAGTTATCCTCGGATTGCTTCTTTGGATAAGGGGCGAGATCCAGGATGGGTTTGTTTGAGGTTAGTTGATAGGTTGGTCACGATACTCGATCTTATCCCCTTTCTGTTAGTTGGAAGTTATAGGATCTCTCTGTAGTTGGTTAGTGCAGCCTGCTGTCGCTTATTTGCAATAACCCCTTCCTTTCCGTTGATCCCAAAGTATTTGTATCTTGTGATGACTGGCTACGCCGGTATCTTGTGAGTATGGTTTATCCATTTGCCAGTACTTAACCGTACTGACCCACGAATCTTTTTCGTGGCTGCATATTCAACATTGCAGTCAACAGGTTTGAAGTCTGACGACGTTAGCTTGGGAATCCCTCCGGCTTGGCCTGGGCAGGGATTGGACGCTCTCGGTTATCTTCAGGACTCTTAGTCCAGTTTGTATCTTGTCTGTAGACGGACGATATGTTGTTTCTTCCGCTGTTATTTGGATCTTTGTAATGTATCAGTTGTATCCCTGGCTCGTTTGAGTCATCTTGTATCTATCTGTTTCTGTTGTAATTGTGGAATGTTCGTGAACTGTTGTAATGTTATCATAAGTGGCAACCTGGAATCGGTTATTATGCGGATTTGGCGGGAATGCTGAAATCTGCATAGTGCCCGATCTCGGGGCGTCACAAAATGGTATCAGAGCCTTGGTTCCGATTCCCGAGATTGTTTCGATACGAATGGTTATCGAAGCAACGGGTCCGCAAGCCTGTAGGATAACCTAGCTAACGGTCGTTGTTTCTAGAGTGTCAAAAACTATTTCTGCTAAACTATTTTGGAAAAACATCTCGATAGGATTCTTGTTTTCTCCTTATCCCTATTCTATTTCCCCTCCCATCCTATTTGTTTTGGAGTCTCCCCCTTGTCTATCTTTCAAAGTGTTAGGATCCTACGTGGGTGGACGTTTTCTGAGCCCTTAACCTAATAGGTTCGATCCTCGGAAGATTCCTGGTGGAAGAACATCGTCGACACTCCGAGCAAGAATCTCTTGTTAGTGGTGTCGAGAAACCCTTGTTAGCGGTGTCGAGGAGATCAAACGGAAGCACGAAGAATCGATAGTCGAACTTCTTCCCCCTCCCGGGTTAGCAGGTGGATTGCGAGGGCGCAATCCCTTGTTAGTGGTGTCGTCTGTAACACCTGGGGTGTTACCCTAATAGAGAGTGTTTGTTTTCTTTTTGCTTGCATCATATGCATCACATGAGCATTGCATTCTGTTTTTCAAAACAAATCAAAATTTCAAAACAATTTAAACTTTCACCCTTGCTCAAAAATTTCCAATTTCAAACTTGCAAACTAAACCACTCATTTGTTCTTCAGTAGTTTGAAAATTGTTTAAATCCAATTGCCTGTTAGCAAATCTCCCCTTTTGTTAAAAAAAAACCCTAATGGCTAATTCAAAAATTTAAATCAAATCACTCATTAAATTGTTGGGTTTAATCAAACAACTATTTTCAATCAATTAATTAAATCACCTTCATTTTCAAATCAAATGCCTCAACCATAACCACTTTTGAATTTAAAAACTTTAACAAGCCAATCAACTGATTTTTATAAACTTAACCTTAGGGTCCACCCTATGGAAATGATTGTTTTCATAATGTTTAATGAATATTAAAATTCCTTCAAATTTGGTTTAAATCCTAAACAGCAATAATTTTGAAAAAACTTTTAGAAAACAAAAATTGGTTTCTAGTTGCTATTTAAAAAAAAACTAAACTAACCATAATTTTTACCAAATTTTTTGCTAACCAAAAAGCTTTCTTTTCTTCCATTTTGTTTCAGCAAAAAAAAACATAAGAAAATAAAAAAAAGAGAAAAACGAGTGGCAGCTACCAAAACCTGGCCCAGCCCAACCCCATCTCATTTTCCTTCCCCCAGCCCACCTATCTTCCAGCCCGAATACCCCTTCATGATCTTGTCGTCTTCCCCTCGCTTCTGTCATCACTGTACGAACAGGCACACCACCGCAGGATCAACCTCTCCCTCCGCTCGATGCTGGCCGTACCGAGCTCGCCCCCCCATATAATCTACCCCCTAGCCTACCCTCTGCTTGCTAACCCTAGTCCCATCCGTCCCGCCGCCATTCTCTCCTCTCTTCCTTCCCCCCAAAGCCTGCTGTTTCTGAACCCTGCACCACCCACCGAACGCTCGCTGTCAGCAATCCGCCACTGAACCGCGTCCACCGCCGTCGACGAGCCCTTCCCGGGGCGGGAACGGGGTGTTCACCGCCCCTGCGTCCTCTGCGCCGCGTCTGGAGGCGGGAGGAGGACTAGGGAGGCCGCACGTTTCCGAGGACGCAGACCGCCGCCGCGGGTCACCGCCTCCGAGCAGCCACCGTCGCCGAAGAATTCCGTCGCTTCCGTCCTTCCTCGGGCACGATCGCCTACCTCAACCGCCCCGCGGTGAGCCCCTCGTTCCATCCCCGCCAACCTCGTCACTTTTCGAGCTTCAGAGCAGCGGTGACCTCCGGCGATCACCGTCGTGTGCTGCACGCCTACCGCCGCCTTGCAGAGACCAAAGGCCTGGCCTTGGCCTTGATGCCTCACGCGCACGTCGCCCACGCACGCCCACTAGCACCGTTCACACGCACCCACACATCCCCGCACGACGCGCACTCCAGTGCACAGCAGCGCCGGCCGGCGATCATCGCTGCCTCCGCGTCGTCAGTCAGAGTTCGGTCGATCTGTTCCGTCAGGTTCAGATAGCAGATGTTCTAAAGTTCAGTTAAACCTCAGTAGCGAACATATCTTCCAACGTACCTGTATCCCATCACAACCACACGATCAGCCGCACTGGTTCCGTTCCGTCCGCGCGTAAGAGAGCTCCTGGGTTCGATCCCCGCGGAGGGATAAATCCCCACCTTTTTTTTTCGCTGTGCGCGCGAAGGGGCAGGCCCACTGGGCAGCCACCCCCTGTGCCACCTCACCTCCTAGCCGTGCCACGCTGGCCATTGGCCCACAGTCATTGGCTGCGGTTGGGTCAACACGCGGTAACAAAACGATTTCTGCACATTTCTTTTAAATCTAAGTCCCTAAAAATAACAGATTGGTCCCTCACATTAAAATGCTAATAACTTTAGTTTTCTAACCCCAAATAATGAGAATAAAATATGTGCACTAATCTAAATTAAATTCTCTATCTTTTGGTAACATTTGTTCACTGTTTTGAAATTCCAAAATGCAATTTAAATTTGAATTCAAACAAATCAATTGTAAATTTCAAAAATCAATAACTAATTCATTATTAATTCAATAAATGCAAATAAAATATGTTTTCCATGCCATTTCAAATAACCTTTTCAAATATAACTCTTGTTTCCTGTTTTGAAATTTCAAAATGCATTTAAAATTCAAATTTGAATAATTCAAATGTAATTTGCAATAATTCATAAATAATTCATACTAATTCCAAATAAGACAAATGAAATATGTTTTTCATACCATTTTGAATATCCTATCCAAATATAAAATTTGTTTCATTGTTTGAATAATTTAAATTGCCTAAATAATTTAATACTTGTTTAATTCATTTAAATTTGATAAAATCATAACTTGCTCAAAATAAAACATTTTTGAACATATAAAATATGTTTTCAAACCATCAAAGTGTGAAGTTTTCAAATGTGAATTTGAATTTATGATTTGAACAAATAAAATTCAAATAATATTCAAACTTGTTTTAAATTCAATTAAAACTTGTTTAATATTGTTTAATTCATAATAAATACATCCTAATTCCAAATTCAACATTTGAAACATGTAATCCAACCAAAGTTTGATGTTCTTTCCAAAAATAAACTTTGTTATTTGTTTTGAACACTTTAAACTGATGAAAACAACAATTACTTGTGTGACATCAATAAGGAACCAAAAATTATTAACATGACAAATAAAATCCCACACTTGGTAATTTCCCTTTCCTTTGCATCTATTGTTGTTCATTATAGCTTTCATCATGCCTGCATCATGATAAACCACTTACACATGTTAACTAATTGTAGGTCATTGCTTCAACCTTAACATGTGCATCCATAGGCAACTCACATTGCATATGGGTCCATTTAAACCTGTTTATCATGTCAACTAGTTTATTCTGATGCATCTTTAACTTGTCATGCATCCATATCTTGATCATGCTGGATCTTTTGCCGTAGTAGTAATTGTTGCATCCGGTGTTTGTTCGAGGTTCGTTGCTTCTTCCTGGATAGGACGTTGAGATGATGTGAGCAACGACAAGTTCTGCTACCTTGCGGGATCTCAGGCAAGTATACTCACTTGCTGCCAAATGGCTGCCTTTCATCACTTGTTACCGATACTTTCCGTTGTTCTGTTCTGCTAGCCTTAGTAGTAGTTGTTTCTGTTACGAACCTATCACATGAATCCTTTAACCCTGATATTGCCTCACCTCCACACCTATAACCATTGCTTGTGCCCGTGTCTTACTAGCATGCTTAGGTTGTTTTGCTCGAGTCTGTTACCCGTTACTTTCTGTTATTACTTCATTATGTTCTGGGGGCTCGATGCTTAATCAATCAATCATGCTAATGTTACTATTAATAATAATTTGATGATAAGGCACCGGCAGGAGGCCCTTTGTGGTTTTGAGGCCTGCTAGTGTCGACCCTAATAGGAAAAGGGTCTTGTCTACTGATCCATGATGAGCGCACTACCCGCATGTGGGAAGCGAGTATGGGCGCCCCCCTCAATTTGACTCGATTCGCATCTCGTCCAAATCGCCTCATTTAGTTCGGGTTTTCCATTTGCTGCATGCATGATCTTGCGAGCCCTTGGTACCCGGGTGGAACTTTCGTAGTTGGCATATAGGGGGACACGTTCTTAGAGTGCTATGAGGGTCCATTTTCTTCTGGGCTCGATTAGCCGTGCGCCCAAGGTGCTTTGGGCTTGATGCGAAGAAGAGTTGAGTTGTGTAGAGTACCTCGCTTGGTGGGTTTGATTCCCGTCTGGCGGGATATTCTTGCGTGTACGGCCAAATTGGTGCAACCCTGCAGGGATAATCTTCTCGAGAAGCCGTGTTTTCCGCGGTTATGGATTACTTGGTGAAAGTACTGGCTAACAAGTACTCAGGACAACTTAAACCTAATGATTAACAATCTTACACCCAATGATTAACAACTTGACTAGTAATAGGCTTATTGACACAATAATCTGACCCATCATTAATCCAACTGTGTGAGTTATCCTCGGATTGCTTCTTTGGATAAGGGGCGAGATCCAGGATGGGTTTGTTTGAGGTTAGTTGATAGGTTGGTCACGATACTCGATCTTATCCCCTTTCTGTTAGTTGGAAGTTGTAGGATCTCTGTGTAGTTGGTTAGTGCAGCCTGCTGTCGCTTATTTGCAATAACCCCTTCCTTTCCGTTGATCCCAAAGTATTTGTATCTTGTGATGACTGGCTACGCCGGTATCTTGTGAGTATGGTTTATCCACTTGCCAGTACTTAACCGTACTGACCCACGAATCTTTTTCGTGGCTGCATATTCAACATTGCAGTCAACAGGTTTGAAGTCTGGCGACGTTAGCTTGGGAATCCCTCCGGCTTGGCCTGGGCAGGGATTGGACGCTCTCGGTTATCTTCAGGACTCTTAGTCCAATTTGTATCTTGTCCGTAGACGGACGATATGTTGTTTCTTCCGCTGTTATTTGGATCTTTGTAATGTATCAGTTGTATCCCTGGCTCGTTTGAGTCATCTTGTATCTATCTGTTTCTGTTGTAATTGTGGAATTTTCGTGAACTGTTGTAATGTTATCATAAGTGGCAACCTGGAATCGGTTATTATGCGGATTTGGCGGGAATGCTGAAATCTGCATAGTGCCCGATCTCGGGGCGTCACAATAATTTAGCATGACAATGTGCTTATATTATCTGAATATATGCAATGATTGAAGACGCTAGACGTTTGAATCTTCCAAGAAGTTGGGTGCTAATATTATCCTCTAAATTCCTTCCTTCAAGCTATAGTAGCTTCATCACAAAATTGTTATGATGGGATGGATTAAAAGTATGGGTAAAGTCGTTTACCTTGCCTAGAGATTGCTAAGAGTGGAATCCGGAAGAATGCTACTAATATGGTGATATTAGTAGAACAATCAAACTCAAAGTATGACTTAATGGGTGATAGTATATGACTAACACGCCAAGAAAAATGTGCTAGTACGACTAGCATTGTTTGATGTTGAATGATTCTTCTGTAAAGGAAAGGGAATATTGAAAATAGAATTACGAATGGTATATGACAGAAAAGAATATAACTGGAAAGCTCCAGCTCAGGAGTATATGCTTGATATAGATGTTATAGATGTATTACTAGTTAACAAAGTATTTTTGGGTACTTTGATACCAGATTGGTTGGTATGAGTTGTCATATAAAGAAACACAATGCAAGAAATACAAGGTCCTAAAAGGAACTAGTAGTTGATGTGGGATAGATCATAACATGAACATAAATAAAGTGTTATTGTGTTCATTGTCGTATCGAACCAAACATTCAAGATTTATTTTAAGGACTTAAAAGTTGTTATTTTTTATCGGTCTTTTGTGAGAACAAATAGGATTGTTCAAACTATAACCATATTCCATAATTGATGGATGCGTTAATATAAATCGTGTTTGTAAAGTAAACATCTGTAACACCTGGGGTGTTCCCCCTAAGTAGAAAGTTGGTTGCTTTCCTTTTTCTTTTTGCATCACATGCATCATATGCATTGCATCCTGTTCTCAAACCACTCAAAAATCCAAACCAATTTAAACTTTCAAAACATGTCTAAAATTTCCAATTAAAAGTTGCAAACTAAACAACTCAAATTGTTTTTTCAATAGTTTGAAGTCGAATTTATTTAAATTGCTTGTTAAATAAAAATTCCTTTTTATCAACACCCTAATGGTAAATTCAAATTCAATTCAAAATCAATCATAGTTGGCATGATCCAATTGTGGTTTAAAGATTAAAATCTTCCAAACATTTTAAACTCACTAAGTTTTCATAGTGTTTGATCTTATTAAATAAAACTTGTTTATTTAAAAAAATCAAAGCTATGTGAAAGCCCTATTTGAAATTCAACTAACAAATTAAAATCAAACTAATATTTCAAATTTTTGAAATCAATGTTAACATTGCTTTGACCTTGTTGTTTTGTAAATCACTACAAAATGATTTCATAAAACATCACACCTATTTCTATCCCTATCCCTTTTCTACAAAAAAAAAAGAGAACAAAAGAAATAAAGAGAAAAATAAAAAGAAAAGGTGAGCAGTGGGAGGCAGGCCAGCCCCCACGGCCAGCCCACCTAAACACAGCCCACCCCAGGCCTTCTCTTCCCCTTTTTCTTTTTTCCCACCACCTGGCCCAGCCCACTCCAGCCCATCTCCCCTTCCTTTTCCAGCCCACTTCTCTCTTCGTCCTCGTACGGACGCAGCGGAGGAAAGCTCCTGTCGCTGTCATCCCTCCACCGCCGTGTGATCTCCTCTCCCCCCCTCGGGTGTGCTGCCGTACGAGCTCGATACCCCCCATAAAAACCCTCCTCTCCCCTCGCCCTAGCCCCCTACCCTCTGCCATCTTCCTCCCGCCGCCATCTCTCTCCCCACCTCCCTTTCTGTCCACGAACCTCGCTGTGCTACGCCTCCATGGCCGGAGAAGAAGGAGCACGGCGCCGGGGGATGGATAGCGGCCACGGGCTGCTGATGGCAGAAACGAAACCGCTGCTGCATCCTCTTCCTCTACGCCTCCTCAACCACCACGGAGACCTCGACACCACCGACCGCACGCCCTCGCCCTGAACCTCTCCGCCGCCCTCTGCGTCGTCGACGACAGTCGCGAGGTGAGCCCTTCTCCCTCCTGTCCTTCCCCTCTCGAGCACACCCGCCAGCACCCCGTGACACCCCACCGCACCTGTCCGCAAGCACGCTCGCGATCGAGCAGCAGCAGCTCGAGATCGCCGCCGGCCACCCCCTCTGTTTCCTCCCCGTTCGGTGTCTGAACTTTGCCTGCAAACTTTCAGTTAACAGTAGCTAGTTACCATTTCTTCCGTCAGTATCACATACCATCACAACAGCAGCAGCACCGCAGTGGCAGCGTCCCCCGCGCGCACGCCTGCAGACCCGAGTTCGATCCCCGCGGGCGCGCATAAGGCCACCTCTTTTCTCTGTTTTTCCACGCGCACACCCCCAGGCCCACACGTCATTGACCCTCACTGCCACCTCACCACGCACACACGCCACTGTGGCGCCACGCTGGCCTAGGCCCACTGTCAGCCAGCGTGGTTGGCTCTGCCTCTGTAAAATGCCCTGTCCCATTTCTTTAAATAGAAATTTAAACCTAAATATTGAACAATTAATATCTTCATCATTTTAACTTCAAATTGCACAAATAAAATATGCATCCCAATCAGAAAATCATGACCTTTTCAAATATGCATTTTGTTTTCTGTTTTGAATATTTCAAATGGGTTCAAAAATTCAAATTCAAATAACTCCTTTTGAATTTGATTAAATCCATAACAAATTCAAATATATTTCAAATGGCCCATATAAAATATGTTATCCAACCAAAATTTCATGCTCTTCCCAAATATAACATTTGTTTTCTGTTTTGGATAAATAAAATTAATGCAATTACTTAATGCTTTAATTAAATCATTTAAATGGTGAAATTCATAACTAATTCAGTATTAATTCAAATGTCACATATGAAATATGTTTTCCATGCCAAATTGAACCACCTTTTCAAATATAAACTTTGTTTCCTGTTTTGAATAATTAAAAGTGGTTAAATAATTTAAATCTTGTTTAAATCATTTAAAATTGCTAAATTAATAACTTGGTCAAATTAAATTCTTTTTGGACATATAAAATATGTTTATAAACCAGGAAAGCATAACCTTTCCAAATATGAATTTTATTTAATGTTTTGAACAAATAAAAATTAAAATAAATTCATACTTGAATTAAATCCATTAAATCTTGTTTAAACTTGTTTAATTCATAATTAATTCATTCTAATTCCTTATTCAACAAATGAAATATGTTTTCCACCTAAAATTTTGTGTTCTTTCCAAATATAGATTTTTTTATCTGTTTTGAACAATTAAAATGGGTGAAAACAATGAATGTTTGTGTAACTCACTTAAGAAGCCAAATTTCATAACTTAATAAATAAATTTCCAAACTTGGTAAACTTCATATCAAATTGAATCTATTGTTGCTTTCTTATTGTTTTCATCATCCATGCATCATTCTAATCAACTTCCACATAATGGTTATTTGTAGATCATTTAATTCAACACTAATTCATGGGCTTATCTATATGCAATCCAAATTGCATATGGGCCCATTTAAATATGTTTACCATGTCAACTAGTTTATACTTGATGCATCCTCAAACTTGTCATGCATCCATATCTTGATCATGCTGGATCTTTTGCCGTAGTAGTAATTGTTGCATCCGGTGTTTGTTCGAGGTTCGTTGCTTCTTCGCGGATAGGACGTTGAGATGATGTGAGCAACGACAAGTTCTGTGGATGTACCTCTACTTGCTGGATCTCAGGCAAGTATACTCACTTGCTGCCAAATGGCTGCCTTTCATCACTTGTTACCGATTCTTTCCGTTGTTCTTATTCTAGCCTTTTGATTCGATGCTTGTGTCTCGATCCTATCATATGTTACCTTGCAGCCATGATATAGCCTTCCTTCCACTTCCTATTAACTGTTGTTTGTTTACCTTGTTGGTCCCCGTGTCGTAGTTGCATGCTTAGTGTTGTTTGCGCTCAAGTCTTGTTGTCCGTCAGATCACCTGTTTAGTTTGATAGTTGGGTTTCAATTCAATCAACAACATGTTAATGTTTTGGGTAATAATAATTTGATGATAAGGCACCGGCAGGAGGCCCGGCGTGGTTTTGAGGCCTGCTAGTGTCGACCCTAATTAGGAAATGGGTCTTGTCTACTGATCCATGATGAGCGCACTAACCACATGTGGGAAGCGAGTATGGGCGCCCCCCTCAATTTGATTCGATTCGCATCTCGTCCAAATCGCCTCATTTAGTTCGGGTTTTCCATTTGCCGCATGCATATGTATTTTGCGAACCCAGGCCAGGGTGGAACTTTTGTAGTCGGCATTTAGGGAGACACGTTCTTAGAGTGCTATGAGGGTCCCCTTTTCTTCGTGGGGCTTGATTAGCCGTGCGCTCAATTGCACAGGGTTCTTTGGGCTTGATGCGAAGAAGAGTTGGGTTGTGTTGAGTACCTCGCTTGGTGGGTTTGATCCCCGTCTGGCGGGTTATTCCTACGTGTACGGCCAAATTGGTGCACCCCTGCAGGGTTAAATCTTCTCGAGAAGCCGTGTTTTCCGCGGTTATGGATGACTTGGTGAAAGTGCTGGCTAACAAGTACTCAGACAACTTACACTTAACGATGATAACTTGACTAGTAACTAGTTGTCTTGCACGCGCAATGCGCATCTCGACTAATAACAATATATTTACAAAAACACATGCAAACAAATTAATATTACGGCTAGGCCAGTATTAATAAAAAAAATTGTAAGCATGGATATCTTTGTCCTCAGTGTCACTCCAAGTCATCCAAAATGAAAACATACATGTTGGGCCGAACACATTTTACGGATACATAAAATTGGAATATACAAATAGTTAAATGATAAGATTTTCTGCCTATCCCATGATTCAAGTTTCTATAACATAATAGTATGCGTCTTAATACAAAAATTTCTGAGAGCTATCCAAAAGTACAAATGAGAAATGAGCTTAGTGTGTCAATCACCATCGAAAAGTACATCACAAGACCAGGCACACACAAACAAGACAGCAGAGGAAAATGCACTTGATTATACAATCAAATTTACAAGACATCAAAATGAGATTGGACGTCATGTCGACAATGTTTCTTAAATATTTGCTGCGTGCCTTAACAATCCATCTTGGGCCTGGCTAAGTACCGCATTCTTCAGCTCTCTTATGCAAATGCACAGGGTTATATAACCAAAGTTATAGATTTTAAGACATCAAAATGAGATGTCATCTAAACAATGTTCATTCAATCCATCTTGGGCCTAGCTACCTATTGAATTCTTCAGCTCTTCCAAAATAGAAGTAGCAGGGTATATAAATATAGTACACTCACTCGCTCGTACCCCTACCTACTTCATACTCTCATCTTTAACTCCCAAACTCACTCGTTGCCATGACCGTGTTGCAGCTGCAATAAGAAAAGCATACACGACCTACTGGAGAAAAGTTAAAACCTTATCGCGTGCTACGAATGGCGGCAGAATACAGAGGCATCACAGGTGGCGGTAGGGCATGGGTGTCACGGCACACTCACAGTAGAGAAAAACATCTGAATAAGCAAGGCAAAGTATAAACAGACAATGGAATGCTCTTATGCATTAACAAAACTGGATTTCTTTTCTATATATAGACCGTCCATCAGATGACTTTATCATATTCCTGTCTAAGCATTTATATGAACAGTCCGTGCAAACTTATGTAATATCTAAGAAGAAAATGTACATCTAAATGAAATAAAAGATTCCTATGTTTAAAAACTGGAGTCCTTTAGAGAATATGCATTGCCCTCAATATAATTTTTTCAAATCTCCTGAACCAGCTATCGCCTTCAAACAAAAATTGAGCTTGTAAATTCAACCCAGAAATAAAAACAAAGGATATCAGACAATCACGCCCGCCCATACAAGTACATGTATGGGAAATCTGAAGAACTGTAAATTGGAGAAGTATATATTCACAAGCCAGAGTCAACCAAATAGATATATTTAGAGAGGTAGAAATAGCAGACCTATTGTGCTGACCACCGTCCAATTTCGGCTCATCAACCTGCACGACACCAAATTGCATAGCATGCATATCGTTTATATCTCCAGTAGTTACGGAGTATCTTATATCCCACAATTGTTGATACCTCAAGTATCTCTATTTACTTATAAGATTGGTTATAAAGTAACTTCAATTACTTCTACAGCATGAAACAGGAAAAAATATTTTACATTGGCAAATTCAATGTTGCTAAATCCGGTTAATGTGAAGAATGTAAAATTTTCGCCCATGTGTGGTACTTGTGTTCTCGACGGTGTAGCTTGACAGCAGAACGTGTTAGAGAGGTGATGGAAAGGGTGGAGGCCGCAACAGCGGCACAAATTCACAGCATGAAAGTATCTAGGAAATTAGCTAGTACTGCTTCCGCTACGGGAAACTGCTGTTGTTTGCTTCATGTCCAATAATTAATAATGCAAAAAATTAAGACGGCCAAAGTGTAAACAAAGTTCAAGAGGCTATCATTCTTAATCGGAAGATCATACTGACATTATAAGCAATTGAGAAGGAAAAACCCACCAGACGCAGAAACAGTTATCGTCA
The DNA here is from genome assembly GCA_028641055.1 of Alopecurus myosuroides. Lineage (NCBI taxonomy): Eukaryota > Viridiplantae > Streptophyta > Magnoliopsida > Poales > Poaceae > Alopecurus > Alopecurus myosuroides. The sequence goes on along the minus strand of CM054058.1, from coordinate 8,720,131 downwards.
TTACCAGTGATTGCAGGGCTGGGGACAGTCTACAGACGACAGTTGCGTGATGGCGTCCGGCATGCGGAGATGGAGGCCGGCCGGCGGCCGATGGGCGCGTCGTGGATGTCGTACGGGACAGCCATCCGTCTCAGGACGGCAGCTGAACAGCACGTCCGGCAGGCCGGTCTTCGGTGGTACGGAGGAAGGGCGGCAGCGTCGGTGTCGTTTCAGAGCGCGTGGAGGCACACCGACAGCGAGCGTCTCCAGATGCGTGGACGAACGGCGGAGGCGGCGCCGGAGCCTTTCCCATCACGAGGAGAATGGTTTTTGAGAGATCTGGGATGATTTTGGGGAGATAATTACAGGACTCCTAAACGGTTTTTGCGTCATCTATCCACTCGTGGAAGGTTTGACAGGAAGATTGTGCTGTTTTTTTCCACGCGGGTGCTACTTCATTCCTGGCAGAGTTTTCGTCCGCTTAAGAAAATTGGTGGAGGTACATTATGCGGGTGTTAGTTGGTACGTGGACGGTTAGATATAAATTCGTGGACCTGATCCAAGGGTGGTAATTGTTGTTGATTAGCCTGTGTACATGTGTTGGGTGGCTCTAGAAAAGAATATGTTTGCTCTTTTAATAGTAGTAGAGATATAGATTACCCCCACATCAAAATGAATGTCACCTTAATCAACCGTGTGAGTTTCCTTGGGTTGCTTCCTTAGTAGGGGGTGACATTGGATGGGTATTGTTTGGTGAGTAGTTGTAGTTGGTTCTGATACGCTATCTTATCCCTTTCTTTTAGCCGGATGTTGTAGCGAGTCTCTGTAGTTAGTTAGTGCAGCCCGCTGCCGCTTCTTTGCAATAATCCTTTCCTTTCCGTTGAACCCAAAGTATTTGTATCTTGTGATGACTGGTTACGCCGGTATCTTGTGAGTATGGTTTATCCACTTGCCAGTACTTAACCGTACTGACCCACGAATCCTTTTCGTGGCTGCATATTCCAAATTGCAGTCAACAGGTTTGAAGTCTGACGACGTTAGCTTGGGAATCCCTCCGGCTTGGCCTGGGCAGGGATTGGACGCTCTCGGTTATCTTTAGGACTCTTAGTCCAATTTGTATCTTGTCCGTAGCCGGACGCTATGTTGTTTCTTCCGCTGTTATTTGGATCTTTGTATTGTATCAGTTGTATCCTTGACTCGTTTGAGTCCTCTTGTATATATCTCTTCTGTTGTTGTTGTGGATTATTCGCGAACTGTTGTAATGTTATCACAAGTGGCAACCTGGAATCGGTTATTATGCGGATTTGGCGGAAATGCTGAAATCTGCATAGTGCCCGATCTCGGGGCGTCACAACATCCATAAGCCTAAATGCTAAACGTTGCAAGACGTAAAAAAATTTCACTTAAATTGTGACACCACCATTTTAGTTCATATCGAAAATGAAAGCATGAAGGAACTCCATGTTAATGGACTTCCAGAGTCATTTTGTTTTGAATAAATTGACGCTTGTGAGACCTATTCCAAAAGATGACTAAAATTTCGTTCATAGGCCAAAGTAGAATGGACGACTAATTTAGTGGAGATTATACATATTGATTTATATAGTCCATTATGTGTAGTCGTGTGTGGTGGATTAATTTTTTCCCTCAGAAAATTCCGTCGATGATTTAAGTAGATATATGAGTATATGTATTTAAAGAGAACGGAGTTTGACATTTTTGAATCGGTTCAAACTATTGTTAGTATGAAGTAAAAATAATTGCAACGAGATAATCAAGTATTTATGATTGGATCATAAAGGATAAAGTTTGAGTTACAAGTTTAGCAAAACATCTCAGGAGTTGTAGAATTGTTCTACAATTTATCCTTCTCTTATAACCCACATAAGTATGGAGTGTTCGAGAGACAAAATCAAACCTTGTTGGACATGGTAAGATCAATAAAAATGCCATTATAATTTTGTAGTTTATACACATTAGAGACAACCACTTTTACAATGAAAAGAGCGGCATCATGATCTATTGAAATTGACACCATATAAGTTATGGTTTGGGTAGTGACCCGAATTGTATTTTTCTGAAGTTTTGGTATGCATAGCATGTGTAAAATGTTTACAACCAAAATAGGATAAATACACCTTTATAAGGTTATCCCAAAGAAACCGCTGGGTATTTCTTCTATCACCAAACTAGAGACAAGTGTTGTTTGTCAGAAAGGGTTAATTTCTCGAGAAAATAGTTCTTGCGAAACAAGTGAGTGGGAGGACACTAGAAACTTGACGGGATTAGAGAATCTTTTTTACCATGTCAAGATTAGTGCAACACTGGAAGTTGTTCCGGGGTTTCCGATTTTGACTAAGTAGAAGACACTACATATGTTCTAGATACTTCGAATGAGTTTGCGAACTACACCAAAAAAGTCCTAAAACTTTATACTTAGACCAACTTGTGGTTTGAGAGTGAAGTGTTGTTTTGACGACAAAGGACCTAGACCTTATAAAGGAAGCAAATGGTGGGCCCTGACTTCGTCAAATTGGTTATGAGTCATTATATCCGCGATAGTATCCCTGTATGAATATCAAGTATGTGACTTGGTAGTCCTTTCGATAGGCATGATGCCTAACGATAGCAAACGGGTCTATATAGCAACAAAGACAAGGATTTTTACATCCTTTGAAAGTTGTGCTAGTCGAAACGATGTTTTCGACGAAGTTCAAAGAGTTGACTACTGCAAGGTTTTGATCTTCCGTAGTGATGCTTTAGTCATTGCAGATAGTTCTAGCAAAAGTTACATACTATGATATGGCAGTTGAATAACAAAAACCAACTTTCCTCTCAAGGAAGTTTGATCGAGGATGTGTACTTGACACAGTCTGAGAGTTTTGTAAAATTCAAAAGGTTGCTGGAAAGGTATGCACACTTCAATGGTTGAAGTGAGCATAACAAACTTGGAATCTTTACCTTAATGAAGTTATGAAAAGAGTTTGATTCCATCATGAACGATAAAGATGCTTGTAGAGTTACAAGAAATTAAGTGGGAGCGCTAAGACATATTTCTAATGCTTCATGTAGATGACATATGATTGATTGGAAAATATGTATTTTAAATTAACCCGATTAAGATTTTCATATTGATGAAAGGCTTAGGAGATATTGAGCATCAATATCTATAAGAGATGGATTGAAGCGCCTGATATGGTTGAGCCAAATTACATAGATCAAGTATATAAGTAAGTCAATATCGAAATGACAAGGATTTCTTGCCACATGGAAAATAATTGAGCAATTTCAAGTGTTTTGGCACACTATGAGCATAATGAAATTGAGATTTCTAAGTCATGTGTTCCATGCTATGTACACAACCAGGTGAATCGTATGCTATATAATGTTATAGCAGGATAGTTTATATGATGATTAGACAACAGCGGGAGAGATCCTTATGCCATTTTAGAAATGCTAAGGATATGTTTTCCTGTATAGTAATGACAATATATTCATTGTAATATGTTACACTAATAGTCTTGTCATCTATTCAAATAATTTTATCTCAATTAAAATATGTGTTGAAGGGTGGCACAATAGGATGGAAGAAAGTTCCAAGCAGGATTTGAACGAGTTTCAAAATTAAAGTATTGTGACGGTTACGACAATAAAGGCTAAATATATCTTTGTGTTGACAACACATAATAGGATTATTTTGTGTCAAGGAGTTCTTTATTTAACTTGGTGAATTTCCAAGAATGCTGACACTATGAAGCTACATTTTTACAATGTTAGTAACATTAGTTTAAGCTGAGGAATTAAGGTCTCACGGTGGACCAAATATATACAAAGCCATCTCATTAGAGAATGAGTGATACGTGTAGACGTAAAAGAACATGCAAATACAATAGGACCTGAACTTGTGAGATCTTTTGATGATGTTTACTACATGCGAAACATGGTAATAACGCTGGAACGCCATATGTGTTAAGTGCTTACATACTAGATTATTTACTCTAGTGCAAGTGGGATACTGAAGGGAATATGCCCCAGAGGCAATAATAAAATGGTTATTATCTTATTCCTTGTTTATGATAAATGCCTATTTCTCATGCTAGAATTGTATTAACCGGAAACGTTGATACATGTGTGTTTAATAAACAAACAATGGTTCCTAGTAAGGACTCTATTTTAACTAGCTCGTTGATTAATAAATGATCAAGGTTTCCTTATCATGAACATTGGATGTTGTTAATAACGGGGTCATGTAATTAGAAGAATGATGTGATGAACATAGAACCAAATTAAGTATAACAATACGATCAAATCCTTTAGTTTATATTCTTATATCTTGCATACGAAGTAACTAATTCCTTAGACCATGAGATCATGTCAATCACTAATACCGGAAGAGTGCTTTGATGTTATCAAACGTCAAACCGGAAAAGGGTAACTATAAATGTGTCGTTGGGCATTTAGAAACTATTAGTTGAGGCTCATGGATCAAGAGTGGGATTTGTCCATCCAAATGACGGATAGATATACTCCAGGCTCTCTCTGTAATATCACATCGACACCGCTTGCAAGCGCGTGACTAGGTCACAAGGCTGTGATGTCTACGCATGCTTCTATTCTTGTAGACAGTGTTGGCTTTCAAAGTGCAGATGTTTGTAGAACAGCAGCAAGTTTCCCTTAAGTGGATCACCCAAGGTTTATCGAAATCAGAGAGTTAGAGGTCAAAGATATCCCTCTCAAGCAACCCTGCAATCAAGATACAAGAAGTCTCTTGTGTCCCCAACACACCCAATATACTTGTCAGGTATATATGTGCACTAGTTCAGCGAAGAGAGAGTAAAATGCAAGTCATATGGATGATAATAAGTGATAATAGCAATCTAAATAAAAATAGAAGGAAACAAACATATAGCAGAACAGGCAGAAAACGGTATTTCAATGCTTGGAAATAAGGCCTAGGGATCCTACTTTTACTAGAGGACACTCTCAACAATGATCACATAATTGAATAACTAGATATCTTCTCTTCACTATGCTACTTTTAACCACTCTCCGGTCGATAACGAACACTAATCATTGCGTAGGGCTGCAAGTATGATAAGATCCAACCATGCTTATTGCAAAAATAAAAACTAACTGAAAGAAAAAAAAGACGCTCCAAGTAAAGCACATAAGATGTGACTGAATAAAAATATAGTTTCACTAGAAGTGACCTTGTAAATTGTTGACGAAGAAGGGGATGCCTTGGGCATCCCCAAGCTTAGATGCTTGAGTCTTCTTGGAATTTGCTGGGATGTACCACCAGGGCATCCCCAAGCTTAGGCTTTTCATTCTTCTTGATCACATCATATCATCGTCTTCTCCTGACCCTTGAAAACTTAATTCACACCAAACTTCTCACAATCTTCATTAGCAACGTTAGTGCAATCGAAATAATAAATTCACATGGTTCAATTTCAACACAAGCCTAACACTAAAAAACATATTAGATACTGTCACAACTTCTTTTAAAACTCTCACTAGTAGAAAAGGCTTACCAGTGACGAACAAGATTTTGCTACCTCTGACGAACAGGTGTTCGCCAGCGCTAACTTGCCAGTGGTAGCGGGTTACCACTGGCGAACAAGTCCTATTCGCCAGCGCTATGGAGTTACCGCTGGCGAACACCTTAGTGTTGGGAATATTCCCTAGAGGCAATCATGTATGATGCAATTCCCAATGTATTCATAAAGTTATTAAGTCGTCCTTGTTTTGAACATCTAATATATGTCATTGAATATGCGATTCATTTGTGGAACTATGTATTCATGGTGTTCATGCTAAATTATCCTTGGTCATTAAGGTTGTGCTGGACACACACCCTAGACTAATGTGAGTGTTGGCTGATGACTCGTTTCCACTTGTCATGGGCATGACGATGCCATTCCAACGTGCACAGACTTGGCTAAAGAGTTTAGCAAGTCGGACTGACCCATATTGAGATGCAATGAGTAAGTCGTCATTTGCATGTCTCAATCAATGTAATCCTTAGACCTGAGGTTGTCGCACAATCCGAGTTGTGGATCACCGACTTAGGTTCTGTCAAACGTTGTTCCGTGACAAGGCAGTTATAAAGGCAGAGTTCGGGTCGAATGAGAAGCAAACCGCATGATGTGGATAATCAAGATGAGATTTTGCCCCTCTGAATGGAGAGATATTCTTTGGTCCCTCTCGAGTGATACAAGGTTGATTGGATCAATCATACTCAGGGCTAATGGATGATCTGGTTTCCGTGATCATACTGCTAAGGTCGTGGAACAACTTACCCCTACCGGTCGGTTTCCGCCATCGGGGTATACCGTGACACATAAATCCAGTTGCGGTGATCGAAGATCAAAGAGTTTGGTCAAATCGGAATACATATCAGATTTGGGTAAAACTGTTTTATTCGATGAAGAAATCCATGTTCGGACCGCCGGTTTTGCCCTCTTGTAGCGCCTTAGATATCGTTACGAGTTTCACAACGCCGGTCGATATTGAAGGGGTCGTTGCATACAAAACAAATTTTTTTCCTGTGCGAGAGACACCCGAAAGGCCAAGATCTAATCTAGGAGACGAAGTGCAACGGGCAAGAGAGGGTTAAGGAGAACACATACCCTCGAAGACACAAAGCGTTACGAGATCAAATCTCGTTGTTGGCGTAGTCGTACTCACACCGATCCCGAAAGCGAGAAGAAGTGCACCGCAATCCGGCGGTGCCTCCGTGATCAGTCACACGTACGGTTGATGACGACCTCTGTTCCCTCGATCCAGCGGGGCGCGGCAGTAGAGGATCCCTCGGAACTCCAGCAGCACGACGACGTGGTGGTGACGAAGAATCCCACGTTCAGGGCTTCGCAAGGCCGGAGACCATGGAATGGAGCAGCGGGTGGAGGGAAAAGCTAGTGGGCAAGTGTGTGGATGAGGGAGAGCTCTCATCCTCCGTTTACTGGGGAGGGGTAGGCAGCCCAAGAGGGGGTGCGTCCAGCCCCATGGTGTGCCCCCACCTCTTCCTTCATCATGTGAGTAGACACTCCACTCACATCCACTCATTTTCCCTTAAAACTCCACTTAGAAAATCAAGAGTTTTTCTTTAATAAATAAATAAAACATTTTTATTTCTTTATTTCAGCATTTGTTAATTCTATTAACAAACTTTTGCATATAGCATCTCGAATCATTTGTTAATTCTATTGACAACCATTCGACGAAAAACCCCTTGAACTATTTCAATTTTCCCCGAAACAATTTTGGTGCTGCCCAAAATATTCTTCGATATTCCGTATCCTCTCAAACGCGTCATCGGACCTTGAGTGTGTCACCCTACGGTTCGCGAATAAGATAGACATGATCGAGACTCCTCTCCGATCAATAATCAACAGCGGGATCTGGAGATCCTTGATGACTCCTATATATTCAACGATGACTCCCGTGATCGTGTGAACCAACAACGTCGTGAACTATTCCCTTTGTCTTGCGATATTTTACTTGTCCGAGATTCGATCATGGTATCAACCATACCTTGTTCAATCTCGTTACCGACAAGTACTCTTTTCTCGTTCCCATGATATAAGATCCTTGTGATCATATCACGTGCTTGCAAGTGGTTTCGATGTGATATCACCGAGAGGGCCCAGAGTATATCTGTCCGTCATTTGGATGGACAAATCCCACTCTTGATCCATGATCCTCAAATAATACTTTCCGAATACTTAACGACACCTTTATAGTCACCCTGTTACGGTGTGACGTTTGATGCCATCAGAGCACCCTTCCGGCATCAGTGATTGACATGATCTCATGGTCCAAGGAATAAGTTACTTCGTATGTTTGATATAACAATGTAAACTAAATGACTTGATCGCATTGCTATATTAACTTTGGGTATATGTTCATCACATCATTCTTCTAATGACATGACCTCGTTATTAACAACATCCAATGTTCATGATCAGGAAACCTTGATCATATATTAATCAACGAGCTAGTTAAAAGAGAGGCTTTACTAGGAACCATTGTTTGTTTATTAAACACACATGTATCAACGTTTCCGGTTAATACAATTCTAGCATTAGAAATAAACATTCATCATAAACAAGGAATAAGATAATAACCATTTTAATATTGCCTCTCGGGCATATTTCCTTCAGTCTCCCACTTGCACTAGAGTCAATAATCTAGTCTCTAAGCACTTAACACATATGGCGTTCCAGTGTTATTACCATGCTTCTCATGTATTAAACATCATCAAAAAGATCTGAACTGTTCATGTCCTATTGTATTTGCATGTTCTTTGCGTCTAAACGCATCACTCATTCTCTAATGAGATGGATTTGTATATATATGGTCAATCGGTGAAAACTTAATTTCTCAGCTTAAACCGATGTCACCAACATTGTGAAAATGTAGCTTCATAGTGTTATCATTCTTGGAAATTCACCAAGTTTCGGTGATTTCTTAATTCCTCAGCTTAAACTGATGTTACTAACATTGTGAAAATGTAGCTTCATAGTGTCAGCATTCTTGGAATTTCACCAAGTTCAATAAAAAAACTCCTTGACACAAAATACGCTTATTATCAGTTGTCAACACAACGATATACTTGTCGGGGGGTTACCCCCGAGTAGGGTAAAGGCAAGTGGTAAAGGCCATTGCCAGAAGAGAAGTTTGGTCGAGTAGCCGCCTACCCGGTATTGGCTACCCGGTCGACTGCTACTCGGTCTCACTTCAAGATGACCAGAAGGAAATATCAATCAAGTTCTGTCCATTCGAGTAGAAGAGTTGGCCCGAGTAAAATTGGCGGGAACCTACTCGGGCCAGAAGTCAAAGGAGCCGTTCTGACACAGGATCCCGCGTATCCCGGGTCCGTACTTGGCACTATTCAAACTACTGTTCATCTGGGACCGGCCTGCCTGACAGTGACAGCATGGAAGCAGGCGGTCGCAGGATAAGGGGGCCCTACTCTGTGTTTGGCACAGTGATACCAGTCTGTCCCCTTGGTTTTGCCCAACGACTTTCCGGATGCAGCCAAGATTAGGAACCAAAGCTGTCAGCGGGAACTCGGAAGAAGGACGATGTGCACACTATGTCGACACTTGTCCATGTTTGGACGTATCCGGCTGGGCACCAGGTATATAAGGTGCCCCGCCGCCTCCTGTGTGAGGATCGAACACATCGTGACCTAAATTCTTGACCTAGTTCATCACGTAGAGAGAAGAGTGGCTACTCGGTAGCAAGAACATTGTACTGTGGCTACTCGGTGAGACACCAGAATACATAGAGAAAGGCAGGAGTAGGGGTTTTACCTCCTCACGAGGGCCCTGAACCTGGGTAGATCGTGTTGTTTGCATTGTTCAGTTCTTACCTCACGCGGCTACTCGTCGCGTGATCCCTCCCCGAGCACCTCCAGCGTCCATCGTCCCCACATCTTTAGCCATCCCATGGCATCTGCCGTGACACCACCACGACAGTTGGCGCCCACCGTGGGGCAACCAGCGGCGCTGGTTGGAGTTTCTGTTCGGACGGGATCTTCTTCAGCGGAGCGCGTAGTCTGTGGCCTTGTCCACAGATTCGGCTCCTTCGACTTCGTCACCGACAACGCCGGCGATTTTGGCGGCAGGGCCATGCCGGAGGGCGGCTCGGTGATCTCTTTCGGCTCCCACCTCGTCTACATCGCCACCGTCACCAACCGCGCGTACCCCGAGCTGGTGCATGACGTGGAGGATCCTCCCGCGGTGATCGCTGCTCGCGGAAGGCCCGCGTGCCGTTCTGCGGACCGCGCTGAGGTGATGGTGATGGGCTTGGCGGCAAACGCTGGCACAGCCGCTACTGGCGCTGCGGCCGTCGTCGAGGATCTTGCTGCACCGAGCGCTGGTGGCAGGACTCACCGGCCCTACGAGAAGGAGTGCAACTTGCCGCCTTCCACTACTCCGACTATTCCCGCGTCGGCTGGGCGACTTGGCATGCCGACTCCCACCGACATCGAGCTTCTAGCCATGAAGGAGCAGCTCGAGCGGCAACGCCTGGAGCTGCTTGCCGAGCAGGCGGAGTTGGATAAGGTGAGGTTGGAGTTGAGTCTAGATCAGCTCGAGTACAACAAGGCTCACGGCTTCACGCCAGTCACTAGGAGGGCTAGCAGAGTAGGCGCCACGCGGCGCAACCTTGGTGCCGAGATGGCGACAGTTGTAGAGGTTCCTGCTCAGTCCGCCACCGCAAACACCTCCACCAGGCCCAGATATAGCACACCCGCCAAGACACTTAGAGCTGCAGAGGCTGTAGCTGCCGAGTTGCCTCGTCTTGATGGCGACGCGCGTGTTAGGCAGCAAGAAAGGCTCAACGAGTTGGTGTTGGAGGCTGCCAGGCAGAATGAGGAGTTCCGGAAGGCCAACCCGGGTGCTGGAGCTTCGCAGGTGGTGCACTCGCACGCGGCTAGATCTAATGATCAGGCCTCGTCTCCACATCCCAGCCGCGAGAAGAGCCGCAGCGGACGTTCGGCCAGGGATAGGAAAATGCAGGTGTATGACCCGGCTGCTGCCGCGAGACAGCTTGCTGTGCCGCAGCAGCCCGGGCAGGAACACAACGCTGCAAGAGAAAGCTCTCAAGCCCATCAAGCTCAAAGCCAGGCCCGAGATGGAGCGCGCCCAGGTCCTTCTCAGCGTCCCGCTGCTCCGCCTACTCGGCAGAGGCAGCAGCCGCGCGCAGTGGCGCCAGTCGCCAACCCGGTGGAGCAGCCAGCAGCTGTGCAGGTGGACAGATATGATGATGGCTACTCGGCCATGGAGATGGCTGGCTATGATGTCCATGATCGTGTTGGCGAGCGCATGCTGGCGCCTGGAGATGCGAGGCATCAGTTGGACCGGATCAGCTTGTCGGCGCGGCTGGAGAACACGGGTCCTCCTGGCCCCGAGTGCTTTGGCCCGCGCATCATGAACGAGCCGTCCGTGAAGAACTTCCAGCTCGCAAGGGGCACCAAGAGCTACAATGGCAGCACCAAGCCGGAAGATTGGCTCAATGACTATGTCACCGCGGTCCATATCGCGAACGGCAACAGAAGGTGGGCGGTGCGCTATGTCCCACAGATGCTAGAGGGTCCAGCTCGCACTTGGCTCAACAACTTGCCCAAGAACAGCATCAATTGCTGGCTGGACTTCTCGGACGCCTTCATCAGCAACTTCACCAGCACCTAAAAGAGGCCGAATAGGCCACAACAGCTATCCGCTTGCATGCAGCGAGAAGACGAGACAGACCGCGAGTACCTTACTCGGTGGAGCACATTGAGGAACACCTGTGAAGGTGTGAATGAAGCACATGCCATTACTTGGTTTGCGCAGGGATGCAGGCATGGCAGTATGTTGTGGCAGAGATTGCAGAGGGAGATGCCAAACACTCTGGCGGAGACCATCAAGATTGCGGATCAGTACGCACTCGGTGATCCTACTCAGCCTCTGATGGACTCCTCTGAGCCGAGAAGAAACTTCAGCAACAGCAAGCGCAACGAATTCCGCAACAAGCGCCGAATAGATACTCGGTATGATCCTGAAGAGGTGAATGCAGTGACTGTTGGAGCTGGTGGTAGCCAAAGGCAGAAACCTGCTGGAGCCTACGGGCAGAACCAGAACCAGGGCCAAGGCAACAAGAAACCATTTCGCACCTCTCAGTCGGGTAGCGGAAACTCCGAGCAGCCGAAGAAGTTTGTCTTTGATGACATGAAGGATGGCCCATGCAGTTTTCACACTCATCATCCCTCAAGGCCTGCAAACCACACTACTCGGCAGTGCGAGTGGTGGGATGTGATCAAGAGTGATGGCTTGCCTCCTCCTCCTCCTCTGCCAGCGGCCAATGCCAACGTGCAGCCTACTCGCGCACCCACAGTTCGGCCGCCAGTGTATCCGAGAAGAGAAAATGTGAACCAAGTGGCTTTAGGAGCCAACCGTCACTTCAACAATGAGGGCTACCGCAACAACAACAACAACTACAACCGCAACAACAACAACAGAGGCAACAACAACTACCAGGGCAACAACAACAACGGCAACAATGGGGGCGGAGGCTCCAACCAGTACCAAGAGCACCATGAGAGCTACATGATCTTCACCTCTGAGCCAGTCGACAAGCAATCACAGCACAGGCGTGCCATGGAGGTCAATGCAGTGATTCCTGCTGTCCCTCACTATATGTATTGGTGTGACGATGAGATCAGGTGGTCCCGAGTAGATCATCCCAAGGTAATGCCCAATCCGGGTAGCTATGCCTTGGTGCTGGATCCTACCTTCCTGGGCCCCGAGAAGAATGTGAGGTTCAGCAAGGTGCTAATTGACAACGGCAGCAGCATCAACATCGTGTACAAAGACACACTCGAGAAGCTTGGCCTGGCCGAGAACATGATGCTGCCCAGCAAGACCACCTTCCATGGTATTGTGCCCGGGATCTCGTGCAACCCGATCGGCCGAGTGTGGATAGATGTGCTATTCGGCACCAGGGAGAACTGCCGCACAGAGCGCCTGTAGTTCGAGGTGGTTGATCATCAGATCCCTTACCATGCTCTACTCGGCAGGCCTGCTCTGAGCAAGTTCATGGCCTCCACTCATGTCGCATATCTGAAGATGAAGATCCCTGGCCCCAATGGCATAATTACTATCTCTGGTGATTACAAGAAGTCCATGGAGTGTGCCTCTGCTGGTTCCCAGTTGGCGGAGTCGATGGTGATTGCTGCCGAGAAGAAGAAGATGTATGAGGTGGTGGCTATGGCGCAATCCGCGCAAGGCGTGCCGAGTACCCAACACGGGACCGGATTCCAGGCATCCCAGGAAACCAAGAAGGTCCAGGTCGACCCCGAGTTCCCCGACCGCGTAGCCATCATTGGCTCCGGGTTGGCGGAGAAATAGGAAAGCGAGCTCATCCACTTCCTCCGTGAGAATCGGGATGTATTCGCCTGGTCCAATGAAGATCTACCAGGAGTCCCGAGGGAGTTGGTTGAGCACTCATTACATGTGCGTCCTGACGCCAAGCCAGTGAAGCAGGCTATGCGCCGCTTCGGAGATGAGAGAAGGAAGGCCATTGGTGACCAGATCACCAAGCTGCTGATAAGCAATTTCATCATGGAGGTGCTGCATCCGGATTGGCTAGCCAACCCGGTCATGGTCGAGAAGAAGGAGGATCCCAAGGCTGCCACTGCATGGCGCATGTGTGTCGACTACACCGACTTGAACAAGGCATGCCCCAAGGATCCCTTCCCGCTACCTCGCATCGATCAGGTGATCGATTCCACTGCTGGTTGTGAACTGTTATCTTTCATAGATGCCTACTCTGGTTTCCACCAGATTGCACTCAATCCTGCTGATCAAATAAAGACTGCTTTCATTACCCCGTACGGGGCTTATTGCTATCGTGTCATGTGTTTTGGCTTGAGGAATGCGGGTGCAACCTATCAGAGATGCATGCAGAAATGCTTGCACGACCAACTCGGCAAGAATGTGCAGGTGTACGTAGATGACATTGTCATCAAAACGAATAAAACACATACTCTGCTTGCCGACCTGGAGGAAACCTTTGCTAACCTACGCAAGTACAAAATGAAGCTGAATCCGAGTAAATGCACCTTTGGTGTCCCGGCTGGCAAGCTACTCGGCTTCCTGGTGTCTAGTCGGGGCATCGAAGCAAATCCTTCAAAGATAAAAGCTATTGAGAGCATGTCTTTGCCGAGATCCCTGAAGGATGTACAGAAGTTTACTGGTTGCTTGGCATCTCTGAGCCGTTTTCTGGGCCGAATGGGCAAGAAGGCCCTGCCTCTGTACCAATTGATGAAGAAAAGTGACAAGTTTGTCTGGACTCCGCAAGAGGATGTGGCATTCAACGAGTTGAAAGCAATGCTGGCTAGCGCTCCCATCTTGGCTAGTCCGCTACCCAAGGAGCCAATGCTGCTGTACATTGCGGCGACTAACCGAGTAGTCAGTGTGGTGATTGTGGTGGAACGAGAAGAAGAAGGCAAGAGTGTGCAGCGCCCAGTGTACTATCTTAGTGAAGTGCTGTCCAGCTCCAAGAAGAACTACCCGCACTATCAGAAGATGACTTACGGTGTGTACCTGGGCGCCAAGAAGCTGAAGCACTATTTCCAGGAGCACCCTATCACGGGTGTGAGCTCTGCGCCCATCTCGGATATCATGGGCAACAAGGAGGCGAGTGGCAGAGTAGCCAAGTGGGCGATTGAGCTAGCCGTCTACGCTCCCGCGTATGCGAGAAGAGAAGCCATCAAGTCTCAGATTCTGGCGGAATTCCTGGTGGATTGGGCCGAGGTGCAGTATGAACCTCCTGCTCCAGTTTCTAATTACTGGAAAATGCACTTTGATGGCTCGAAGGTGAAGGAAGGCCTTGGTGCTGGCGTAGTGCTTACGTCACCCAAGCGAGATGAACTCAAGTATGTGCTGCAAATTCACTTCAAAGCGTCCAACAATGTAGCAGAGTATGAGGCAGTGGTGCATGGTTTGCGAGTGGCCAAGGAGGTTGGCGTGCAGCGCATTATATGCTATGGCGATTCAGATCTGGTGGTGCAGCAAGTCTCTGGTACTTGGGATGCTCTAGATGCCAACATGGCATCCTATCGCTTCCTGGTACAGTCTATGACTGGACTCTTCGAAGGCTGCGAGTTCCAGCACATTCACCGAGCAGAAAACGAAGCAGCAGACGAGCTGTCCAAGTTGGGATCTTCTCGGCAATCCATCCCGGCGGGAGTTGCCTTGGAGCACTTGAGGAAGCCATCCATCAAGCCCTCTCCCAACTCGGAGTCCATATTTGTTCCTTCTCTGCCAAGTGAGGAATCTGATCCCATGGAGATTGACTGGGAGAATGCTACAGGAAACCCGGGGACTGCCGTCCTCTACTCGGGGACTGCCACTCCTTACTCGGGGACTGCCACTCCATACTCGGGGACTGCCACTCCTTACTCGGGGACTGCCACTCCTTACTCGGGGACTGCCACTCCCTACCCGGGGACTGCTGTCCTTAACCCGGGGACTATCGCATTCATTGAGGAAGTCCTTGCCAATCGATCTGGGCTTCAGAGAAGTGCTCCCATTCCTAAAGAGCAACCAGAGGTGCCTGTCCCGATGGAAGTGGACGAACCAGTGTTTCCCACACGGGAGACACCGAGTTGGGCCATGCCCATATTATCCTTTCTAAGGGACGGCACTCTGCCGGAAGATGAGGTGGCTGCAAGACAGATTCAGAGAAGATCCAAGGGCTACACTATAGTCCGAGATGTGCTGCACAAGAGAAGTGCCACTGGCGTGCTGCAACGTTGTGTGGACCCAGCAGAAGGAGAAGAAATTCTGGTAGAGATACACCAAGGAGAATGCGGGCACCATGCCTCTTCTCGGGCGTTGGTTAAGAAAGCTTTTCGGCATGGCTTCTACTGGCTCACAGCACTGCAGCAAGCTGAGGACATCGTGAGGAAGTGCAATGGCTGCCAGATGTTCGCAAGTAAGATTCACATGCCTGCTTCCGAGCTGAAAACCATTCCTATCACTTGGCCATTTGCTGTTTGGTGTTTGGACATGGTCGGGCCCTTCCAGCCGGCTAGAGGCAACATGACTCACATCTTGGTCATGGTGGACAAGTTCACCAAGTGGATCGAGGTAAAGCCTATTCGGAGGTGCGATGGGGCCACAGCTGTGAAATTCGTGAAGGATGTGATCCTGAGATATGGCTACCCGCACAGCATCATCACCGACAACGGCACAAATTTTGCTGAGGGAGCAATGGTGCGGTTCTGCAGAGATAAGCATATCCGACTAGACGTTGCGTCAGTCGCGCATCCCGCTTCCAATGGGCAAGTTGAAAGAGCAAACGGCATGGTACTGGAAGGCATAAAGCCAAGGCTGATGGAGCCACTGCTGAAAACACCTGGGTGTTGGCTAGATGAGTTGCCAGCGGTGTTGTGGAGTCTAAGGACTACCCCTAACCGGTCAACCGGCTACACGCCATTCTTCTTGGTATACGGGGCTGAGGCCGTGTTGCCAATAGACCTAGAGCATGACTCCCCCCGAGTAACCCTCTACACTGAGGTGGAGGCGAGAGAAGCTCGAGAAGACGACGTTGACCTGCTTGAAGAAGCAAGAGAGCTGACTCTGTCACGTTCGGCTATCTACCAGCAAAACCTGTGGCGCTATCATAGCCGAAAGATGAACCCAAGGGTTTTCCGAGAAGGAGATATGGTCCTTAGGCTCATGCAGCGCACATCCGGGATGCACAAGTTGTCTCCTCCATGGGAAGGGCCCTTCATTGTGAGCAAAGCGCTGCACAACGATGCTTACTATCTTATAGATGCGCGCCCACCACAGGCGAACAGGGCAGATAAAGCTGGAGAGGAAACCAAGCGCCCTTGGAATGTAGCTCTACTCCGTCGTTTTCATTCGTGAGCAAAGATGTGTATGTACCCTCTTATCCGAGTTGGAATTCTATTCTGCAATCTGAAATTGAACTCGGGGACTGCCCTCGTCCAAAATTGCTCTAAGTATTTTTACTCGGCTTTATCTTTTGCCTATTCGGTTGCTCTACTTCAAAATTCAAAGGTACATTGAGTACTGTGTTTAAACCTACATGCCAACTCTTCGACTTTGCTGCTGTCCGAAACCCGGCTTCATGGCAAGCAAGAGAACAAGCAAACGGTCCATGAGCACAAGAAAAATTACTAAGGAAAGGAAGAGTGCAGGAACCGAGTAGGGTGCTTTTATTACCGTTCTGTGTCTTATCTTTTCGGCTAAGTGGTGGGCTGCGTTACTGTGATTGTTTCTAAGCGGCTAAGTATTTGCAGCTCTACTCTTTAACTCTTGTGACTCGAATACCAAAAAAGCAACAAGTTGCGGGTAGAGCTGAGACAAAAAGAGAGAGTGAATAAGAAATGCAACTCGGGGACTCGCATGATAACGCAACTCGGCATCCAGCCCAGGCTGAACAAATTGATTAAGTTGAAAATAACAAGTGGGAATAAAAATGAGTAGCAACGGAATAAAATAGTCTGATACATCTGCACCCGGCATCCCGGGGATCTGATAAATGTTTAAGCGATAAGTTTGCAGGAGGAAATCAAATTCAGGTCGACGTGGTGTTCTCGGTGCTCGCCTTGGTTGCTTCGTCTTCATCAGTGGCCTTGGTGGCGTCCGCCGCTGTGCTGGCATCAACAGTCCTTGCTTGCTCGGCGTCAGGCTCGGTGGTGAACTGCTCAGAAGTTGCAGTGGCCACCGAGATGGGCGTTGTCGCGGAAGCAGAGCCGGTCTCGGGGGCGCGGAGGTTGACGGTGTCGTCAAGGGCGGCTCCTGACGAGGTGCCGAACTCGAGCGCGGCGGTGTCGATCGACATCTCCTCGTTCTCGCCCTCCTCATCGCTACCCGCGACGACCACGGCCTTCCCCTTCCCGTCCTTGCCAGCAGGGGACTCGAAGCCACTCAGGTCCAGCTCATCGGTGTCAGTTTCTTCATCTTCATCCTCCTCCTCGCCCTCGTCCACCTCGGTGTCGGGCTCGGTGAGGCCGTCGATGAAGGTCGCAGTATCAGCATACTGAGCGACCTCGTGAGCGACTATCTGGCGAATAGCCACGCAGTCGGGGTTCTTCTGCCACTTGGAATCTCGGCGCATCTCGCGGATAATCTGCATGTTGAGATTTTCATACCAGGAGGTGACGAAGAGCAGCATCATGTCAGCACCTGCACGAGCTCCCGAGGCGCGCCATTTCTTCAATTCAGCTTTCACGCGCTGCAGCTTCAAGGCAAGCCCGGAGATCGTTGTCGGCGCGGAGTCCTCAGGCCAGAAGACTCCGTGGATCTGGAAGGCGACGCGCACCAACTCGGTGCCCACGCCCGCTAGCCGGGGACACTGTTCCTGCATGATCAGGATGCTCTCCTCGATCTCTGCTCGGGTGTCCATAGGCTCGCCCTTCGCAGCACGAGCTGCTCGGGCCTTTTCCAGGGCAGGCACGCTGGAAGATTCAAGGTTGGGAAAGATTCCTGCAAGAGCTATCAAGAAGATCAGAAACAGTAACAGAGTGGAAGCGTGAAACGAGAAGCAGAGAAGAAAGGAGCAGCCGAGTGGCGGAGAAGCAGAGAAAAGGGAGTACTTACTGTTCAGATCGTGGCGCAGTCCTAACAGCTGGGTCTTCCATGTTTCCTCGTTGGAGATGTGCTTCTCTTGGATCAAGCGGAGCTCCTCTAGCTGAGTGAAGAGCCCAGCGTTGGTCTTCGTTAGCACCTCACACTCCTGCTTGAGGGCTCTCTCCCTGGCCTTGGCTGCTGCTTCGCTCTTCGCCTTCTCGGCGATCACTCTGTCCCTCTCAGCACCAAGGTTGATAGCATCCTGGAGCGCAGAGTGCAGCTGGACTTGAAGCTTCTCCATCTCGGTAGTGTGCTCCTTCATCAGATCGACAGCCTGGCTGGACAGTTGCTGCTGCACTTCAGCAGGTTTGAGGCAGTCTTGATGCTCCTCAGCAAATTTCTTATGTTCGTCTGAAAAGAGCAAAGCACGGTTAGCAGAGAAGCGAAAGAAAGAAACCCAGGAGAAGCCGAATAGACAGCGATTTACCTTCAAGTCTCTTGATGGTGGCCTGGCCATTCTCCACGAAGGCACGGCAGTTCTCGTGCTCGTCAGCCAGGGCCTTCAGCTTCCCTGCAGAGCAAAGTCAGTTAGCGCAAAAAGCAGAAGCGGGCGTAAGCAATAAACGCAAGAACCGCATAGCTAGAAGCGTACCTTCCACCTGAGACAGCTTCATGGTACTGTTCATTACTTCCTTGTCGGCTTCCTCGGCGGTCACTTTCTCTTTCTCCAAGGCAGCGATGTGTCTCTTGGCGACGGCATGGTTCCAGAGTAGCTGACGGTGCAAGTTGGTCCGCTTCAGTACGCTATTCTGAGAAGAGAAAAGAAGATGAATCAGGCAAAGAAGTAAAGATTCAACCCGAGAAGGCGGCTACTCGAGAGAGCATCCTCCTACTCGGCCAGAATCTCGGGGACTGGGTGATGGTTAAGGAAAAAGGGAGGCGAGTAGAAGAGGAGAAAAAATGCAACTCAGAGAGGATAAGTTGAGACTTACCGCGTAAGACTGCTCGAGATCTTCTGCGTTCTTGCGGTGGACAAACATCTTGGCAGCGAGTGTAGCGGAGGTGGTCGAGACGGTCATGGGTTTGTAACCCAAGTCCACCTTGTTCCAATCAACGCGCATGTGGTCGATGTCGCCCAGATCGGTGCCATTCCAGTTGGTATTACCGAGGACTTTGCTGTCCCACTTGGCGTCGATGAAGCCGATCAGGTCGAGTACTTGCTCGAGGCTCTGGGACGTGATCGCTTGGTCTTGAGCTCCACGAGAAGCAATGGAGACGGACCTGTCTTGGTTTGGGGCCGGGGGCCTGGCGTTCACTGCCACGGCTTTTCTCCCTTTCTGAAGAGCGAGACTCCGATCCTGGGGGGAAAGGCCGATCTGGTGCTGCTGGCTAACCTTCACCATGTAATCCGGGTAGCAGGGTTGGTCAGCTGCAGCAGCGGCAGCTGCAGCGGCGGCGGCTGCAACCGCGCCGGAATCGCGAATAACCAGCTGACCGGGTTGGCCAGCTGATGTCGGCGGCGGTTTGTCGGCAGCTCTCTTCTTTGCTTTCTCCGTCTGAGCAGTTGGCTTCTCGGAGATTGGCTTCTCGGCCTTCTTCTTCTCGGTCTCCTTCTCCTCAGCCTTCTCCTTCTCGGTGGCTTTCTTCTCGGCTGCCTCCTTCTCGGCAGCGTCTTGGGCACTCTTCCTAGTAACCGGCTTGGCTGAAGGGCCGGTTGCAGCTTTGGGTTGCGGCACCAGGGAGGAGTCTGGCTGGGCGCCACCTTGGTCAGTTGGTGGCGCCAGGGGCGCGCTGTCTGATGCGCCATCTGGCTGGGCGCTACTCTGCGCGGCGTCTGGTTGCACGTCGCTCAGAGGGTAGTGTCCAGTCGCGTCCTCTACCCGCTGTTCAGCAGCAGGATCTGGCTGGGAGATATCCATTGCTTCCACCCGCGCCTGGGACGCAGGATCTTCTTGCTCAGCACCCCCTGTGGCTGGCTGCTCCTGTTCTGCTCCTGGCCGCTCGAGGGCGGCGTCATCATGCATCTCTTGATCTTGGTTCTCCTCGGCGGTGTTGGCCGGAGGAGACGGTGGCTTCTCTTGATGAGCAGTGTCCTGCGCCTCCTGATCGGCGCGGGATTGTTGCTCTGGGTCGGTGCCTTGGGCATCAGTGCCCTGTGGTTGTGCACTGGCGGTGGTATTCTCATCATCGTCGAGGTTGATTAACTTGTCGACGTCGATGGCAGCTTTCTTCTGAGTCTCAGTGGACGCAAGGGCGGCGTCCGCGTTCAAGGGGGCTCTGAAGAGGAAATTGCGTTCATAAATAAGAAGAGGACAAAGGGAATTGAGAAGAAGCAAGGAAGTAACGGATCGAGAATCAACCGAGAAGAATAAAGTGAATCAAAGCGTAAACGGGAAGGAACTCACCCCACGCGGGAAGGAATCGTTGGTTTCTTTCTCTTCACGATCTTCTTGATCTTCTTCTCGGTCGGCTTCTTCTTCTTGGCGGGGGGCTCTAAGGCGCCACTGCCTGTCCGCTTGCGGGTAACGGGAGCGGCGACGGATAGAGGATTGGCCTCAAGGGCTCTCTCGTCCTCATCCTCGTCATCATCCTCAGCATCTGCAGCATCTGTGAAATAGAGAGGAAGAAAAACACTTCAGAAACAGCAGGCAAAGGGCTAGTGTTTCTCGCAGATAGAAAGCGTGAGTTCAGTTACCCTCTAACTCGTCATCGGACCAATCGCGGAGAGACGTTTCGGCATGCTGCTTCTCTGTCGAAGGGGAATGAGGAAGATTGATCTGATCCGCGGTCTCGAGGGAGGCCTGGTCATCTTCTTCTCGGTCATCTGACCAATTGCCCTCGAAGCGCTCACAGCTTTCAGCTCGCTGACGGTCAAGAACCTGAAGAACAGGGAAGTGTCGCAAGTTAACCGAGTAGCACGAAGGTACTATACCCGAATAGGCGTGCAAACACAAAGCATACTAAGCCTAGGGAAATCTGCTAAATATCCTACTCGGAAAGGCGTGCAAGAATCGAGCATATTAAGCCTAAGAATTTCTCCTAAGTATGCTACCCGACAAGGCATGCAAACATCAAGCATACTAAGCCTAAACAGTTCTGATAAGTGCTCTACTCGGTGCGGAATACAATTACTAGTCGCAGTAGAAAGAGGAGGATATCTACTCGGATTGCATAAACTGGAAGCAGAGAAAGGGGAACGTACCCGTGGAATCGGCTTCGTGCGGCTGAAGGGGGTAAACCCATACTGCCAATCGTCGCGGAGGCCCGTGGTCAGGATGGACCTCGCGTGCTCGGCGACGTCCGCGTTGCTGAGCTCGAACGTGGTCGTTCGAGTACAATCGCGGGGGCCTCCCAGGTAGCACATTGGATGGGAGCGCTGCTGCAGAGGCAGCACTCGGTTCTTGATCCAGCAGGCGACGGGGTCATCATTCTTGAGGCCCTCTCCGATTAGCTCAGCGAGCCGCTCCTCCATCTGCACGGCGTTGCGGTCATTGGAGGGCTTCTTCTTCCAGTTCTGCCCAGACGGAGCTCGGTTGCTCCAGGCGGGCAGGTTGATGCGGTCCGTCACCGGCCCCCCCTTCGTGGCGGGGATGTTCTTCACGTAGAGGAAATATTTCTGCCACATACGGACGGAATCCAAGCCCTTGATGCGAGGGTGGTTGGTTCCCGTCCGCTGCAGCATCATGGCGCTGCCGGTGTCGGTTACCCGACTGCCTGTGGCCGCGCCATCCTTCTTCCCCTTGCTCTGCTGACGGAGATGGAAGTACTTCAGCCATGTCTGTACCATGGGGCGGACGCCGAGAAAGGCCTCGCACACCACGGTATGATAGGCGAGGAAGACGACCGCATTCGGAGGGAGGTGGTGCATCTGAACACCGAAGTGATCCAGGAAGGAGCGGAGGAAATCGGAAGCTGGCAGGCCAAATCCTCGCGCAAAATGCGCGAGGAAGACGACGTGCTCGCCCTCCCGCGGGGCCGGAACGATTTCGCCGTCGGACGGCCGGCACTGAACACCAGGAGGAACCCTCCGGGTGTTCACGAGCCAGGAGCAGTCATCGACGGTGACATCAGAACCAGCCCAGCCGGCGCGAGCAGCCATGGCAGCGAGCGAGAAGGTGGTGGAAGATTGGGAAGGATCTGGTGGAGAAAACGAGTCCGCGGCGGCGCAGAGAGTTGCGCGGCGGCGGAGAGCTCAGCGGCGGAGAAGAAACGGAGAGGAGAAAGAGGAAAGTACGGAGGTAGGAGAAGAGGAAGTTACCGATGGGGGTATTTATACCCTCGCCTCGGATTACCGTTACCATCGGGGTAGTGGGATCGATCGTGGCCATAATTCTCGTGTGGTGGGGTCTGTGGCCGGTTAGAAACGCACACAAGCGCGGGACGCGCGCGTAACGGCCACAGTTGATCCCACGACCAGATCGTGGGCTATTACTGCGCTTGATGGGACATGACGAGCCGGTGGGCCCGCTCCGTGAAAACTGGGCGCGTGGCACGTCGTGTCCTGGGCAACGAGACGTCAGGGTCGCGGATGCTTGACACGTGTCCAGTTGCGGCACAGAAGGCTGGATTGTGCTCTGTGCTGCAGAGACTCTGCTTAAGAAATTCTCTAAGTCCTTTTACTCGGACACAGAGAAGGAAACTAGCCCTATTCGGAAAAGAGGAGACCCAAGGTACTTTCCAGAGTTCTACTCGGAGGTTTTACTCAGCATCTTGAAGTTCAAAGGTGTTATTACGAAGATTGGTTTTAAGCTGGCAGAGCCTAGTGAACGAGTTCGCGAGACTCTACCAGCTTCGGGGACTGCTGTCGGGGGGTTACCCCCGAGTAGGGTAAAGGCAAGTGGTAAAGGCCATTGTCAGAAGAGAAGTTTGGTCGAGTAGCCGCCTACCCGGTATTGGCTACCCGGTCGACTGCTACTCGGTCTCACTTCAAGATGACCAGAAGAAAATATCAATCAAGTTATGTCCATTCGAGTAGAAGAGTTGGCCCGAGTAAAATTGGCGGGAACCTACTCGGGCCAGAAGTCAAAGGAGCCGTTCTGACACAGGATCCCGCGTATCATGGGTCCGTACTTGGCACTATTCAAACTACTGTTCATCTGGGACCGGCCTGCCTGACAGTGACAGCATGGAAGCAGGCGGTCGCAGGATAAGGGGGCCCTACTCTGTGTTTGGCACAGTGATACCAGTCTGTCCCCTTGGTTTTGCCCAACGACTTTCCGGATGCAACCAAGATTAGGAACCAAAGCTGTCAGCGGGAACTCGGAAGAAGGACGATGTGCACACTATGTCGACACTTGTCCATGTTTGGACGTATCCGGCTGGGCACCAGGTATATAAGGTGCCCCGCCGCCTCCTGCGTGAGGATCGAACACATCGTGACCTAAATTCTTGACCTAGTTCATCACGTAGAGAGAAGAGTGGCTACTCGGTAGCAAGAACATTGTACTGTGGCTACTCGGTGAGACACCAGAATACATAGAGAAAGGCAGGAGTAGGGGTTTTACCTCCTCACGAGGGCCCTGAACCTGGGTAGATCGTGTTGTTTGCATTGTTCAGTTCTTACCTCACGCGGCTACTCGTCGCGTGATCCCTCCCCGAGCACCTCCAGCGTCCATCGTCCCCACATCTTTAGCCATCCCATGGCATCTGCCGTGACACCACCACGACAATACTTTAGGCTTTGTTGTAGTATCTGTCACAATATTTTAATTTTGAAACTCTTTCAAATCCAGCATGGAACTTTCTTCCAGCCTATTGTGCTACCCTTCATCACGTATTTTAATTGAGATAAATTTATTTGAATATATGACAAGACTATTAGTGTAACATATTACAACTAACATTTTGTCATTACTACATAGGAAAACATATCCTTATAATTTCTAAAATGACACAAGGATCTCTCCCACTGCTGTCTAACCATCATATGGATTATCCTGCTATAACATTTTATAGCATAGGACTCATATGGTTGTGTACATAGCATGGAAACATGACTTAGAAATCTCAATTTCAATGATACTCATCGTGTGTCAAAACACTTGAATCTTGATCAATTATTTTCCATGTGACAAGAACTCCTTTTTGTCATTTTGATATTGACTTACTTCAATATTTCATCTATGTAATTTGGCTTCAATCATATTAGGCGCTTCAATCCATCTTTTATAGATATCGATGCCAAATATCTTCTAAGCCTTTCATCAATAAGAAAATATTAACCATGTTAATTTAAAATACATATTTTCCAATCAACCATATGTCATCTACATAAAGCATTGGAAATATGTCATAGCGCTCCCACTTAATTTCTTGTAATTATACAAGCATCTTTATCGTTCATGATGGAATCAAACTCTTTTGATAACTTCATTAAGGTAAAGATTTCAACTTCGTTATGCTTACTTCAACTATGGAAGTGTGTATACCTTTCTAGCAACCTTTTGAATTTTACAAAACTCTCAGACTGTGTCAAGTACACATCCTTGATCAAACTTCCTCGAGAGGAGAGTTGGTTTTGTTATTCAACTGCCATATCTGTAACAGCCCAAGTATGAAAACCTACCATTTAGAATGTTCGATTTCCTGTTTAATTAAAGTATTGCGTCATGTCATCATTTTACTTCCTTGTTTGCTTTTGTTTACTATTTGTTTGCATCTGTTCTTAATTGTTTTCACAATGAAAATCAAACAATTTCCAATGCTTTGTTTTCATACTTGTTCTGTTACAACCTTTGAAATAAAAATCACAAATAAAAACAACAAATTGTTTCCATTTATTCCATGTTTGTTCAACTAATAAAATGGTGGTGTTATTTCAATTAATTAATTCAAACTTGGTTTCAAATTCAAAGCAATTCTTCAAATCAGCACCCAACTTGAGTTTATAAAAATCTCCAAATCAAATCAACTAATTCAATCACATTAAACCATAGGGTTCACCCTAATAAAAACCTTGTTTTCAATAATGTTACTTAATATTCAAAAATCACTCAAATTTGGTTTATTTTCCAAACAGCAATTTAATTTCAAACTTATTGAAAACCAAACTTGGCATTTGTTTTCTATTAACCTAATTGGCTTAACCTAATTTTTCTAAAAAATTTACTAACCTAAAAGCTACCTTTTTCTTCCAATTGGTTTTCTGCAATAAAAATAAAAATAAATAAATAGACCCAAAATAATTAAAGGAACCAGAGAGAGGAGAGAGGCCCAACTCTCTCCCCCTAGCCCACCTTTCCCTCAGCCCACCACTTTTTCCCTCAGGGCTCGTACCCCTTCACTGCGTCTTCTTCCTCGGTACGGATGGCCATCGGAGCTATCCACGTAGCAGAAGGATCAGGCAACGGTGATCCTCCTCAACCCCTCCCTATAAACCTAATGGCTAGCCCTAGGGTTTTCCCCTACTTTCCCTTCTTCCTCCCCAGCCGCCATCTTCCCTTTCTTCCACCTCCATCCCTCTCCTCTCCCTGTCTCCCTTTTCTCTCTGAACGTTGCACACTCTGAACCCAACCGAAAAAAACTCTCTCCTTCCAACGGCAATCGCCGGAGCTCCGGACCTCCTCCGGCCGGGCCAAGCATGGGAATGGAACCCCCATGGTTCCATCTCCCTTCGCCCCCCCTCGGCGAGGGCCGGGAGTGGCCGAGGCGCCGCCGCCTGCTCCTCCTCGCCGCCGGGTCGCTACTGCTCCGCCTCCCTCTGTCCGCCCGTCCGCCTCGCCTCCAATCGCTCGGTGAGCGCACCCCCCTCGGTTCCCTCCTTTCTCTCGCTCCCTTCCCCTCCTCTCTTCCGCCCCACACCGCACCTCACACGCCACAGCAGCCATCGGCCACGGCGAGCGCATCGCTGCAGCAGACCTCCATCGATCTCTGTCTGCAGGTTCAGTTACGCAAGGTGCAGTTAACCCGCGAGCCACACCTTTTCCTTCCCCCGCGACCTTCTGTCAACACCCAGAGCAACTACCCTACTGGTAGCATCACACCGCGCGCCATCCCCACGTCCCAGGTTCGAATCCCCGCACCCCACTTTTCTGCTTCATCTTTTTTCGGAATATTACAGCGCTCAACCACAGCTTAAGCCCCCCGAGGCACCCTTCTCTGTCACACAGCAGCAGCTAGCCCATCTGGTTAGCTGTTCCTTGAGCACCCAGGAGGTGGGGGGATCGAATCCCCCCTCCCACATAAACCAAACACTTTTATTTTTGCAATGATTTGATACAGCACTTGTCAGAAATCACAACTAGGCCCTTCTAACTTATTTCTAGACCCCTGCAAAATATTTTTCTAGTCCTGAGCTATTAAAAATGGCAGAATTGCACCCAATTTTGTAAATTGCATAAGAAATTCATCCCAACTCCAATTTTAACTTTCTAAATATGTTTTCTGTCCCAAATTAAATGTTCTATCCAAATATAAAATTTGTTTACTGTTTTGAATATTTTAAATTGGTAAAACATTTGAAAACTTGTCAAATTCACTTAAATTTGCAAAATTCATAACTTGTTCATAAAAATTCCAAATTCAACAAACCAAATATGTTTTCCAATCAACTTTTCATGTACTTTCCAAATATAAATTTTGTTTGCTGTTTTGAATAATTTAAATTGCTGAAAAAAACTGTTTCTTATTTATTGCATTTAAAATTGCCAAAATAATAACTTGCTCATTTTAAATCCAATTTCAACAAATGAAATATGTTTTCCATGCAAAATTAAACCCTCTTTCCAAATATAAACTTTGTTTTCTGTTTTGAATAATTAAAATTGGTTAAATAATTTAAACCTTGTTTAATTCATTTAAAAATTGGTAATTTCATAACTTGATCAAAACAAATTCTTTTTGAACATATAAAATATGTTTTCAAACCATAAAAGCATAACCTTTTCAAATATGAACTTCACTCAATGTTTTTCCCAAATAAAAATTCAAATAAGTTCATGTTTGACTTAAATTCATTTAATTCTTGCTTAAACTTGTGTAATTCATAAATAATTTATTTGAAATCCTTTTTCAACAAGTGAAACATGTATTCCAACTAAAATCTTGTTTTCTTTTAAAATATGAACTTTGTTATCTATTTTGAACAATTAAAATTGGTGAAAACAACAATTGCTTGAGCAACACCTTTAAGTAACCAAAATTCCAAAACTTAATAAATGAATTTCTAAACTTGGTAAACCTTATTTCTATTTGGTTCTATTGTTGTTATTTTGTTGTTTTCCTCATCCATGCATCATGCTAATTCACTTACACAATTTGATTAGTTGTGAAACAATTAATTCAACCATAATTCATGGGCTTTCCAAATGCAATCCAATTGCATGTGGGTCCATTTAATCATGTTGCTATCTTGTCAACTAGTTTATTTTGATGCATCAATTAAATGGTCATGCATCATCCCATGTTTGTGCACTATGACATGTTATTGATTGTTTATATTTCTGCCCTGTTTGTTTGCTTCTTCTCGGATACACGACGACGTTGAGACCGACGATACTTACGACACCCCTTCTAAGGAGTTAGCTCAGTACCAGGCTACTGGGTTTTGCAGGCAAGTTATCACTCACATGAACCATTGTGTTCCTTTCAACCTTGGTTACCGATACTTTCCGTTGTCTATTCCTGCTAAGCCATAGTAGTAGTTGTTTCTGTTACGAACCTATCACATGAATCCCTTAACCCTGATATTGCCTCACCACCACTCCTACAACCCTATCGTTTGAGCCAGAGTCTTATTAGCATGCTTAGGTTGTTTTGCTCGAGTCTGTTACCCGTTACTTTCTGTTACTATATTCCCTTATGTTCTGGGGCTCGATGTTTAATCAATCAATCATGCTAATGTTATTATCAATAATAAATTTGATGATAAGGCACCGGCAGGAGGCCCAGGGTGGTTTTGAGGCCTGCTAGTGTCGACCCTAATAGGAAAAGGGTCTTGTCTACTGATCCATGATGAGCGCACTAACCGCATGTGGGAAGCGAGTATGGGCGCCCCCCTCAATTTGATTCGATTCGCATCTCGTCCAAATCGCCACACGTAGTTCGGGCTTTCCATTTGCTGCATGCATGATCTTGCGAGCCCAGGCCAGGGTGGAACTTTTGTAGTCGGCATTTAGGACGGCATGGTCTTCCAGTGCTATGAGGGTCCCCTTTTCTTCGTGGGGCTCGATTAGCCGCGCACGCACAGCACATGGTGCTTTGGGCTTGATGCGAAGAAGAGTTGAGTTGTGTTGAGTGCCCCGCTTGGTGGAAGGGCCTTTCCATCTGGCGGTTTATTCATGCGTGTACGGCCAAATTGGTGCAACCCTGCAGGGATAATCTTCTCGAGAAGCCGTGTTTTCCGCGGTTATTGATTACTTGGTGAAAGTACTGGCTAACAAGTACTCAGGACAACTTAAACCTAATGATTAACAACCTTACACCCAATGATAAACAACTTGACTAGTAATAGGCTTATTGACACAATAATATGAACCATCATTATTTCAACTGTGTGAGTTATCCTCGGATTGCTTCTTCGGATAAGGGGCGAGATCCAGGATGGGTTTGTTTGAAGTTATCTTTCAGTTGGTTACAATACTCGATCTTATCTCCTTTCTGTTAGTTGGAAGTTGTAGTTCTCTGTAGTTGGTTAGCGCAGCCAGTTGCAGCATCTTTATATCCCCTTTCTTCCGTTGAACCCAAAGCCTCTGTGCTTGGTGTTGACGGGTTACACTTTGGTGAACTGTGAGTCTTGCTTGCCAGTACGTTTATGTACTGACCCCTTTGGGGCTGTGGTTTCCGCAGACCTACGTTTCCGAGGATCTACATGGTGGCTACTACGTGGAGTATGACGAGACTGCTGACGAGTAGATAGCGGACCCGGGCAGGATCCGAGACTTCGTGGATGGGCTCCGTCTTTTCGTTTCCGGCCTCTTAGGCCTATTTGGATCTTGTCTGTACTCAGACATGTTGAATGCTTCCGCTGTGATGTAATGATGTATTGTTGGGGCATGTGCCCTCTGGATGATTGTATTTGCTATCTCTGCTCTAATGAGAGCTATTTGCAACTTATTTCCATCTTTTGTGTCGTAGAGATCTGTTGTGATATCACTTGTTCCAATGCCGTTGACGTACCATGTGTGTATGTTTTGAAGTACTTCAATGGAAGTATCCTGATTTCTATGGGATAGTTTACGTCGACGCTGAACAGATAGGGGTTGGTTGTCACACATACGTGTGTTGGCCTACTCGTAAGAGGACGCGGGTGCCGGTAAGCCCCGTAATCCAATCTACTACTGTTCAACGGAACGGCGAGTATCCTTTAGAAGTCCGGGTGCGACAAATGGTATCAGAGCCTGTCTGCCTGTAGGATCCCTTTTACTGGTCGCAGTTGAGTCTAGAAACTATTTTTGTAGCTATATAGGAAACGTGAGAGTAGGAATTCTGCCATTTTTCTTCTTTCCCCACCCACCCTCCCTTTTCTGGTAAGGAAGTGCAACGTTGTTTTCTATTCTCATCTAAACTTTCAAGTTAGGATTTCACGTATTCTGGTTTCTCTAGGATGGTTATATCTACTAGACCATAGGAATGGAGGTGGTTGTGACATGATTTATCATGTTGCCTACTCATGATTGAGAACGGAGGCGTGTAAGCCCCGGAAGCAGATCATCTATTCCTTAAGCAGTAGATATTGATCCTTTAGAAGCCCGGATGGGTTTTCCGTAGTACCTCAGGAGTTTTGATCTCGTTTTCCCGGGGTTTCTTCGTTATCCTGTTCTTCTCAACATCCTTTTCGTCCGTTGAAATCTTGTTGTTATTTTCCACTTCAATTATTCTACCGGCGTCTAATCAAAACTTCCCAAATATCAAGTCTATCTGACCAGAAAGGTTGTTGTTGTTTCGAAAACTACCAGGCTATGAGAGCTGGCATTCCTATCACCTGGGGTTGTTTCGAGGAAGCATTCCTGAATCACCACATTCCAGATAGTCTGTTCTCCAAATTAATCAAGTTCTATCCAGCTATACACCCTCGATACAAAACCTCTTCCTTTAATTGAAAATGTTCCGGTGGTTACCAAATTCCCTGACATCTTTCCAGAAGAGTTGCCAGGAATGCCTATCATTTTGAACTTCCAGAAAAACTATCCAAGGTGCACGATGTGTTTCACGTGTCACAGCTCACGAGGATTTTCGCAAGAAGTATCCGGACCTTTTCTTTTCTCACTAGGAATCTCGGGGCGCGATTCCTTCAAGGGGGGCGTTTTGTAACAGCCCAAGTATGAAAACCTACCATTTAGAATGTTTGATTTCCTGTTTAATTAAAGTATTGCATCATGTCATCATTTTACTTCCTTGTTTGCTTTTGTTTACTATTTGTTTGCATCTGTTCTTAATTGTTTTCACAATGAAAATCAAACAATTTCCAATGCTTTGTTTTCATACTTGTTCTGTTACAACCTTTGAAATAAAAATCACAAATAAAAACAACAAATTGTTTCCATTTATTCCATGTTTGTTCAACTAATAAAATGGTGGTGTTATTTCAATTAATTAAATCCAACTTGGTTTCAAATTCAAAGCAATTCTTCAAATCAGCACCCAACTTGAGTTTATAAAAATCTCCAAATCAAATCAACTAATTCAATCACATTAAACCATAGGGTTCACCCTAATAAAAACCTTGTTTTCAATAATGTTACTTAATATTCAAAAATCACTCAAATTTGGTTTATTTTCCAAACAGCAATTTAATTTCAAACTTATTGAAAACCAAACTTGGCATTTGTTTTCTATTAACCTAATTGGCTTAACCTAATTTTTCTAAAAATTTTACTAACCTAAAAGCTACCTTTTTCTTCCAATTGGTTTTCTGCAAAAAAATAAATAAAAAATAAATAGACCCAAAATAATTAAAGGAACCAGAGAGAGGAGAGAGGCCCAACTCTCTCCCCCTAGCCCACCTTTCCCTCAGCCCACCACTTTTTCCCTCAGGGCCCGTACCCCTTCACTGCGTCTTCTTCCTCGGTACGGATGGCCATCGGAGCTATCCACGTAGCAGAAGGATCAGGCAACGGTGATCCTCCTCAACCCCTCCCTATAAACCTAATGGCTAGCCGTAGGGTTTTCCCCTACTCTCCCTTCTTCCTCCCCAGCCGCCATCTTCCCTTTCTTCCACCTCCATCCCTCTCCTCTCCCTGTCTCCCTTTTCTCTCTGAACGTTGCACACTCTGAACCCAACCGAAAAAAAACTCTCTCCTTCCACCGGCAATCGCCGGAGCTCCGGACCTCCTCCGGCCAGGCCAAGCATGGGAATGGAACCCCCATGGTTCCATCTCCCTTCGCCCCCCCTCTGCGAGGGCCGGGAGTGGCCGAGGCGCCGCCGCCTGCTCCTCCTCGCCGCCGGGTCGCTACTGCTCCGCCTCCCTCTGTCCGCCCGTCCGCCTCGCCTCCAATCGCTCGGTGAGCGCACCCCCCTCGGTTCCCTCCTTTCTCTCGCTCCCATCCCCTCCTCTCTTCCGCCCCACACCGCACCTCACACGCCACAGCAGCCATCGGCCACGGCGAGCGCATCGCTGCAGCAGCCCTCCATCGATCTCTGTCTGCAGGTTCAGTTACGCAAGGTGCAGTTAATCCGCGAGCCACACCTTTTCCTTCCCCCGCGACCTTCTGTCAACACCCAGAGCAACTACCCTACTGGTAGCATCACACCGCGCGCCATCCCCACGTCCCAGGTTCGAATACCCGCACCCCACTTTTTTGCTTCATCTTTTTTCGGAATATTACAGCGCTCAACCACAGCTTAAGCCCCCCGAGGCACCCTTCTCTGTCACACAGCAGCAGCTAGCCCATCTGGTTAGCTGTTCCTTGAGCGCCCAGGAGGTGGGGGGATCGAATCCCCCCTCCCACATAAACCAAACACTTTTATTTTTTGCAATGATTTGATACAGCACTTGTCAGAAATCACAACTAGGCCCTTCTAACTTATTTCTAGACCCCTGCAAAATATTTTTCTAGTCCTCAGCTATTAAAAATGGCAGAATTGCACCCAATTTTGTAAATTGCATAAGAAATTCATCCCAAGTCCAATTTTAACTTTCTAAATATGTTTTATGTCCCAAATTAAATGTTCTATCCAAATATAAAATTTGTTTACTGTTTTGAATATTTTAAATTGGTAAAACATTTGAAAACTTGTCAAATTCACTTAAATTTGCAAAATTCATAACTTGTTCATAAAAATTCCAAATTCAACAAACCAAATATGTTTTCCAATCAACTTTTCATGTACTTTCCAAATATAAATTTTGTTTGCTGTTTTGAATAATTTAAATTGCTGAAAACAACTGTTTCTTATTTATTGCATTTAAAATTGCCAAAATAATAACTTGCTCATTTTAAATCCAATTTCAACAAATGAAATATGTTTTCCATGCAAAATTAAACCCTCTTTCCAAATATAAACTTTGTTTTCTGTTTTGAATAATTAAAATTGGTTAAATAATTTAAACCTTGTTTAATTCATTTAAAAATTGGTAATTTCATAACTTGATCAAAACAAATTCTTTTTGAACATATAAAATATGTTTTCAAACCATAAAAGAATAACCTTTTCAAATATGAACTTCACTCAATGTTTTGCCCAAATAAAAATTCAAATAAGTTCATGTTTGACTTAAATTCATTTAATTCTTGCTTAAACTTGTGTAATTCATAAATAATTTATTTGAAATCCTTTTTCAACAAGTGAAACATGTATTCCAACTAAAATCTTGTTTTCTTTTCAAATATGAACTTTGTTATCTATTTTGAACAATTAAAATTGGTGAAAACAACAATTGCTTGAGCAACACCTTTAAGTAACCAAAATTCCAAAACTTAATAAATGAATTTCTAAACTTGGTAAACCTTATTTCTATTTGGTTCTATTGTTGTTATTTTGTTGTTTTCCTCATCCATGCATCATGCTAATTCACTTACACAATTTGATTAGTTGTGAAACAATTAATTCAACCATAATTCATGGGCTTTCCAAATGCAATCCAATTGCATGTGGGTCCATTTAATCATGTTGCTATCTTGTCAACTAGTTTATTTTGATGCATCAATTAAATGGTCATGCATCATCCCATGTTTGTGCACTATGCCATGTTATTGATTGTTTATATTTCTGCCCTGTTTGTTTGCTTCTTCTCGGATACACGACGACGTTGAGACCGACGATACTTACGACACCCCTTCTAAGGAGTTAGCTCAGTACCAGGCTACTGGGTTTTGCAGGCAAGTTATCACTCACATGAACCATTGTGTTCCTTTCAACCTTGGTTACCGATACTTTCCGTTGTCTATTCCTGCTAAGCCATAGTAGTAGTTGTTTCTGTTACGAACCTATCACATGAATCCCTTAACCCTGATATTGCCTCACCACCACTCCTACAAACCTATCGTTTGAGCCAGAGTCTTATTAGCATGCTTAGGTTGTTTTGCTCGAGTCTGTTACCCGTTACTTTCTGTTACTATATTCCCTTATGTTCTGGGGGCTCGATGTTTAATAAATCAATCATGCTAATGTTATTATCAATAATAAATTTGATGATAAGGCACCGGCAGGAGGCCCAGGGTGGTTTTGAGGCCTGCTAGTGTCGACCCTAATAGGAAAAGGGTCTTGTCTACTGATCCATGATGAGCGCACTAACCGCATGTGGGAAGCGAGTATGGGCGCCCCCCTCAATTTGATTCGATTCGCATCTCGTCCAAATCGCCACACGTAGTTCGGGCTTTCCATTTGCTGCATGCATGATCTTGCGAGCCCAGGCCAAGGTGGAACTTTTGTAGTCGGCATTTAGGGCGGCGTGGTCTTCCAGTGCTATGAGGGTCCCCTTTTCTTCGTGGGGCTCGATTAGCCACGCACGCACAGCACGTGGTGCTTTGGGCTTGATGCGAAGAAGAGTTGAGTTGTGTTGAGTGCCCCGCTTGGTTGAAGGGCCTTTCCATCTGGCGGGTTATTCATGCGTGTACGGCCAAATTGGTGCAACCCTGCAGGGATAATCTTCTCGAGAAGCCGTGTTTTCCGCGGTTATGGATTACTTGGTGAAAGTACTGGCTAACAAGTACTCAGGACAACTTAAACCTAATGATTAACAACCTTACACCCAATGATTAACAACTTGACTAGTAATAGGCTTATTGACACAATAATATGAACCATCATTATTTCAACTGTGTGAGTTATCCTCGGATTGCTTCTTCGGATAAGGGGCGAGATGCAGGATGGGTTTGTTTGAAGTTATCTTTCAGTTGGTTACAATACTCGATCTTATCTCCTTTCTGTTAGTTGGAAGTTGTAGTTCTCTGTAGTTGGTTAGCGCAGCCAGTTGCAGCATCTTTATATCCCCTTTCTTCCGTTGAACCCAAAGCATCTGTGCTTGGTGTTGACGGGTTACACTTTGGTGAACTGTGAGTCTTGCTTGCCAGTACGTTTATGTACTGACCCCTTTGGGGCTGTGGTTTCCGCAGACCTATGTTTCCGAGGATCTACATGGTGGCTACTACGTGGAGTATGACGAGACTGCTAACGAGTAGATAGCGGACCCGGGCAGGATCCGAGACTTCGTGGATGGGCTCCGTCTTTTCGTTTCCGGCCTCTTAGGCCTATTTGGATCTTGTCTGTACTCAGACATGTTGAATGCTTCCGCTGTGATGTAATGATGTATTGTTGGGGCATGTGCCCTCTGGATGATTGTATTTGCTATCTCTGCTCTAATGAGAGCTATTTGCAACTTATTTCCATCTTTTGTGTCGTAGAGATCTGTTGTGATATCACTTGTTCCAATGCCGTTGACGTACCATGTGTGTATGTTTTGAAGTACGTCAATGGAAGTATCCTGATTTCTATGGGATAGTTTACGTCGACGCTGAACATATAGGGGTTGGTTGTCACACATACGTGTGTTGGCCTACTCGTAAGAGGACGCGGGTGCCGGTAAGCCCCGTAATCCAATCTACTACTGTTCAACGGAACGACGAGTATCCTTTAGAAGTCCGGGTGCGACAATATCATAATATGTAACTTTTGCTAGAACTATCCGAAAGACTAAAACATCACTATGGAAGATCAAAATCTTGTAGTAGTCAACTCTTCGAACTTCGTCGAAAACAACTTCTCGATAAGTACAACTTTCAAAGGATGTTAAAATCCATGTCTTTGTCGCTATATAGACCCTTTTGCTATCGTTAGGCATCAAGCGTATTGAAAGGACTACCAAGTCACATACTTGATATTCATACAAGGATACTAGGGCGGATATAATGACTCATAGTCAATTTTACGAAGTCAGGGCCCATCATTTGCTTCCTTTATAAGGTCCAGGTCCTTCTGTTGTCAAAACAACACTTTACTCTTAAACCACAAGTTGGTCTAAGTACAAAGTTTTTGGACTTTTGTGGTTCAGTACGCAAACTCATCCGAAGTATCTACAACACATGTAGTGTCTTCTACTCTGTCAAAATAGCAAACCCCGAAACAATTTCCAGTGTTGCGCTACTCTTGACATGATAACGAAGATTCTCTAATCTCGTTGAGTTTGTACTGTGCTCCCACTCACTTTTTTCGCAAGAACTACTTTCTCGAGAAATCAACCCTTTCTGACAAACAACATTTGTCTTTGGTCGGTGATAGGAGAAATACCCAATGTATTCTTTAGGATAACCTTATAAACATATATTTATCCCATTTTGGTTGTAAACATTTTACACATGCTATGCATACCAAAACTTTAAGAAAATGACAATTCGGGTCACTACCCAAACCATATCTTATATGTTGTCAATTTCAACGGATCATGATGGTGCTCTTTTCAGTGTAATAGCGGTTGTCCTTAATGTATAAACTACAAAATTATAATGGCAATTTTATTAATCTTACCATGTCCAACAAGGTTTGATTTTGTTTCTTGAATACTCCAAACTAATGTGGGGTATTCGAGAAGTATAAGTTGTAGAACAATTCTGCAACTCCTCAGATGTTTTGCTAAACTTGTAACTCAAACTTTATCATGTATGATCCAATCATAAATACTTGATTATCTTGTTACAATGATTTTTTACTTCATACTACTCTAATCGTCGACATAATTTTATGAAGAAAAAATTAATCCACCATACATGACTACACATAATAGACTATATACATCAATATGTATAATCTCCACTAAATTATTCGTCCATTCTACTTTGTCCTATGAACAGAATTCTAGTCATATTTTGGAAGAGGTCTCACAAGCGTTAATTTATTCAAAACAAAATGACTCCAGAAGTCCATCAACATGGAGTTCCTTCATGTTTTCCTTTCCGATATGAACTAAAATGGTGGTGTCACAATTTAAGTGAAACTCTTTTACGTCTTGCAATGTTTAGCATTTAGTTTTATAGATGTTTACTTCACCAACATGATTTATATTAACATATCCATCAATTATGGAATATGGTCATAGTTTGAACAATCTCATTTGTTCTCACAAAAGACCAGAACAAAAATAACAACTTATTAAGTTCTTTAAAATAAATCTTGAAAGTTTGGTTCGATACGACAATGAATACAATAACACTTTATTTCTGTTCTTGTCATAATCGATTCCACATCTATTACTAGTTTCTTTTAGGCCCTTGTATATCTTTCATTGTGTTGCTTTGTATGACAACTCATACCAACCAATGTGGTATCAAAATACCCAAAAATAATTTGTTAACTAGTAATACATCTATAACTTGTATATCAAGCATATACTCCTGAGCTGGACTTTTCCAGTTATCTTCTTTTTCTGCCATATATCTTTTTGTAATTCTATTTTTAATATTCCTTTTTTATAGAAAAATCATTAAACATCAAACAATGCTAGTCGTACTAGCTTATTTTCTTTGGCGTGTTAGTCATATATTATCTCCCATTGAGTCATACTTTGAGTTTGATTGTTCTACTAATATCACCATATTATTAGTATTCTTCTAGATTCCACTCTTAGCAATCTCCAAGTATGGTAAACGACTTTTCCCATACTTTTAATCCATACCATCATAAAATTTTTATGATTAAGCTACTATAGCTCGAAGGAAGGAATTTAGAGGATAATGTTTAGCGCCCAATTTCTTTAAATATTCAAACGCCCAGCGTCTTCAATGATTGCATAAATTCAGATAATATAAGAAAACGTTGTCACGCTAAATTATACTCAGTCATGTTGCTACAAATAAGTTTCTAGATATCAATATATCTTTCACTTGATTGTTTCTGAAAACAACTCTTTTCAGTTCCAAAATCACCTTGATCAACAAAACATTCTTTTGAAGATAAAGTAATACGGAAGCAACCATGACTCTGGATTCTAAGTAGGAATTGGTTGCTCTCTAGATCAATCAATCATTAATCATATGGAGCTAGGTAGGAAATATCGAAAATCTACAATAGGACTCAATTTTAAATTTCACTAATACGGTATCAATCTTAAACGATTTTTACCAGATCATAGCAGTTATATCTCAATCAACAATCTAAGTGTAAGGTACTTATGTGGATGCCAATGAATACTACAATTTGTGAAAATTCATTTTGATTGGTTGTTCATGATAAATAAGTTCAAGCTAATTCAAAATTATGCCATGAACTCCCACTCAAAAACAACACCCCTCTTAGTCGTCTTTAGTGATTACACGAACCAAATTCACTACACCAAAACCGATCATCACGTGAGATGATGTAGCTTCAAAGGCGAACATCGACATGTTCATCATATCATTCATATGACTCATGCTTTACCTTTCGGTTACGTGTTCCGAGGCCATGTCTGTACATGCTAGGCTCGCCAAGTAGAACCGTAGTATTGCGTGTGTTTCAAGGCCATGTCTGTGCATGCTAGGCTTGAAAACACCCGTTGTATGCGAATGTTGAATCTGTCACACCTGATCATCACGTGGTGTCTCGAAACGACGAACTTTCTTAACGGTGCATACTTAAGGAAGAACACATTATTATCTTGATATTAAGTGAGAGGGATCATCTTATAATGCTACCGTCACTATGTAAGCAAAACAAGATGCATAAAAGGATTAACATCATAGACATCACATGTAAGTATAACGTGGTATGATATGGTCCTACTTGAAGTTGATCTCCATCATGTGCATTATGGTATGGTCTCCATCATTCCACCGGCGTGGTACCAAGTACCATGGTACCCCAATCTTGATTGTCCATCAATAATAAGACAAGTATATGGATACCTTCCGGTATATCAATAATTTACAAAATAAATCATCTCATAATCACATTTGTAACATTGACCATATCACATCACATGCCCATCAAAAACTAGTTTGACGCCTCTAATTTAATTTTGCATATTTTACGTGGCTTAGGGCTTTCGAGGATAGAACCGTTCATACCTACGAACATCAACCACAACTTTGATAAACACATTTTTAACAACCCTTCGTAGATTAGATCTTAACTATAGTAGGAGAAACGGACACCCCCTTAGCCACAAGTGAGACAACTCTCGCATACATAGTACACATAAACTTAGTCTGGGGCAGCTTCATCCTACTATGCCACTAAGATCATAAAATACTCAAGGAGGCAATAACATGATCATCAACGCCCACATACTCATATGTGTTCTAACCGTACAAAACATCTACGCATAGACCTTGCTCTGATACCACTGAAGGGGTCGTTGCAGAGAAATCAAACAAATTCTGCGCGAGCGACACCCGAAAGGCCAAGATCTAATCTAGGAGACGAAGTGCAACGGGCAAAGAGAGGGTTAAGGAGAACACATACCCTCGAAGACACAAAGCGTTACGAGATCAAATCTCGTTGTTGGTGTTGGAACGCGTAGAGATAAACGAAAACTTTTTCCTACGCGGTACTTCCAAGATCTAGCCGAGGTAGAAGGCCACGAGTATTACCACTAGACGCGCAGGTGCGGATTATTGATGAAGCGCGTCGGGGCAGTGCAGTCCCACGATCCGGTCCGGCCGATCCAATCCCTCGAACGTCGAAGTGCTGAACGTACAACACCTCTGCCGGTATCCACACGTACGAGGAGGAGCTCCGACGGTAGACTGCTAGGTCTGGTGCGACGGCTGGACTGAGTGGAGCTAGGGTTCCCAACGCATGGGAGTGGACTAACGTACCCGCTGTGCAACCTGTGCCCCTCTTTATATAGCGAATGATATTGGGCTTCACAACACTTGTGGCCCATTCCCTCTGTGAGTCCGACTCACAAAATCAGTCCACTTCCGGTTTGGGTCCAACCCAACCAATATTTGCTCCCGCTCTTAAGTGTGCGACCCTGCAGGCTCATGGCGACTTGGAGACGATTGGAGTCCTACTCCCAATCGATCAATCGGTAGCGGCTCCTAACATAACGTGCCGACTCCCAAGTCCCATTGAGTCGTGACGACATACCTTTCAATGTGATATTCATATTAGTCCCTTTTGCCTCACGATATACCTTGTCGAACTATAGGCGATTTATCGTCATCCCTTTAATAGTTCAACTCTCTTCTCGATCTGTGATATGTGATTCATCTGACTAACTCTTAGTCAACCGATACAGTTAATACTTAACCGAGTCGCGCATGGCCATGCTTCCTGAATCATATCACTCGAGAGGGCCCAGAGAATATCTCTCCATTCGGAGGGGCAAAATCCCATCTTGATTATCCACATCACGCAGTTTGCTTCTCATTCGACCCGAACTCTGCCTTTATAGTTGCCTTGTCACAGAACAACGTTTGACAGAATCTAAGTCGGTGATCCACAACTCGGATTGTGTGACAACCTCAGGTCTAAGGATTACATTGATTGAGACATGCAAATTACGACTTGCTCGTTGCATCTTAATGTGGGTCAGTCCGACTTGCTAAACTCTTTAGCCAAGTCCGTGAGCGCTGGATTGGCATCACCATGCCCATGACAAGTGGAACCGTGTCATCAGCCAACATTCACATTAGTCTAGGGTGTGTGTCCAGCACAACCTAAATGACCAAGGACAATCTAGTATGAACAACATGAATATATAGTTCCACAATCGAATCACATATTCAATGACATATATCAGATGTTCAAAACAAGGACAACTTAATAACTTTATGAATACAGTGGGAATTACATCATACATGATTGCCTCTAGGGCATATTCCCAACAGTCTCCCACTTGCACTAGAGTCAATCATCCTGGCATCATATGCCTAGGCATCGAATGCCCATGCCTCTCGTGTGTGCCTCATGCTTAGGCTGTGGTAGCGCCTTTGTCAACGGATCTGCAATGCTTGCATCCATATGTACTTTGCATAATGTGATATCACCTTGTTCGACAAACTGGCGAATGAGGTGGTACCGCATGAGTATATGTTTGTTCTTCTGGTGTTTTCTAGGTTCCTTGGCTTGTGCGATAGCACCATTGTTGTCACAATATACGTCCAATGGATTGGACGCGCCCTGAACCACACCAAGATCCACCAGGAGGTTCCTGATCCAAACAACTTCCTTTGCCGCCTCTGAGGCAGCAATATACTCAGCCTCTGTTGTATATGCAGACACCGTATCTTGCTTGGAACTCTTCCAGCTCACTGCCCCTCCGTTCATTACGAAAACGTATCCAGATTGTGAACGAGAATCATCTGAGTCGGTGAGATAACTCGCATCCGTGTAACCCTTTACACTGAATTCCTCATCACCTCCATAAACTAGGAACATTTCCTTAGTGTTTCTCAAGTACTTAAGGATGTTTTTAACCGCTGCCCAGTGGGCTTCGTCAGGGTCAGCCTGGTATCTGCTCGTAACACTTAGAGCATAGGAAACATCTGGCCTAGTACAAATCATGGCATACATGATGGATCCGATTGCCAAAGCATAAGGGATCACACTCATCCGACTTCGCTCATCAGTCGTCGAAGGACACTGAGTCTTGCTAAGTTTTATGCCATGGGACATCGGTAAGAATCCCTTCTTGGACTCTTCCATTTTGAATTTCTTCAAAACCTTATCCAGATATGTACTCTGACTCAATCCAATGAGCCGCCTGGATCTATCTCTATAGATCCTGATTCCTAATATGTAAGTCGCCTCACCCAAATCCTTCATTGAGAAACTCCTTTCCAGTGACTCTTTGGTTTCTTGCAACATCATGACATCATTTCCAATCAGTAATATGTCATCCACATATAAGATTAGAAAGTTTACTTTGCTCCCACTAAACTTCTTGTATAAACAAGAATCATGATCACTCTTGATGAAGCCAAACGATTTGACTACCTCATCAAAGCGAATGTTCCAACTCCGAGATGCTTTCTTCAACCCATAAATGGATTTCTGAAGTTTGCATATCTTGTCAGCATTAGCTGGATCGACAAAACCTTCGGGCTGTATCATATACACGTCCTCAGTTAAATTTCCATTAAGGAAAGCCGTCCTGACATCCATCTGCCATATCTCATAGTCGAAATAGGCTGCTATGGCTAACATGATCCGAATTTATTTAAGCATCGCTACGGGCGAGAAGGTCTCGTCGTAGTCAACTCCTTGAACCTGTCGGAACCCCTTCGCGACAAGTTGTGCTTTATAGACGGAAATATTTCCATCCATCTCAATTTTCTTCTTAAAGACCCATTTGCACTCGACGGGTCTTGCACCGTCAGGCAGATCAACCAAATTCCAAACTTGGTTTTCATCCATGGACTTTAACTCGGATCTCATGGCTCCAAGCCATGACTCGGAATCAGATCCCACCATCGCTTCCGAATAAGTTGCCGGCTCATTACTGTCTAACAGTAAAACATCACGAGCATTTTGTAATCTGGCAGATCTCCGTGGTTCAGGTGTTGTTACCGGTGTAGGTACCACGACTGGCTCAGCCTCCAAGGCGTTCGCCGACTCGCCCCTAGCCGGTTCCTCTCGAATTTCTTCGAGTTGCACTGTGCTCCCACTGACTTCCCGACTGAGAGACTCTTTCTCAAGTGTAACGGCCGGGTTTTTTCCCCCAAATAGAATTGTTTGTTTGGTTTCTTTTTCACATCATGGCATCATGCATTGCATCTTATTTAACAACACCTATTTTTCCTTCACAAATTTTGAATCAACCAAATTGCAGAAATTTATATATTTGTTAAGCTCTTCTATCCTCCCCCAAAATCTTTTCTTTTGTTTTCTGAAAATAATGAAAGGAAAAAAAACTTTTGGTTGCCAGACCAACCCACCGACCAGGCCAAAGCCCAGCTAGGCCAGCCCAGCCCACCTCCTCTCTTTTCCTGGCCCAGTACATCTTCTTCTCTGTCCGTACGAGCACGAGAAGGACGTGAACCCCTCTCCCGTCACTGTCACCTCACCAAAACCACCACCACCACCGAACCCCTCCTCCATCCAAACCCTAGCCCCCCTCTTCCCCTCTCCTTCCGCCGCCACCTCTCCTTTCCCCTCTCTTTTATTCTCTTCCTCTGAATTTTTCGGGTGGCGAGAGAGAGAGCACGGGAGGACCTCATCGTCGCTGCCCCACCGTCATGATCTACTTCGAGATGAGCTGATCGTGGGAACGGAACCAGTGCGTGATCCTCGCCGTCCTCGTGGAAGAATTGAGAGCCGGAGCTGCCCGAGACATCGCCGCCGAGCTCATCTTCCTCCTCTGTCCTCGGAACTGACGGCCACACATCCATGACAGCAACCACGGCAACGACCCCTTCAACCTCATCCTCGAGTCTCTCGGTGAGCCTCCCGTCCCTTGGGACCCTTCTCTGCATCCTCCCCTTTGCTCTGGGTGCCCCGCCTTCGAGCGACACCGTCGGCCGCAGGTTTTCGATCACCGTGCGTGCAGCACCCTGTTTCTTCTCGTCAGTTTCGTCATTAAAGATTTTCACGGATGGCGAGGATACCTACACCGGATCCCCGGTTGTTTCACCAAAGCCTAGCTATTCCACTGGCTTGCGCCCTGTCGATCGATCTGGAGGTCCCGAGATCGAATCTCGCCTGCCCCAAGATCTCCTTTATTTGCTTTTGTTATTGATCTCCAAATCTGTCTAAGTCTGAACCTTGGTTCTTCAAAATTCAGTTAAACCTCGTTGGTATCACTCATAGTTCGTGAGATCTGTATCCACACACAAACCGCACCACAGCCCGGTGGCTAGCCCATCCGTGTTTCTCTGGGGAGACCCAGGTTCGAATCCCACCTGAGGCACGAGCCTCCTTTTTTCGATTTTATCTGCGCGACCGGCCCCGCCTGTCGGTGACCGTGTAGCCACCTCAGCTATTCCCCGCCTCGTCAGCGCCCGCGTGGCTCCGGGGCCCGTGAGTCAGCCTCTCTGGCTAGCTCGCCCGTTGGTGAAAACTCTCTCAGATCCAGATCTGGATCCGGAATTTCGCACCAAGGCCCCTGCTCTTCCAGTTTATGCACCGGAGCCCTTCCACTCTGTGTTTTCATCACGAATAAGTCCCAGTTTTTACAGAAAGCACCTCAACTTTC
Organism: Alopecurus myosuroides; assembly: GCA_028641055.1. Classification (NCBI taxonomy): domain Eukaryota; kingdom Viridiplantae; phylum Streptophyta; class Magnoliopsida; order Poales; family Poaceae; genus Alopecurus; species Alopecurus myosuroides. Next base: position 8,676,567 of record CM054058.1, on the reverse strand, counting down.
AAATGGTTATAACTTTTGTATTACTAATCCAAATAATGCAAACTTTATGTCTATTTCGATCAGAAAAATGCAAGGAACATTAATATGCCATCCATGCCGTTGTTTGCATCTTGCATTTTTCAATTTAGTTGTGTTATGCATGTTCATCTAATATTTAAATATGGAATGTGTTGGGGTAATTACTTTAAATAATGCCCTATTCCATTTAATCCTGTTTAGCTCACGTATTTATTGTCCTCCATGTTAATCAACATTTAACATTGATGGTTAAATAAACAACTTGAACCAATAATTATTTTGTCCGGACTCCGGTTCCGATTAAATTGTCTAAATTGCATTTTTGCGTTGCATCTCGCATGTCATGCATATAAAATTAGGATCATGCTGGATCTTTTACCGTAGTAGTAATTGTTGCATCCGGTGTTTCTTTTAGCTTTTGCTTCTTCGCGGATAGGACGTTGATATTATGTGAGCACCGACAAGTTCTACGGATGTACCTCTACTTGCTGGATCTCAGGCAAGTATACTCACTTGCTACCTATGTTGCCTTTCCTCACTTGTTACCGATTCTTTCCGTTGTCTTTATGCTAGCCTAGTATTTTCGATGCTTGTGTTCCGATCCCATCACATGTTTACCCTGCTGCCACGATATTGCCTTACCTCCACACGTATAACCCTGTTGTTTGTTGGCCTGTGTCGTACTAGCATGCTTAGGTTTGTTTGCGCTCTAGTCCTGTTGTCCTTTGTTCTATCACCTGTTTAGTTGATAGTTGGGCTTGTCTTAATCAACAACATGTTAATGTTTTGGGTAATAATAATTTGATGATAAGGCATCGACAGGAGGCCCGGCGTGGTTTTGAGGCCTGCTAGTGTCTAACTTAATTAGGAAAAGGGTCTTGTCCTCCGATCCATGATGAGCGCACTAACCGCATGTGGGAAGCGTGTATGGGCGCCCCCCGCAATTCTGATTCGATTCGCATCTCGTCCAAATCGCCACACTTAGTTCGGGCTTTCCATTTGATGCATGCATATGCAGGTGCGAACCCTTGGCGCCAGGGTGGAATTTTTGTAGTCGGCATTTAGGGAGGCGTGGTCTTAGAGTGCTATGAGGGTCGCCCTTTTCTTCGTGGGGGCTCGATTAGCCGCGCACGCACAGCACGTGGTTCTTTGGGCTTGATGCGAAGAAGAGTTGGGTTGTGTTGAGTGCCTCGCTTGATGGAAGTGCATTTCCATCTGGCAGGTTATTCTTACGTGTACGGCCAAATTGGTGCATCCCTGCAGGGTTAATCTTCTCGAGAAGCCGTGTTGTCCGCGGTTATGGATGACTTGGTGAAAGTGCTGGCTAACAAGTACTCAGACAACTTACACTTAACGATGATAACTTGACTAGTAATATAAATTACCTCCACCATAAAAATGAATGTCACCTTAATCAACAGTGTGAGTTTCCTTGGGTTGCTTCCTTAGTAGGGGGTAACCCTGGATGGGTATTGTTTGGTGAGTAGTAATAGTTGGTTTTGTCGCGCTATCTTATCCCTTTCTTTTAGCCGGATGTTGTAGCGCGTCTCTGTAGTTAGTTAGTGCAGCCCGCTGCCGCTTCATTGCAATAATCCATCCCTTTCCGTTGTACCCAAAATATTTGTATCTTGTGATGATTGGTTACGCTGGTATCTTGTGAGTATGGTTTATCCACTTGCCAGTACTTAATAGTACTGACCCACGAATCCATTTCGTGGCTGCATATTCCACATTGCAGTCAACAGGTTTGAAGTCTAACGACGTTAGCTTGGGAATCCCTCCGGCTTGGCCTGGGCAGGGATTGGACGCCATCGGTTATCTTCAGGACTCTTAGTCCAATTTGTATCTTGTCCGTAGTCGGACACTATGTTGTTTCTTCCGCTGTCATTTGGATCTTTGTATTGTATCAGTTGTATTCTTGACTCGTTTGAGTCGTCTTGTATATATCTCTTCTGTTGTTGTGGAATATTCGTGAATTGTTGTAATGTTATCACAAGTGGCAACCTGGAATCGGTTATTATGTGGATTTTGGCGGAAATGCTGAAATCTGCATAGTGCCCGATCCCGGGGCGTCACATCAAGGAAGACACCATTCCGAGCGACAAACACTTTGCCCTCTTCTCGGTTGTAGAAGTAGTACCGCAAGGTTTCCCTCGGATACCCCACGAAAATACACTTATCTGACTTGGGCGTGAGCTTGTCCGACTGAAGTCGCTTGACAAATGCTTCACAACCCCAAATCTTAAGAAAATACAAACTTGGCCTTTTGCCAGTCCACATCTCATGCGGTGTCTTCTCTACTGACTTTGATGGTACTCTGTTTAGTGTGAACGCTGCAGTTTCTAGACAATAACCCCAAAATGATAAAGGTAGATCTGCCCGACTCATCATTGATCGTACCATGTCCAACAAGGTCCGATTTCTCCGTTCGGATACACCGTTTCTTTGCGGTGTACCCGGCGGAGTGAGTTGAGGAACTATTCCACAACTCTTTAGATGGTCATCAAACTCATGGCTCATGTACTCGCCTCCACGGTCCGACCATAGAAACTTTATTTTCTTGCCGAGTTGATTTTGTACCTCACTCTGGAATTCCTTGAACTTTTCAAAGGCTTCCGACTTGTGTTTCATTAAGTAGATATATCCATACCTACTCAAATCATCAGTGAAGGTAATGAAGTACTCATAACCACCTCTGTCTGCCGTGCTCATTGGACCACATACATCACTATGTATTAGTTCCAACAAGTCGGACGCCCTTTCACAACTCCTTGCAAAAGGTGTCTTGGTCATTTTTCCTAGTAGGCATGATTCGCATGTCTCGAATGACTCTAAGTAAAAGGAAGTTAGAAGTCCATCATCATGGAGCTTCTTCATGCGCTTCCAACTTATATGACCAAGCCGACAATGCCAAAAGTAAGTCATATTCAGATCATTTGGTTTCAACCTTTTAACATTTATGTTATAAACCGATTCACTATCAAGATTCAAAATAAATAACCCGTTCTGAACGGGTGCAAAGCCATGAAACATATCTTTCAAATATAAAGAACAACCATTATTCTTAATATTCGAATCATAAACTTGTCTCATCAAACATGAGGCAGAAATAATGTTTCGACTAAGCACTGGAACATAATAACAATTATTCAGTTCCAATAAAAATCCTGAAGGTAAATGAAGTTGCATCGTGCCGACTTCCAACGCAGCGACTCTCGCCTTGTTGCCGACCCGAATATCAACCTCTCATCTTGCCACGCTCCTAGTTCTTACCAGTCCCTGCAACGAGTTGCATATGTGAATAACTGATCCGGTATCATATACCCAAGAACTATTAGGCGCATCAGCAGGATAAATGTCTATAACATTGCACACAAGCGTACCTGAGTTGGAAGTCACACCTCCACTCTTGGCTCTGTCAGCCAAATACTTGGTGCAGTTCCTCTTCCAGTGGCCATCCTGCTTGCAATAGAAGCAGTTGGCTCCGACTGTAGGAGATGGCTTAGTCTTTGAGGAAGCACTCTGGACAGGGCCATGGGCGCTACCTCCTGACTTATCCTTCTTCTTCTTAGTCCAAGAACTCTTCTTGAATTTAGCCTTATTGTGCACCATCAACACTTGACTGGCGCCTTTCTTGATATCAGCCTCTGCCGTTTTGAGCATCCCATGTAATTCAGTGATAGTCTTATCCATACCATGCATGTGGTAGTTCGAGATGAACGGACCATACACACTAGGAAGAGAGTTCAGAATTATATCAGTAGCGAACTCTTCCTTAATTGGGAAGCCCAGTCGATCCAGAGACTGTATATAACCAATCATCTTGATTACATGGGGACTCAGTGGATCGCCGTCTTTCAGCTTACAACCCAGCAAAGCTTGAGAGACTTGATACCTCTCGGTCTTTGCCTGAGCCTGGAACATACTTTTGAGGCTTTCGATCATATTGTAGGCCTCAACATTTTCGAACTGCTGCTGCAAGTCTGGTTCCATGTGTGCAAGCATAAGACAGCTAATTTCCGTAGACTCATCTCTAGTCTTATGGTAGGCATTCATGACAGCGACAGTCGCATCGTCATCTGGCTCTTCTGGAAGTGGAGTTTCTAGAACATGTTCTTTCTTGTCATGCTTGAGGACTATCCTCAGATTACGGTACCAGTTGGTGAAATTAGTTCCATTAAGATTATCTTTCTCTAGGATTGACCTCAACACAAAAGTGGACAGCTGAGAAAGGTTGCTAGGTGCCATTGATCTACAACAGAAAATATGCAAAACACTTAAGACATGTATTCATAAAAGAGCAGGCATATTAAACGTTTTAATACTTATGCTCCCACTAGAACCAACACCCCTCCGATGGTTGCTAAGTGATTCAAGATCCTAAATAAGCAACCCGACTAGTGAGCTTTAGCATCACCGCTAGCCGTCAAGTGATCTAGGTAGGCAACACCTTGCCAATCGTATCCAATACGACTCCTGTTAGTTGGGTGGCATCACATGCCCCGGCTCCCAACCTACCTCGCCCTGAGCCCCACAACCGTTGTGATGGACTCGTCTAGATTACCAAGTGTTTCTGCTTGTAAGAGTACGACTCAAACCCACCTAACCGGAAAGAATTGGTATCACCTCAATTTTATGAGCCCACTACCAAGAATGTCCGACTTGTGATGGTGCAGCACTGGCGGGGCGACCGACTAGACCTTCTTTGAGGGATTAAAATCTACCAACTATCTAAATAGAGGTAAATAGAGACATAACAATAACACAAATAAAGCAATTATAATGTGAAATGGTATGGCTCTCTTCATGGTGATCTCCATCTCCACGAAGCTTGCAAGTCGACTCGTGCCAACTCTTGTCACGTGCCATATTGCTCCATGTAGCCCACTTGTACATCGACTTGCATGCCTTCTGGGTTCTCCAACAAGGTACACTAGCTAGTAAATGAAAATTTACATAGAGAATCCGACACGCAGGCCGGTATACAATAATAATGACAACACGTAGGCTCCAGCCGACTGACAAAAACATGATACGCAGATCTTGTATGGATTACACACATCACATGCACATAATCCATACCATTCACAACTTCCTGCAGAAACAAGTTATGCATAGATACGATATCTACCGGCATTGTGAAACTCGCAACGACATCTAAGGCGCTACGACAGGGCGAAGCCGGCGGTCCGAACATGGATTTCTTCATCGGATAAAACGATTTTACCCGACTCTGATCCGTATTCCGATTCGATCAAACTCTTTGATCTTCGATCATCGCAACTGGATTTATGTGTCACGGTATACCCCGATGGCGGAAACCGACCGGTAGGGCCCTCCGGGTCTTGGTCCTGGGTTTGCTCCTTAGCTTTCCCGGCGGCATCACCCGGACTCCCTGCATCAGGACGGACAGGCGGAGGGACAGCTGGTGTAGAGGTAGTTGGCCCTTGATCCTAACTCGGTCTCTCTCTTAGCGATTTCTTCCTTCTTCCTGGCCAAATCATCCGCCCATTTCTCCAAAATATCAAAGGGAGGGGGTGCCTCCTCCAGTATGGTTTTGCGTTCAGCATCATATGAACTCATAATCGTGCCCAGATCCATCTTATCGGCCAAAGCGGTTGCCGAATGGCGTACCGCGGATTGTAGGGACTTGAAGTCCTTGGGTACAAACCTGGAGCCATCAGCTTTAAATTCGGGAAACCCGGATATTACCTTTGCCGGGTCAAGCTTAGGAAAATAAGCCTTAGCCAGTGTAAAGGCCCGGGTCATACCAATCCGGCAGGCCGACCGTTTCCATATCTCGATCCATCCAGGCACTGTGGAGCAGGCTTGAATAAGGTTTTCCTCACCCGGGTATACCTCGGTAGGCCACTTCACGGCGTCCAATATAAGCTTTGTACCGGCAAAAAAGGTCCGGAGCATAGTCTTCAGTGTTTTAGCCTTGGCAACGGCATCTTCTTCCGGGGCTGCAAGGTTGGCACCTGCAGTTGAAGCAAAGGAAAACATATCAGTAATCCCGAGTATCATACGATAAAGTAAAAGCACGAAGTCAGTCGGAAGCAAAAACTCACTAAGAAAGATGCGATAAGTATCCGCAATCTGGTCCGATAAATTCTTCAGTGCGGTTTGGGCAGTACTGCACTTCTTCTTGTATTTGGAAACGTCTTTCTTCAAGGTTTCCATGTCAGCTTCAAGGGCCTCTCTTCGTTTTACCTCGGCAAGCAGGAGTCGTTCGGTCTTGAGTAAAATCTCATCGGATCGGGTCACCTCCGCCTGTAAGGAGCAGAGAGCGAAAGTGTCAGTCGGGCATTGCAGCAAGCCGAATGTTGCACAAAGTACCAAGCACAACTTTAACAAGTTATGCTCGGAACTGGGGGACAAGGCGTATACTAAGAGATATCAAGTATTATTACCTGATGCGCTGCGGCCATGCGCTCTAGGACACTGCTCTCTGAGGCCTTCATGGTGAGGAGAGCGCTCATCAGCTGATCAAAATTATCGTTACCCGAGTTAGAAGACCCGGGGGCGTGGAAACTCGGAGAAGAAGTTTTCTTCTTAGCAGGAGACGGCACCCGGGTCATCCGAATGTCGGAGTCTGGTCCTCCTCCCACGCCCAAAGTAGCAGCTTTTTTCCTTCTCGCTTGCGTGCGAGGCTATCGGATACCCGGCTTCTTGCCTGGCCGGGTCTGTTGGTGACGCTTGTTCGTCGCCGGGTGTGACGAACACATCATCAGTCGTTTTCTCTTTAACCGGGTCATCGGTCTCCATGTCTTCCTGGTCGCTGACAGTGACCATGGCCCTAAAGAAGGTATGAGTGAGCAGTTAGCGTATAATTAGGAAAGGGCGATGAAAGTGTGACATAACATCGGAGAAAGAACTTTACCCGGGGTTCACCGCAAAGTCTGCAGGGAATTCGCTGCTGGACCCGGATGAAACTGAATAATACCAAACAAGACATGAGATTACTCTGTGAGGGAATGGTTTGGAAATGTTTTTATGTTTAAAGAGGGGTATGGTGAATACCAGCGCGCTGAGCTGGAAATGACGGAATACCCGGGTTAAGAGCATCATTACCTGGGTAATTCCGAGTCGCCTTGCGCTTGGCCATAGGCGACTCCTTCAGATATGGCCAAAGGGATAACATCAAGGTTAGCTCATGCGTGTTATCACAGGAATGCAAATTGAACGGAAGGAAATGATATAGAACCTTGAAAACGACCCCTTGGGGTTTTCTCTTAGATCCGGCCTTGATTGTCGGCTCTGCTTCATCCTCGTCGCTGGCGGACTCCACCTTGCCGTCAACTTCTTCTTCCTCGTCCTTGTCTTCTTGTTCTGGAAGTTGTCAAGGTTACAGTCGGGAAATGAAAAACAGGACACGACGAACTCAAAGGAACTAAGTGAGATTTAGAATGTGCCTTCATCCGAGTTAACGGCATCCTCTTTCTCCTCCGGGTTTCCGGAGTTAGGAGGAGTGTCAATCTTCTAGAAATCATCATCGGCCTGAAATGAAGGCATAAGAACAAGGGTTATTAGCTGTATCAAGTGGAAGGGATGAAGTTGAAAATGTGAAAACCAGGTCTTTACCGTGGGGGCCGGGTTCTCGCAGGTGAAGGGCTCCAATCCGGCTATATTCCGGATTACCTCCAGCTTTTCTGTCAAAAAGCCTTTGATAGTTTTATTGGTATCACCGGGTGCGAAACTGTTGGTGGAGTACCGGATCGGGTCCGTGGTTTGCCCCGAGTATTCGCACATTAATTTTTTGCGGATGGAGTTGGGCTGGATACGGAAATCGACCCAAGTTTTCACCAGGTTAAGCCCGATGAGGCCTTGGGCCGAAAGAATGGAGATTTTAGCCAATAAAGGCAGGATTACTTCCCTGTCCGAGTCAGGGGCAAAGGCACTAAACGTCTCGGAGATATCAAGCAGGCCTTCCGAACAACCCGGCAACTTCTTCTCGCCGGGTGGGGAGGTGTCCCGACAGTAAAAATACGAAAGTTGCCAGTGCTTGACGTGGGAATTGAGGGTGAGAGGAGGCATTAGAGAATTCTTGCGGCGTTGGATAGAAACCCCGCCGCAAGCAAGAAGTGCACCGTCACCGCTTTCGCGGCACGGTTTGCACTGGAAAAGTTCAACGAAAAGAGCCAAACTTGGCGGAACGCACAAGTATGACTCGGAGAGGACGATGAAGTGAGAGATATTTAACATAGAGTTAGGCCCTATGTCAAATATGCGAAGGCCATAGTGGCTCAAAACATCGCGGAAGAAAGGGTGACGTGTTCCACAAAGCATATATATTACCTCGTTTTCTGCTGGAGTAGGCCGAGTCTCGTTACCCGACACCCTCCACTGAATTTTTTCTTGAGGGGGAAGAACCCCTAACTCGACCAATTCTTCTAACTTGGCCTTGGTGACCGAAGATCGCGCCCAGTTGGCGGATATGGAGTTCGTAGTCTTGGTTTTGGTCGGCTGCTTCTTGGGCGCCATGGGGTTAACCTGTAAAGCACCAGGTAGAACATGAGGAATAAGATTCGGAAACTGTCAGTTGGCCGAGTATTGATGAGCGGTATCAAGACAACATGGAAGCTAAATATTATCCGGGTATCATTTTGTGGAAGCAAGGTACGAATTGTCCGAGTATCATGCATTGTTGTAAAAATTATGGAGGTTTATATGTCGATAAGCGTCTGGGGATGACGGAGGGTTGCCCGTGCCTCTATCGCGAGCAAATGAACCGGAAAGGGAGGATTTTCCGGGTGACAGGAACAAGGGCGGAAAATTTGGGCGGCCCGAGCCAGATTGGAAATTCCATTTCTAGATTTGTGGTGAAATTAATGATTACAGGAAGTGGGAGAGCGGACTGAAGTCTATGTCTTATTTATTTAATAAGCTAGAACGAATATTAGCAGCCTAATTCGGCGTGACCCGAGAAATCACCGGCGGGTCGATTTAGATCTGATCTGAGGAGAAATCAAGAAATGGCAAGGGCAAGTTAATGGGTACAAGAGACTTACTGGAGGAGATTGAAGTGAAGCTTTGCGGAGGCAAATGGTGCAAGCCTGGTGTCCCTTCGCGATTCCTGGCGGGCAGGTCGGAGGCCTGGCGGCGGATCTTAACGGCGGGGCGGAACGCGTTGTGGCGGAGTGCAGCCGGCGACAGATGGGTTCCGGTGATGCGCGCGAGGTTTCCGTAATGGTGCTTTGTGGGTTTGAGCACGGAGTAAGGAAGGAAGGGGAATGGGGGAAAGTGAGCCGCTGGGGTTAGGGTTACCCCTAAGGGCCTATTTATAATGGCACGGGTGGGAAACTCAGTCCAACGGGCGGGACCCGGAAGTTACGGGGTAACGGCTATCTGTTCGAAGTTTGCGAGATATGCTCCAAGTACTGAGCAAGAGATCCGGATGAAAAAGAGAAGGGGATCCACTCCGTGGTATCAGGATCAATTATCGAGCAAAGTATAGAGCTTTGGCATTTTTATCAAAGCTTGTGCCGGGAAAGTTAAGCAAAGCGTCTGGAGAAAAAGCCGGGTTACTATATGGCTGCCATGGAGTTAAGCCTAGCTGTATATCAGAGCACCTTAACCCGGCCTCCCTACACTTGTACGTTTGATATTTTTGCAGGGAATAGCCAGTGCCTCAGGGAAGAATCCGTGAAGCCCAAGCTATTCTGGGGACTACTGATGGAGGGATAATAACCCGGTAGGCCAACTCCAAGGTGTAACCCGGCCCAAGGGACTCAGCGCAGGATCCGGCTAAGGATAACGAAACTTCTGGAAGGCCCAAAGTTTGTAGGCCTCGTAACCCGGATTGTGGGTTGCGGTAAGGAAAGCTAGGGTTTGTAAGCGGTGTCCGGGTAGGATTCCGGGTGCGCCTTGGAGGGCAAGTCAGGGGGGTACGGTGCTTTATAAACCGACCCCTAAGTCTAGTTTAAAGAGATCCAAGAGTTCTAGCAATCTCGCCTAATATCGAGTATCCCGTGTAACCCTCAGTTTGAGTTATTATCTCGAGATCGGAGACTCGGCGAATTGGTGGCCGGCTATCAGATCAAAGCTCATCATCATGTTTTCCTCTGAGCTAAACCCTCTCCCAAACGCCTGTGTCGTCTTGCCCCAAGATCAGTTACCCCCGGTAACGTCTGCCGTGATTATCCCACGACAAGTTGTTTCACGACCTTAGCAGTATGATCACGGAAACCAGATCATCCATTAACCCCGAGTACGATTGATCCAATCAACCTTGTACAAAACCGATCTATCTCATAGACCGACCACCAAAATAGCAATTAGATCACATCTAACGCTAACTACATATCACATATGTACGGATCTCGGGCCTAATACCAGAAGCAACTTGGCTCTGATACCACTGTTGGAACGCGTAGAGATAAACGAAAACTTTTTCCTACGCGGTACTTCCAAGATCTAGCCGAGGTAGAAGGCCACGAGTATTACCACTAGACGCGCAGGTGCGGATTATCGATGAAGCGCGTCGGGGCAGTGCAGTCCCACGATCCGGTCCGGCCGATCCAATCCCTCGAACGTCGAAGTGCTGAACGTACAACACCTCTGCCGGTATCCACACGTACGAGGAGGAGCTCCGACGACAGACTGCTAGGTCTGGTGTGACGGCTGGACTGAGTGGAGCTGGGGTTCCCAACGCATGGGAGTGGACTAACGTACCCACTGGGCAACCTGCGGCCCTCTTTATATAGCGAATGGTATTGGGCTTCACAACACTTGTGGCCTATTCCCTCTGTGAGTCCAACTCACAAAATCAGTCCATTTCCGGTTTGGGTCCAACCCAACCAATATTTGCTCCCGCTCTTAAGTGTGCGACCCTGCAGGCTCATGGCGACTTGGACACGATTGGAGTCCTACTCCCAATCGATCAATCGGTAGCGGCTCCTAGCAGAACGTGCCGACTCCCAAGTCCCACTGAGTCATGACGACATACCTTTCAATGTGATATTCATCTTATTCCCTTTTGCCTCACGATATACCTTGTCAAACTATAGGCGATTTATCGTCATCCCTTTAATAGTTCAACTCTCTTCTCGATCCGTGATATGTGATTCATCTGACTAACTCTTAGTCAACCGATACAATTAATACTTAACTGAGTCGCGCATGGCCATGCTTCCTGAATCATATCACTCGAGAGGGCCCAGAGAATATCTCACCATTCGGAGGGGCAAAATCCCATCTTGATTATCCACATCACGCAGCTTGCTTCTCATTCGACCCGAACTCTGCCTTTATAGTTGCCTTGTGTCGCACCCTGACTTCTAGAGGATACTCACCGGGCCGAACTGAATAGTAGATGATTGGATTACGGGGCTTACCGGCGCCCGCATCCTCTTACGAGTAGGACAACACTTAAGTGTGACAACCAAACTCTACTATCCACCGTCGATGTAAACTATCCCATAGAGATCAGGATACTACCATTGACGTACTTCATACCATACACACATGGTACGTCAACGGCGTTAAACGAACTGATAGCACAACATATCGCTAAGACACAAAAGATGGAAATAAGTTGCAAATGGCTCTCACTAGAGCAGAGAATAGCAAATACAATCATCCAGAGGACACATGTCCCAACATATCATCATTACAACACAGCGGAAGCATTCAAAAGGTCTGAGTACAGACAAATCCAAATAGGCCTAAGAGGCCGGGAATGAAAAGGAAAACGGAGCCCATCCACGTAGTCTCGGATCCTGCCCGGGTCCGCTATCTACTCGTCAGCAGCCTCGTCGTACTCCACGTAGTAGCCATCTCGGGGATCCTCGTAAGCGTAGTCTGCGGAAACCACAGCCCCAAAGGGGTCAGTACATAAACGTACTGGCAAGCAAGACTCACAGTTCACCAAAGTGTAACCCGTCAACACCCAGCACAGATGCTTTGGGTTCAACAGAAGAAAGGGTGATATGAAAGATGCGGCAACTGGCTGCACTAACCAACTATAGATACATACTACAACTTCCGGCTAACAGAAGCAAGATAAGATAGCGTATCGTAACCAACTATAACTAACTCCAAACAAACCCATCCTGGATCTCGCCCCTTATCCAAAGAAGCAATCCGAGGATAACTCACACAGTTGGATTAAAGATGGATCAGATTGTTGTGTCAATAAGCCTATTACTAGTCAAGTTATCATTAGTTAGGTGTAAGTTGTTCTGATTACTTGTTAGCCAGTACTTTCACCAAGTTAACCATAACGACGGAAAACACGGCTTCTCGAGAAGATTTACCCTGCAGGGGTGCACCAATTTGGCCATACACGTAAGAATAACCCGCCAGATGGAATGCCTTCCACCAAGCGGGGCACTCAACACAACTCAACTCTTCTCCGCATCAAGCCCAAAGAACCCCGTGCAGTGAGCGCACGGCTAATCAAGCCCCACGAAGAAAAGGGGACCCTCATAGCACTCTAAGAACGTGTCTCCCTAAATGCCGACTACAAAAGTTCCACCCTGGCCTGGGCTCGCAAAATATATGCATGCGGCAAATGGAAAACCCGAACTAAATGAGGCGATTTGGACGAGATGCGAATCGAATCAAATTGAGGGGGGCGCCCATACACGCTTCCCACATGCGGATAGTGCGCTCATCATGGATCAGTAGACAAGACCCTTTTCCTAATTAGGGTCGACACTAGCAGGCCTCAAAACCACGCCGGGCCTCCTGCCGGTGCCTTATCATCATTTTATTATTAACCACAAGATTAACAGGTTGATTGTTTAAACATCGAGCCACAGAACATAAATGATATAGTACCAGAAAGTAACGGGTAACAGACTCGAGCAGAAACAACCCTAAGCATGCTAGTAAGACACGGGCAACAAGCAACGGGGTTATAGGTGTGGAGGTGAGGCTATATCAGGGTTAAAGGATCACATGTGATAGGATCGAACACAAGCAACGATTCATAAGGCTAGCAGAATAGACAATGGAAAGTATCGGTATCCAATGTTGAAAGGAACACAATGGTTCATGTGAGTGAATACTTGCCTGCAAACTCAGTAGCCTGGTACTGAGCTAACTCCTCAGTAGTATCGTAAACCTCGTCTGTCTCAACGTCGTCGTCTAGTCGAGAAGAAGCAAACAAACAATCGAAAAGAGACGAACAATCAATAACATGGCATAGTGCACAATCATGGGATGATGCATGACCATTTAATTGATGCATCAAAATAAACTAGTTGACATGGTAACACAATTTAAATGGACCCATATGCAATTTGATTGCATATGGAAAGGTCCATGAGTTAAGGTTGGAATAATTGTTCTACAACTAATCATCATGTGTAAGTGAATTAGCATGATGCATGGATGAGGAAAACAAAAGAAAACAACAATAGAAACAATTTGAAATAAGGTTTACCAAGTTTGGAATTTCATTTATTAAGTTATGAAATTTTTGTTCCTTAAAGGTGTTACACAAGCATTTGTTGTTTTCACCAATTTAAATTGTTCAAAATAGATAACAAAGTTCATATTTGGAAAGAACACACAATTTTGGGTGGATTACATGTTTCACTTGTTGAAAAAGGATTTAGAATAAATTACTTATGAATTAAACAAGTTTAAACAAGAATTAAACGAATTTAATTCAAGTATGAATTTATTTGAATTTTTATTTGTTCAAAACATTAATTCAAATTCATATTTGAAAAGTTTATACTTTTCTAGTTTGAAAACATATTTTATAAGTTCAAAAATAATTTAATTTGAGCAAGTTATGAATTTAGCAAATTTAAATGATTTAAACAAGGTTTAAATCATTTAAGCAATTTTAATTATTCAAACCATGAAACAAAATTTACATTTGAAAAGGTGGATTAAAATAGCATGGAAAACATATTTTATTTGTGTTATTTGAATTAAGTTTGAATTAGTTATGCATTTAATCAAATTTAAAATGAATTGTTTGAATTTGAAATTTGAAACAATTTGAAATGTTCAAAACAGTAAACAAATGATGTAAATAGGTAGAGAATTAAATTTGGTGCAGTGTACATATTTTATTTAAAGTTGTAATTTAAAAGTTATTTGTATTTTTAAACCAAGGGACCAATCTGTAAATGAAAAGGATTTAAATTTAAAAAGAAAAGGCCAGAAACCTTTTCTACCTCGCAGTGGCCCAGCCTAGGCCACTGACGAGGGGGCCCGGGGCCAGCGTGGCCCGCGTGTGTGCGCGCGTGGCAGCACAGGCCACTGGAAGGTGGTCCTCCTGCCTGCTTGCGTGGCAACAAAAAGTGGGATTAATTCCCGCGGAGGCGAGGGCTCGACCCCTCGACCTCGCGCTCGCGTGTGCAGTGTGCTACCACTGCGGTGGTTTTCGTTCTTTGTCAGGTAAGGAATGCGCGGACAGGTTAAGGTTCAGCGAGCGTGTTTAACTGAACTTAACTGAAACCCGACAGCACAGTACGGTGGCCGGCGGCGAACTGCGATCCGCTGCTGCGGGCGTGCACGATTGCGTTGTGCTGGGGTGTTGTGGTGTTCGTGAGCGTACAGGGATGCATAGAGGATGGAAGGGAGGAGGAATTGGGGTGGTGCTCACCGCCGGCTGGAGAGGAAGCAGACGCCCGGGGCAGTGCGGTGGCCGGCGATGTCGAGGACGGCGGCGGCGATCCAGGCCCCCTCGGGCTCAACGGAGGTGTCGGGGAAGGAGATGGTGATACGGGGAGCCGATCCCCGTACTCAACTTGCACGGAGGCTCATCGAACGGCGGCGATCACCGGAGGGTTCAGAGGGTGGAGTTCGATGGTGGTTGCAGAGAGGAATTCGCCGGCCGAGAGAGAGAAGCGACGGCGCAGCGCGAGGGAGGAGGTGGAGGCTAGGTTAGGGCAGCTCGGGGAACCCTAGGGTTAGGTTTATAGGGGGAGAGGGCGCGTGGTGGCCGTCTGCTCACGACGGCGTCGACGTGGAGGTGCCCGATGCCCTGCCGTACATGACAGAGATGAGCGAGGGGGAGCGAAGGGGTACCAGGCCAGTTTGGTGGGCTGGGCCTGCCCACTGGCCTGCCTCTCCCCCTCTCTGTTAAGCGTTTTTCTTTTATTATTTTGTTTTGTTTCTTTTTTTTTGCTGAAATAGAATTAGGAAGAAAAAGAAAGGTTTTGGGGTTAGGAAAATTTAGTGATAAATTTTTATAGGATGTTTATTGCAACAACAACATTGTGCAAGTTTTTGTTTTAAAAAAATTTGATTCATGTTGCTGTTTGGAAAATAAATGAATTTAATTGAATATTTGAATTAAGTGATTAATTGAACTTAAACAATTTAAAAGCCTTTTAAAATTCATGTTTATTTGAAACAATAGATTTGGAGTGATTTATAATTTCCATAATTTACAAATGGTTGCTGTTTGGAAATTAATTTTGAATAACATTTGAATTAAGTGAATTATTAAAAGCCATAATTTTAAGTAGTTTGAACATTTGAATGGAAACAATTGATGTTTTATTTGAACTTTTTATTTGGAATATTGTAACATAACAAGTATGAACAATTTGATTTGGAAATTGGTTTGAATTTGAAATAGAAAACAATTGAAAACAGATGCAAACAAATGGAAAACAATTGGAAAACAAATGCAATGATTAAGATGCCATGATGCAAAACAATAAATAAACAAGAAGCAAACATTCTAGGGTGGTTTTTCATACTTGGGATGTTACAAAACGCCCCCCCTTGAAGGAATCGCGCCCCGAGATTCCTACTGAGAAGAGAAAAGGTCCGGATACTTCTTGCGAAGATCCTCTTCGGTCTCCCACGTTGCCTCTTTGTAGGAATGATGGGACCACTGCACTTTCAAGAACTTGGTGCTCTTGTTGCGAGTCCTACGCTCGGTCTCATCGAGAATTCGAACAGGGTGCTCCTCATAAGATAGATCTTCTTGTAGTTCAATGGAATCATGATCAACTGCACGATCTGGATCTTTGAAACACCTCTTGAGCTGTGACACGTGAAACACATCGTGCACCTTGGATAGTTTTTCTGGAAGTTCAAGACGATAGGCATTTTCCGCACGCCCGAGAGAATGTTGAAAGGACCAATGTATCTTGGTGCAAGTTTTCCTTTCACACCAAAATGATGAGTGCCTCTGAGGGGAGTTACACGGAGATATGCTTTGTCACAAGGTGCATAGATCATATCCCTGTGCTTGCTGTCATAGTAGCTTTTCTGACGAGACTGAGCAATCTTGAGATTGTCACGAATGATGCGAACTTTCTATTCGGCTTCCTTAACAATGTCAGGGCCTAAGAGTGAACGTTCACCAGCTCCAGACCAATTTATTGGACTCCTGCATCTGCGGCCATAGAGAGCCTCAAACGGTGCCATGCCTAGGCTTGCCTGGAAGCTGTTGTTGTAGGAGAATTCAGCATATGGAAGGCATTCCTCCCATTTCATGCCAAAGGAGAGACCACATGCTCTGAGCATATCCTCGAGAATCTGATTGACTCTTTCGACTTGCCCTTGAGACTGAGGGTGATAAGCTGTGCTGAACAGAAGTTTGGTGCCCAATGCTTCTTGAAAACTCTTCCAGAAATGTGAAGTGAATATGCTTCCCCGGTCTGAGCTAATTTCCAGTGGAACACCATGAAGAGGAACAATCTTTGCTGTGTAGAGTTCTGCTAACTGGCTAGCTGAGATTGTTTCTTTGACAGCAAAGAAGTGAGCTACTTTAGTGAGACGATCAATAACAACGAAGATTGCATCGTTGCCCTTCTTGGACTTTGGAAAACCAGTGACGAAGTCCATTTCAATCATGTCCCACTTCCACTCAGGAATTTTCAAAGGTTGGAGAAGACCGGCTGTTTTCTGATGAACTGCCTTAACACGTTGACAAACGTCGCATTCAGAAACGTATTGAGCAATTTCACGCTTCATGCCAGACCACCAATACAGTGTCTTGAGATCCTGGTACATCTTTGTACTTCCAGGGTGTATGGAAAGAGGAGTTTCATGAGTCTCCTTGAGAATTACATCTTTGAGACTTTGAATTTGAGGAACTTCAATGCGTCCTTCGAAGAACACAGTTCCCTTATCATCAATTGAGAAGCACTCATACTTCACATTTCCTGCTTTGATGTTATTTGCGATCTTCTTGATCTCAGCATCACGAAGTTGTTCAGAACGAATCTTGTCCTCGAGAGTTGGACTGGCTGTCAAGTTTGCAAGATAACCTTGAGGAACAAGACCAAGGTTGAGCTTCTGGAATTCTTCATGAAGAGGAGGTTGGCTTTCCATGATCATGAGATTATTGCAATACGACTTGCGACTGAGAGCATCGGCCATAACATTAGCCTTGCCTGGCGTGTAGGAAATGGTAAGATCGAAGTCTTTGATCTTTTCAATCCATCTCCTTTGCCTGAGGTTTAGATCTGGTTGAGTGAAAATGTATTTCAGACTCTTATGATCAGAAAAGATTTCAGTGCGATTACCCAACAAGTATTGTCTCCATTTCTTGAGGGCAAACACAACTGCTGCAAGTTCTAGATCATGAGTGGGATAATTGAGCTCATGTGCGTTCAACTGACGTGAAGAATAAGCCACAACTTGACGTTCTTGCATAAGAACTGCACCTAGACCTTGGAGAGAAGCATCACAGAATATCTGGAAAGGTTTGGCAGTATCTGGGCCAACCAGAACTGGGGTGGAAGTGAGTTTAGTCTTCAGGAGATTGAAACTTTCATCACATTGTGGAGACCAAACGAACTTCTTGTCCTTCTTTGTGAGGTCAGTGAGAGGTTTGGCAATCTTGGAGAAGTTTTGGACGAAACGACGACAATAGCTAGCCAAGCCAAGAAAACTTCTTACTTGCTTCACCGTCTTAGGAGGTTTCCAATCAACAATTGCCTTAACCTTTTCTGGATCAATGGCTATGCCCTTGGCAGAGATGATATGACCAAGGTAAGTAACTTCTGGAATCCAGAACTCACATTTGGAGAACTTGGCATATAGACGATGCTCGCGAAGTTTCATGAGAGTGAGACGAAGATGTTCTCCATGCTCTTCCTCAGATTTGGAGTAGACAAGAATGTCATCAAGATATACCACAACGAACTTGTCGAGGTATTCATGGAAGACAGAATTCATGAGTCGAGAGAATGTCGCCGGTGTATTGGTGAGACCAAAGGACATGACGGTGTATTCATATAGACCGTAGCGAGTGGTGAAGGCTGTCTTTGGAATATCTTCCTTTCTGATCTTTATTTGATGGTAACCCATTCTCAAGTCCAACTTGGAGAATATTGAGGCTCCAGCAAGTTGATCAAAAAGATCATCGATACGAGGAATTGGATACTTGATTTTGATGGTTTTCTCGTTAACAGGACGATAGTCAACAACGAGTCTCTTTGTTTGATCCTTCTTCGCAACGAACAGAGTTGGGCAACCCCAAGCCGAGGAACTAGGTTGAATGTAACCTTTCTCCATGTACATATCGATTTGCTCCTTTAACAATTTCAGTTCAGGAGGAGCTATCTTGTATGGATGCTTAGAGATTGGAGCAGTACCTGGTTCAAGCTCGATCACGAACTCAACTGCTCTGTCCGGAGGCATCCCTGGCAACTCTTCTGGAAAGACGTCAGGGAATTCACAAACCACCGGAACATTTTCAAGTAGAGGTAGAGGTTTAGCATCGAGGTTGCATAGCTGAACAGAACTTGATTCATTTGGAGAATAGACTATCTGGCCAGAAGGGTGGAACAGAGCTATTGACTTTTGAGCACAGTCAATTTTTGCTTTATTAGCTTTCAGCCAATCCATACCCAGAATGACATCAATGTCAGAATTTCCCAGCAGCATGAGAGAAGCAAGGAATATGCGACATCCAATTAGGATTTGATTATCCTTACTTATCTTGGAAGTCAACATTTGAGATCCCGGGGAGTGAACGGTGATTTGATTGCTTAGTGAAACCACACTTAAGTTGTTTGTTGCGGCAAAAGTCTTTGACACGAAAGAATGCGATGCTCCGGTATCAAACAACACTTTAGCTGGAATAAAGTTTACGGGGAATATACCGAGAACGACGTCAGCAGCTTCCTCAGCTTTGTCGATCTTGACATGATTCACCCTTGCGGTCCTCCCGACAGGCCTGTTGTTGGAGTTGAAGGCTTTAGCCGGGGGAGCACGCACCATTGCCTGGTTGGTGTTGGGACGAGGTGGTGGTGGAGGTAGCTGCCTCTGCGTGCACTTGTCACCTTAGTGCCCCGTCTGCTTGCACTTGTAGCAAGTGACGACACGAGGAGGCCCTGGCCTTGGCTGCCCCATTGGAACCCTCTGATCATGCATCTGAGCAGGGTTGGGTGGGCGGGGAGCGAAGCCTTGTGAAGTTTGGGCGTATGGAGCCCGAGTGACAGCACCATTTGGCACCCAGATGCGGCGCTTCTGCGGAGGGGTGGTCATGTTGGAGGAGGAACCACCCTCACGCGAGTGCTTGCGAGACTCCTCGAACGCCTTGCGCCCATTTTCCTCATTGAGCGCGGTGTTAACGAGCTCCTCGAAGTCTTTGGTCTTGACGTTGGTGAGGGCGTACTTGAGCTCCGGGTTAAAACCTCTGCGGAACCTTGCCATCTTCTTGGCCTCAGTGGACACCTCGTCTCCAGCGTATCGAGCGAGACGATTGAACTCATTCTGATAGCCGATGACGTCCAGCTTGCCTTGCTTAAGAGAGCAAAACTCTTCACGCATCCTTTCCATGAGACCATCTGGAATGTGGTGCTTCAGGAAGGCTTCCTTGAAACAACCCCAGGTGATTGGATAGCCAGCTCTCATGGTCTGGTAGTTTTCCCACCAAGTAGCTGCCTGACCCTTCAGCAGATAGGATGCATACTTGACCTTGTATTCCTCAGCAACGTGAGCAATGTCCAGAGCCTTGGCTATCTCACGGATCCAGTCATCAGCATCCAGAGGCTCGCGTGTTGCCACGAAAGCTCTCGGGCCGAGACTGAGAAACTCCTTGATACTGACTCGTGGAGCGGTCTGGTTGTTGTGCTGAGTAGTCTGGAACTGGGCCATCTGCGTCATGACTTGGGTCATCTGAGTCAACAGCTCCGCGATTGGCGGTGGCTCAGGCGGGGTGTTCCTTGTTGGCGGCATCCTGAATGGAAATGCATTTTTAGCACTGTCGGATATATACCAAATAGGGCTATAGAAGATGGTGGGCCAAGTGCCGGATTACCAGGGTGGCCTAAGTGGTAGTGGGTTTAGGTCCATTAGGCGGCCCAGTAATCCGACGCGCAGAAGCCGGATTCTAGAAGAACCCGGATCATAGCCCATGTGATCTGGCTTGGAGGAGAAGACGGATTCCTTGCTTTCCAAGTTACAAGTTACCGTAGTTTTCTAGGTTTCCTATTCTGTAAGCCCTAATCCGGCTATTATATAAAGCCGGACGGGAGATAAACAAAACAACGAGAGAACAGAGAAGCTCTACACCAACTCGCCGAGAAGCTCATCCTCGCCGAGTGGTTTAGATCTAAAACCCTCACATTGTAACCCTGTTTACGGGCTTTAGTCCCAATTAGTGAGAAGTGCAGGAGTAGGCACGTCGTACTGTCGCGACGTACCGAACCTGGGTAAAATCCTGTGTTCTGTGTTACTACGCTATCCCGTTACCCCACGTCTCTGCCGTAGTCTCATGGCACCCCCGTCTATGAAAACTACTACGATGTCTCGACAGTTGGCGCCCACCGTGGGGCAAACGACATCAGGCGTAAGATTCCGATCTGGGATACTTGGCGGAATCGGAAGATCGATCACTGTCGGAAGCTTGGAATTCGACAACGACGTCGGGCGCTTCCATCGCAAAACCACCTGGTAAGTGCCTGCATGTTACCGATAGGATCTGCTAACATCTTTATCGGACTAACTGCAGAAGCAATGGGGTTTTGCGGTGGAAGCAAGTTTATCCCACCCGCCCTATACCCAGTCGAAGATGACTATGATGCCGGATACTGCTCAGATCGCCGACACAAAAGTGATACACACTTTATCGGCATGGTGCAATCCGAAATCGCCGAAAACACGGATGATGGAAATCCCGTGCAAGAGGCAGACAACAACGCACCCGTCATGGAGACGGGAGATCAAACACCCGTCACAACGGCGGAAGATCCGACATCCGTTAACAAGACGACGAACTCGGAAGCAGAATCCGTGCTTGCCGCCATTGAGGCGAGATTGGAGTCGGAAACCGGATCGGATAACTTCGACTCCGAAGACGAAGATGAGGACGCCTTCGTAAGAAAGGTTAAATCCTTTCAAGAGGGATTCCATGAAGTCTTAATGGCGAAACCGGCTGATACCACGGACGCCGGCAGCCAGGAAAGCCCTAAAACCCCTCCGCCAGTGGAAGAGAGAGAAGACGGAGAAACTTCTCCGATATTCCCCAATGTCAAGGAGATGACAGAAGATGAGCCTGTCAAAAAACCTCCCTCTTCCAAGAAAAAGCACCGTGCTTCTAAAAAACTCCAATACAAAATCCGGAAGAAAAAATCAGCCGATCTCGCTGATGAAAACCTGGAAGTTGGAGATGTTAGCGGCACAAAGCCTGTGGAGAAGAAATCTAAGGAAATCACTACTCCGCCAATGACGGAACAGGAAGAGCAAGAGCTATTGCAAACACCAGTGGGACCAGATGAACCCCCTGAGATGCTGGAAGCCAGGAGACAAGCTTTCCAACGGCAACAGCAACATCTACTCAGATCTCGGCAACATCTCCAACAAACCCATAATGACATCAAAGTCATGAAGGAAGAAATAGAGGAGTACGAGAGAAAGCATAGATCCGCGTTAAAACCTACTAGGTTACCCGGAATCGCAAGACCGGAAGAACTGCCGCCAAAAGAAAGGTTCCATAACCCATCTTGGCAAAAGCAGGTAAACGGCAAAGATGCCAAGGGCGAACCAATATACAAGACCGCAGCAGAAAACGCGGAAGCAGCGTTCGCGATTCTTAACAACGATCTGTATTCCAACGGGGAAAAACTCCAAGGGGTGTATGCTTTCCTAGGAAAAGCATTGCAACACCAACAGCGCGCTCAAGAGCGATCAGGGAGGCTGCATGAAAACTCCGCCCTATGCAAGACAACTACTTGCGCTGCTGGAGCACCTGGACCGGAAGAACCCGGGGATTCAGACAACTCAAAAGATAAAAAAGAGGATCCGAGAAAAGACAAGAAAAACCCCGACAACCGGGATGCAGCGTCTAAAACCGGATCCCATCTCCCGAAAGATGGGTATAAAACCCATGATCGGGAAGACAAACACCGGAAAGACGGCAAAATAATGCCACCTCCGAGAAACCCAGCTGAGAAAGCTGGAAGATACGATATACCTCACAGGCGTGAGAGATCCCGGACACCGCCTAAGGACAAAGAAAGGCACAGGAGTAGAACTCCGCCTAATCCAAAAGGGCGTGAACACGGAAGAGATAGAAACAATCCCGGAAGAGCGCGTTCGCGCAACAATGGTAGAGAAAGGAGCAGATCCCCTTCCGTCCATTCAGCCGGAAGATATTCTGCACACATTGACAGAGCAGAAAAAGATGATCTATACTTTGGTCCTAAATGTTTTACCGACAGGATCCAAAGAATAACGCTGCATTCTGGCTTTGCCAAGGTCGGTCCAACGTACCAGAAATACACTGGCAGCACAAACCCGAATACCTGGCTCTGGGATTACTATACAGCCGTCCAGATCAACAATGGGACAGACCTGGAAGCTGTCAAGTTTCTCCCCCTAATGCTGCTGGATGGAGCCATAGATTGGATCAATGGATTACCGTCACGAACAGTCGATAGCTGGGACGATATGGCTAGAGTATTTACTCAGCATTTCCGGGGAACATACAAACGCCCGAATAGCATCAACCAGCTAAACCGTTGCATGCAATTTGAAGATGAACCATACGTGGATTTCATCTCCAGATGGACAGCAATGAAGAATAGTTGCTCTAGAGTAACTGACGTACAAGCAATGCATGCTTTCGTCAATGGCCTAAAACCCGGGCTTGTACCGTTCATGGTTGGTTCCAAGAAGCACAAGGATCTCGGATCCATGCTTACAACCGCCAATGAGCATGCCGCAGCCGAGGATGACATCAGAGCAAGAGGAGGCAATATTGAATCGTTGATACTTGCCAAGAAAACCCCTCGTTCTGACAAAAAAGCCACTCCAGAAACAACGACAAAACCCAAAGAGGTGAACATAGCCTTTGGAGGAGAAAAGGGAAATAAGTGGAAAGGACGCAACCTAGATCCAATCAATTACACTCCAGAGGAGTGGGAAAGGATTAAGTCGGAACCTTGCGTTCACCACTCGCAATTTGGGAAACCCACCCATACAAACGCGCAATGCCGGCTGAATAAGCACATGAAGGGCACTGCAGGGTCCGGAAATAAAGGGAAGGGTTCCAAAAGGAAACCCGCCAAACAAAAGCCAGAAGCTGACAAAGAAGACAGTGAATCGGACACTGACGAAAAAATCCAGGAACAACAGCGCAAAGGCGAACCCAAGTTTCCGAGAGTTGATGGAGAAGCAATGCTAACTTTCTTAGCAACCCCATCAGCAAAGGTGGCAAAAAGAACTTTTCGAGAAATAAACGCGGTTGTTCCGGCAACCCCGAAATTCTTGAAGTACTCCAATACACCGATAATCTGGGATCAGTCTGATCATCCCGGAAATATCCCTGAACCCGGCACACAAGCTCTTGTTGTAAGCCCTATTGTTCAAAATACTAGGCTAAGAAGAGTGCTGATGGATGGAGGATCCATCATTAACATAATGTACCTGGATACACTGAAGCATCTGAAGATTTCTGAGTCTCAGCTCAACTACAGCAACATACGCTTCCATGGTATCGTCCCTGGCAGGCAAGCACGATCCCTAGGAGAAATTTCCCTAGACGTCACCTTCGGAGATAAAGATCACTTCCGGCAGGAAAAAGTATCCTTCGAAGTAGTGCCGTTCGAAAGCGTGTATCACGCAATACTTGGACGTCCAGCTTTCGCCAAATTTATGGCAAGATCTTGTTATATTTATAACAAGCTGAAGATGCCAGGACCCAAGGGAGGAGTAATCACTATAGCTGGTGATTTTAAGCTGGCAAATGAGTTGGAAAAATAAAACGCCCTTTACGCTCAGAGAGTTATAGCAAAGGAAGAACTGAAGGAATTAGCCAAGGAGGTATCGCCGTCAGAAATGCCGGCAGGAAAAGAAACTCGGAAGCCAACAGACAGCTTCAAGGCATCCGAGAATACAAGACTGGTAATCCTAGATCCCAAAGATCCGACAAAATTTGTCGTCGTAGGGACTGGGATGACTGACAAATAGGAAGGCGAGCTCATCAAGTTCCTCCGTGAGAACTGGGATATTTTTGCCTGGTGTCCGGCGGACATGCCAGGTGTACCCATGGAACTTGCTGAGAACCAACTTAAGGTTATTCCTGGATCAAAACCCGTCAAACAAGGTCTCCGTCGATTTGACGGAAGAAGACGGAAGGCTATTGGCAAGGAAATTATCCGGCTTTTAGCAGCGGATTTCATCAAGGAAGTGATCCATACTGACTGGTCCGCAAATCCGGTATTAGTACCGAAGAAAGACACTACTGCTCTTAGAATGTGTATAGATTACACAGGCTTGAACAAATTGTGTCCGAAAGATAGGTTCGCATTACCGCGAATCGATCAAATAATAGATGCCACAGCAGGCTCTGAGCTTTTGTGCTTTTTGGATGCATACTCCGGGTACCACCAAATACGCATGAAAAAGGAAGATCAAATTAAGACTTCTTTCATAACCCCATACGGGACGTATTATTACGTAACCATGCCGTTTGGCCTGAAGAACGCAGGTGCAACCTACCAGCGTTGCATGCAACGTTGTTTGCATAGTCAGATTGGAAAAAATGTCCATGTTTATGTAGACGATATTGCTGTCGTAACCAAGGAAAAAGATACACTCCTTGAGGATTTGCGAGAAACTTTCGAAAACTTACGCACCTACAAGATGAAGTTGAATCCATCTAAGTGCGTATTCGGGGTTCCCTCAGGAAAACTTCTGGGTTTCATCGTTTCTCACATAGGAATAGAAGTTAACCCGGAAAAGATCAAGGCAATCTTGAACATCACAAAACCTACCTGTGTCAAAGATGTCCAAAGATTGACGGGTTCCGCAGCTGCCGTTAGCAGATTTATTAGTCGGCTGGGGGCTAAAATCCTAGCACTGTACAAGTTGTTGAAGAAATCCGACAAAGTCAAGTGGATAGCAAAGCTTTGGAATACATAGCAGTTATGTCTCTTTTATACTTAGTTCAATATCTATGTAAACATCTTTTGAGTTCATGAAATAAAGTTGTTGGATTTCTGGTATCCATGTTTTTTACATGTTCATTATAGTAAAAGCATGTTTCTACCTTCTCTATTTCCCAATGATCTTACAAAATACTCAATGTTAACCCGAATTGTGCCTGCGTACTCGGCGTTAAGTAACTGAATGTTTTTTCAGCCTGCTAACGGCTAAAGGAAACTTGAATTGCCTGCGTGCCCAAGTTTCGGACAAAAAATTCCTTGTTTCTCTAAGCATTATCTGATTGCGTATGTGTTGGGTTACTGGAACTAGTTAGTAAAAATGCCTTTAGCATGGTCCATGTTTCCAAGTTTAAACTGATTGGTTATTCCCAGTTACTTGGCATGACGATTCATATTGCTATTTGAGCCATTTCAAACACTAAGGACAGTTAAAACATATATGCCAGAGAACTTAGAAGATAAAGGAATAGTAACATCCGAATAACCTTGCAAAAAATTTCATAATTAAAAATTGCAAAAGGCGGAATTTTTCATTCGTACAAATAGAGGCATTACATTGCAGATTACATTGAAGGAACAGTAATGCTTCTATTGTCTATTTTCTGCCATCCAGGTCAAAGGTAGCCCTTCAAGCATCGGATTCCTCCTCGCTGCTGTCGTCTTCTGGGATTGGAGGGATCTCTTCTTCTGGATAGTTGATGGAAATATTCACCATGGAGGCAATCTGGGTGGCGTGGCCTTTGATTTCATCAAAGATGGTATTTCGCTGAGTGTCCGTGTATCCCTGAGGGACACCGGACGCCACGCGCCAGGATTTAGCACCAGGGTAGTGCATGCGCATAAGGCCGAGTGCCATACGCGCACCACCCCGTGCAGCGGAACGCAGGATAGAATCCCTGGATTCCGCCACCTCCATGATGGCTCCCGGAAGTTTTTCAACCTCCGAGAACTCCCCAGTCCTTGCGGGAAGAAACTTGTTCACCAGCTGCATTCCAGCAACACGGATCGAAGTCCACATCTTCACAAAGGCTTGGATCCCTTCAAGCCGGGTACCATCTGGGATATCTCCTGTTTTTTCCGACAAAAACAATCAAAAGTGTTAGGCAAAAAGCAGAGAAGAAAAACAAGGTATGGAAAAGTAAAAAGGTAACGGAAAATTACCGAGAAGCTTGTCGATCTCGGAGATTTCCTCCAGGCGAAGGGTCAGAGCATTCTCTAAATCCTGAATGGTTGATTTATCCTTCTCCGCCTGTTCAGAAGCCTTGGAGTTGGCAACTCCAAGGGCCAAGTTGCTTGCCTCCAGATCCTTTTGAGCCTTCACAAGGTGCTTGTGAAGCTCCAAATTCTCCTTTCGGAGATTCTCGGCATTGCCGGCATCTTCAGCTACTTGCTTGGCCTTAGCCAAAGCAGCTGGAAAGCAAAGAAAATTCCGGCTTTAGAAAATTTTCGGAATAAGTACTTAGACAAAAAATTGAATCGCAAACCTCAGAAGAAAAATGTGTACCTGATGTTTCCGTCAAAGCGAGCTGAGACGATGCCAGTTCCGCCTCTCTCTCCTCAAGAATAGAAAGGAGATTTCTAACCTCCTTATTCTTGATGGTGAGTTTGTTGAAAACTTCCATGTTTATGGTTTCGGCGGTTTGCTGCCACATAGCAAGGAAAAGAATGGTTACAAAAAACATCAAAGCAAAACAGGCATGCAATTTTGTTTAATGCTTGGGGGCTAGAGTTACATACCTGGCTCATTCGGTGCAAACCCGACAAGTTTTCCTGGAACTCTTTTGCGTATTCCGCAAAAGAAGTTCCGGCCGCGCTTAGGCCGTCGTTGATAATCTTGAAGTCTTTGTCAAAGGTGGGGATCTCTTCGTCGAAAGTCCGAGAAAATTTCTCCACCTCTGGAGCCGCCCTTTCCCTCGTGTCCGGGTCCGACACAACGGGCTGGCTGGGCTCTGAGGGCTTGGTGGTGGGGGCTGCAGTTTGCTCTTCCGCCATTGTGGACGGCGTGTTCGGGGCAACGGCGGAAGAAGGTTGACCGCCTCGGCTGGAAACAACCTTGTGTTTCTTCAGCTTCTTTGGTTTTAAACTGGAGGGAGGCAGGCTAAAAACAAAAAACCCGGAAAAGTTAAAAAACTGAGGATGGATGAAAAGTTCCCATAAAGGAAAATAGAACCCAGAAGAAAGAACCTGGAAGTGGCGACGGGGATTCCGTCAAGGTCGATAATTTCTTCCGAGGAAGTTATCTTATTGCGCTTGCGTCCACCTGTAGCGGCGGTGCGCAGCGCGTCCAGCTCAGCCTCGGATACCAAGTCCGAATCTGAAAGATCCGCGAACTGTCGGACGAACAAGATCAAAATCAGAAGCTAGAAAATCCGAGAAAAAATAAAACTGTACCCAAATGACTGAAAAATTACCTTGGGAACCGGATTTTCGGCCGTATACATTGGCCGACTCGCTTCGTATTGGTCGCGTGATGCGACCAATTGGTTGATGCGCCGGCGAAGCTCCTTTGCGGGCCAATCCTTGGTGGTTGTCCGCATCGGATCCTTGACTCCCGTGTATTCGCACAGGAGACGGCCGCTGTGGTTGGCCAATGGCTGGATTCGCCTAATCAGCCAACATAGAACCGTATCCATGCCGGTTAGAGGCGGATCCATGGAGGTGAGCTTGGCGATGTGCCGCTTGATCTTTAGTAGATCTGGCGGCAGAACCTGGACGGCTTCCGTTCCCCAGTTGTCTTGGGGAACGGCGGCAGAGTTCACAAAAGGAGGAACCTCGACAGCTTCCTTAAGGAAAGGCACGTCGGGGTGATAAAAGAAGGAACCCGTCCAAAATTTGACGGATTCCAAGGTTTTTATCTTGGGGAACCAATCTTCTCGGAATCTCCGAAGAGTGAAAGATATGGTCCCGCAAGTCGGGAGTGCGCCCTCCGAAGAGTTCCACTTAACCCCGAAGCAGTAAGTCCAGAAATCTAACCTAGGTTCTAGCCCTAAGTAGCCCTCGAACAAAGCCTGGAAGCCGGCCATGTAGAGGATGGAGTTGGGAGGAAGGTTATGGGGCTGGATGTTGTAGTGAGGAAGGATTTGGAGGAAGAAGGAAGAAGGTGGAAGTCCCATACCTCGAAGAAGGTGGGAACAGAGAAGGACCCTTTCGCCATTTTTTGGCGTAGGCTCGGTTTCGTCTTCTGGAAGCCGCCATTTCTTCTTAAGAACCAGGCCCTCCTTTTCCAGGTTTGGAAGGAGAGCCGGAGGAATGCTGCAGGCAATCCAGTTGCCTGCAGACTCCGTTTCTTCGTCTGCTCCGGCGGCGGCAGAGGCGGCGGCCTCCGCGGCGGCGAGCTCGTCGCCAAGGAGTTGTATTTTCTCCTCCGCCGTTTCTGGAGCAAACGGCGGGGAGGCTACGGAGCTCGATCCCGCAGCGTCCGCGGCGGCGGAAGGATTTGTGTCACCCGCCGCGGAGGCCGTGGTCTTCTCCGGCTCGTCGCCGGTGTGCTTAGGCGATCCCAGTTGCGGATCCAGATCGCTGATAAGCTCGTTGATGGCGGCGCGGGTCGGCGATGACGGCGAGGAGGCCATCTTGTGGTGGTGCGTTCCGGTGTGCTTGGATGCTACGAGCGCCTGGGACAAGTGCTTTTCTCTCGAGCTCGTTCGCGTCAATGGCGTGGGCAGTGGGGAGTGAGGAAAGTTTTCGTTGAGGACGAGGACGGCTATTTATAGCCGGAAAACCGTTTAGATGCGTGCCAACGGCTATTTTGACCGTTGGATGTTTGCCGCGTGTCGCTCGCCGGAAAATCCGTGAAATGAAACGACGGAGTAATGATGATTATCTCCTCGTTTCCCGCGTGAATCTGTCAGAGATACGTTTCTGGGTTTTTCCGAGTAAATCTCAAACGTCGCTTACATCAGCATGGTTGAGTGCGCTGACGTAGAAAGTTTCTTCTCCACGAAGGATCGTGAGAGAAAAGCCGGATTTTCAGGATTCCAAGTTTCATGCCACCATCTTTTTCAAATGAAGAATAAGAAGAATCAAGACTGCTGAATCAGTATTTCTCGGACAAAGAATATTTGGCGAATAGCGGAGAATCAGAGTTTTGATCCTTCTTGGGGGCTACTGTCGGATATATACCAAATAGGGGTATAGAAGATGGTGGGCCAAGTGCCGGATTACCAGGGTGGCCTAAGTGGTAGTGGGTTTAGGTCCATTAGGCGGCCCAGTAATCCGACGCGCAGAAGCCGGATTCTAGAAGAACCCGGATCATAGCCCATGTGATCTGGCTTGGAGGAGAAGACGGATTCCTTGCTTTCCAAGTTACAAGTTACCGTAGTTTTCTAGGTTTCCTATTCTGTAAGCCCTAATCCGGCTATTATATAAAGTCGGACGGGAGATAAACAAAACAACGAGAGAACAGAGAAGCTCTACACCAACTCGCCGAGAAGCTCACCCTCGCCGAGTGGTTTAGATCTAAAACCCTCACATTGTAACCCTGTTTACGGGCTTTAGTCCCAATTAGTGAGAAGTGCAGGAGTAGGCACGTCGTACTGTCGCGACGTACCGAACCTGGGTAAAATCCTGTGTTCTGTGTTACTACGCTATCCCGTTACCCCATGTCTCTACCGTAGTCTCATGGCACCCCCGTCTATGAAAACTACTACGATGTCTCGACAAGCACAACAATAGAAAAGGATAGACTTGGTAACCGAAAGAGAGATTATTCCGACGCATGACTAGATAACCAACAGGTACATCATCACATGTTCAAATACATCAGAATATCCAACAGACCATAAATGGTTCGAATGCCAACGGATAACTAAACATAGCTAAGAATGGATACATCGGTACTCCCATGCTCATCACGCAGGACGGCGGTGAGTAGTACAGCGAGAGGTACGGTGAGGAGGACGCCCACGAAAGTAGGTAGATCGACGATCCATGTAGATCTGACGTGGTCTGAGCCCAACTCTAGGTGTGGTGAAGTACGTAGCATCGACTCCCTGCGCTCCAAAGCGGGGAATCCCTGTGTAACCAGCACCAAGGTTAAGGAGTGGACCTCTGATCGGCTCGTAACCTCCAGCATCTGGTAGAGGACGACCAACTGGCTGCTCGAAACGTGCAAAGCGCTCGTCTCCAACAAAGTCTGTGGTGTAAGTCGCCAGACGAGTCAAAGCAAGGTAGAGCTGCTCTCTGACTGAAGCCAACTCCTGAGATAGTGTGCTGGCAACTGTGTCACTGTGCCTCACAAACTGAGCGGTGGTGTGCAGCCTGGTGTTATCATGCTCGTAGACATCCAAGTTGTCGTAGAGAGTGAAGTGAGCTCCCTCTGAAGTGATGTAACCACGGGGGATGTGGCGATAGATAGAATCGTCAAACCCCCAGTAGTCAGCACGAAGGACGGTGAGACTCACATAAGCTGCCTGCTGCACGGCCATATCCACTGTGGAACCTACTGCCTCGTAGCGGTGGACTACACTCATGCCATCATCTGACAGAATGTAGACGATAGCCCGGTAGTAGGTCTGGTCAAACTCTCGCTGCTTCTCGTAGACCTGGTACTCTGGTGCCCAACGTAACCCCAGATAAGTGACCATGTCTCTCAGCATCTCCGGATAACCGGCGGTGCTCTCACAACGAGTCATCCGAACCACCTGCGGGTAGAACCTGAGATCCATCTGCAGATGATTGGGGAAGTTTTGATTAGACGCCGGTAGAAGAACTGAAGTGGAAAGCAACAACAAGGTTTCAACGGACGAAAAGGACGTTGAGAAGAACAGGATATCGAAGCAACATTCGGGAAACACGAGACCAAAAACTCCTGAGGTACTACGGAAAACCCATCCGGGCTTCTAAAGGATCAATATCTACTGCTTAAGGAATAGAGGATCTGCTTCCGGGGCTTACACGCCTCCGTTCTCAATCGTGAGTAGGCAACATGATAAATCATGTCACAACCACCTCCATTCCTATGGTCTACTAGATATAACTATCCTAGAGAAACCAGGATACGTGAAATCCTAACTTGAAAGTTTAGGTGAGAAGAGAAAACAACGTTGCACTTCCTTACCAGAAAAAGGGAGGGTGGGTGGGGAAAGAAGAAAAAGAACAGAATTCCTACTCTCACGTTTCATTTTTCCTAGATAGCTACAAAATAGTTTCTAGACTCAACTGCGACCAGTAAAAGGGATCCTACAGGCAGACAGGATCTGATACCATTTGTCGCACCCTGACTTCTAGAGGATACTCACCGGGCCGAACTGAATAGTAGATGATTGGATTACGGGGCTTACCGGCGCCCGCATCCTCTTACGAGTAGGACAACACTTAAGTGTGACAACCAAACTCTACTATCCACCGTCGATGTAAACTATCCCATAGAGATCAGGATACTACCATTGACGTACTTGATACCATACACACATGGTACGTCAACGGCGTTAAACGAACTGATAGCACAACATATCGCTAAGACACAAAAGATGGAAATAAGTTGCAAATGGCTCTCACTAGAGCAGAGAATAGCAAATACAATCATCCAGAGGACTCATGTCCCAACATATCATCATTACAACACAGCGGAAGCATTCAAAATGTCTGAGTACAGACAAATCCAAATAGGCCTAAGAGGCCGGGAATGAAAAGGAAAACGGAGCCCATCCACGTAGTCTCGGATCCTGCCCGGGTCCGCTATCTACTCGTCAGCAGCCTCGTCGTACTCCACGTAGTAGCCATCTCGGGGATCCTCGTAAGCGTAGTCTGCGGAAACCACAACCCCAAAGGGGTCAGTACATAAACGTACTGGCAAGCAAGACTCACAGTTCACCAAAGTGTAACCCGTCAACACCCAGCACAGATGCTTTGGGTTCAACGGAAGAAAGGGTGATATGAAAGATGCGGCAACTGGCTGCACTAACCAACTACAGATACATACTACAACTTCCGGCTAACAGAAGGAAGATAAGATAGCGTATCGTAACCAACTATAACTAACTCCAAACAAACCCATCCTGGATCTCGCCCCTTATCCAAAGAAGCAATCCGAGGATAACTCACACAGTTGGATTAAAGATGGATCAGATTGTTGTGTCAATAAGCCTATTACTAGTCAAGTTATCATTAGTTAGGTGTAAGTTGTTATGAGTACTTGTTAGCCAGTACTTTCACCAAGTTAACCATAACCGCGGAAAACACGGCTTCTCGAGAAGATTTACCCTGCAGGGGTGCACCAATTTGGCCGTACACGTAAGAATAACCCGCCAGATGGAATGCCTTCCACCAAGCGGGGCACTCAACACAACTCAACTCTTCTCCGCATCAAGCCCAAAGAACCCCGTGCAGTGAGCGCACGGCTAATCAAGCCCCACGAAGAAAAGGGGACCCTCATAGCACTCTAAGAACGTGTCTCCCTAAATGCCGACTACAAAAGTTCCACCCTGGCCTGGGCTCGCAAAATATATGCATGCGGCAAATGGAAAACCCGAACTAAATGAGGCGATTTGGACGAGATGCGAATCGAATCAAATTGAGGGGGGCGCCCATACACGCTTCCCACATGCGGATAGTGCGCTCATCATGGATCAGTAGACAAGACCCTTTTCCTAATTAGGGTCGACACTAGCAGGCCTCAAAACCACGCCGGGCCTCCTGCCGGTGCCTTATCATCATTTTATTATTAACCACAAGATTAACAGGTTGATTGTTTAAAAATCGAGCCCCAGAACATAAATGATATAGTACCAGAAAGTAACGGGTAACAGACTCGAGCAGAAACAACCCTAAGCATGCTAGTAAGACACGGGCAACAAGCAACGGGGTTATAGGTGTGGAGGTGAGGCTATATCAGGGTTAAAGGATCACATGTGATAGGATCGAACACAAGCAACGATTCATAAGGCTAGCAGAATAGACAATCGAAAGTATCGGTATCCAATGTTGAAAGGAACACAATGGTTCATGTGAGTGAATACTTGCCTGCAAACTCAGTAGCCTGGTACTGAGCTAACTCCTCAGTAGTATCGTAAACCTCGTCTGTCTCAACGTCATCGTCTAGTCGAGAAGAAGCAAACAAACAATCGAAAAGAGACGAACAATCAATAACATGGCATAGTGCACAATCATGGGATGATGCATAACCATTTAATTGATGCATCAAAATAAACTAGTTGACATGGTAACACAATTTAAATGGACCCATATGCAATTTGATTGCATATGGAAAGGTCCATGAGTTAAGGTTGGAATAATTGTTCTACAACTAATCATCATGTGTAAGTGAATTAGCATGATGCATGGATGAGGAAAACAAAAGAAAACAACAATAGAAACAATTTGAAATAAGGTTTACCAAGTTTGGAATTTCATTTATTAAGTTATGAAATTTTGGTTCCTTAAAGGTGTTACACAAGCATTTGTTGTTTTCACCAATTTAAATTGTTCAAAATAGATAACAAAGTTCATATTTGGAAAGAACACACAATTTTGGGTGGATTACATGTTTCACTTGTTGAAAAAGGATTTAGAATAAATTACTTATGAATTAAACAAGTTTAAACAAGAATTAAATGAATTTAATTCAAGTATGAATTTATTTGAATTTTTATTTGTTCAAAACATTAATTCAAATTCATATTTGAAAAGTTTATACTTTTCTAGTTTGAAAACATATTTTATAAGTTCAAAAATAATTTAATTTGAGCAAGTTATGAATTTAGCAAATTTAAATGATTTAAACAAGGTTTAAATCATTTAAGCAATTTTAATTATTCAAACCATGAAACAAAATTTACATTTGAAAAGGTGGATTAAAATAGCATGGAAACCATATTTTATTTGTGTTATTTGAATTAAGTTTGAATTAGTTATGCATTTAATTAAATTTAAAATGAATTGTTTGAATTTGAAATTTGAAACAATTTGAAATGTTCAAAACAGTAAACAAATGATGTAAATAGGTAGAGAATTAAATTTGGTGCAGTGTACATATTTTATTTATTTTATTTGAAGTTGTAATTTAAAAGTTATTTGTATTTTTAAACCCAGGGACCAGTCTGTAAATGAAAAGGATTTAAATTTAAAAAGAAAAGGCCAGAAACCTTTTCTACCTCGCAGTGGCCCAGCCCAGGCCACTGACGAGGGGGCCCGGGGCCAGCGTGGCCCGCGTGTGTGCGCGCGTGGCAGCAGAGGCCACTGGCAGGTGGGCCTCCTGCCTGCTTGCGTGGCAACAAAAAGTGGGATTAATTCCCGCGGAGGCGAGGGCTCGACCCCTCGACCTCGCGCTCGCGTGTGCAGTGTGCTACCACTGCGGTGGTTTTCGTTCTTTGTCAGGTAAGGAATGCGCGGACAGGTTAAGGTTCAGCGAGCGCGTTTAACTGAACTTAACTGAAACCCGACAGCACAGTACGGTGGCCGGCGGCGAACTGCGATCCGCTGCTGCGGGCGTGCACGATTGCGTTGTGCTGGGGTGTTGTGGTGTTCGTGAGCGTACAGGGATGCATAGAGGATGGAAGGGAGGAGGAATTGGGGTGGTGCTCACCGCCGGCTGGAGAGGAAGCAGAGGCCCGGGGCAGTGCGGTGGCCGGCGATGTCGAGGACGGCGGCGGCGATCCAGGCCCCCTCGGGCTCAACGGAGGTGTCAGGGAAGGAGATGGTGGTACGGGGAGCCGATCCCCGTACTCAACTTGCACGGAGGCTCATCGAACGGCGGCGATCACCGGAGGGTTCAGAGGGTGGAGTTCGGTGGTGGTTGCAGAGAGGAATTCGCCGGCCGAGAGAGAGAAGCGACGGCGCAGCGCGAGGGAGGAGGTGGAGGCTAGGTTAGGGCAGCTCGGGGAACCCTAGGGTTAGGTTTATAGGGGGAGAGGGCGCGCGGTGGCCGTCTGCTCACGACGGCGTCGACGTGGAGGTGCCCGATGCCCTGCCGTACATGACAGAGATGAGCGAGGGGGAGCGAAGGGGTACCAGGCCAGTTTGGTGGGCTGGGCCTGCCTCTCCCCCTCTCTGTTAAGCGTTTTTCTTTTATTATTTTGTTTTGATTCTTTTTTTTTGCTGAAATAGAATTAGGAAGAAAAATAAAGGTTTTGGGGTTAGGAAAATTTAGTGATAAATTTTTATAGGATGTTTACTGCAATAGCAACATTGTGCAATTTTTGTTTTAAAAAAATTTGATTCATGTTGCTGTTTGGAAAATAAATGAATTTAATTGAATATTTGAATTAAGTGATTAATTGAACTTAAAAAATTTAAAAGCCTTTTAAAATTCATGTTTATTTGAAACAATAGATTTGGAGTGATTTGTAATTTCCATAATTTACAAATGGTTGTTGTTTGGAAATTAATTTTGAATAACATTTGAATTAAGCGAATTATTAAAAGCCATAATTTTAAATAGTTTGAACCTTATGGTTTAATGGAAACAATTGATCTTTTATTTGAACTTTTTATTTGGAATATTGTAACATAACAAGTATGAACAATTTGATTTGGAAATTGGTTTGAATTTGAAATAGAAAACAATTGAAAACAGATGCAAACAAATGGAAAACAATTGGAAAACAAATGCAATGATTAAGATGCCATGATGCAAAACAATAAATAAACAAGAAGCAAACATTCTAGGGTGGTTTTTCATACTTGGGATGTTACACCTTGTCACAGAACAACGTTTGACAGAACCTAAGTCGGTGATCCACAACTCGGATTGTGCGACAACCTCAGGTCTAAGGATTACATTGATTGAGACATGCAAATGACGACTTGCTCGTTGCATCTCAATGTGGGTCAGTCCGACTTGCTAAACTCTTTAGCCAAGTCCGTGAGCGTTGGATTGGCATCACCATGCCCATGACAAGTGGAACCGTGTCATCAGCCAACATTCACATTAGTCTAGGGTGTGTGTCCACCACAACCTAAATGACCAAGGACAATCTAGTATGAACAACATGAATATATAGTTCCACAATCGAATCACATATTCAATGACATATATCAGATGTTCAAAACTATGACAACTTAATAACTTTATGAATAGAGTGGGAATTACATCATACATGATTGCCTCTAGGGCATATTCCCAACAGTTGGCGTAGTCATACTCACACCGATCCCGAAAGCGAGAAGAAGTGCACCGCAATCCGGCGGTGCCTCCGTGATCGGTCATACGTACGGTTGACAACGACCTCCGTTCCCTCGATCCAACGGGGCATGGAAGTAGAGGATCCCTCGGAACTCCAGCAGCACGACGGCGTGGTGGCGAATAAGAATCCCACGGTCAGGGCTTCGCCAAGCCGAAGACCATGGAATGGAACATAGGATGGAGAGAAAAGCTAGTGGGCAAGTGTGTGGAGGAGGGAGAGCTCTCACCCTCCTTTTATAGGGGAGGGGGAGGCAGCCCAAGAGGGGGTGGGGCCAGCCCCATGGTGTGTCCCCACCTCTTCCTTCATCATGTGAGGGACACTCCACTCACATCCACTCATTTTCCCTTAAAACTCCACTTAGAAAATCAAGAGTTTTTCTTTAATAAATAGATAAAACATTTTTATTTCTTTATTTCAGCATTTGTTAATTCTATTAACAAACTTTTGCATATAGCACCTCGAATCATTTTTTAATTCTATTAACAACCATTCGACGAAAAACCCCTTGAACTATTTCAATTTTCCCCGAAACAATTTCGGTGCTGCCCAAAATATTCTTCGATATTCCGTATCCTCTCAAACGCATCATCGAACCTTAAGGGTGTCACCCTATGGTTCGGGAATAAGATAGACATGATCGAGACTCCTCTCCGATCAATAATCAACAGCGGGATCTGGAGATCCGTGATGACTCCTATATATTCAACGATGACTCTCGTGATCGTGTGAACCAACAACGTCGTGAATTATTCCCTTTGTCTCGCGATATTTTACTTGTCCGAGATTCGATCATGGTACCAATCATACCTTGTTCAATCTCGTTACCGACAAGTACTGTTTTCTCGTTCCCATGATATAACATCCTTGTGATCATATCACGTGCTTGCAAGTGGTTTCGATGTGATATCACCGAGAGGGCACAGAGTATATCTCTCCGTCATTTGGATGGACAAATCCCACTCTTTATCCATGATCCTCAAATAATACTTTTCGAATACTTAACGACACCTTTATAGTCACCCTGTTACGGTGTGACGTTTGATGCCATCAAAGTACCCTTCCGCTATCAGTGATTGACATGATCTCATGGTCTAAGGAATAAGTTACTTCGTATGTTTGATATAACAATGTAAACTAAATGCCTTGATCACATTGCTATATTCACTTTGGGTATATGTTCATCACATCATTCTTCTAATGACATGACCTCGTTATTAACAACATCCAATGTTCATGATCAGGAAACCTTGATCATCTATTAATCAACGAGCTAGTTAAAAGAGAGGTTTTACTAGGAACCATTGTTTGTTTATTAAACACACATGTATCAATGTTTACGGTTAATACAATTCTAGCATGAGAAATAAACATTCATCATAAACAAGGAATAAGATAATAACCATTTTATTATTGCCTCTTGGGCATATTCCCTTCAGATATCGTTTCTATGCATAACTTGTTTTTGCCGGATGTTGTGAATGGTATGGCTTATGTGCATGTGATGTGTGTAATCCATACGTGATCTGCGTATCATGTTTTTGTCAGCTGGCTGGAGCCTAGGTGCTGTCATTTTATTGTATAACGGTCTGCGTGTCGGATTCTCTATGTAATTTTTTATTTACTAGCTAGTGTAGCTTGTTGGATAACCCGGATGACATGCAAGTTGATGTACAAGTCGGCTACATGGAGTAAGATGGCACGTGACAAGAGTTGGCACGAGTGTTGCGCCATAGATAGTTGGTTTATTTTACCTCTATTTAGATAGTTGGTTTATTTTAATCTCTAAAAGAAAGTCTAGTCGGTCGCCCCGCCAGTGTTGCGCCATCACAAGTCGGACATTTTTGGTAGCGGGCTCTTAAAATTGAGGTGCTACCATTTCTTTCCGATTAGGTGGGTTTGAGTCGGACTCTTACAACAGAAGCACTTGGTAAGCTAGAAGAGTCCATCACAACGGTTGTGGGGCTCGGGGCGAGGTAGGTTGGGAGCCGAGGCATGTGATCCCACCCGACTAACAGGAGTCGCATTGGATTCGACTGGCAAGGTGTTGCCTACCTAGATCACTTGACGGCTAGCGGTGATGCTAAAGATCACTAGTAGGCTTGCTTATTTAGGATCTTGAATCACTTAGAAAACATTGGAGGGGTGTTGGTTCTAGTGGGAGCATAAGCATTAAAGAGTTTAATATGCCTGCTTTTTTATGAATACATGTCTTAAGTGTTTTGTATATTTTCTGTTGTAGATCAATGGCACCTAGCAACCTTCCTCAGTTGTCCACTTTTGCGTTGAGGTCAATCCTAGAGAAAGATAAGCTTAATGGAACTAATTTCACCAACTGGTATCGTAATCTGAGGATAGTCCTCAAGCATGACAAGAAAGAACATGTTCTAGAAACTCCACTTCAGATGAGCCTGATGATGATGCGACAGTCGCTGTCATGAATGCCTACCGTAAGACTAGAGACGAGTCTACGGAAATTAGCTGTCTTATGCTTGCACACATGGAACCGGACTTGCAGCAGTTCGAGGATGTTGAGGCCTACGATATGATCAAAAGCCTCAAAAGTATGTTCCAGACTCAGGGAAAGACAGAGAGATATCGAGTCTCTCAAGCTTTGCTGGGCTGTAAGGTCAAAGACGGTGATCCACAGAGTCCGCATGTAATCAAGATGACTAGTTACGTGCAGTCCCTGGATAGGCTGCGCTTCCCAATTAACAAGGAGTTCGCTACTGATATAATTCTGAACTCTCTTCCTAGTGCGTATGGTCCGTTCATTTCGAACTACCACATGCATTGTATGGATAAGAAGATCACTGAATTACATGGGATGCTCAAAACGGCAGATGCTGGTCTCAAGAAAGGCGCCAGTCAAGTGTTGATGGTGCAGAATAAGGTTAAGTTTAAGAAGAGTTCTTGGACCAAGAAGAAGAAGGATAAGTCAGCAGGCAGCGCCCATGGCCTTGTCCAGAGCGCTTCCTCAAGGACTAAGCCATCTCCTACAGCCGGAGCCAATTGCTTCTATTGCAAGCAGGATGGCCACTGGAAGAGGAACTGCACCAAGTATTTGGCTGACAGAGCCAATAGTGGAGGTGTGACTTCCAACTCAGGTACGCTTGTGTGCAATGTTATAGACATTTATCTTGCTGATGCACATAACAGTTCTTGGGTATATGATACCGGATCAGTTGTTTACCTATGCAACTCGGTGCAGGGATTGGTAAGAACTAGGAGCGTGGTGAGAGGAGAGGTTGATATTCGGGTCGGCAACAAGGCAAGAGTCGATGCGTTGGAAGTCGGCACGATGCAACTTCATTTACCTTTAGGATTTTTAATGAAGCTGAATAATTGTTATTATGCTCCAGTGCTTAGTAGAAACATTATTTCCGCCTCATGTTTGATGAGACAAGGTTATGAGTCGAATATTAATAATAATGGTTGTTCTTTATATTTGAAAGATATGTTTCATGGCTTTGCACCCGTTCAGGACGGGTTACTTATTTTGAATCTTGATAGTGAATCAATCTATAACATAAATGTGAAAATGTTGAAACCAAATAATCTTAATAGGACTTACTTTTGGCACTGTCGGCTTGGTCATATAAGTTGGAAGCGCATGAAGAAGCTCCATGATGATGCACTTCTAACTTCATTCGACTTAGTCGTTTGAAACATGTGAATCATGCCTACTCGGCAAAATGACCAAGACACCTTTTGCACGGAGTTTTGAAAGGGCGTCCGACTTGTTAGAACTAATACATAGTGATGTATGTGGTCCAATGAGCACGACAGCCAGAAGTGGTTATGAGTACTTCATTACTTTCACTGATGATTTGAATAGGTATGGATATATCTATTTAATGAAACACAAGTCGGAAGCCTCTGATAAATTAAAGGAATTCTAGAGTGAAGTACAAAATAAGCTCGGCAAGAAAATAAAGTTTCTACGGTCGGACCGTGGAGGCGAGTACATGAGCCATGAGTTTGATGACCATCTAAAGAGTTGTGGAATAGTTTGTCAACTCACTCCGCCGGGTACACCGCAGAGAAACGGTGTATCGGAACGGAGAAATCGGACCCCGTTGGACATGGTACGATCAATGATGAGTCGGACAGATCTACCTTTATCATTCTGGGGTTATTGTCTAGAAACTGCAGCGTTCACACTAAACAGTGTACCATCAAAGTCAGTATAGATGACACCGCATGAGATGTGGATTGGCAAAAGGCCAAGTTTGTCTTTTCTTAATATTTGGGGTTGTGAAGATTTGTCAAGCGACTACAGTCGGACAAGCTCATGCCTAAGTCGGATAAGTGTATTTTTCGTGGGGTATCCGAGGGAAACCTTGGGGTACTACTTCTACAACCGAGAAGAGGGAAGATTGTTTGTTGCTCGGAACGATGTCTTCCTTAAGAAAGAGTTGCTCAGTCAGGGAGTCAGTGAGAGCACAGTGCAACTCGAAGAAATTCGAGAGGAACATGCTAGGGGCGAGGCGGCGAGGGCCTTGGAGGCTGAGCCAGTCGTGGTACCTACGCCGGTAACAACACCTGAACCACGAAGATCTGCCAAATTACAAAATGCTCGTGATGTTTTACTGTTAGACAGTAATGAGCCGGCAACTTATTCGGAAGCGATGGTGGGAGCTGATTCCGAGTCATGGCTTGGAGCCATGAGATCCAAGTTAAAGTCCATGGATGAAAACCAAGTTTGGAATTTGGTTGATCTTCCTGACGGTGCAAGACCCGTCGAGTGCAAATGGGTCTTTAAGAAGACAACTGATAGGGATGGAAATATTTCTGTCTATAAAGCACGACTTGTCGCGAAGGGGTTCCGACATGTTCAAGGAGTTGACTACGACGAGACTTTCTTGCCTGTAGAGATGCTTAAGTCAGTTCGGATCATGTTAGCCATAGCAGCCTATTTCGACTATGAGATATGGCAGATGGATGTCAAGACGGCTTTCCTTAATGGAAATTTAAATGAGGATGTGTATATACAGATCGAAGGTTTTGTCGATCCAGCTAACGCTGACAAGGTATGCAAACTTCAGAAATCCATTTATGGGTTGAAGCAAGCATCTCGGAGTTGAAACATTCGCTTTGATGAGGTAGTCAAATCGTTTGGCTTCATGAAGAGCGATCATGATTCGTGTTTATACAACAAGTTTAGTGGGAGTAAAGTAAATTTTCTAATCTTATATGTGGATGACATATTACTGATAGGAAATGATGTCATGATGTTGCAAGAAACCAAAGAATCATTGGAAATGAGTTTCTCAATGAAGGGTTTGGGTGAGGCGGCTTACATACTAGTAATTCAGGATCTATAGAAATAGATCAAGGCGGCTCATTGGATTGAGTCAGAGTACATATCTGGACAAAGTATTGAAGAAATTTAATATGGAAGAGTCTAAGAAGGGGTTCTTACCGATGTCCCATGCTGTAAAACTAAGCAAGACTCAGTGTCCTTCGATGACTGATGAGCGAAGTCGGATGAGTGTGATCCCGTATGATTCGGCAATCGGATCCATCATGTATGCCATGATTTGTGCTAGGCCGGATGTTTCCTATGCTCTAAGTGTAACGAGCAGATACCAGGCTGACCCCTGGCGAAACCCACTGGGCAGCGGTTAAAACTATCCTTAAGTACTTTGAGAAGGACTAAGGACATGTTCCTAGTTTACGAAGGTGATGAGAAATTCAGTGTAAAGGGTTACACGGATGCGAGTTATCTCACCGACTCAGATGATTCTCGTTCGCAATCTGGACACGTGTTCGTAATGAACGGAGGAGCTATGAGCTAGAAGAGTTCCAAGCAAGATACTGTGTCTGCATCTACAACAAAGGCTGAGTATATTGGTGCCTCAGAGGCTGCAAAGGAAGCTGTTTGGACCAGGAACCTCCTGATAGATCTTGGTGTGGTTCAGGGCGCGTCCAATCCATTGGACGTATATTGTGACAACACCAGGAGAACAAACATATACTCATGCATTACCACCTCATTCGCCAGTTTATCGAACAAGGTGATATTAAGTTATGCAAAGTACACACGGATGCAAACATTGCAGATCCGTTGACAAAGGCGCTACCACAACCAAAACATGAGGCACACATGAGAGGTATGGGCATTCGATGCCTAGGCATATGATGTCAAGATGATTGACTCTAGTGCAAGTGAGAGACTGTTGAGAATATGCCCTAGAGACAATCATGTATGATGCAATTCCTAATGTATTCACAAAGTTATTAAGTCGTCCTTGTTTTGAACATCTTATATATGTCATTGAATATGTGATTCGATTGTGGAACTATGTATTCATGTTGTTTATGCCAAATTGTCCTTGGTCATTAAGATTGTTCTGGACACACAGTCTAGACCAATATTAGTGTTGGTTGATGACTCGGTTCCACTTGTCATGGCCATGGCGATGCCATTCCAACGTTCACACACTTGGCTAAAGAGTTTAGCAAGTCGGACAACCCATATTAAGATGCAATGAGTAAGTCGTCATTTGTATGTCTCAATCAATGTAATCCTTAGACCTGAGGTTGTCGCATCCGAGTTGTGGATCACCGACTTAGGTTCTGTCAAACGCTGTTCCGTGACAAGGCATTTATAAAGGCAGAGTTCGGGTCGAATGAGAAGCAAGCTGCATGATGTGGATAATCAAGATGGGATTTTCCCCTCCAAATGGAGAGATATTCTCTGGGCCTCTCTCGAGTGATATGATTCCGGAAGCATGGCCATGCGCGACTTGGTTAAGTGTTAACTGAGTCTATTGACTAAGAGTTAGTCAGATGAATCATATATCACAGACCGAGAAGAGAGCTGAGCTATTTAAGGGATGACGATAATTCGCCTATAGTTCGACAAGGTATATCGTGAGGCAAAAGGGACTCAGATGAAAGTCACATTGGAAGGTATGTCGTCATGACTCTATGGGACTTGGGAAGTCGGCACGTTCTGCTAGGAGCCGCTAGCGATTGATCGATTGGGAGTCGGACTCCAATCAGTGTCCAAGTCGCCATGAGTCTGCAGGGTCGCACACTTAAGAGCAGGGAGCAATATATTGGTCGTGTTGGACCCGAACCGGAAATGGACGGAATTAGTGAGTTGGACTCGGGAATGGGCCACAAGCGTTGTGAACCCCACTACCGCTCGCTATATAAAGAGGGACGCAGGTTGCCCAGCGGGCACGTTATTCCACTCTCATGCGTTGGGAACCCTAGCCCCACTCAGTCTAGTCGTCGCACTGGACCTAGCAGTCAGCCGTCGGAGCTCCTCCTCGCACGTGTGGATACCGGAAGATGTGATGTACGATCAGCACTTCGACGATTGCGGGATTGGATCGGCTGGATCAGATAGTGGGACTACACTGCATCGACGTGCTTCATCGATAATCCGCAACTGTGCGTCTAGTGGTAATCCTCGTGGCCTTTTATCTCGGCTAGATCTTGGAAGTACCG
Organism: Alopecurus myosuroides; assembly: GCA_028641055.1. Lineage (NCBI taxonomy): Eukaryota > Viridiplantae > Streptophyta > Magnoliopsida > Poales > Poaceae > Alopecurus > Alopecurus myosuroides. The sequence goes on along the minus strand of CM054058.1, from coordinate 8,632,640 downwards.
CATAGAAAAGTTTTTGTTTATCTCTACGCGTTCCAACACTTAGCTCGTTCGCCAGCGGTAAGTTTGAAATTTTGAGAATGTGAAAATAAATTTTTTCGCATATTTTTTTTTTCAAAATTTCAAAACATTTGAATTGGGGAACCTATAATCACAGTGTAGATTTTTTTTTTACTTTTTTTTTTGCTTTTATTTCAATTTTAATTGTCAACTTCCCGCTCGATCACCCATCCTTCCACTACTCTAGCCCCAACATGCTTAATTCCTTAGTTCCATCCATATGAGCTACCTAGGAACACCTCATTCTTTCTTGTAAGTATAGTCATATCAATCCTCTTAACTATTGCACCATATGTACAAATTTGTAATTCCAAATTCGACAAATGATATGTCTAAATTGATCAGAAAAATACGAGGAATCCAAATATGACATCGTTATCATCTTTTCTTAATTTTTTTTTTTATTTTTTTTTGATTTTTTTTATTAATTTGATTTTGTAGGAAAATTTCGTTTGTCTGAAATAACTTTTTTTTCCTCTTGGAATTTGCCGATTCTGAAAAACCTCACAGGCCGAAGGCGAGTGAGGTTGGATTGGAAATTTGCTCACGATTTTTTTGATATATTAAACGCATTTTTTCGACATCGTATGCAAAAGTTATGGCCATTTTATGTTTTATTTTTGAATTTTGCATAAAAGGTCAAATGGAGTATTTCAAATTTTCTATATCAACTAGACAGTACACCCTACCCACATATCGAAGGATTTTATTTTTTGAACATTTTATCATTTTCGTTTCTGCTTTAGAAAATTCAAAAAGGCGGTCCGGGGGGGGGAGGGTGGTAAAAAATCCAAAATTTACCTTTGGCAAACCAAAATAGTGGTTGGCCAGCGGTATAGTTAGTGCTGGCGAACCTACATGTTGCCCAACGGTAACAATACCGCCGGCGAACCAGCTCCCTTGTTCGCCAGCGCTAAGTTACGTAGCGCTGGCGAACCAGCACCCCTCTTCGCCAGCGGTACTTATGGCTGCCTGCACCCTCACGCCCACCGTTACCGCTGGCGAACAAAATGGCATGTTCGCCAGCCGTAACATGGGTACCGCTGGCGAATAAGGATTCGTGTTGCCCAGCGGTAACAGCGCTGGCGAACGTATATTTCTGTTCGCCAGCGGTAAAGTGGTGGCTATAGCCTATTTCCTACTAGTGTCTTTTTCTCAAAAAAACATCAAAAGAAAGAGATTAAGATGCAAATGCGATTATTGACTGAAATCTGTCAAAATAGAACAGCAGGTAAAGATGATTTTTTTTCGAAAATACTCTATTGCTCAAATCAAAAAGTAGTCATCTAATAAAAGTTGCGGAATTAACTGAGAAATAAGCACACTTTTTTCAGATCATTCTGATCTTGCAGGATTTTATACAATGTTTTACGGTGGACAACAGAAAACTGTTTTCTACGCAGAAATCCGGAAACCAACTCCAACTTTCGTCAGAAACTTTACTTGGCACTACTAAAACATGAAAATAAAGATACAAATGAGTTGCTACAGAAGTATACAACCCCTTGACTTAAAGAAAACAGAGAAAAACAATGCAAAAATAAAAACATGGGTTATCTCCCAAGAAGTGATGTTCTTTAAAGCCTTTTAGCTATGCATGATAATTTGAGAAGATGCTCACATTAAAATTATGAATTGAAGCAAAAGAGAGCATTAAGAAGCAATTTTAAGTCTTAACCCACTTTCTATGAAAAAGAATCTTGTAAAAAACAAGTCATGAAAGCACAAAGCAACAAGCATAGGAAAGCAAAACAAGTGCAACTTCAAAAATTTCAACATAAAGAGGGGAACTTGATATTGCTGAGATGCATAAAATTATGTTTCCCTCTCTCATAATAACTTTCAGTAGCATCATGAATAAAATTAATAACATAACTGTCACATGAAATATTCTTATCATGAGCCACATGCATAAAAGAATAATTACTCTCCACATAAGCATAGTCATTCTTATTAATAGTAGTGGGATAAAATTCAATAAAATAGCTATCATTATATTCTCATCACCATAATCATTAAATATAGGACGCATATTGTAATCATAATTAATATTTCCCTCTATTGTAGGTGGACTGAAAATATCATATTCATCATTGTAAACAGGTGGAAGTAGAATACAACAATCATTATAATCATCATATATTGGAGGCAAAGTTTCATCAAAGTAAGTTTGTTCCTGCATGCTTTGGGGACTAAAAATATCATATTCATCAAAACTAGCTTCCCCAAGCTTAGAATTTTCAATAGCATTAGCAATAATGGTGTCCAAATAATTCATACTAATAACATTGCTATCACTATTATGCAAACAAACTTCCATAGGTTTTTTAATTTTCTCTTCAAACACTTCATGTCCTAACTCAAGATAAAGATTATAAAGCTCTCGCATATTTTTGTTGTTTTCTATTAAGCCTAACTAGTGAAAATAAAAACAAGAAACAAAAAGATATAATTGCAGAATCTAAAGGAAATAACTTCGAGCACTCACACATGAGGATTTGAGTAACTTTTACCTTACCTCCCCGCCAACGGCGCCATCAAAGAGCTTGATGTCTACGCACACTTCTATTCTTGTAGACAGTGTTGGTCCTCCAAGTGGAGAGGTTTGTAGAACAGCAGCAAGCTTCCCTTAAGTGGATCACCCAAGGTTTATCGAACTCAGGGAGGTAGAGGTCAAAGATATCCCTCATAAGCAACCCTGCAATCAAGATACAAGAAGTCTCTTGTGTCCCCAACACACCCAATGTACTTGTCAGGTATATAGGTGCACTAGTTCGGCAAAGAGAGAGTAAAATGCAAGTAATATGGATGATAATAAGTGATAATAGCAATCTGAAATAAAAATGGCAGCAACAAAACATGTAGCAGAACAGGCGAAAAACGGTGTTTCAATGCTTGGAAATAAGGCCTAGGGATCCTACTTTCACTAGAGGACACTCTCAACAATGATCACATAATTGAATAACTAGATATCTTCTCTTCACTATGCTACTCTTAACCACTCTCCGGTCGATAAAGAACACTAATCATTGCGTAGGGATGCAAAAGCATTCCTTCAAGTAAGTATTCCCATGTCTAGTTAACCCCATGCTATCACTATGAGCGCCCTAGAAGGTACTAGACAAACACCACAATTCATAGAGGAGGCACACACGATGTGCACACTGTCACCTTCACACCGCGATACAAGGTGACTCCATAGTTCATATTAATAAAGCACTTGAGTAGCAAAAGATGAAGAGTAACATCTAAGAATTCAAATAGATTACAAAGCTCATGATCACATATAGATCACACCATAGGAGAGAGAGATGAACCACATAGCTACCGGTAGAGCCCTCGGCCTCAGGGGAGAACTACTCCCTCATCATCATAGGAGACATCAACGACGATGGAGATGACGGTGGAGTCGATGGAGATGGTTCCGGGGCACTTCCCCGTCCGGTAGGGTGCCAGAACAGAGATGTCCCCCGAAACTTGTCGGTGGCGGCGGCGGAGCTACGGATGTATTTTGTGAAAAGGTCGATGTTTTTAGGGTTTTACCCTGAGGGAGTATAAATAGGCGAAAGGGCGATGCCGTGGGGAGGGGGGTGGCCAGGGGGACCTGCGCCACCCCATGTGGTGGCCACCCTGCCCCCCCCATCCGGGTCACTTCGGGGCTACTGGAAGCTTCCGGGACTTCTAAGACTTCTGGCTTTCGAATTTTCCAATTCCGAGAATATTTCGAGAACAACTTTTCTGAAACTAAAAACAACAGAAAACAGGGAACTGGCTCTATGACATCTTGTTAATAGGTTAGTCCCAGAAAGCGTGTAAAAATGCTATAAACAAGAGAGAAAACATGTAGCAATTGGCATAATATCATCATGGAGCATCGGAAATTATAGATACGTTGGAGACGTATCAGGATGTCATATCACGGAACGAGTAAAAGAGTACTTGTCAGTAACGAGATTGAACTCGTTATGGTTGATACAAATGATCGGATCTCGGACAAGTAAAATATCGCGAGACAAAGGGAATTGGTTACGGTGTTTATGGTTCACACGATCACTAGATTCATCGTTGAATGTGTAGGAGTCATTACAGATCTCCAGGTCTCGCTGTTGACTATTGATCGGAGAGGTGTCTCGATCATGTCTACATTATTCATGAACCGTAGGGTGACACACTTAAGGTTTGATGACGCGATTGAGTGGATACGGAATATCGGAGAAAAGTTTGGAGAACACCGATTTTTTCCGGGGAATATTAAAATAGTCATCGGAATTGTTTCGGGGAATATTGAAATAGTTCAAGGTGGTATATGTTAATGTTTGATTAAAAAATAGTTCAAGGGGGTAAGTGTTAATGTTTGTTAATAGGATTAACAAATATTAAAATAAAAAAATGAAATTGTTTTATTTATTTATAAAAGAAAACTCTTGGAATTTTGAGTGGGAATTGATGAGAAAATGAGTGGGTTGAGTGGAGACTCCACCCACATGATGAGGGGAGAGGTGGAGGCACCAAAATTTTTTGGCCTCCTCCCTCCTATATAAAGAGGGGTTGGACCTCCCTCTCCCCACACAACTTGATGTCATATCTCTCTCCCTCCTCCTGCTGCTCCACCTCTTGGTCATCCGCTTGGCGAAGCCATGGCCGTCTCATTTCTCCACCACACCACGCCGTCGTGTTGTTGGAGTTTCTGGTGGATCCTCTACTTCTGCTGGCCCGCTGGATCGAGGGAACGGAGGTCGTCATCAAGCCGTACGTGTGACCGATCAAGGAGGCACTGCCGGATTGTGGTGCACATCTTCTCGGTCTTAAGATCGTGTGGAGTACGACTACGCCAACAACGAGATTCGATCTCGTAACGCTTAGAGTCTTCGAGGATATGTTTTCTTAATACTCTTTCTCCCCGTTGCTTTCCATCTCTTAGATTAGATGGAATTTTTTTGTTTTCTATGCAACGTACCCTTCAGTAGGAAATACCATTCCGGCACAATATGAGGCGGGGTGGGCATCGGATTAGCAGGTATATAATTGCCGGGATGCCCCAATCAATTGTCCATGTTATCTCCACTAATATTTATTAATTATTACATGCAAGTCATCACATCATCCATTTCTTAAACCATCTAATTATTCATATTAATTAATCATTTAAAAAATATATAGTATGATCAATTGCATTTTTCATATTCACTTAGAATCCATAATGTAACACATCTCTTATAAATTTAATATTGTATTTTCTAAAGATATCCCGGCGGAAACGCGCGGGGTATCCTTATATATATATATATATATATATATATATATATATATATATATATATATATACTTAGGGAAAATGGTTTCTACTCCCGGGTGTAGCTACACCCACGTCTCATACACTGCCGTACGGAGGTACGTGTCATACTTTTTCGATCTAAGTATGTTCATATACTATATCTAAGATACTCCAAAACAAGTTTCGTGAAAATTATAAAATTGAGCACATAGGTTGCACTATATATTCAAAATACCGGTATATATGTACATATAGAAGGAGTACGTAGAAAAACTACACATACTACGTAAAAAGTAGTATATATACTGCCGAAATAGTAATATATACTGCATACTACCTGTACATACTCTCCGGTATGATAGATACTACATACATCATACTAAACACATGTGGGTGTAGCTACACCCGGGAGTAGCCTGAATTTGTCCTATATACTTATATATATATATATATATATATATATATATATATATATATATATATATATATATATATATATATATATATATGCGCGCGCGGAATGCATGCTTTCAGAGGAGGGGTTCATGTTAGTGTGAAAAATACGGGAAGCGAAATTAGTGAAAATCAAATCGCGCAAAAAATTCGTGAGATGCCAAGTAAGAAATATTAGCGGCCCGATCGTATAATAGATGAGAAAATAATTTATTCTTACTATGTCAAATTGATCGAATTTATCACATCCTTTATATTTCGTGGCAACGAGATGAACTCAACACAATAATCCTCCAACTCTGAACATTGGTAAAGGCGCGCCAGCTTCAGCGTGCTTAACACATTCTCTTTCGAGACTGATGCTGCTAAGAGGTTTTCGCACATGGCCTTCATCCTCTCCAGACGGAACCGACAAGCTGCCATGAGCATGTCCCCGGCCACCATGGTCGCTTTCCTGACATCACCAAGGAGAAAGTCATCCATAGGAGGCAACTGGTCGGTGTAAATGAAGTGGAGAATAACTTTGAATATATCAGCCTTCATGTTGTCAATCCAGACGATATTTGCCGCCGACACAACCACTGCCGCATGTAGGACCGGTGACCGAGCGGCAATAACGAATCGGTGTGCCGAAATCTCCTTGTCCTCCACTAGGAAAATAATATCCGCCCCATGCTCGCTCACTAGCAGTTGCTCAAGGTGCGTGACAATGGTTGGCGATGGCAACGTGATCGGAGCTTCGCCGACATCATTGGCTTTAGGGGTGCTAGTTCCGGTGCAATGGATGCAGGAGGTCTCAAACTGCTGGCACTTGTGCCGTCCACGGTCAATCGTTGATGTTGGGATGACCTCGGATATTATTTTCTGGCACATGAGACCGAGTCTCCCTAGGTCATACCGATTTGCGGCAACGAGCAAGTCGAGTGCCATTGATGCACGTCGTCTCGTCGCATATTTCTCCTTGGAAGTACGGGTTTTGAATGTGACACTAGAGTTGTTCGGTTTGATAGGCAGCTCGTCGGTGTAGATGAAGCGGAGCATAGCTCTAAATGTAGAGGCGCTTATGTCATCGACCTTGAGGCGTGCGTCCGCCATGAAACTCTCCTTCTGGAACTCCGCAGCAAAGACGGGGGACCTCATGGAGAGCACGAGCTTATGCGCCCGGATCTCGGTTTCCTCGACCAGAAACGTCACATCCGGTCTCAAGCAACCCCTCCTAGAATTCACCTCCGGTTCCGATTCCGACTCTTCCAGAAGCAGAATCTTGTGGAGATCCCGAGAGATGCTTGGCGGCGGCACGACCGAGACGACGCTCTCTACAAGTGCCAGGGTAGAGTCCTCCACGACGACATCGATGGTGCACTGGATCATCAGGCCGTCATCTTTCGAGATAATAGCATAAAACTACCACTTTTGGCGTTAAAATTCGAAAAACTACAACAAGACGTTTCAATCGCACGAAACTACCACATTTTTTGCTGATTGTCGCAGAACGCACAAATCTGGCTCTAAGCGCGAATTGACACCCAAAATGACAGGTGGGGCCCACTTGCCAGCCTAGCTAAGAAAAAAAAAAGGGAAGTCAACTGCGACGGCGACGGGTTCGCGGTCTACGACCACCGCACCGGCGGCCTCGCCTTCCGCGGTGCGGCCTCCCCCGGCGAGCCCCTCCTGACCGTGCGCCGCCGCCGCCCGTCCCTGCACCAGCGCTGGGAGGGCTTCCTGGGCGCCCGCGCGGACACCTACGGCCGCGGCCACGGCGGCGGTGCGGCCTCCCCCGGCGAGCTGGCGCTCCTCGGCCCAGCCGGCGAGCCCCTCCTGACCGTGCGCCGACGCCGCCCGTCCCTGCACCAGCGCTGGGAGGGCTTCCTGGGCGCCCGCGCGGACACCTACGGCCGCGGCCACGGCGGCGGTGCGGCCTCCCCCGGCGAGCTGGCGCTCCTCGGCCCAGCCGGCGAGCCCCTCCTGACCGTGCGCCGCCGCCGCCCGTCCCTGCACCAGCGCTGGGAGTCCCTCTTCTCCGCCCGCAAGTCCTCCATCCTGGCCGAACTCCTCGTGGAGGGCTCGTTCGCGCGGCGCTGCTGCCGCGTGGTGGCCAAGGGCGAGGACGGGGAGGAGACGGTGGTGGCGGAGGTGAGGAGGAAGGTGGACGTGGGCGCACGGGTGGTGATGGGCAGGGACGTGTTCGTGCTGCGCGTGGGCCCCGGGTTTGACGCGGCCTTCGCCATGGGGATCGTCCTCGTGCTCGATCAGATCGCCGGCGACGAGGCCGACATCGGCGACGCCGGAGAGGACGCCCTCGACGCCAAGATTTGGTGACCGCAGTTGACTTCCTTTTTTTCTCTTAGCTAGGCTGGCAAGTGGGCCCCACCTGTCATTTTGGGTGTCAATTCGCGCTTAGAGCCAGATTTGTGCGTTCTGCGACAATCAGCGAAAAATGTGGTAGTTTCGTGCGATTGAAACGTCTTGTTGTAGTTTTCCGAATTTTAACGCCAAAAGTGGTAGTTTTACGCTATTATCTCCGGGGAACGCATCGGGGAGAGACAACTTCCAGCTTCTGCAAGTAGCCATGTCTAAGGGGGACGGCCAAGCGGGGAAGACGTTGGCGGCATCGCTTCGCCAGACGGCGGGTGACCGCCGACCATGCGGGTCGTCGATCCTGAGGCCGGCCATAGCGGTCACATCATTGGCGATGTCGGTGCTGAGCAGCTCCAGGGAGATGGACACGAGCTGGTGGTCATGATCGTTGAAGCCGCAGACCAGGGACCAGGCGTGGCCACCGACATGTATGGCGCTAGATCTGACGGATCTGGCGACGCCGCCGGAGCTGTAGCCGACGATGTGAAACTGGACCGTGTCCCGAAGGAACGACAACCTGTGCGTCGATGCCGTCGTTTGCGCCATGGATGAGGCCAGATTAACTTGCGTGAGCACAATTAACAGAAAAAATATCTCCGATCTAGTAGAACTTGTGTCATCCGAGTTAGTAACGAACACGAACTACGTGTTAAAATACTGTCTCATTTAAAAAAAATGTACCGACCTGAATTGGTAAGTCATGGAACTCAAGATTTGATCCATCGGTCGCATCTTGGATGCCAGCTTTCCTGCCTTCCAGTGTAAGACGTACTAGTAAGAATAGCTTTTCTCCTCTCTAAATCATTTACTACTCCGTAGTTGGGAAACTCACATTAATTATTTTCTGAACAAATTTTGGACTTACTTTTTTTCCCAGAGACAACGATTTAATTTATTTAGTTGATTCAATTATGAACCTTACGTGATACTGCTTGAGATGAAATAAATCAAATCATGAAATTCTTACTGAAGATGGTTGTCTATATCGATTGATGTGGGAATTGGGGTTACACCGCTCTTTCGAAAAAAATAATCATATGATGCCAGCTATGTCTAATGATGGTCGGGAGCTCGCTCGGCTCACGCTTACTCCAACGAGCTGGATCGAGCTGAGCCAACCTCGACCCGAGGCCTTCAATGGCAAAAAAGAGAGGCCCGCCTCGGTCTGGCACTCCTTCGATCAGGCTGAACCGAACTTGAGGCAAACCCGCAAAAGCTCGGGCTCAGCCCAAAAGCTTGGTCCGGCTGTGTCAACCACTTTCAAGCGTAAATGTCGGCATTACTAGAAAGCTCCCGGATAGTATTTTCTAGCACATGCGATTGATAGGTAGTTCGTCGATGTAGATAAAGGGGAGAATGGTCCTTGTTTGCAAGTACGGCTTGTGAACATTATCTTGTTTCTGTGATTGATAGGTAGTTCGTCGATGTAGATAAAGGGGAGAATGGCCCTTGAAATAGAGGCGCTCATGTCATCTACCTTAGGCACATGCCTATGATAATCTTGTCCTTGGCCCCCTGGAATTCCGGTACAAAGTCTGATGATCTCATTTTGGAGCATGAGTTTGTTCCCTTTATCTCGGTCTCCTCGACAACAAAGGTCATGTCGGGTCTCAAGCAGCCCATCCTCGACTTCACCTTCAGTTCCAACTCTATCTCCTCCAGCAGGAGACCACAGTGGCACATTGCCTGTTGGCGGTGGCCAAGGTAGCGGGTGGAGGAAGATCCAAACAGTGTAACCTAAGGAAAACATTGAAGCAAGCGAGCAGGATCACATAAACGCCAAGAACTGGAAGGGGTCATGAAAAGGTGGAGATCAGGTCGGGAAGGTATCTGAGAGGTTGACAACAAACGTCGAGTTAGACATTGGAGATCTTCAAAACCTTTGAAATAGCAAAAGAAATAAAAGTGTAGAGTCACACGAAATTGAGATCATGTTTAGAATAAAATATGAAAATTTCATGTGACTAAACTTTATGTGTAAGAACACATGGGCGAATTCCCTTACGATTTCCTTTATTGTAAGAGCCACTGGCTTTACCCTGAAACATTGGGCACCTGCCATGGTGGAAAAAGTACGAAGACAACAAATATACCTGCAGCCAATATATATACAGCAACGGAGTTTTACGAATTAATTAATCAGATTTCAATTAGTCCAGGCCAATGATCGTCTTTAGTAGATGCTTGGCCACGTGCGGCAATGAGATAAACTCTAAACAGTATTCTTTTAGCTTCAAGCAATGGTGACGTTGTGCCAGCTTCAACGTGCTTAATGCATTCTCTTTGCATATGTCCTCTGCCAGGAAGTTCTCACAGGCAATCTTCATCCTATCCAGACCGAATCGGCAGGCCGCCACGAGCATGTCTTGGGCAGCAAGGACTAGGTTATCGATAGAGGGCAGCTTGTCGGTGTAGATGAAGTGGAGAACCAACCTGAAGACCTCGGCCTTAATATCGTCGACCCGTACTATGTGGTTGTTGTTTTGTTTGGCCGCTGCTGTAACAGTTTCATATAGGGCTGGCGACCGAGCGGCGATCACAAGGCCATGAGCGTGGAAGTCGCACTCCTCGACCATGAACCTTACATCCGACCCTTGCTGGCTCATCAGCAATGGCTCGAGGACTGGAGCTAAGTTTGACGGAGGCATGACGATTCCGTGTCCGACGCCAGCGTAGGCCTCCTCGGTGACCGTGAGTTGGCAATGTATAGTAAGGGAGTCATCATCATGTGCAGAGTTTGCAGTTTTCATAACCGTAAACTCTGTACAGGCGCGGTCTAATTTCTCCCAAAAGAGTTTTGTTACTTGATCTGTGGGTGGTGTCGCACTTGGATATTCCATCTTGAAGCTCACTGATGTCCTGATATAGGTGGTTCGAAGATCACTAAATAACTGGAGGAACACCATGATGGGCTCTTGCTCCTCCTGCGATGATAGTGACTTTGGTATGTGCACTGATAGAAGCCAGTCGTAACCACCTATCCGGAATTTCCCAGAACATATTTTGGTGTCTGAACATAGGCTGCTTCTCTGGATAGATCTAAAATTGGGTATTGTGAACACGTGGGTACCGTGATGGACCACGGTTGATGAGGGCTGGTGGCTTCTCGAGGAGGAAGGAAAGCTCCTCAATTTTGAAGCCATGTTCATGGCTACTTTGTCTGTGATGTCGAGTAAGAAAGAGCAGCAACTCTCCTTGAGCTCCTTATACTCCTCGGTGGCCTTCATGGCTGTGTAAGCATCGGGATGGGATGCTATGTAACCGATGCATGAATCCTCGAGCTGCTGGCAACTGTGTCGGCCGTGCACCACCATCAATGTTGGTATGACGTGAACGGCGTCCATGCACTCTATGAGCACGTTACCACACATGGTCCTGAGCCTCTCTAGGTCGTACCGATCCGCTGCCACCAGCAGGTCAAGCGCCATAGCCATAAACCTTGTCGAAGGAGTACATTTTTGACTTGGCAATATGGAATCCTTTCTCCTCCGTTGTATGGGCAGCTTGCCTGTGTAGATGAACCGGAGCATGGCCTTGAAAGTGGAGGCGCTTATGTCGTGGACCCTAATAATCGTGCTGCTGCTCTCATCTTTGTTCCAACGGAACTCCGCGGCCAAGACGGGCGACTGTATTGCGAGAAGGAGTTTGTGCGCCTGGATCTCGATCTCCTCGACGATGAACGTAACGTCGGTCCTAATGCCACACTGCAAATGCTCTGATCGCAACTCCGACTCCGATTTCGATTTGTGTGGGAAAAGAACCCTGAGAAGATCTTGGGACCACTGAGATGAAGAGGTTCTTGGTCCGTGCACGGGCAGGTCTGTGAGAGAGGACGCAGAGGATGGTGAGGCGGTCGTCGTCTCCCACGCCTCGATCGGGTGTTCCTAACTGCTTGGTGGATGTACCGTGTGATTGCGTAGCTAGCTTGATGTAACGGACTGGGTCCAATCGAACATCCCAAGCAGTTGGGCTCCCCCTGGTATTTTTTTCTCTCACCTCCCTCTCGTATTGATCGATGGACTCAACACGGCTGGATCTAAAGTCCCGGTACTGGGGATGGGCAACCTTGTTTTGGACTCCCTCGTCACGGAACGAACAAAAGGAAGAACGCTTCTTTTCTTTTGTTTGCGCGCCGAGCAAAAGCCTCCTTTGGCTAGCTCGCGTTTTCAAAAAAAAAAAAAATAAAGGTGCTGGGATTTATACCCTCCACATCGCTGGACTTCTTTCGTGCTGGAGCTGGACTGAGTCATGTACGCGTGTTTGCAAACCGGTTTTCTTTTGGGCTCCGACTCATGGACGATTTTTTTTTTGTTGAGGGACCGCGACTTGTTTGCGCCCTTCACATATGTTTGGCTTGCCTACAATTTCTTCACGCCCGCAAAGCTGCCTAGTTTGAATACGGAATTTGACCCATTTTTTCCTTTTTTTGGGAGGCCAATTTTCTTTGCCAATACATAGCTAATTAGTAACACATTATATACAGTAACCATTGCAGCTCACTTCACATGTGTAGTCAAAATCATCGATAATTTATCGAATAAACCACTGCACTGGCCAGACTTGCTAATTCAAGACAACGCACATCCATCTGCACCAGACCAAGCTTTTTCAACATCTTCTCCTATTCCATTCCAACAAATCATCATTTCTCGCTAATAATACCGCAGCAACTTCACGAGGAACATGCATACTCTGCTCAAATCACGAGGCCGACCGCACAAATCACTGGGCCTCCATAACATCGTCATTTTGAACTACCACACCAACCTAGACTCAACTAATCTCATGGCTAGACCCACCGAGTCCAACAACAACAAGGGGTTGCCTCCTCGTCCCCTGAAATACATACAAAAACCACAAAAGAAATATTAAACTTCAACCTCAAGTTACAGGGTACATAGCACATCACTCCTGGGACAAGGCTGCAAATACGAGGGAGCATGTATAGGACGACCGCTTTTCATACAAAAAAGAAAACACTAGCTAGGGATAAATTCTGATTACTCTCTACAGTCCACCGTACAAGATGGACTACAACAACACCCATCAGTGCCATGACAAACTCGCAACTGCCATTCCTGTCATTGTTCGCGCCTTCTAGCACAAACATATGGTGCCACGAGTGGGCAAACACCAATAAGAAACCAGCACCACACCCCCATAATAAGATACATATGACAACAATTTTCAACTGCATACATGGCATCAGCACTCGGACATCCACACGAAAATCTAACTTCTTTCACCATGTCAGCTACTACCTCTGTTCCACAATGTAAGACTTTTTTATCAAGCTAGTTTAGCTTGCTAGAAAGGCTTACATTATGGAAAGGAGGGCGTATTATATATGAGATTACTTACACATCTACAGGATAGCAGCTTCACAAAGAGAGAGCATGCATAATCTGCTCAAATTTGCAAAAGCAAATACACATGGTTGGATGCAAAACCTCACACGGCACTAAGATGAAGCTGAGTGGACTAATTTTGGACACCTTGGAAACTGACATGAACAGCAAAATACTGATGTTCACCACAGCAATCAATCAGTACCAAACATACTACCCGAGGGCATAGAATAACAATGGCTACCCAAGGACTCAACTAAAACGTGTGCACTGTCATGCATGCCTGAGGACTCACCTAAACCCAACAGGAGCCAAAGAAGAATGCCCCTGCTGCCTGCCGGACGGATCCAGCGGCAATTGCTACCTCCTGGCCAGCTCCACCTCACCTTCTCCACTGAAATACAAAAACACAAAGAACATTTAATTTCAAGATCAAGTTACAGGATATATCGCAGAGCAATGAAGATAATACAAATCAACAATTCTCACTTGGAAATTTGGAGGATACTACTAAGCCAGTTACAAGAATTGCTCAAGACAATAGCATCTAAAACCGGTACCATACATCTCAAAATTTAGACATCCAAAGAATAACCCCAGACTTTTCTAAGCAGCACCACAGAAGGTATCACGAACAAGATTTTACAAACATGCTCATGTCTCTAATGGGAACATCCCTGCAGTTCCAAAATCCTTGCGGTGCCTCTGCAACTTCGTCATGGCAGTGCCTAAATTAAATCCAACCCAACAAGTTTACTTGCAAGTAAGTAAATGGTCGTGTTACACACAAACAGAAGGCAAAAAAATCTTCTCATCTCCATACATAGCAGTTTATGCCTGAATTCTGTTTTGAATCAATTAATCAATAAAAGGCTCTAGTGGGCATTTTTATCAGCTTCCAGCTACCAAAGATAATCAGAAGATAAATTATGTTTTCACGTAACTGAAACCAACGAGGTGCTTGTGCAGGGAAATCAAAGCGGCAGCTACAGACTACATATCTTGCACCAAACTAGGATGGCGCGAGCGAGCGGAATCGGAACAGGAATAATACCTTCGTGACGACGGCAATGACGGGGCAGAAGAAGGTCCGAGAACTTGCATCATCTCCACTGATTTATCCGACCCGTCGACTCCTCAGGCTGCACAGTAAAGAATGGATTTTTAAGTTTGGGGACAAGAGGATTTTTTTTATCAAGGTTTCGGACAGCTAGGCTCACACCTCGAGTGGTTTCGCCTCTGGAGATGCGCGAGGGTCGGAAGGGTGCCCACTTCACGGTGCGGCTGGTGAGCTCCGCCCACCCGCACGGCGAGACTGAAGAAGGGCACCGCCCGGGGCAGGTGGAGCGGCCGTGCCTCCGCCACTGCCAACCATCGAGGCCGCAACTGGTTGGTGCCCGCGAAGGATTCGACAGGGGAGAAGGGCACCGTACAGCGCTGTCGCGTCCTGATGGCGCCCCCTCGCCATGGGCGCGACGCAGCCAGGCGAGCTCGACGGTGCCGCACGCATCGTCCAATCGACGCACGCGCGCGCCGGCGAGCAAGCCAGCCGCGCCGCCAGGGTTCCATCAGGGCGGCGTCGCCTCTCTCACGGCGGACAGAACGGGGAGAGTGAGAAGACATGGCGGCCGTCCATCTTGTCCGGGACGGGAGACGAGATAATTGAGGCCGGAGGTGGGGGAGACGGTGGAGGAGATAATCCAGGCGCGAGAGGGATCGGCCGCCGGCAGAGAAGGGGAGAATGGGAAGTCGACCTAACGGGAAATGGTGCTAGGGTTTCAGTTTCAGGTCATTTTGTTCCTGCACAGATCGACAGCAGCCTCGAGCCGTCATCCGCAAATATAACCTGTACCTAACCGAGAAGATGAATGACGTGTTTGCCGGAGAAGAAGACGCCAATACATGAACCACTTCGAGTGGACAAGATCAGGGTCGATCTGAGTGCCAACTGATACTTTGAGTTCATAAGCGGGTATGTGGGCCCCATTTAAGATCGAGGACAAGCCAACAACCACCGACATCAACCATGGATGGGTCTTACAACCCACCTTCGGACATGGGGAATTCGCCCATCGCAACAACGACATTAAGGGGGCGCGACGACTGCAATACTCGCTCTAGGGTTTTCCTTGCCTCCGACACAATATGTTTTCCCCATCTCTATGAGTCGTGTGTACCAAGTTTGGTTAATTGATATGACTTGCCACTCTCTATGCACTCACACAGATTTGTCTTCCTAAAAAATGCTACCCCCTACGCCGCTATATTAATGATCTCTGAAACATATGCGTCCATGTTGGTAGGAGAAATCGGCGTTGAAAGCCCAAAAGAGTTATTACCCATCATTTACTGATTTGTTTCACAGATAATCGTGTTGTGTCACTATTACCATTCGACTTATGAACTGTTTTTAAACTAACTATGAGCATGGTATTCAGACATTTTTTTTATAACATACTGTACTTTTAATATTATTCAAAAGTAATAATCTAATTAGCCTTGCACTTTTTTATTTTAGAAACATGTATGACGTGAGGAAAGCCATTTTCACATGTGGTTTTGTAATCCAATAATTTCAAATTCTACTCCATATGTCCATAATTACTTGTCGTTGAAATGAATGTATCTAGTATTGAAAAAAGTCTACATACATCCAATTTAGCGACAAGTAATTTCGATCAAGGGAGTTTAAAATATGGATATTAACAATTCTAAGATCATTTTATTACTTGCCACTCTCGGTGCACTCGCAGATTTACCTACCTGACTTACCCCCCTATGCCCCCATAATTAATGATCGTTGAAACATATGCATCTACGTTGCTAGGAGAAATCGGGGTGGAAAGCCCAAATAAAGAGTTATTACCTATATAATTTAATGATTCCTTTCTATGATAATCTTGTTGTGCTAGCTTTATCATACGAATTATGAATTGTTTTCAAATTCAATACTAGTGTGGTATTCAGAGTATTTTCGAGAACATTTTATTATTATTCAAAAGTAATACTCTGGAAAATCTAATTAGCCTTGCATTCTTTTTAGTTTAGCAACATGCATGGCGTTGATTTTTAGATGCACCATTTCGTTAATGCTTAATGAAAGATTCATCATTACATGTGGTATAATATTGTTAATGCCTATTACTCAATTTGTGTACCAGGTCACATCATTCCTCGAAGGAGGAGCAAACATGGGAAAGTGATGGATCCCGAGGATTCGATGAAGATCACGTGGATGATGTTAATGTTGGAGTCGATCTCGAGCTTAGAATTTGTAATCCAAGAATATGTAATTCTACTCCATCTATCCAGAATTACTTGTCGTTGAAATGAATGTATCTAAATAGAAGCAGAGATAAGAGGCCTCTCCCCCGCGTCGCCTTCTTTGGCGGCTCGGGGGGAAATCCTGCCCGTCGGTCACCCCTCCTCCCCTCTTCTCCTCCGCATCGCCGCCGCTGGAGGGGTGCTATCGAAAAAAGCCATGTGCGCCCCATGAAGTTGGCGGCGGGGCAGTTTCTTCCCCCCAGGTGGGAACTTGGCTGGCGGCAGGGATGGTGCTTGCTGCTGGAGGTGCGTCCGCGGGCTGCTGGAGGTTCGGTCGCGGGTCGAGGGCGACGCGGCGGTGCGCGCCCACGGCGCGACGGGGAGCCTGCTGGCTGCGCGGGCCGACCCAGGCCCGATCTGGGTTGTGCGGGACTGCCACTCGTTCCTCGGATTGGCGTCGGTGGTGGCTGGTGGGGCAAGGGGCGTGGCTGAGCGGCATGGATACGTCTCCTGGCAGAAGTGCTGGCCTCCTTGCACAAGGTTCTTACACGAATTTGCATGTCGTGTGGTTTTTATATTTTTACCCTTCACAGCTAGTAAATATTGGCGGTCACTTCTGGTGATAGGAACACAATGTAATTGTAAATTTTGAATGAGACTGGAAATTACATCTTCCGTTTTTCAATTATATAGAATTGTACTCAATGAACCATATATAAATCTTATGCTAGCGGAAAATAGTGACCCTAGTACCGATCGACAAAGAAATGTCACATGAAATGATCGGTAATAATTGCATCTCGGAATGAACTACGAAACAAAGTAACGCACGATGATGAAATGGACATGAAATTACAAGTACTAACTATCAACCCTAGGGCAAAGCAACAATTGCATAGAATAACGAAATGACACATCAAGTCATGGGTGATAAGTATCTCCTAGCATAAAATCATAATGACTGACATTATATGTCACATGAAATGATAGGTAATAACTATCTCCTAGCATAAAATATTAACACACGGTAAGAAAAAGGCACTTGAAATGATAGATAATAACTATCTCATAGCATAAAATAAGGATCCCAAAAATTCTCAACCATGAAAGCGGCACATGAAATGATAGAGCACTATTAGTTGAGGGTCCTGTTTGTGGGTCCGACTAGATTTCTTCTCGCGCATATATGGAAATACAACCATATCCAAAAATGTCCAGAACTTAAAAGCACTAGCTCATAAGGCCTTGTTTGGGAGCTGCGCTTTTCAAAATATTCGGAAAATATTACAATTTCTAGAAATATTGTTGTTTAAAATACTTTGAGGTGTTTGGAGGCACTCAATACTACAATTTCAAATACTAAGTTATCATCCAAAATCGTAATTATTTTGCATTATTGAAAACTTCACCCATAACATCTTTTTTCAGATTGAACTATTCTCTAGCCTGAGCACCTAGAATACTATGGTTTTAGAACACTACGTTTTTCGAAAAGCAAAGCTCGAAATGGTGGCTAAATCTTTCCGGTGTCTCTTGAATTGGCTCAATTAGAGATTGTATGCAAGAATTACCACTCAAGGGTGAGTATATTTGATGGTGAAATGTGCGTACACCTATGTATCGTATCACGCCATCGCCACGATGAGACGCGACATGAAATGATGGATAATAGATATCTCCTTGCATAAAATAGGTGATCCGATAACACACGACAACTCCAGGAGTCATGAATTATAGGTACATATAAGAAAATAGCAACACACGACAACAAAATAGCATATGAAATTATAGGAAATAGTGGTATCGTAGCAAAAGGTGATAACACGTGAAAACAATAAGTCACATGAAACTTAATTAATGCTTACCTCTTAGAAACAATATAAAAAACGACAACGATTTGAAACGTGTAATGATAGATAATGCAGTATCGTTGCATAAGGATATCGGTAACATGATTAAGTGAAATACTAAATCGCCCAATTTTTCACAATAAGTGAAAAGGGGAAGAAAAAAATCCTCAATCCGAGCGAGTCATGTTGTTCTACATACACCTATCTAGGTAGTTCCAACTTCCTCGCTCGTCCAAAGCGTATACACCTCTCTCGATTATATGAAATTCCCTCCACCTCTTATTGACATTATATCCCACATACGTCTCTTACAGCTGTTCGGCACCTCATACACCACTACTGGACATCTGGTCATGAATACACATCGACCATTTGGACCCTCATACACCTCTCCCACTAGTCAGGTCCCACATGCACCTCTCTCGATATCGGTCCACATACATATATCTCGATCGTCTAGGGTCACACTGTCCCTCTTGCGGATTCAAATGTGCCTTTCTTGGTCATACGACCCCAAGTGCACTTCTCTATATCATCCAATCATGTACCTCTCTTAACCACTCGGTCCCATATAAATCTATCATGTGCTTTCCACACACACCTATCTCGATCGTAGGGACCAGCATACACATCTTCAGTCATATGGTCCCACGTAGACCTCTCTCGGTCATCCAACCTAACATATACCTCTCTCAGTCATCCGACGCTTCATGCACTTATCTTTATCATCCGTCCTATATACACCTCTCTAGGTTACTCGAACCTACCTCACTCTTCTGAAACGTGTACACCTATGTTTGTCTACATGGCCCCAAATGCACTTCTCTTGGTCATCTTCTCCCGCATACACCTCTCTATGTAGTTTAATTTTCCCTCGCTCGTAACCCTATACACCAATATTGTCCTCCAAATTTCGCTAGTAGTACCGTGGAAACGGAAAGTCACACATGACATGATTATAGGTTAATAACCGTCTCACATAAAATGAAGACATCGGTAGCGTGCGAAGATGAACGAGACATGAAATCTTAGGTCCTATACATCCTCCTGACATGAAATAAGGACCTTGTTAACATAGGAAAATAAAATGATAGGATTATATGGAGCTTGTTGGTGGTGCCTCCATATTAAGAGTTGGCATCACATCCGGAAAGCGTTCCCGGAGGCCCAATGGCCTTTTTTCCAGAAAATATTGAAATAATTTCTTTATAACTACAATGAATACCATTTGAATTAAGTGATGATAATGATGTTTGCAGCCAATAACAACGCCCAAGGACACTAGCGCTTCTGTCACCACAAACTCATATACGCACCTGTAACAACACATTTGTCTCCTTACCACGCTTTATGGCATCCGGCCATCCTCTTCCACACAGGAATGAGCTGAGCACAACCAACATCAAGCACAAAGTATCCCACGATACTAGTAGAAACGGGGGCTTTGGTCCAACTTAGGAAAGACATCTAGTACCCACTGTGTTTTGGGCCGGAACTAGTGTAGCACTAGAGACTCTAGTCCCCGGCCGTTCCTGACCTCTACTCCCGTGTTGTGATACCACCCGGGACTAAAGGGCTCGTGCCTCTAGTCTCGGGTCGTATCATGGATCGGGACTAAAGGGGGGCCTCTAGTCCCGGGTCATATCGCGGACCGGGACTTAATGGTCTCCTCTGTTTTTTTTTCTTACTCACCATTTTGAGCATAACTTTTGCATTGGAACTCGGATTTTGATGTTATTTTGCTCGTTTTGAAGATAAGAAATAGATCTACATCATCACACACATTATTCAAACTATATTATTCATAAACAAATCCATGAGAAAGGACAGAAAATTAGTTTATTTTGGGACTTTCTGGGAAACCATGTGAATTTTAAGGATGAACCACTAGTTATGAATTAAGTATAATCTTATATGTACATTATGGAAAATATGATATATATGGAAGTCATATTTGAACTTGTCTCATTTTTCTAATCAATTTAGAAATATTATTTGTCAAATTTTGATTTACAGATTTGTAGATATGAATTATTCAATATTAAATGGAAAACACAAAAAATATATTTAAATTCAAGATCATTATTACTTATTTATTTTTGTTTAACTAAATAATTATTTTTATTCACAAAATAAAGACACGCGGCATCATATTTTAAGGGTTAACATGATTGACATCATAGTATTGTTAGGAAAACATCATTTATTTCTTGGAATCTGAGAGGGAAGGAACTAAGAAGTTAAGCGTGCTGAGAGTGGAGTAGTCTGAGGATGAGTGACCTACTGGGAAGTGTCACCAGAGAAAAAAAATGATTAGAGTTAAAAATAGCTGAGACTAAAGTAAAATGATTGGAGTTAGAAATAATAGAGACAAGCTAAAATCTGTTAAAAAAAATCACATCATCTTTAGTCTCATGTCGTAACCCCATGGAGAGCCTTTTAGTCCCGGTCTGTAACTCGTGGGGACTAATGGGGGCCTTTAGTCTCGCTTTCGTAGTCCCATATGTGAATTGGGGACTAAACCCCCTTACGGCCTTGGACTAAAGTTTTTTTTTCTACTAGTGCGACCTTGGAAGATGCTCCCAGCCACAACCGCCCACCAATTTCAGGCCCGCCTCCTCAAAACTCTCTAGGGAATTTGCATGGACATCCTTGTCCACGAGACATCATTTTCGTGACCCCACCACCTCCACCACCGCGATAGAGGCTAGTGGCAGCGACACGTGAAATGACGGGTCATATCCATTTCCTAGCATGAAATAATGATCATATTAATGCGCGACGACTAAAAGATACACAAAATGACAAGTAATAACTATCGCCGGTAGCATGAAATAACAACGCCGCGGCGGCGAAAGTATGTTAACAATGAAGCTATAATTTAAACATATCTATTTGTTTTATGTCTTGATCCTTTGGAAGGTATGTATGGATATTGATATTAAAAGTGTGTTCAGAAATATCGATATTACAGGTTAGAAAGTAGCTCGATAATGTCTATCTAGATATGATGCGCAACGTGTTTCAGCAACTCCCCACCCACTAAGCATTTGACAAGAATCAATCGAACCTAGGAATCGTCCAGGAGTCCGAGAGTGGTGTGCTATAACCCGCAAAACTAGGGAGGAGAACACGAAAAACAATGATTTTTCATGAGTGACATGGTCAAACTAGTTCCTCTCTCGTGCTTGTCAGCATATCCGCATTGTCGACATTTTGTCATCAACCTAACAGATTGACCAGTCGGTCGTGATGAAGTTTTTCTCTTGGTTTGCGGGAAATAAATCGCATGCCACCCCTAAGATTGCAAACACATGTTACGTTTACTTGGCGACCTGCGGGTGGCGGGAGGCCAAACAACGACGACTCCTCCTCCTCAAAGGGCGTCACCATAAAGGCGAATTAACACCAAAATGGGACACATTTGAACAAGCTTAATCAACCACAAATGCTAAACCAAAAAAAAAACCCTAGGTAGATGCACAAATTAAAGTGCAAACTTTCTGGAAATATACACACCATGGGGGGGAGCAAAATGTTTTAGTCAAATTAATTAGTGTACATCCTTGTTTGTGCCGGCGGGCGGCCGTGTGTAACTTGATGATGTTGGCATGCTAGTTTAGGTAGCATCCTGCATGCCTACCTATTGGAAGCCAGCGGACGAGGTATGGTACGCATGCATGCCCTAGCTGCTATCGTGCCACTTTTTTTTTATTTTTATTTAATCTATTCTCCAGGAGATCGCGCGTGCGTGTGGCATGGGATGCTGTGATGGAATACTGTGGGGAGCAGTATGCGCGGGGCTCAACGCGACCCATGCGTACGGCTCATGCACAGGCGATGCATCAAACAAGAACATACCTATAGGCTATAGCTAGGTAGAAGGAATGATAATGCACTGCTACACCATCGGTATTCAACTGCTCGATTGTAGGACATGACACGCTGATACGAGCGGCGGCGCACTCCGCTGACTCCACCACCACGGCCCTGCGGAGTTTTTTTTTTTTTTTTTTTGTACAATTTGCGACACCGAGGTGTCTTTTGCATTGCTCATAAACAGTTTACAGAGGTGATTACATTGCCGAGCCGTCTGAGGGATTGGATCGCCGAGACAACTGGGCACATATTCCTGTCATGGGCTTCGTTCCTGCACGAACTGATGAACCCTAATCCAGAGGATTGGAGGGCTTACTGTGCGCAGTCATGAGCAACACAATTAAATTCCCTGGAGACATGGTGGGCAGAGAAAAGAAGGTCTCTCACTTGAAGTCGAAACTCTGCAATGTGTCCTCTTATACTCGAGGGAATCAACTGGAGAGCTGAAGAAGAGTCTGCTTGGGCTGCAGCGGCGACGGTAGAGTTATCTGTGAAGAACTGCACAGGCGAAATCACGATGATGGGCGAAGCACACGACGCGCCCACTGGCCACTTTCCACGGGACTTGCCTCTCCGTATGCAACATTGTTGTAGTCAACCGCCCGACATTGTCACCTCCACGACCACATCTGTCGCCTCTAGCAAAGAAGAAGAGGACGACTTGCTCTAACGGCCGACATGAGCTGGACACAGCCGGAACGCCCAGCATGGTGCATGCATCTTGAATGGGATATAGGGAAGCAAAATACACTTTGACAATGCTACAATCGAAAAAACGTATGGTACTCCCTCCGTTCACCTATACTATGCGTTCTCGCTTTCTCAAAATTTTCCTTTTTACTCTGCGTTCAAGACGTTTTGCTAGTTGATTTCCTAACTACCCTCACATTAGTAGAAGCATTGATTTGCATGTGAGAGGCAGCTTAAGCCAAATAGAAGCATGGCATTAATGACTAGCGGCCGCATGCTTTTTCCGGCCACAGCCCACAACGATGATTATCGCTAGGGTAATTAAGTCCATCTATTCCATATCCTATATAACTAAGTAGATCATCCACACTAACTTATTTCTCTAAACATGCAAGCTATCCACCTCACTAACTGTCCATGTCACCCAATCTTCCACGTCAAACCCCCTACAGCATTAGTTTCGTATTTTCCTCAATCCAGCTTAGTTTAGCGCTATCCTATCGATGGACTTAACCTAGTGCCGACTCTCTAGTAAGGCCTTAGTATACTGTAGCAGAGCACGTGATGCATGCATGCCTCCTAGGATTGTAGGACATGACACGCTGATACGAGCGGCGGCGCACTCCGCTGACTCCACCACCACGGCCCTGCGGAGTTTTTTTTTTTGTACAATTTGCGACACCGAGGTGTCTTTTGCATTGCTCATAAACAGTTTACAGAGGTGATTACATTGCCGAGCCGTCTGAGGGATTGGATCGCCGAGACAACTGGGCACATATTCCTGTCATGGGCTTCGTTCCTGCACGAACTGATGAACCCTAATCCAGAGGATTGGAGGGCTTACTGTGCGCAGTCATGAGCAACACAATTAAATTCCCTGGAGACATGGTGGGCAGAGAAAAGAAGGTCTCTCACTTGAAGTCGAAACTCTGCAATGTGTCCTCTTATACTCAAGGGAATCAACTAGAGAGCTGAAGAAGAGTCTGCTTGGGCTGCAGCGGCGACGGTAGAGTTATCTGTGAAGAACTGCACAGGCGAAATCACGATGATGGGCGAAGCACACGACGCGCCCACTGGCCACTTTCCACGGGACTTGCCTCTCCGTATGCAACATTGTTGTAGTCAACCGTCCGACATTGTCACCTCCACGACCACATCTGTCGCCTCTAGCAAAGAAGAAGAGGACGACTTGCTCTAACGGCCGACATGAGCTGGACACAGCCGGAACGCCCAGCATGGTGCATGCATCTTGAATGGGATATAGGGAAGCAAAGTACACTTTGACAATGCTACGATCAAAAAACCATATGGTACTCCCTCCGTTCACCTATACTATGCGTTCTCGCTTTCTCAAAATTTTCCTTTTTACTCTGCGTTAAAGACGTTTTGCTAGTTGATTTCCTAACTACCCTCACATTAGTAGAAGCATTGATTTGCATGTGAGAGGCAGCTTAAGCCAAATAGAAGCATGGCATTAATGACTAGCGGCCGCATGCTTTTTCCGGCCACAGCCCACAACGATGATTATCGCTAGTGTAATTAAGTCCATCTATTCCATATCCTATATAACTAAGTAGATCATCCACACTAACTCATTTCTCTAAACATGCAAGCTATCCACCTCACTACCTGTCCATGTCACCCAATCTTCCACGTCAAACCCCCTACAGCATTAGTTTCGTATTTTCCTCAATCCAGCTTAGTTTAGCGCTATCCTATCGATGGACTTAACCTAGTGCCGACTCTCTAGTAAGGCCTTAGTATACTGTAGCAGAGCACGTGATGCATGCATGTCCACATCTCGACGGACGCACATGGACATGGTGCATGTATGGGGATAATTCCCTACGTATGTACTCCCTCCATTAACGACGGTTATTGTCGAACCGGAGCCACCCTCACCTAGATGATGTCGGTACTCAATAAGATGACAAACGATATTTCCACACCGTCTCACGCGGGATGGGTGTTGTTCGGGCCAAATGTAACATGTGGTGTAAAATGGCGATATAAAGAATAAGATTTCACTTTGAGGATAACGACCTCATTTATCAAGGGGTGAGCCACGGGAAAACATTGGCCTCACTAGGCACTTCCTCGCCCAAAACAAGCTTGTCCACCAAAGACTTAGAGGGGTCATACATGCCCCAACACCTCCTTTTGTGACATCTTCCTAACACTTGTGGCTAACACTCCTACTGTACCGCCTCGCCTCCAATTCTTCCGCATCTCGAACCACTATTGTCCCCTGCCGCGATGACCACTCTTCTAAATTCGGACGATTTGGATCACATCTCATGTCTTTATTTTATGCAAGGCGACGATCATTTCTTATTTTATCCTAGTTGATGGGTATTGGCCATGATTTTATGTTTCATCTCGTTGTCGCATGTTACTATTTATGAACGAAACTATACTTACTTCCCATCATTTTATGTGCCTTCTCGTCATCCTGGCAGTGTGTGCTATGATACCATGATGTAGAAAGATTTCACTAACAATGTATTAACGTCCGCATATGATATCTGATCTAAACGCATATGAGAAAGAATTCACCAACAACGTATTTACTTCCGCATATGATATCTGATCTAGGCGAATCCGAGAGAAGTTCGAAATCTCTTGGGCAGATAGGTTTTTCAGACGTGAAATTTCCCAATCTTGCCGTTTGTCCATACACGCGTACATATAGGAGCATGTGTGGATCATTCCCATCAAGTACGGACCTATTTATTTCCATGCATTCTCTCGTGAATGTGTTTGTCAAAGAATAAATGAATAATACATGAGCCCTACTTAGCTTAAGTTTGTTGATATGTCATATGGGTCTCATGATGTTTTGCGGCCGCAACTGTCGCGTCGTGTGTCGCGTAGAAACCTACGGTGTGTATTGTTGCACCGAAAACCTAGCGCTCGTGTCGCTCCGCGGGGGCGGCCCGAGCGAACCCTAGCGCCACCGCCCCCAGTCCCACCACACCTGCCAACCTACCTCGCGCCGCCACCGCGGGATGCGGCTAGCTTAAGCTCGCGTGGCGGACGGCGGCGGCGTGTGCCTCTCCTCGCGTGGCGGCGGCGGGGGATGGATGCTGGCGCGGTTTCTCCCCCGGCGGCAGTGGATCTCCAACGATGGCATGGCGGTCCTCTCCCCTGGTGGCGCAGCTGCATGGTGCGCCCCTACAGAGTAGATCAGCGCGCTTGAGATGCAGTTCGGCAGTTGTAGCTCGGCTCTGCCCCACTGTGACGATCAGCCTTAGTCTCGGCGTCGAACGGATGGGCTGTGGCCTTGGTGGGTTCATGACAAGTCCAGCTCCTCCATGGTGGATATTATGCCGACTGGTGGTGGATTTCGTGTCATACGTGGTTTCTCACTAGAGATGCTGTCTGGAGGTGGTCTCCTGGTTGCTGTGGTGTTCCGGCGTGGTGCAGTCTATGACCTTGCAGATTATTGGCGCTCCTACTCGTGAGGCCGCGATTGGTGGTTGCTCGGTGCACTAGTGTCCAACCAAGGCTCCGCTGGGCCAGTGTTGGACCACTCCGATCGCCGGAAGCCGACCGACAGCGTGGGGGCTGCAGGCTCGGACCAAGAATAATGGTGGTTGATCCTGCAGGTTCTTCGAGCGTCATGTCGCTGATCTATGTCAGCCGGGCCTCCTCAATTGAGACACCAACGTGTTCCGAATTCCTCTCAGTGATTCCACCGTTAGGCGCATGACGCCACTGGATTTCTAGATTGGAATCGATCCGGCCATGCACTCCTTTATATCAGGCCAGTGTGCCATGTGGGAGTGGCGTGAAGCTTCGCTTCTTAACGGTGCCACAGGACATATCTTATTTAGATTTCCATGGCATTGACAGAGGCGTAGAAAGTCATGGTGATTTCAATCGGAGGTTTGTTTTGGTGGAAAGGCTTAGTGGTTGCGATGAAGGATGGCGACAAGGTTCTTTCTGTGTGTCGAATGGTGGACGTTTGCAATAACATCCTTGGTAAGAGGGGGCAACAACACAAGTAGACTACTTTTGTGGTGGTGCTCCTTGAGTACCGAGTCGCGAATTCCATGGTGGTGCTCCTTGATGAAGACATTGTTTTGTGGATTACTAATATTGTCTTAGATTCTCGTTGTCGGACACTAAAAGTATTTGGCAGCGGAATAAGTGTCATCAGTTGTCCAAGGTATTCAAACTAAAAGTACTTTCAAAAGAAAATAGAAATAGGTGATTTCGTCAAATTGTACGAAAGCATGTATCCATAAGTATTCGACGATCTTGACACCAACGATTCTTGGCAAACAGTTGCCGGGCGCGGGAGGGGGGTGGGGGCGAAAACTCGCCGTATCGAAATTTCATTCCTTTTCTAGGCTATGTAAAACGGTGTTGCGATTACGCCGTGATTTTTAGGTCCATGGAGATGCTTCGTAAGTGGATAGTGGGACATAATACAATCTCGTCGGACGTCGTATGTAGACAGACATTATCTAGTTTCTATGCATAAATTATCAAGTTTTTTTAATGAAAGATCATCGGTCGTGTAGTGGAGAGATTGGCTTGCATGGGTTTGCATGCCCACGTGATGCCCGGCCGGTAAAGTTTGTAAATATTTTGCTATGCACGGATGCATGCATCTACGAGCTACTACGTCACTGTCGCCGGGCTACTCGATGACACAGTCTTGCCTACTCAGCCAGATTGCCTACCGCCGGCGACGACAACGAGCACACCGGCACCATGGGGATCATCTTGGTCTAATGAGAACACGCGGTCGGCCACGACGCCAGTGAGCTCGCCCAGGATGGCACCATGGGGAATTGGGGATCATCTTTCCCTAAGCTTGTCGTCCCTAGCTCGAGCCACTGTAGACGCCATCTTAGGTTTGCAATATGCCATCACGCTGTCTGCCCCGGCCAGCACGACTTTGCTCGTCACCGCCTGCTAAGAAAGGAAAACGAAGGCGGATGCTAAGACAGCAAATTCTATGACTGGCAAACCAAATCTAGTCTGCGACACGTGCCATGCATGTTTCTTTCTTCACGTTGAGGGCTAGTCATGCATGCATATTCGATCATCAACAAAGACACGTACTAGAATACTCGTACCAGGCTGCCCGATCTATTCATCGATCGAGATTGATTCATGTCGCAGCGTGCTCCTCTCTAAAATGTACCCTAAACCCTAAAATGTACCATACGCTAATTAACACGAGCGATGCAAGAGACCTGCTTTCAAGTGGATCGGGATTGATTCAAGCTTTTGTGCAAGCAACGTACCCATGCATGTTTAGTGACTTTTGAAAGTCATTAATTCTTTCGTGTAAAAAACAGAAACTTAATTTTGCTCTAGTACAAAGGTATCAAAAGACATGGTGCACCCCGCTCCCCGGTCAACCTGGCTACCCACACGAAGCACACACACGTGCTACAAGGAGAGAGACCACCGCCCAGGTTGTCGGCAAGCGTCATCGTCATCACTTCTCCACGAACCAGCGTCTCCGACTTCACCTTAGATGACCACCAACGGAGTCATCGCCGCAAGCGACGTTGGAACCCTTGTCTGCCCATCCCACACAATTGACCACCAACGCATCCAGAAGAGGCAGCTCCGACTCCAACGAAGAGCTTCAGAGGAGAAAGTTGCACCCCTTGCACTGATGAAGTCCATGCAACAGTTGAAGGCCCACTCATCGGTACATCTGAGCACGTGGCGTCGTTGTCGACACGTCGTCTCGCGCGACTGCAGCTCCGACTTCACCGCAACACAGCAGGCCGTTGCATAGGAACTCAAATACGCAGAGGACAGTCGGCGATGAAGGGCATGCCCCGACTCATATCCGCTCACCATTGTCATCGTTGCCACACATATTGCAACACCACCACCGCCATCGACCCCTGCCAATCGTGACACCATGCATTTCAAGCCCAAGGAAACCGTGGATGGAGCCAATGAACTTTAAGACGCGCCCGACAGAAGGTTACAATGTGGAAGCGCCAGCGCCGCCGCCCGACCCTACCGGGGTCAAGGCTTCCACCCGAAGAACATGTCCAAGGGATTGTGGTTGTTAGGAACTCCAAGACGGCGCCTCCACTAAGGAATGCTATGTCCAAGGACGCCATGCCGCCGACCGGAAAGCAGGACATACCTTCGCCCGGAGCATTGACATAACACACCACCCCACGCAGACGACAAAACATAGTCAACCCGCAGATCCGCTGACCGGTGCGTCTCCTGAGCGACAGCAGCGCCACTGTCACACTGGAATCACCCTAAACCTCGCCTCCAGCAGAAATTGGGCGCCTCCCATAACCGACGAGCACCCTCGAGGAGCTCCACAAGGTCCACCGGTCGGCTCAGGCAGATCGAACTAGACCCGGCCACCGATATGTAGACCGGGGCCAGCATCCTCGCCGTGGAGCTTGCTGCCCCGGCCAACATCTCCTGTGAGGAGGGGAACGGAGCCAAGCGGAGCACCCCCGAGGCCACCAGCCGGTTCTTACTGTCAACAGAAATGTGAGACTGTATTTGCCCTGATTTGTGGGGGATTCCTAACGCGAGATAGTATTTGCATGTGCTAAATTAATTGACTTGCCGTATTTGCTACGAATATGGAGACGTCAGGCAGTTAAATTGGCAATTTAAGATCGTATTTTGTTAGTACATGCACATGTGATGTGAGACTTAATGGGGGCAATTATGATCTTAGTATTTGTTATCGCCAGTTGTTTCCTCCGAATTTTATGGCGGGAGACGGCAGGAAGGGAGTGGGGAGTTTTTTTTTACCGCGTGACTCGTAACGAGGTTGGACGAAGGAAAAGTGAAACGGGGAACCCCTTGGTATGTTTTAGGTAGGAGAGATTTGCTTTCTAGTGTGTGCGATTTACTTCTTAATTTGCAACCGAACGACAATAGAAGTAGGCATGTAAACGGAGTGATATACGGCGCGCGCCGCAAGATCTAGGAAACAAAATGCTTTTTTAAACTTTTCTTGGTTGGGTTGGGCCCAGAAATGCCTACGCGACGACGAACCGAGAGTCATTAATCACACACTAGAACATGCATGCATGCGTTCCCGCTTGTCATAAATTCCATACATGAATAGTCATATTTACACGCACATGTTAGGGCACGCTGGTGCATGCGCGCGGCCATGGATTAGAAAGCATTTAATTTGATTTTAGGACTCAGTGATATCGACGGCCGGCCAAGCGAGCTGTGCGTGGAGTCATAGCGCGATCGGGGACCCGCGTGATTTGTTTGTTTTTCTTTTGAGATTAACCCGTGTGATTAACTTTATATTGAACCCGTCATTTACTACAAAATCTGGCCCAACTTAAAGGCCCATCTGATACCTCTTGGTCAAACAATAACGCGGCCGCCGCCGCTGGAATACTGGAAATTAAGGGGAGGTACGCACCTTGTATTACAAGATGAACAAGATGAAACAAATGTAACTAAAGAGAGGACCGAGGAAGATGCATCAGCAACCATTGGAAGAAACTCTCAGTCTGTGGAATAAATCGTGCAAAAGGAGAGGAGTAGATCGATCACTTACATGCCTGCTGAAACGGACGATCGGGCCGGCCGAGGTTGGAATAGACGACAGACCAACGAGGACATGGTGACTACCGCAGACCGCCTACGCGCGACTCCTCTCCTCTCCACCGCCGACCGGCCAGAGTGACCCCTCGCTCGACGCGTTGAGCTTGTCTGTCGGAGAATTGTGGCGTAAGATGGTACGCGGCGTACGTGGCCTGTAATTTGTGGAATGAGCGTAATTGTCAGGGAAAATCCTTGCCGCCAAGGGAAGGTTTTTTTTTCCCTTGTTAGAGACGATGTGTCTCTCATTAGAGAGGTGTTTTGGGACTAGTTCGCGGGCCTTGGGAGGGAGCCTGTTTCCTCTTGAATTCTCATAAAATATGTAGATTTATCTCTTTCTATAAATGAGTGGCAGAGCTCCTGCCGGTTATAGCGTAAAAAGAAAGGTTTTCTAGAACGCAAGAAACGTGCTTCCTAAATCAGGCAGCAAAAGGCTCGAGGGACTGGTCCAAAATAAAGAGATGGGAAAGAAATCTACATGCGTGAAAAATAATCGACCTAGCCAGAAGGGATGGGAACATACGTTGCATGCATGTCCACAAGACGACCTAGCCACCTACCCAGCAAGTAATCGAGTTAATTGACATTATATGATCATATAGTTGCACTACGTGCTAGTAGCGTCACTACAACAAGCTGGTGTCTGACCCCAGGGAGTTGCTTCACAAGATTGAACTGAGCTTGGTGTAGCTTTGAAACTGACCAAAAGCAAATTACATGTAATAATATTAGTTGCTTCCTAGTTTGTGTAATTCCATTTCCTAACTAATTTGCAACCGAACGACAAGATAAATAGGGATCCACGTAGACGTAGCGATATACGGTGCCGCAAGATCCCGTTTAACTAAGTTCGGTAGTTGTTCATTTTTCCGGGAAAGAAAATGCTTTTTAAAAACTCGTTTTTGTTGGAAATGCATGTAATGCCTACGCAACAAACTGATTGTCAGTTACTAGAATATGCATGTGTTCCCGTACGTTTGCCATAAAATCCATGCCTACGCAATACTCGTTTAGGACAAAAAAAAAAGGTAAAGGATATGGAGAGAGCATTATCCGATCCGATCCGATCCGTTTACACCCCTAGCACTGAGCAGAACTTCTCACGCCTTAAATGGTGTGCCGCCGTCCGCTGAATCCTGCTCCGTCCCAGGGGAGCCTAGCTAGGTGAACGTCCCTGCTCGCCCCGGTGGTTGCGCTGCCCCTGCACGTACGGCACCTTGTATTATCAGATGAAGAAAATCTACTCCCTCCGGTCCGGAATAAGTGGCGCCCAGAATGAACTGTTTCCGTACAGATTTGTGAAGTGGTTACGACACTTAAATGGCATCGGAGGGAGTAACTAAAGAGAGAACCGAGGAGGATGCATCGGGAACCATCTCTCACGTTGGTGGATTGAATCGTCCAAAGAGAGAGAAATGGATCGATCCACTACCTGCCTTGCCCGCTGAAATGGACGGTCGGTCGGGTCGGCCGAGGATGGAATCGGCGACCGACTGCCACCGCCTACGGTCGACGGTGACTTAGCTGCAAGTGCTCAATAACAACGACGACATGCCTGAGACCTGCTCCACCCCTCTTCGCCGCACGCTGGATGGAGTGACAACTAGCTCTATCGCCTCGCCAAATTCGCAAAGTCGCTAAGTCACACGTGGTGCTCCTCGCAGTCGCCTACTATTTATAGAGGGACGAAGGTTGAAGCAAAGAGGGCTTTGATGCCGGCTGAAAGTAGAAAATTATCAGCACCGTTGCTAGTTGCAAGCCATGGACGGCTGAGATGGATGATGGCGCGGATCGATGGCATGGCTACTATCTATTTTTTCCGTGCTTGCATGCGAGCAGCCATACCAATTCAACTTCAGTTAATGATATGCTAGGTTTGTTCTTTCTTAGAAGCGATGGATGGGGTGAGAGAGTAAAGGGATGGTTGTGATGCGTTCGGCCATGGATCGGTGACGTGGAACCAAGTATTGCTTTAATTCATTGCATGCCACCGTCCTAGTAGTAATTGTGGGAGCGTTCCACGGACTTTACCTGCTTTTCTTTATGGGAATAATTATTCATTCCGCCACCAACGGGAATTACCTTTAACTTTAACCCAAACCAGTGGTTGTATCCGGTGCAAAGAAATGGTTAGGCAAATCATGTGGCATCTCAAGCGAATAACGTCATGTATACATCACTCGCTCAGGGCATCTCCAACCTATCACGTCTACAGTTGCATCTAGGACGACGGCCAAGCCAGATGTGCGTGGCATCATAGAGATTGGGGACCCACCTAATTTTTTCTTTTGAGATTAGTCCGCTAATTTTTTTTCTTTGAGGCCAGACAATCCGCGTGATTAATTGGACACCGGCATGTCCATTTAACCCAGAATCCGGCCCAAATTAAAGGCCCATCTAATACCTGTTCGTCAAACTTAACGCTAATTAAAAAGAGCTTCTCACGCCTCTAATGGTGTGTCGTCGCTAGCATACTGGGTAAGGGATGTCTGATCCGCTCCAGGGGAGCCGGGATGAACGCCCCTGCTCGCCGCGGTGGTGGCGGCGCCCTGCACATATGTACCTTGTATTATCACATGAAGAAGATTAAACAGATCTAACTAAAGAGTGGATCTAGGAGGATGCATCAGGAACAATCGAAAGAAACTCCCACGGTCTCGTACAGGTTAAATAATGAGCCGTGGTGGAGTGAATCATACAAAAAGAGAGAAATAGATCGATCCATTACCTATTTGCTGAAACGGACGACCGGGCCGACCGACCGGCGAGGACATGCGGACTACCGTCGCCTACGGTTGATGACGACGAACCTGCGAGTGCTTAGTAACAACTACGCCATGCCTGAGACCTGCTCCCCTCCTCTCCCCAACCGGCCTACCAGAGTGACCACTCGCTCTACGCCTACCGCCTCGCCAATTCGCAAAGTCGCTAAGTCACACGCGCAAGTCCGCACGCGGTGCTCCTCGCGGTGGCCTCGTACTTATAGCGGGAGGAAGGTTGCAGCAAAGAGGGCTTTGGTACTAGCTAGAATTAGAAAATCATCAGCCCCATTGCTTGGTGCCAGCCATGGACGGCTAAGATGGATGATGGATCGGATCGATGACATGGCTAATGTCTTTTTTTCTAGCTGCATGCGATCAGTCACGTGAATTCAACTCAGTTAATGCACCGCTAGCAGGCAGTCTGCTTGTGCTTGTTCCTTCTGGGAAGCCATCGATAGGTTGAGAGAGCAAACCAACGGTCGCAATGCTTTTGTCCATGGATTGATGAGGTGGAAAGAAGTTTTTCTTTAATTGATTGCATGCCACCATCCTAGTAGTAATTGTGGGAGAGTTCCAAGGACTTCACCCCGCTTTCCTTATGGGAATAAATTATTCATTCTTTCACCAATGGGAATTAGTTCAACTTTAACCCAAACCGACGTCATTCCTGAGACATGCTCCTCTCCTCTCCTGTCGAGACATCGTAGTAGTTTTCATAGACTGGGGTGCCATGAGACTACGGTAGAGACGTGGGGTAACGGGATAGCGTAGTAACACAGAACACGGGATTTACCCAGGTTCGGTACGTCGCGACAGTACGGCGTACCTACTCCTGCACTTCTCACTAATCGGGACTAAAGCCCGTATAACAGGGTTACAATGTGAGGGAATAGATCTAGCTACTCAACGAGGATGAACTTCCCGGCGAGTTGCGTAAAGCTTGAGCTTGGACCTAGAACCTTGGAACTAAAAGAACTTATGTAATCTATCTCCCGTCCGGCTTTATATAATAGCCGGATTAGGGCTTACAGAACAAGAAACCTAGAAGACTACGTTTAACTTGTAACTTGGAAACCTCCTGATTGATCTTGGTGTGGTTCAGGGCGCGTCCAATCCTTTGGACGTATATTGTGACAACAATGGTGCTATCGCACAGGCCAAGAAACCTAGACAACACCAGAAGAACAAACATATACTCATGCGGTACCACCTCATTCGCCAGTTTGTCGAACAAGGTGATATCAAGTTATGCAAAGTACACACGGATGCAAACATTGCAGATCCGTTGACAAAGGCGCTACCACAGCCTAAGCATGAGGCGCACACGAGAGGTATGGGCATTAGATGCCTAGGCATATGATGCCAGGATGATTCACTCTAGTGCAAGTGGGAGACTGTTGGGAATATGCCCTAGAGGCAATCATGTATGATGTAATTCCCACTGTATTCATAAGGTTATTAAGTTGTCCTTGTGTTGAACATCTGATATATGCCATTGAATATGTGATTCGATTGTGGAACTATATATTCATGTTGTTCATACTAGATTGTCCTTGGTCATTTAGGTTGTGCTGGACACACACCCTAGACTAATGTGAGTGTTGGCTGATGACACGGTTCCACTTGTCATGGGCATGGTGATGTCATTCCAACGTTCATGGACTTGGCTAAAGAGTTTAGCAAGTCGGACTGACCCACATTGAGATGCAACGGTCAAGTCGTCATTTGCATGTCTCAATCAATGTAATCCTTAGACCTGAGGTTGTCGCACAATCCGAGTTGTGGATCACCGACTTAGGTTCTGTCAAACGTTGTTCTGTGACAAGGCAATTATAAAGGCAGAGTTCAGGTCGAATGAGAAGCAAGCTGCGTGATGTGGATAATCAAGATGGGATTTTGCCCCTCCGAATGGAGAGATATTCTCTGTGCCCTCTCGAGTGATATGATTCAGGAAGCATGGCCATGCGCGACTCAGTTAAGTGTTAACTGTGTCGATTGACTAAGAGTTAGTCAGATGAATCACATATCACGGATCGAGAAGAGAGTTGAGCTATTTAAGGGATGACGATAAATCGCCTATAGCTCGACAAGGTATATCGTGAGGCAAAAAGGACTAAGATGAATATCACATTGAAAGGTATGTCGTCATGACTCAATGGTACTTGGGAGTCGGCACGTTCTGCTAGGAGCCGCTACCGATTGATCGATTGGGAGTTGGACTCCAATCGTGTCCAAGTCGCCATGAGCCTGCAGGGTCGCACACTTAAGAGCGGGAGCAAGTATTGGTTGGGTTGGACTCGAACCGGAAATGGACTGAGTTAGTGAGTCGGACTCACAGAGGGAATGGGCCACAAGTGTTGTGCAGCCCATTACCATACGCTATATAAAGAGGAGCGCAGGTTGCCCAACGGGCACGTTAGTTCACTCTCCTATGCGTTGGGAACCCTAGCCCCACTCAGTCCAGCCGCCGCACCGGACCTAGCAGTCCGCCGTCGGAGCTCCTCCTCGTACGTGTGGATACCGGCAGAGGTGCTGTACGTTCAGCACTTCGGTTCGCGGGATTGGATCGGCCGGATCGGATCGTGGGACTGCACTGCCCCGATGTGCTTCATCGATAATCCGCAACTGCGCGTCTAGTGGTAATCATCGTGGCCTTCTACCTCGGCTAGATCTTGGAAGCATCGCGTAGGAAAAGTTTTTGTTTATCTCTACGCGTTCCAACAATATGTTGATGATACGTTAATTGCTGCCAAGAGCATGAAAGAAATCACTACATTGAAGAAACAATTGAGTAGTGAGTTTGAGATGAAGGATCTTGGTCCTGCTAAGAAAATTCTAGGTATGGAAATTTCAAGAGACAGAAAATCTAGATTGCTATTTCTACTGTCCAGACAGATACACAAAGTTTATAGAAACGAGACATGCGGTCTTCTTAGAGGACGAAATGATGAGGGGGAGCATGGTAACTCGGAAAATTGATCTTGAGGAGAAGAAGGTGTGTGCACTTAATCCGATGATTCAAGAGCCGTTTTTCTCGCTACCTGTTGTACATGCATCGTCAACCCCTGAGGTTGCGGTGCAAGCACCTGTTGTAACTCCAACCATGACAACTAGAGGTGAAGATTCGGAACCTGCCTGTCAGGAGCCGACTGAACCCGAAGTTGAGCATGAAAGGGAGGAGCAACAGTCTTCTCATGAGGATGTGCCTGAAGTTGAGGCACGACATGAACAAGAGAATGAAGGCCTCAGAAGGTCTACAAGACGTAAAAAGTCAGCTATTTCTAGTGATTATAAAGTTTATAACACAGAAACGACGCATAAGGAAGGTGATCCCACCTCATATGAAGAAGCCATGAGAAGCCGCCACTCATCTAAATGGGTGGAGGCAATGGAAGACGAAATGAAATCGATGAGTTCCAACGATGTTTGGGACTTAGAGGATATTCCTAAAGGAGCCAAAATAGTAGGCTGTAAATGGGTCTACAAAATAAAGTATGACTCTAATGGGAATGTAGAAAAGTATAAAGCACGTCTTGTGGCAAAAGGCTTTACACAAAGAGAAGGGGTAGATTACAATGAGACATTTTCTCCGGTCTCATGTAAGGATTCCTTCAGATTCATAATGGCACTAGTTGCACATTTTGATTTAGAGCTACATCAAATGGATGTAAAGACGGCATTTTTGAATGGAGATCTAAAAGAAAAAGTCTACATGAAACAACCCAAGGGTTTTATCATGGAAGGCAAGGAAGATATGGGATGTCGTCTAAAGAAATCCATCTATGGATTAAAGCAGGCTTCTAGACAGTGGTATCTAAAATTTAATGATACAATAAAGAGTTTTGGATTTAAAGAAAATGTTGAGGATAACTGCATTTATGCAAAGTTCAAAAGTGGGAAATACATTTTCCTAATCTTGTATGTGGATGATATCTTGCTTGCTAGCAGTGATGTCAGTCTTCTACGAGAAACAAAGAAGTTCTTATCCTCGAACATTGATATGAAGGATCTTGGTGAAGCCTCATATGTTTTGAGCATAGAGATTCACCGAGATAGAACGAATGGAGTCTTAGGACTATCGCAGAAGGCATATTTTGAGAAAGTTCTCAAAAGGTATAATATGCATGCGAGTTCTACCACACCTGCTCCTATAGTCAAGGGCGATAGTTTTGGGAAATTCCAATGTCCCAAGAACCAATATGAGATCAATCAAATGAAATCAGTACCATATGCTTCGGCTGTTGGAAGCTTACAGTATGCACAAGTGTGCACTCGCCCTGACTTAGCTTTTATCACCGGGGTAATCGGTAGATATCAAGAGAATCCAGGCACAGAGCACTGGAAAATGGTAAAGAAAGCATTGCGTTATGCGCAAGGCACCAAGGACCTCATGCTAACATACAGAAGATCTGATTCCCTAGAGATGAGAGGGTATTAAGATGCTGATTTTGCGGGAGAGAAAGATGATAGAAAATCCACGTCAGGATACGTGTTTACTCTTGCAGGAGGAGCTATTTCGTGGAGAAGCTCCAAACAGTCAATAGTTGCATCATCCACGATGTATGCAGAATTTATAGCATGTTATGAGGCCACGGGGCAGGCGATATGGCTAAAGAAATTTATACCCGACTTGAAAGTGCTAGATTGCATTAGCAAACCACTAAAGATGTACTGTGACAACCAGCCCGCAGTATTCTATGCTCACAACAACAAGTCGAGTAATTCTACAAAGCCAACAGAAATAAAGTATTATGTTGTGAAGGATAAAATCCAGGATCAAACTATAAGTCTCGAGCATATAAAGACAAAGGATATGCTTGCGGATCCGCTAACGAAAGGCTTACCACCCAGTGTGTTCAAAGATCACATAGCCGACATGGGTTTAATGGAAAGCCTATGATTTCTGGATTGAGAGAGTCCCGAAAAGTAATAGTTTTTGTTTCAAAACAGAAGGTATATTGTATCTGTCTGATTCTATCGGCAATTGAACTGTGACGATGAAACATGCTCTATGTACCAATATGTGATGAAACAAGTAAAAGTAAAAGGTATAAAGATAAAAGTAAAAGTTGAGATCAAGCGGCAGAATGTTAGTTTGATCTCTCCCGAGGAGGCCCAACGGCCTGCTCGGACTTGTTCTCACGCGCCCTGATCGGGGGCGCCCAACCCTAATGGTTGGTGGGCCCCTGTGACCTACGCTATATAAAGAAGGTGGGGGCCGGGGCACACGGTACGAGGTTAACCCCGCCGCTAGACACCCCACCAATATTCCCTTCCGATCTAGGGTAAGCGCAAGGCTCACGGGAAGCACCACCGACGCCACCATGTCCACCACCGACACGCCGTCGTCGTCCAAAGGTTCAGAAGCTGGTATCTCTCTCTCTCTCTCTCTCTCTCTCTCTCTCTCTCTCTCTCAGCTTCTCTCTCGGATCTAATCTCACAGAGGCATAGCAAATGGTTATACCGTGAACATCTAGCCCTAGTTGATCTTGGCATTCTAACATGATGATCTCATTTTGGAGCATGAGTTTGTTCCCTTTATCTCGGTCTCCTCGACAACAAAGGTCATGTCGGGTCTCAAGCAGCCCATCCTCGACTTCACCTTCAGTTCCAACTCTATCTCCTCCAGCAGGAGACCACAGTGGCACATTGCCTGTTGGCGGTGGCCAAGGTAGCAGGTGGAGGAAGATCCAAACAGTGCAACCTAAGGGAAACATTGAAGAAAGCGAGCAGGATCACATAAACACGAAGAACTGGAAGGGGTCATGAAAAGGTGGAGATCAGGCCGGGAAGGTATCGAGAGGTTGACAAGAAACGTCGAGTTAGACATTAGAGATCTTCAAAACCCTTGAAACAGCAAAAGAAATAAAAGTGTAGAGTCACATGAAATTGAGATCATGTTTAGAATAAAATATGAAAATTTCATGTGACTAAACTTTATGTGTAAGAACACATGGGCAAATTCCCTTACGAATTTTTTTTAATGTAAGAGCCATTGGCTTTACCGTGAAGCATTAGTTGGGCACCTGCCATGGTGGAAAAAGTCCGAAGAGAACAAATATACCTGCAGCCAATATACGGCAACGGAGTTTTGCGCAATTAATTAATCAGATTTCAATTAGTCCAGGCCAATGATCGTCTTTAGTAGATGCTTGGCCACGTGCGGCAATGAGATAAACTCTAAACAGTATTCTTTTAGCTTCAAGCAATGGTGACGTTGTGCCAGCTTCAACGTGCTTAATGCATTCTCTTTGCATATGTCCTCTGCCAGGAAGTTCTGGCACGCAATCTTCATCCTATCCAGACCGAATCGGCAGGCTGCCGCGAGCATGTCTTCGGCAGCAAAGACTAGGTTATCGATAGAGGGCAGCTTGTCAGTGTAGATGAAGTGGAGAACCGACCTGAAAACCTCGGCCTTAATATCGTCGACCCGTACTATGTGGTTGTTGTTTTGTTTGGCCGCTGCTGCAACAGTTTCATATAGGGCTGGGGACCGAGCGGCGAGCACAAGGCCATGAGCGTGGAAGTCGCACTCCTCGACCATGAACCTTACATCCGACCCTTGATGGCTCATCAACAATGGCTCGAGGACTGGAGCTAAGTTTGACGGAGGCATGACAATTCCATGTCCGACGCCGTAGGCCTCCTCGGTGACTGTGAGTTGGCAATGTAGAGTAAGGGAGTCATCATCATGTGCAGAGCTGGCAGATTTCATGACCGTAAACTCTGTACAGGCGTGGTCTAATTTCTCCCAAAAGAGTTTTGTTACTTGATCTGTCGGTGGTGTCGCACTAGGATATTCCATCTTAAATCTCACTAATGTCCTGATATAGGTGGTTCGAAGATCACTAAATAACTGGAGGAACACCTTGATTTGCTGTTGCTCCTCGTGCAGTGATAGGGGCTTTGTTATGTGCACTGATAGAAGCCATTCGTAACCACCTATCCGGAATGTCCCCGAACATATTTTGGTGTCAGAACATAGGCTGCTCCTCTGGATAGATCTAAAATTGGGGATTGTGAACACGTGGGTACCGTGATGGACCACGGTTGACGAGGGCTGGTGGCTTCTCGAGGAAGAAGGGAAGCTC
This sequence comes from Alopecurus myosuroides, assembly GCA_028641055.1. Lineage (NCBI taxonomy): Eukaryota > Viridiplantae > Streptophyta > Magnoliopsida > Poales > Poaceae > Alopecurus > Alopecurus myosuroides. The sequence goes on along the minus strand of CM054058.1, from coordinate 8,592,029 downwards.
CTCAATTTTGCAGCCATGTTGATGGCTACTTTGTCTGTGATGTCGAGTAAGAAAGAGCAGCAACTTTCCTTGAGCTCCTTATACTCCTCGGTGGCCTTCATGGCTGTGTAAGCATCGGGATGGGATGCTATGTAACCGATGCATGAATCCTCGAGCTGCTGGCAACTGTGTCGGCCGTGCACCGTCATCAATGTTGGTATGACGTGAACGGCGTCCATGCAGTCTATGAGCACGTTACCACACATGGTCCTGAGCCTCTCTAGGTCGTATCGATCCGCTGCCACCAGCAGGTCGAGCGCCATAGCCACAAACCTTGTCGAGGTCGTACTACATTTCTTACTTGGCAATGTCGAGTCCTTTCTCCTAGGTTTTATGGGCAGCTCGCCTGTGTAGATGAACCGGAGCATGGCCTTGAAAGTGGAGGGGCTTATGTCGTGGACCCTAATAATCGTGGTGCTGCTCTCATCTTTGTTCCAACGGAGCTCCGCGGCCAAGACGGGCGACTGCATGGCGAGAAGGAGTTTGTGCGCCTGGATCTCGATCTCCTCGACGATGAATGTCACGTCGGGCCTAATGCCACACCGCAAACACTCTGAACCCAAGTCCGACTGCGATTTCGATTTGTGTGGGAAAAGAAGCCTGAGAAGATCTTGGGACCACTGAGATGAAGAGGTTCTTGGTCCGTGCACGGGCAGGTCTGTGAGAGAGGACGCAGAGGATGGTGAGGCGGTCGTCGTCTCCCACGCCTCGATCGGGTGTTCCTAACTGCTTGGTGGATGTACCGTGTGATTGCGTAGCTAGCTTGATGTAACGGACTGGGTCCAATCGAACATCCCAAGCAGTTGGGCTCCCCCTGGTATTTTTTTCTCTCACCTCCCTCTCGTATTGATCGATGGACTCAACACGGCTGGATCTAAAGTCCCGGTACTGGGGATGGGCAACCTTGTTTTGGACTCCCTCGTCACGGAACGAACAAAAGGAAGAACGCTTCTTTTCTTTTGTTTGCGCGCCGAGCAAAAGCCTCCTTTGGCTAGCTCGCGTTTTCAAAAAAAAAAAAAATAAAGGTGCTGGGATTTATACCCTCCACATCGCTGGACTTCTTTCGTGCTGGAGCTGGACTGAGTCATGTACGCGTGTTTGCAAACCGGTTTTCTTTTGGGCTCCGACTCATGGACGATTTTTTTTTTGTTGAGGGACCGCGACTTGTTTGCGCCCTTCACATATGTTTGGCTTGCCTACAATTTCTTCACGCCCGCAAAGCTGCCTAGTTTGAATACGGAATTTGACCCATTTTTTCCTTTTTTTGGGAGGCCAATTTTCTTTGCCAATACATAGCTAATTAGTAACACATTATATACAGTAACCATTGCAGCTCACTTCACATGTGTAGTCAAAATCATCGATAATTTATCGAATAAACCACTGCACTGGCCAGACTTGCTAATTCAAGACAACGCACATCCATCTGCACCAGACCAAGCTTTTTCAACATCTTCTCCTATTCCATTCCAACAAATCATCATTTCTCGCTAATAATACCGCAGCAACTTCACGAGGAACATGCATACTCTGCTCAAATCACGAGGCCGACCGCACAAATCACTGGGCCTCCATAACATCGTCATTTTGAACTACCACACCAACCTAGACTCAACTAATCTCATGGCTAGACCCACCGAGTCCAACAACAACAAGGGGTTGCCTCCTCGTCCCCTGAAATACATACAAAAACCACAAAAGAAATATTAAACTTCAACCTCAAGTTACAGGGTACATAGCACATCACTCCTGGGACAAGGCTGCAAATACGAGGGAGCATGTATAGGACGACCGCTTTTCATACAAAAAAGAAAACACTAGCTAGGGATAAATTCTGATTACTCTCTACAGTCCACCGTACAAGATGGACTACAACAACACCCATCAGTGCCATGACAAACTCGCAACTGCCATTCCTGTCATTGTTCGCGCCTTCTAGCACAAACATATGGTGCCACGAGTGGGCAAACACCAATAAGAAACCAGCACCACACCCCCATAATAAGATACATATGACAACAATTTTCAACTGCATACATGGCATCAGCACTCGGACATCCACACGAAAATCTAACTTCTTTCACCATGTCAGCTACTACCTCTGTTCCACAATGTAAGACTTTTTTATCAAGCTAGTTTAGCTTGCTAGAAAGGCTTACATTATGGAAAGGAGGGCGTATTATATATGAGATTACTTACACATCTACAGGATAGCAGCTTCACAAAGAGAGAGCATGCATAATCTGCTCAAATTTGCAAAAGCAAATACACATGGTTGGATGCAAAACCTCACACGGCACTAAGATGAAGCTGAGTGGACTAATTTTGGACACCTTGGAAACTGACATGAACAGCAAAATACTGATGTTCACCACAGCAATCAATCAGTACCAAACATACTACCCGAGGGCATAGAATAACAATGGCTACCCAAGGACTCAACTAAAACGTGTGCACTGTCATGCATGCCTGAGGACTCACCTAAACCCAACAGGAGCCAAAGAAGAATGCCCCTGCTGCCTGCCGGACGGATCCAGCGGCAATTGCTACCTCCTGGCCAGCTCCACCTCACCTTCTCCACTGAAATACAAAAACACAAAGAACATTTAATTTCAAGATCAAGTTACAGGATATATCGCAGAGCAATGAAGATAATACAAATCAACAATTCTCACTTGGAAATTTGGAGGATACTACTAAGCCAGTTACAAGAATTGCTCAAGACAATAGCATCTAAAACCGGTACCATACATCTCAAAATTTAGACATCCAAAGAATAACCCCAGACTTTTCTAAGCAGCACCACAGAAGGTATCACGAACAAGATTTTACAAACATGCTCATGTCTCTAATGGGAACATCCCTGCAGTTCCAAAATCCTTGCGGTGCCTCTGCAACTTCGTCATGGCAGTGCCTAAATTAAATCCAACCCAACAAGTTTACTTGCAAGTAAGTAAATGGTCGTGTTACACACAAACAGAAGGCAAAAAAATCTTCTCATCTCCATACATAGCAGTTTATGCCTGAATTCTGTTTTGAATCAATTAATCAATAAAAGGCTCTAGTGGGCATTTTTATCAGCTTCCAGCTACCAAAGATAATCAGAAGATAAATTATGTTTTCACGTAACTGAAACCAACGAGGTGCTTGTGCAGGGAAATCAAAGCGGCAGCTACAGACTACATATCTTGCACCAAACTAGGATGGCGCGAGCGAGCGGAATCGGAACAGGAATAATACCTTCGTGACGACGGCAATGACGGGGCAGAAGAAGGTCCGAGAACTTGCATCATCTCCACTGATTTATCCGACCCGTCGACTCCTCAGGCTGCACAGTAAAGAATGGATTTTTAAGTTTGGGGACAAGAGGATTTTTTTTATCAAGGTTTCGGACAGCTAGGCTCACACCTCGAGTGGTTTCGCCTCTGGAGATGCGCGAGGGTCGGAAGGGTGCCCACTTCACGGTGCGGCTGGTGAGCTCCGCCCACCCGCACGGCGAGACTGAAGAAGGGCACCGCCCGGGGCAGGTGGAGCGGCCGTGCCTCCGCCACTGCCAACCATCGAGGCCGCAACTGGTTGGTGCCCGCGAAGGATTCGACAGGGGAGAAGGGCACCGTACAGCGCTGTCGCGTCCTGATGGCGCCCCCTCGCCATGGGCGCGACGCAGCCAGGCGAGCTCGACGGTGCCGCACGCATCGTCCAATCGACGCACGCGCGCGCCGGCGAGCAAGCCAGCCGCGCCGCCAGGGTTCCATCAGGGCGGCGTCGCCTCTCTCACGGCGGACAGAACGGGGAGAGTGAGAAGACATGGCGGCCGTCCATCTTGTCCGGGACGGGAGACGAGATAATTGAGGCCGGAGGTGGGGGAGACGGTGGAGGAGATAATCCAGGCGCGAGAGGGATCGGCCGCCGGCAGAGAAGGGGAGAATGGGAAGTCGACCTAACGGGAAATGGTGCTAGGGTTTCAGTTTCAGGTCATTTTGTTCCTGCACAGATCGACAGCAGCCGTCGATTTGCATCGGACGGTTGCAAGCTCGCCAGACCCCCAAAACAGGCCTTCGGGAGGTATGTTTGTTGGGCCACATTTGGATTCACCAACGATTCCTTCCTCCCACGTCTGTGCTTTTTTTTTCACAGAAAATTATATCTGATCAGTCGCGTCCTCCTTCTCACCCCCAAAAAAAATGACCGTGTCACAAACCACACCAGCTCCTCGAGCCGTCATCCGCAAATATAACCTGTACCTAACCGAGAAGATGAATGACGTGTTTGCCGGAGAAGAAGACGCCAATACATGAACCACTTCGAGTGGACAAGATCAGGGTCGATCTGAGTGCCAACTGATACTTTGAGTTCATAAGCGGGTATGTGGGCCCCATTTAAGATCGAGGACAAGCCAACAACCACCGACATCAACCATGGATGGGTCTTACAACCCACCTTCGGACATGGGGAATTCGCCCATCGCAACAACGACATTAAGGGGGCGCGACGACTGCAATACTCGCTCTAGGGTTTTCCTTGCCTCCGACACAATATGTTTTCCCCATCTCTATGAGTCGTGTGTACCAAGTTTGGTTAATTGATATGACTTGCCACTCTCTATGCACTCACACAGATTTGTCTTCCTAAAAAATGCTACCCCCTACGCCGCTATATTAATGATCTCTGAAACATATGCGTCCATGTTGGTAGGAGAAATCGGCGTTGAAAGCCCAAAAGAGTTATTACCCATCATTTACTGATTTGTTTCACAGATAATCGTGTTGTGTCACTATTACCATTCGACTTATGAACTGTTTTTAAACTAACTATGAGCATGGTATTCAGACATTTTTTTTATAACATACTGTACTTTTAATATTATTCAAAAGTAATAATCTAATTAGCCTTGCACTTTTTTATTTTAGAAACATGTATGACGTGAGGAAAGCCATTTTCACATGTGGTTTTGTAATCCAATAATTTCAAATTCTACTCCATATGTCCATAATTACTTGTCGTTGAAATGAATGTATCTAGTATTGAAAAAAGTCTACATACATCCAATTTAGCGACAAGTAATTTCGATCAAGGGAGTTTAAAATATGGATATTAACAATTCTAAGATCATTTTATTACTTGCCACTCTCGGTGCACTCGCAGATTTACCTACCTGACTTACCCCCCTATGCCCCCATAATTAATGATCGTTGAAACATATGCATCTACGTTGCTAGGAGAAATCGGGGTGGAAAGCCCAAATAAAGAGTTATTACCTATATAATTTAATGATTCCTTTCTATGATAATCTTGTTGTGCTAGCTTTATCATACGAATTATGAATTGTTTTCAAATTCAATACTAGTGTGGTATTCAGAGTATTTTCGAGAACATTTTATTATTATTCAAAAGTAATACTCTGGAAAATCTAATTAGCCTTGCATTCTTTTTAGTTTAGCAACATGCATGGCGTTGATTTTTAGATGCACCATTTCGTTAATGCTTAATGAAAGATTCATCATTACATGTGGTATAATATTGTTAATGCCTATTACTCAATTTGTGTACCAGGTCACATCATTCCTCGAAGGAGGAGCAAACATGGGAAAGTGATGGATCCCGAGGATTCGATGAAGATCACGTGGATGATGTTAATGTTGGAGTCGATCTCGAGCTTAGAATTTGTAATCCAAGAATATGTAATTCTACTCCATCTATCCAGAATTACTTGTCGTTGAAATGAATGTATCTAAATAGAAGCAGAGATAAGAGGCCTCTCCCCCGCGTCGCCTTCTTTGGCGGCTCGGGGGGAAATCCTGCCCGTCGGTCACCCCTCCTCCCCTCTTCTCCTCCGCATCGCCGCCGCTGGAGGGGTGCTATCGAAAAAAGCCATGTGCGCCCCATGAAGTTGGCGGCGGGGCAGTTTCTTCCCCCCAGGTGGGAACTTGGCTGGCGGCAGGGATGGTGCTTGCTGCTGGAGGTGCGTCCGCGGGCTGCTGGAGGTTCGGTCGCGGGTCGAGGGCGACGCGGCGGTGCGCGCCCACGGCGCGACGGGGAGCCTGCTGGCTGCGCGGGCCGACCCAGGCCCGATCTGGGTTGTGCGGGACTGCCACTCGTTCCTCGGATTGGCGTCGGTGGTGGCTGGTGGGGCAAGGGGCGTGGCTGAGCGGCATGGATACGTCTCCTGGCAGAAGTGCTGGCCTCCTTGCACAAGGTTCTTACACGAATTTGCATGTCGTGTGGTTTTTATATTTTTACCCTTCACAGCTAGTAAATATTGGCGGTCACTTCTGGTGATAGGAACACAATGTAATTGTAAATTTTGAATGAGACTGGAAATTACATCTTCCGTTTTTCAATTATATAGAATTGTACTCAATGAACCATATATAAATCTTATGCTAGCGGAAAATAGTGACCCTAGTACCGATCGACAAAGAAATGTCACATGAAATGATCGGTAATAATTGCATCTCGGAATGAACTACGAAACAAAGTAACGCACGATGATGAAATGGACATGAAATTACAAGTACTAACTATCAACCCTAGGGCAAAGCAACAATTGCATAGAATAACGAAATGACACATCAAGTCATGGGTGATAAGTATCTCCTAGCATAAAATCATAATGACTGACATTATATGTCACATGAAATGATAGGTAATAACTATCTCCTAGCATAAAATATTAACACACGGTAAGAAAAAGGCACTTGAAATGATAGATAATAACTATCTCATAGCATAAAATAAGGATCCCAAAAATTCTCAACCATGAAAGCGGCACATGAAATGATAGAGCACTATTAGTTGAGGGTCCTGTTTGTGGGTCCGACTAGATTTCTTCTCGCGCATATATGGAAATACAACCATATCCAAAAATGTCCAGAACTTAAAAGCACTAGCTCATAAGGCCTTGTTTGGGAGCTGCGCTTTTCAAAATATTCGGAAAATATTACAATTTCTAGAAATATTGTTGTTTAAAATACTTTGAGGTGTTTGGAGGCACTCAATACTACAATTTCAAATACTAAGTTATCATCCAAAATCGTAATTATTTTGCATTATTGAAAACTTCACCCATAACATCTTTTTTCAGATTGAACTATTCTCTAGCCTGAGCACCTAGAATACTATGGTTTTAGAACACTACGTTTTTCGAAAAGCAAAGCTCGAAATGGTGGCTAAATCTTTCCGGTGTCTCTTGAATTGGCTCAATTAGAGATTGTATGCAAGAATTACCACTCAAGGGTGAGTATATTTGATGGTGAAATGTGCGTACACCTATGTATCGTATCACGCCATCGCCACGATGAGACGCGACATGAAATGATGGATAATAGATATCTCCTTGCATAAAATAGGTGATCCGATAACACACGACAACTCCAGGAGTCATGAATTATAGGTACATATAAGAAAATAGCAACACACGACAACAAAATAGCATATGAAATTATAGGAAATAGTGGTATCGTAGCAAAAGGTGATAACACGTGAAAACAATAAGTCACATGAAACTTAATTAATGCTTACCTCTTAGAAACAATATAAAAAACGACAACGATTTGAAACGTGTAATGATAGATAATGCAGTATCGTTGCATAAGGATATCGGTAACATGATTAAGTGAAATACTAAATCGCCCAATTTTTCACAATAAGTGAAAAGGGGAAGAAAAAAAATCCTCAATCCGAGCGAGTCATGTTGTTCTACATACACCTATCTAGGTAGTTCCAACTTCCTCGCTCGTCCAAAGCGTATACACCTCTCTCGATTATATGAAATTCCCTCCACCTCTTATTGACATTATATCCCACATACGTCTCTTACAGCTGTTCGGCACCTCATACACCACTACTGGACATCTGGTCATGAATACACATCGACCATTTGGACCCTCATACACCTCTCCCACTAGTCAGGTCCCACATGCACCTCTCTCGATATCGGTCCACATACATATATCTCGATCGTCTAGGGTCACACTGTCCCTCTTGCGGATTCAAATGTGCCTTTCTTGGTCATACGACCCCAAGTGCACTTCTCTATATCATCCAATCATGTACCTCTCTTAACCACTCGGTCCCATATAAATCTATCATGTGCTTTCCACACACACCTATCTCGATCGTAGGGACCAGCATACACATCTTCAGTCATATGGTCCCACGTAGACCTCTCTCGGTCATCCAACCTAACATATACCTCTCTCAGTCATCCGACGCTTCATGCACTTATCTTTATCATCCGTCCTATATACACCTCTCTAGGTTACTCGAACCTACCTCACTCTTCTGAAACGTGTACACCTATGTTTGTCTACATGGCCCCAAATGCACTTCTCTTGGTCATCTTCTCCCGCATACACCTCTCTATGTAGTTTAATTTTCCCTCGCTCGTAACCCTATACACCAATATTGTCCTCCAAATTTCGCTAGTAGTACCGTGGAAACGGAAAGTCACACATGACATGATTATAGGTTAATAACCGTCTCACATAAAATGAAGACATCGGTAGCGTGCGAAGATGAACGAGACATGAAATCTTAGGTCCTATACATCCTCCTGACATGAAATAAGGACCTTGTTAACATAGGAAAATAAAATGATAGGATTATATGGAGCTTGTTGGTGGTGCCTCCATATTAAGAGTTGGCATCACATCCGGAAAGCGTTCCCGGAGGCCCAATGGCCTTTTTTCCAGAAAATATTGAAATAATTTCTTTATAACTACAATGAATACCATTTGAATTAAGTGATGATAATGATGTTTGCAGCCAATAACAACGCCCAAGGACACTAGCGCTTCTGTCACCACAAACTCATATACGCACCTGTAACAACACATTTGTCTCCTTACCACGCTTTATGGCATCCGGCCATCCTCTTCCACACAGGAATGAGCTGAGCACAACCAACATCAAGCACAAAGTATCCCACGATACTAGTAGAAACGGGGGCTTTGGTCCAACTTAGGAAAGACATCTAGTACCCACTGTGTTTTGGGCCGGAACTAGTGTAGCACTAGAGACTCTAGTCCCCGGCCGTTCCTGACCTCTACTCCCGTGTTGTGATACCACCCGGGACTAAAGGGCTCGTGCCTCTAGTCTCGGGTCGTATCATGGATCGGGACTAAAGGGGGGCCTCTAGTCCCGGGTCATATCGCGGACCGGGACTTAATGGTCTCCTCTGTTTTTTTTTTCTTACTCACCATTTTGAGCATAACTTTTGCATTGGAACTCGGATTTTGATGTTATTTTGCTCGTTTTGAAGATAAGAAATAGATCTACATCATCACACACATTATTCAAACTATATTATTCATAAACAAATCCATGAGAAAGGACAGAAAATTAGTTTATTTTGGGACTTTCTGGGAAACCATGTGAATTTTAAGGATGAACCACTAGTTATGAATTAAGTATAATCTTATATGTACATTATGGAAAATATGATATATATGGAAGTCATATTTGAACTTGTCTCATTTTTCTAATCAATTTAGAAATATTATTTGTCAAATTTTGATTTACAGATTTGTAGATATGAATTATTCAATATTAAATGGAAAACACAAAAAATATATTTAAATTCAAGATCATTATTACTTATTTATTTTTGTTTAACTAAATAATTATTTTTATTCACAAAATAAAGACACGCGGCATCATATTTTAAGGGTTAACATGATTGACATCATAGTATTGTTAGGAAAACATCATTTATTTCTTGGAATCTGAGAGGGAAGGAACTAAGAAGTTAAGCGTGCTGAGAGTGGAGTAGTCTGAGGATGAGTGACCTACTGGGAAGTGTCACCAGAGAAAAAAAATGATTAGAGTTAAAAATAGCTGAGACTAAAGTAAAATGATTGGAGTTAGAAATAATAGAGACAAGCTAAAATCTGTTAAAAAAAATCACATCATCTTTAGTCTCATGTCGTAACCCCATGGAGAGCCTTTTAGTCCCGGTCTGTAACTCGTGGGGACTAATGGGGGCCTTTAGTCTCGCTTTCGTAGTCCCATATGTGAATTGGGGACTAAACCCCCTTACGGCCTTGGACTAAAGTTTTTTTTTCTACTAGTGCGACCTTGGAAGATGCTCCCAGCCACAACCGCCCACCAATTTCAGGCCCGCCTCCTCAAAACTCTCTAGGGAATTTGCATGGACATCCTTGTCCACGAGACATCATTTTCGTGACCCCACCACCTCCACCACCGCGATAGAGGCTAGTGGCAGCGACACGTGAAATGACGGGTCATATCCATTTCCTAGCATGAAATAATGATCATATTAATGCGCGACGACTAAAAGATACACAAAATGACAAGTAATAACTATCGCCGGTAGCATGAAATAACAACGCCGCGGCGGCGAAAGTATGTTAACAATGAAGCTATAATTTAAACATATCTATTTGTTTTATGTCTTGATCCTTTGGAAGGTATGTATGGATATTGATATTAAAAGTGTGTTCAGAAATATCGATATTACAGGTTAGAAAGTAGCTCGATAATGTCTATCTAGATATGATGCGCAACGTGTTTCAGCAACTCCCCACCCACTAAGCATTTGACAAGAATCAATCGAACCTAGGAATCGTCCAGGAGTCCGAGAGTGGTGTGCTATAACCCGCAAAACTAGGGAGGAGAACACGAAAAACAATGATTTTTCATGAGTGACATGGTCAAACTAGTTCCTCTCTCGTGCTTGTCAGCATATCCGCATTGTCGACATTTTGTCATCAACCTAACAGATTGACCAGTCGGTCGTGATGAAGTTTTTCTCTTGGTTTGCGGGAAATAAATCGCATGCCACCCCTAAGATTGCAAACACATGTTACGTTTACTTGGCGACCTGCGGGTGGCGGGAGGCCAAACAACGACGACTCCTCCTCCTCAAAGGGCGTCACCATAAAGGCGAATTAACACCAAAATGGGACACATTTGAACAAGCTTAATCAACCACAAATGCTAAACCAAAAAAAAAACCCTAGGTAGATGCACAAATTAAAGTGCAAACTTTCTGGAAATATACACACCATGGGGGGGAGCAAAATGTTTTAGTCAAATTAATTAGTGTACATCCTTGTTTGTGCCGGCGGGCGGCCGTGTGTAACTTGATGATGTTGGCATGCTAGTTTAGGTAGCATCCTGCATGCCTACCTATTGGAAGCCAGCGGACGAGGTATGGTACGCATGCATGCCCTAGCTGCTATCGTGCCACTTTTTTTTTATTTTTATTTAATCTATTCTCCAGGAGATCGCGCGTGCGTGTGGCATGGGATGCTGTGATGGAATACTGTGGGGAGCAGTATGCGCGGGGCTCAACGCGACCCATGCGTACGGCTCATGCACAGGCGATGCATCAAACAAGAACATACCTATAGGCTATAGCTAGGTAGAAGGAATGATAATGCACTGCTACACCATCGGTATTCAACTGCTCGATTGTAGGACATGACACGCTGATACGAGCGGCGGCGCACTCCGCTGACTCCACCACCACGGCCCTGCGGAGTTTTTTTTTTTTTTTTTTTTTGTACAATTTGCGACACCGAGGTGTCTTTTGCATTGCTCATAAACAGTTTACAGAGGTGATTACATTGCCGAGCCGTCTGAGGGATTGGATCGCCGAGACAACTGGGCACATATTCCTGTCATGGGCTTCGTTCCTGCACGAACTGATGAACCCTAATCCAGAGGATTGGAGGGCTTACTGTGCGCAGTCATGAGCAACACAATTAAATTCCCTGGAGACATGGTGGGCAGAGAAAAGAAGGTCTCTCACTTGAAGTCGAAACTCTGCAATGTGTCCTCTTATACTCGAGGGAATCAACTGGAGAGCTGAAGAAGAGTCTGCTTGGGCTGCAGCGGCGACGGTAGAGTTATCTGTGAAGAACTGCACAGGCGAAATCACGATGATGGGCGAAGCACACGACGCGCCCACTGGCCACTTTCCACGGGACTTGCCTCTCCGTATGCAACATTGTTGTAGTCAACCGCCCGACATTGTCACCTCCACGACCACATCTGTCGCCTCTAGCAAAGAAGAAGAGGACGACTTGCTCTAACGGCCGACATGAGCTGGACACAGCCGGAACGCCCAGCATGGTGCATGCATCTTGAATGGGATATAGGGAAGCAAAATACACTTTGACAATGCTACAATCGAAAAAACGTATGGTACTCCCTCCGTTCACCTATACTATGCGTTCTCGCTTTCTCAAAATTTTCCTTTTTACTCTGCGTTCAAGACGTTTTGCTAGTTGATTTCCTAACTACCCTCACATTAGTAGAAGCATTGATTTGCATGTGAGAGGCAGCTTAAGCCAAATAGAAGCATGGCATTAATGACTAGCGGCCGCATGCTTTTTCCGGCCACAGCCCACAACGATGATTATCGCTAGGGTAATTAAGTCCATCTATTCCATATCCTATATAACTAAGTAGATCATCCACACTAACTTATTTCTCTAAACATGCAAGCTATCCACCTCACTAACTGTCCATGTCACCCAATCTTCCACGTCAAACCCCCTACAGCATTAGTTTCGTATTTTCCTCAATCCAGCTTAGTTTAGCGCTATCCTATCGATGGACTTAACCTAGTGCCGACTCTCTAGTAAGGCCTTAGTATACTGTAGCAGAGCACGTGATGCATGCATGCCTCCTAGGATTGTAGGACATGACACGCTGATACGAGCGGCGGCGCACTCCGCTGACTCCACCACCACGGCCCTGCGGAGTTTTTTTTTTTGTACAATTTGCGACACCGAGGTGTCTTTTGCATTGCTCATAAACAGTTTACAGAGGTGATTACATTGCCGAGCCGTCTGAGGGATTGGATCGCCGAGACAACTGGGCACATATTCCTGTCATGGGCTTCGTTCCTGCACGAACTGATGAACCCTAATCCAGAGGATTGGAGGGCTTACTGTGCGCAGTCATGAGCAACACAATTAAATTCCCTGGAGACATGGTGGGCAGAGAAAAGAAGGTCTCTCACTTGAAGTCGAAACTCTGCAATGTGTCCTCTTATACTCAAGGGAATCAACTAGAGAGCTGAAGAAGAGTCTGCTTGGGCTGCAGCGGCGACGGTAGAGTTATCTGTGAAGAACTGCACAGGCGAAATCACGATGATGGGCGAAGCACACGACGCGCCCACTGGCCACTTTCCACGGGACTTGCCTCTCCGTATGCAACATTGTTGTAGTCAACCGTCCGACATTGTCACCTCCACGACCACATCTGTCGCCTCTAGCAAAGAAGAAGAGGACGACTTGCTCTAACGGCCGACATGAGCTGGACACAGCCGGAACGCCCAGCATGGTGCATGCATCTTGAATGGGATATAGGGAAGCAAAGTACACTTTGACAATGCTACGATCAAAAAACCATATGGTACTCCCTCCGTTCACCTATACTATGCGTTCTCGCTTTCTCAAAATTTTCCTTTTTACTCTGCGTTAAAGACGTTTTGCTAGTTGATTTCCTAACTACCCTCACATTAGTAGAAGCATTGATTTGCATGTGAGAGGCAGCTTAAGCCAAATAGAAGCATGGCATTAATGACTAGCGGCCGCATGCTTTTTCCGGCCACAGCCCACAACGATGATTATCGCTAGTGTAATTAAGTCCATCTATTCCATATCCTATATAACTAAGTAGATCATCCACACTAACTCATTTCTCTAAACATGCAAGCTATCCACCTCACTACCTGTCCATGTCACCCAATCTTCCACGTCAAACCCCCTACAGCATTAGTTTCGTATTTTCCTCAATCCAGCTTAGTTTAGCGCTATCCTATCGATGGACTTAACCTAGTGCCGACTCTCTAGTAAGGCCTTAGTATACTGTAGCAGAGCACGTGATGCATGCATGTCCACATCTCGACGGACGCACATGGACATGGTGCATGTATGGGGATAATTCCCTACGTATGTACTCCCTCCATTAACGACGGTTATTGTCGAACCGGAGCCACCCTCACCTAGATGATGTCGGTACTCAATAAGATGACAAACGATATTTCCACACCGTCTCACGCGGGATGGGTGTTGTTCGGGCCAAATGTAACATGTGGTGTAAAATGGCGATATAAAGAATAAGATTTCACTTTGAGGATAACGACCTCATTTATCAAGGGGTGAGCCACGGGAAAACATTGGCCTCACTAGGCACTTCCTCGCCCAAAACAAGCTTGTCCACCAAAGACTTAGAGGGGTCATACATGCCCCAACACCTCCTTTTGTGACATCTTCCTAACACTTGTGGCTAACACTCCTACTGTACCGCCTCGCCTCCAATTCTTCCGCATCTCGAACCACTATTGTCCCCTGCCGCGATGACCACTCTTCTAAATTCGGACGATTTGGATCACATCTCATGTCTTTATTTTATGCAAGGCGACGATCATTTCTTATTTTATCCTAGTTGATGGGTATTGGCCATGATTTTATGTTTCATCTCGTTGTCGCATGTTACTATTTATGAACGAAACTATACTTACTTCCCATCATTTTATGTGCCTTCTCGTCATCCTGGCAGTGTGTGCTATGATACCATGATGTAGAAAGATTTCACTAACAATGTATTAACGTCCGCATATGATATCTGATCTAAACGCATATGAGAAAGAATTCACCAACAACGTATTTACTTCCGCATATGATATCTGATCTAGGCGAATCCGAGAGAAGTTCGAAATCTCTTGGGCAGATAGGTTTTTCAGACGTGAAATTTCCCAATCTTGCCGTTTGTCCATACACGCGTACATATAGGAGCATGTGTGGATCATTCCCATCAAGTACGGACCTATTTATTTCCATGCATTCTCTCGTGAATGTGTTTGTCAAAGAATAAATGAATAATACATGAGCCCTACTTAGCTTAAGTTTGTTGATATGTCATATGGGTCTCATGATGTTTTGCGGCCGCAACTGTCGCGTCGTGTGTCGCGTAGAAACCTACGGTGTGTATTGTTGCACCGAAAACCTAGCGCTCGTGTCGCTCCGCGGGGGCGGCCCGAGCGAACCCTAGCGCCACCGCCCCCAGTCCCACCACACCTGCCAACCTACCTCGCGCCGCCACCGCGGGATGCGGCTAGCTTAAGCTCGCGTGGCGGACGGCGGCGGCGTGTGCCTCTCCTCGCGTGGCGGCGGCGGGGGATGGATGCTGGCGCGGTTTCTCCCCCGGCGGCAGTGGATCTCCAACGATGGCATGGCGGTCCTCTCCCCTGGTGGCGCAGCTGCATGGTGCGCCCCTACAGAGTAGATCAGCGCGCTTGAGATGCAGTTCGGCAGTTGTAGCTCGGCTCTGCCCCACTGTGACGATCAGCCTTAGTCTCGGCGTCGAACGGATGGGCTGTGGCCTTGGTGGGTTCATGACAAGTCCAGCTCCTCCATGGTGGATATTATGCCGACTGGTGGTGGATTTCGTGTCATACGTGGTTTCTCACTAGAGATGCTGTCTGGAGGTGGTCTCCTGGTTGCTGTGGTGTTCCGGCGTGGTGCAGTCTATGACCTTGCAGATTATTGGCGCTCCTACTCGTGAGGCCGCGATTGGTGGTTGCTCGGTGCACTAGTGTCCAACCAAGGCTCCGCTGGGCCAGTGTTGGACCACTCCGATCGCCGGAAGCCGACCGACAGCGTGGGGGCTGCAGGCTCGGACCAAGAATAATGGTGGTTGATCCTGCAGGTTCTTCGAGCGTCATGTCGCTGATCTATGTCAGCCGGGCCTCCTCAATTGAGACACCAACGTGTTCCGAATTCCTCTCAGTGATTCCACCGTTAGGCGCATGACGCCACTGGATTTCTAGATTGGAATCGATCCGGCCATGCACTCCTTTATATCAGGCCAGTGTGCCATGTGGGAGTGGCGTGAAGCTTCGCTTCTTAACGGTGCCACAGGACATATCTTATTTAGATTTCCATGGCATTGACAGAGGCGTAGAAAGTCATGGTGATTTCAATCGGAGGTTTGTTTTGGTGGAAAGGCTTAGTGGTTGCGATGAAGGATGGCGACAAGGTTCTTTCTGTGTGTCGAATGGTGGACGTTTGCAATAACATCCTTGGTAAGAGGGGGCAACAACACAAGTAGACTACTTTTGTGGTGGTGCTCCTTGAGTACCGAGTCGCGAATTCCATGGTGGTGCTCCTTGATGAAGACATTGTTTTGTGGATTACTAATATTGTCTTAGATTCTCGTTGTCGGACACTAAAAGTATTTGGCAGCGGAATAAGTGTCATCAGTTGTCCAAGGTATTCAAACTAAAAGTACTTTCAAAAGAAAATAGAAATAGGTGATTTCGTCAAATTGTACGAAAGCATGTATCCATAAGTATTCGACGATCTTGACACCAACGATTCTTGGCAAACAGTTGCCGGGCGCGGGAGGGGGGTGGGGGCGAAAACTCGCCGTATCGAAATTTCATTCCTTTTCTAGGCTATGTAAAACGGTGTTGCGATTACGCCGTGATTTTTAGGTCCATGGAGATGCTTCGTAAGTGGATAGTGGGACATAATACAATCTCGTCGGACGTCGTATGTAGACAGACATTATCTAGTTTCTATGCATAAATTATCAAGTTTTTTTAATGAAAGATCATCGGTCGTGTAGTGGAGAGATTGGCTTGCATGGGTTTGCATGCCCACGTGATGCCCGGACGGTAAAGTTTGTAAATATTTTGCTATGCACGGATGCATGCATCTACGAGCTACTACGTCACTGTCGCCGGGCTACTCGATGACACAGTCTTGCCTACTCAGCCAGATTGCCTACCGCCGGCGACGACAACGAGCACACCGGCACCATGGGGATCATCTTGGTCTAATGAGAACACGCGGTCGGCCACGACGCCAGTGAGCTCGCCCAGGATGGCACCATGGGGAATTGGGGATCATCTTTCCCTAAGCTTGTCGTCCCTAGCTCGAGCCACTGTAGACGCCATCTTAGGTTTGCAATATGCCATCACGCTGTCTGCCCCGGCCAGCACGACTTTGCTCGTCACCGCCTGCTAAGAAAGGAAAACGAAGGCGGATGCTAAGACAGCAAATTCTATGACTGGCAAACCAAATCTAGTCTGCGACACGTGCCATGCATGTTTCTTTCTTCACGTTGAGGGCTAGTCATGCATGCATATTCGATCATCAACAAAGACACGTACTAGAATACTCGTACCAGGCTGCCCGATCTATTCATCGATCGAGATTGATTCATGTCGCAGCGTGCTCCTCTCTAAAATGTACCCTAAACCCTAAAATGTACCATACGCTAATTAACACGAGCGATGCAAGAGACCTGCTTTCAAGTGGATCGGGATTGATTCAAGCTTTTGTGCAAGCAACGTACCCATGCATGTTTAGTGACTTTTGAAAGTCATTAATTCTTTCGTGTAAAAAACAGAAACTTAATTTTGCTCTAGTACAAAGGTATCAAAAGACATGGTGCACCCCGCTCCCCGGTCAACCTGGCTACCCACACGAAGCACACACACGTGCTACAAGGAGAGAGACCACCGCCCAGGTTGTCGGCAAGCGTCATCGTCATCACTTCTCCACGAACCAGCGTCTCCGACTTCACCTTAGATGACCACCAACGGAGTCATCGCCGCAAGCGACGTTGGAACCCTTGTCTGCCCATCCCACACAATTGACCACCAACGCATCCAGAAGAGGCAGCTCCGACTCCAACGAAGAGCTTCAGAGGAGAAAGTTGCACCCCTTGCACTGATGAAGTCCATGCAACAGTTGAAGGCCCACTCATCGGTACATCTGAGCACGTGGCGTCGTTGCCGACACGTCGTCTCGCGCGACTGCAGCTCCGACTTCACCGCAACACAGCAGGCCGTTGCATAGGAACTCAAATACGCAGAGGACAGTCGGCGATGAAGGGCATGCCCCGACTCATATCCGCTCACCATTGTCATCGTTGCCACACATATTGCAACACCACCACCGCCATCGACCCCTGCCAATCGTGACACCATGCATTTCAAGCCCAAGGAAACCGTGGATGGAGCCAATGAACTTTAAGACGCGCCCGACAGAAGGTTACAATGTGGAAGCGCCAGCGCCGCCGCCCGACCCTACCGGGGTCAAGGCTTCCACCCGAAGAACATGTCCAAGGGATTGTGGTTGTTAGGAACTCCAAGACGGCGCCTCCACTAAGGAATGCTATGTCCAAGGACGCCATGCCGCCGACCGGAAAGCAGGACATACCTTCGCCCGGAGCATTGACATAACACACCACCCCACGCAGACGACAAAACATAGTCAACCCGCAGATCCGCTGACCGGTGCGTCTCCTGAGCGACAGCAGCGCCACTGTCACACTGGAATCACCCTAAACCTCGCCTCCAGCAGAAATTGGGCGCCTCCCATAACCGACGAGCACCCTCGAGGAGCTCCACAAGGTCCACCGGTCGGCTCAGGCAGATCGAACTAGACCCGGCCACCGATATGTAGACCGGGGCCAGCATCCTCGCCGTGGAGCTTGCTGCCCCGGCCAACATCTCCTGTGAGGAGGGGAACGGAGCCAAGCGGAGCACCCCCGAGGCCACCAGCCGGTTCTTACTGTCAACAGAAATGTGAGACTGTATTTGCCCTGATTTGTGGGGGATTCCTAACGCGAGATAGTATTTGCATGTGCTAAATTAATTGACTTGCCGTATTTGCTACGAATATGGAGACGTCAGGCAGTTAAATTGGCAATTTAAGATCGTATTTTGTTAGTACATGCACATGTGATGTGAGACTTAATGGGGGCAATTATGATCTTAGTATTTGTTATCGCCAGTTGTTTCCTCCGAATTTTATGGCGGGAGACGGCAGGAAGGGAGTGGGGAGTTTTTTTTTTACCGCGTGACTCGTAACGAGGTTGGACGAAGGAAAAGTGAAACGGGGAACCCCTTGGTATGTTTTAGGTAGGAGAGATTTGCTTTCTAGTGTGTGCGATTTACTTCTTAATTTGCAACCGAACGACAATAGAAGTAGGCATGTAAACGGAGTGATATACGGCGCGCGCCGCAAGATCTAGGAAACAAAATGCTTTTTTAAACTTTTCTTGGTTGGGTTGGGCCCAGAAATGCCTACGCGACGACGAACCGAGAGTCATTAATCACACACTAGAACATGCATGCATGCGTTCCCGCTTGTCATAAATTCCATACATGAATAGTCATATTTACACGCACATGTTAGGGCACGCTGGTGCATGCGCGCGGCCATGGATTAGAAAGCATTTAATTTGATTTTAGGACTCAGTGATATCGACGGCCGGCCAAGCGAGCTGTGCGTGGAGTCATAGCGCGATCGGGGACCCGCGTGATTTGTTTGTTTTTCTTTTGAGATTAACCCGTGTGATTAACTTTATATTGAACCCGTCATTTACTACAAAATCTGGCCCAACTTAAAGGCCCATCTGATACCTCTTGGTCAAACAATAACGCGGCCGCCGCCGCTGGAATACTGGAAATTAAGGGGAGGTACGCACCTTGTATTACAAGATGAACAAGATGAAACAAATGTAACTAAAGAGAGGACCGAGGAAGATGCATCAGCAACCATTGGAAGAAACTCTCAGTCTGTGGAATAAATCGTGCAAAAGGAGAGGAGTAGATCGATCACTTACATGCCTGCTGAAACGGACGATCGGGCCGGCCGAGGTTGGAATAGACGACAGACCAACGAGGACATGGTGACTACCGCAGACCGCCTACGCGCGACTCCTCTCCTCTCCACCGCCGACCGGCCAGAGTGACCCCTCGCTCGACGCGTTGAGCTTGTCTGTCGGAGAATTGTGGCGTAAGATGGTACGCGGCGTACGTGGCCTGTAATTTGTGGAATGAGCGTAATTGTCAGGGAAAATCCTTGCCGCCAAGGGAAGGTTTTTTTTTCCCTTGTTAGAGACGATGTGTCTCTCATTAGAGAGGTGTTTTGGGACTAGTTCGCGGGCCTTGGGAGGGAGCCTGTTTCCTCTTGAATTCTCATAAAATATGTAGATTTATCTCTTTCTATAAATGAGTGGCAGAGCTCCTGCCGGTTATAGCGTAAAAAGAAAGGTTTTCTAGAACGCAAGAAACGTGCTTCCTAAATCAGGCAGCAAAAGGCTCGAGGGACTGGTCCAAAATAAAGAGATGGGAAAGAAATCTACATGCGTGAAAAATAATCGACCTAGCCAGAAGGGATGGGAACATACGTTGCATGCATGTCCACAAGACGACCTAGCCACCTACCCAGCAAGTAATCGAGTTAATTGACATTATATGATCATATAGTTGCACTACGTGCTAGTAGCGTCACTACAACAAGCTGGTGTCTGACCCCAGGGAGTTGCTTCACAAGATTGAACTGAGCTTGGTGTAGCTTTGAAACTGACCAAAAGCAAATTACATGTAATAATATTAGTTGCTTCCTAGTTTGTGTAATTCCATTTCCTAACTAATTTGCAACCGAACGACAAGATAAATAGGGATCCACGTAGACGTAGCGATATACGGTGCCGCAAGATCCCGTTTAACTAAGTTCGGTAGTTGTTCATTTTTCCGGGAAAGAAAATGCTTTTTAAAAACTCGTTTTTGTTGGAAATGCATGTAATGCCTACGCAACAAACTGATTGTCAGTTACTAGAATATGCATGTGTTCCCGTACGTTTGCCATAAAATCCATGCCTACGCAATACTCGTTTAGGACAAAAAAAAAGGTAAAGGATATGGAGAGAGCATTATCCGATCCGATCCGATCCGTTTACACCCTAGCACTGAGCAGAACTTCTCACGCCTTAAATGGTGTGCCGCCGTCCGCTGAATCCTGCTCCGTCCCAGGGGAGCCTAGCTAGGTGAACGTCCCTGCTCGCCCCGGTGGTTGCGCTGCCCCTGCACGTACGGCACCTTGTATTATCAGATGAAGAAAATCTACTCCCTCCGGTCCGGAATAAGTGGCGCCCAGAATGAACTGTTTCCGTACAGATTTGTGAAGTGGTTACGACACTTAAATGGCATCGGAGGGAGTAACTAAAGAGAGAACCGAGGAGGATGCATCGGGAACCATCTCTCACGTTGGTGGATTGAATCGTCCAAAGAGAGAGAAATGGATCGATCCACTACCTGCCTTGCCCGCTGAAATGGACGGTCGGTCGGGTCGGCCGAGGATGGAATCGGCGACCGACTGCCACCGCCTACGGTCGACGGTGACTTAGCTGCAAGTGCTCAATAACAACGACGACATGCCTGAGACCTGCTCCACCCCTCTTCGCCGCACGCTGGATGGAGTGACAACTAGCTCTATCGCCTCGCCAAATTCGCAAAGTCGCTAAGTCACACGTGGTGCTCCTCGCAGTCGCCTACTATTTATAGAGGGACGAAGGTTGAAGCAAAGAGGGCTTTGATGCCGGCTGAAAGTAGAAAATTATCAGCACCGTGCTTAGTTGCAAGCCATGGACGGCTGAGATGGATGATGGCGCGGATCGATGGCATGGCTACTATCTATTTTTTCCGTGCTTGCATGCGAGCAGCCATACCAATTCAACTTCAGTTAATGATATGCTAGGTTTGTTCTTTCTTAGAAGCGATGGATGGGTGAGAGAGTAAAGGGATGGTTGTGATGCGTTCGGCCATGGATCGGTGACGTGGAACCAAGTATTGCTTTAATTCATTGCATGCCACCGTCCTAGTAGTAATTGTGGGAGCGTTCCACGGACTTTACCTGCTTTTCTTTATGGGAATAATTATTCATTCCGCCACCAACGGGAATTACCTTTAACTTTAACCCAAACCAGTGGTTGTATCCGGTGCAAAGAAATGGTTAGGCAAATCATGTGGCATCTCAAGCGAATAACGTCATGTATACATCACTCGCTCAGGGCATCTCCAACCTATCACGTCTACAGTTGCATCTAGGACGACGGCCAAGCCAGATGTGCGTGGCATCATAGAGATTGGGGGACCCACCTAATTTTTTCTTTTGAGATTAGTCCGCTAATTTTTTGTTCTTTGAGGCCAGACAATCCGCGTGATTAATTGGACACCGGCATGTCCATTTAACCCAGAATCCGGCCAAATTAAAGGCCCATCTAATACATGTTCGTCAAACTTAACGCTAATTAAAAAGAGCTTCTCACGCCTCTAATGGTGTGTCGTCGCTAGCATACTGGGTAAGGGATGTCTGATCCGCTCCAGGGGAAGCCGGGAATGAACGCCCCCTGCTCGCCGCGGTGGTGGCGGCGCCCTGCACATATGTACCTTGTATTATCACATGAAGAAGATTTTAAACAGAATCTAACTAAAGAGAGGATCTAGGAGGATGCATCAGGAACTATCGAAAGAAACTCCCACGGTTCTCGTACAGGTTAAATAATGAGCGTGGTGGAGTGAATCATACAAAAGAGGAAATAGATCGATCCATTACCTATTTGCTGAACGGACGACGGGACCCGACCGACCGGCGAGGACATGCGGAAAATACCGTCGCCTACGGTTGATGACGACGAACCTGCGAGTGCTTAGTAACAACTACGCCATGCCTGAGACCTGCTCCCCTCCTCTCCCCAACCGGCCTACCAGAGTGACCACTCGCCTCTACGCCTACCGCCTCGCCAATTCGCAAAGTCGCTAAGTCACACGCGCAAGTCCGCACGCGGTGCTCCTCGCGGTGGCCTCGTACTTATAGCGGGAGGAAGTTGCAGCAAAGAGGGCTTTGGTACTAGCTAGAATTAGAAAATCATCAGCCCCATTGCTTGGTGCCAGCATGACGGCTAAGATGGATGATGGATCGGATCGAATGACATGGCTAATGTCTTTTTTTCTAGCTGCATTCGATCAGTCACGTGAATTCAACTCAGTTAATGCACCGCTAGCAGGCACAGTCTGCTTGTGCTTGTTCCTTCTGGGAAGCCATCGATAGGTTGAGAGAGCAAACCAACGGTCGCAATGCTTCTTGTCCATGGATTGATGAGGTGGAAAAGAAGTTTTCTTTAATTGATTGCATGCCACCATCCTAGTAGTAATTGTGGGAGAGTTCCAAGGACTTCACCCGCTTTCCTTATGGGAATAAATTATTCATTCTTTCACCAATGGGAATTAGTTCAACTTTAACCCAAAACCGAGTCATTCCTGAGACATGCTCCATCTCCTCTCCTGTCGAGACATCGTAGTAGTTTTCATAGACTGGGGTGGGTGCCATGAGACTACGGTAGAGACGTGGGTAACGGGATAGCGTAGTAACACAGAACACGGGATTTACCCAGGTTCGGTACGTCGCGACAGTACGGCGTACCTACTCCTGCACTTCTCACTAATCGGGACTAAAGCCCGTATAACAGGGTTACAATGTGAGGGAATAGATCTAGCTACCTCAACGAGGATGAACTTCCCGGCGAGTTGCGTAAAGCTTGGCTAGGACCTAGAACCTTGGAACTAAAAGAACTTATGTAATCTATCTCCCGTCCGGCTTTATATAATAGCGGATTAGGGCTTACAGAACAAGAAACCTAGAAGACTACGTTTAACTTGTAACTTGGAAACCTCCTGATTGATCTTGGTGTGGTTCAGGGCGCGTCAATCCTTTGGACGTATATTGTGACCACAATGGTGCTATCGCACAGGCCAAGAAACCTAGACACACCAGAAGAACAACATATACTCATGCGGGTACCACCTCATTCGCAGTTTGTCGAACAAGGTGATATCAGTTATGCAAAGTACACACGGTTGCAAACATTGCAGATCGTTGACAAAGGCGTACACAGCCTAAGCCTGAGGCGCACACGAGAGGTATGGGCATTAGATGCCTAGGCATATGATGCCAGGATGATTCACTCTAGTGCAAGTGGGAGACTGTTGGGAATATGCCCTAGAGGCTATCCTGTATGATGTAATTCACTGTATTCATAAGGTATTAAGTTGTCCTTGTGTTGAACATCTGATATATGCCATTGAATATGTGATTCGATTGTGGAACTATATATTCATGTTGTTCATACTAGATTGTCCTTGGTCATTTAGGTTGTGCTGGACACACACCCTAGACTAATGTGAGTGTTGGCTGATGACACGGTTCCACTTGTCATGGGCATGGTGATGTCATTCCAACGTTCATGGACTTGGCTAAAGAGTTTAGCAAGTCGGACTGACCCACATTGAGATGCAACGGTCAAGTCGTCATTTGCATGTCTCAATCAATGTAATCCTTAGACCTGAGGTTGTCGCACAATCCGAGTTGTGGATCACCGACTTAGGTTCTGTCAAACGTTGTTCTGTGACAAGGCAATTATAAAGGCAGAGTTCGGGTCGAATGAGAAGCAAGCTGCGTGATGTGGATAATCAAGATGGGATTTTGCCCCTCCGAATGGAGAGATATTCTCTGTGCCCTCTCGAGTGATATGATTCAGGAAGCATGGCCATGCGCGACTCAGTTAAGTGTTAACTGTGTCGATTGACTAAGAGTTAGTCAGATGAATCACATATCACGGATCGAGAAGAGAGTTGAGCTATTTAAGGGATGACGATAAATCGCCTATAGCTCGACAAGGTATATCGTGAGGCAAAAAGGACTAAGATGAATATCACATTGAAAGGTATGTCGTCATGACTCAATGGTACTTGGGAGTCGGCACGTTCTGCTAGGAGCCGCTACCGATTGATCGATTGGGAGTTGGACTCCAATCGTGTCCAAGTCGCCATGAGCCTGCAGGGTCGCACACTTAAGAGCGGGAGCAAGTATTGGTTGGGTTGGACTCGAACCGGAAATGGACTGAGTTAGTGAGTCGGACTCACAGAGGGAATGGGCCACAAGTGTTGTGCAGCCCATTACCATACGCTATATAAAGAGGAGCGCAGGTTGCCCAACGGGCACGTTAGTTCACTCTCCTATGCGTTGGGAACCCTAGCCCCACTCAGTCCAGCCGCCGCACCGGACCTAGCAGTCCGCCGTCGGAGCTCCTCCTCGTACGTGTGGATACCGGCAGAGGTGCTGTACGTTCAGCACTTCGGTTCGCGGGATTGGATCGGCCGGATCGGATCGTGGGACTGCACTGCCCCGATGTGCTTCATCGATAATCCGCAACTGCGCGTCTAGTGGTAATCATCGTGGCCTTCTACCTCGGCTAGATCTTGGAAGCATCGCGTAGGAAAAGTTTTTGTTTATCTCTACGCGTTCCAACAATATGTTGATGATACGTTAATTGCTGCCAAGAGCATGAAAGAAATCACTACATTGAAGAAACAATTGAGTAGTGAGTTTGAGATGAAGGATCTTGGTCCTGCTAAGAAAATTCTAGGTATGGAAATTTCAAGAGACAGAAAATCTAGATTGCTATTTCTACTGTCCAGACAGATACACAAAGTTTATAGAAACGAGACATGCGGTCTTCTTAGAGGACGAAATGATGAGGGGGAGCATGGTAACTCGGAAAATTGATCTTGAGGAGAAGAAGGTGTGTGCACTTAATCCGATGATTCAAGAGCCGTTTTTCTCGCTACCTGTTGTACATGCATCGTCAACCCCTGAGGTTGCGGTGCAAGCACCTGTTGTAACTCCAACCATGACAACTAGAGGTGAAGATTCGGAACCTGCCTGTCAGGAGCCGACTGAACCCGAAGTTGAGCATGAAAGGGAGGAGCAACAGTCTTCTCATGAGGATGTGCCTGAAGTTGAGGCACGACATGAACAAGAGAATGAAGGCCTCAGAAGGTCTACAAGACGTAAAAAGTCAGCTATTTCTAGTGATTATAAAGTTTATAACACAGAAACGACGCATAAGGAAGGTGATCCCACCTCATATGAAGAAGCCATGAGAAGCCGCCACTCATCTAAATGGGTGGAGGCAATGGAAGACGAAATGAAATCGATGAGTTCCAACGATGTTTGGGACTTAGAGGATATTCCTAAAGGAGCCAAAATAGTAGGCTGTAAATGGGTCTACAAAATAAAGTATGACTCTAATGGGAATGTAGAAAAGTATAAAGCACGTCTTGTGGCAAAAGGCTTTACACAAAGAGAAGGGGTAGATTACAATGAGACATTTTCTCCGGTCTCATGTAAGGATTCCTTCAGATTCATAATGGCACTAGTTGCACATTTTGATTTAGAGCTACATCAAATGGATGTAAAGACGGCATTTTTGAATGGAGATCTAAAAGAAAAAGTCTACATGAAACAACCCAAGGGTTTTATCATGGAAGGCAAGGAAGATATGGGATGTCGTCTAAAGAAATCCATCTATGGATTAAAGCAGGCTTCTAGACAGTGGTATCTAAAATTTAATGATACAATAAAGAGTTTTGGATTTAAAGAAAATGTTGAGGATAACTGCATTTATGCAAAGTTCAAAAGTGGGAAATACATTTTCCTAATCTTGTATGTGGATGATATCTTGCTTGCTAGCAGTGATGTCAGTCTTCTACGAGAAACAAAGAAGTTCTTATCCTCGAACATTGATATGAAGGATCTTGGTGAAGCCTCATATGTTTTGAGCATAGAGATTCACCGAGATAGAACGAATGGAGTCTTAGGACTATCGCAGAAGGCATATTTTGAGAAAGTTCTCAAAAGGTATAATATGCATGCGAGTTCTACCACACCTGCTCCTATAGTCAAGGGCGATAGTTTTGGGAAATTCCAATGTCCCAAGAACCAATATGAGATCAATCAAATGAAATCAGTACCATATGCTTCGGCTGTTGGAAGCTTACAGTATGCACAAGTGTGCACTCGCCCTGACTTAGCTTTTATCACCGGGGTAATCGGTAGATATCAAGAGAATCCAGGCACAGAGCACTGGAAAATGGTAAAGAAAGCATTGCGTTATGCGCAAGGCACCAAGGACCTCATGCTAACATACAGAAGATCTGATTCCCTAGAGATGAGAGGGTATTAAGATGCTGATTTTGCGGGAGAGAAAGATGATAGAAAATCCACGTCAGGATACGTGTTTACTCTTGCAGGAGGAGCTATTTCGTGGAGAAGCTCCAAACAGTCAATAGTTGCATCATCCACGATGTATGCAGAATTTATAGCATGTTATGAGGCCACGGGGCAGGCGATATGGCTAAAGAAATTTATACCCGACTTGAAAGTGCTAGATTGCATTAGCAAACCACTAAAGATGTACTGTGACAACCAGCCCGCAGTATTCTATGCTCACAACAACAAGTCGAGTAATTCTACAAAGCCAACAGAAATAAAGTATTATGTTGTGAAGGATAAAATCCAGGATCAAACTATAAGTCTCGAGCATATAAAGACAAAGGATATGCTTGCGGATCCGCTAACGAAAGGCTTACCACCCAGTGTGTTCAAAGATCACATAGCCGACATGGGTTTAATGGAAAGCCTATGATTTCTGGATTGAGAGAGTCCCGAAAAGTAATAGTTTTTGTTTCAAAACAGAAGGTATATTGTAGCTGTCTGATTCTATCGGCAATTGAACTGTGACGATGAAACATGCTCTATGTACCAATATGTGATGAAACAAGTAAAAGTAAAAGGTATAAAGATAAAAGTAAAAGTTGAGATCAAGCGGCAGAATGTTAGTTTGATCTCTCCCGAGGAGGCCCAACGGCCTGCTCGGACTTGTTCTCACGCGCCCTGATCGGGGGCGCCCAACCCTAATGGTTGGTGGGCCCCTGTGACCTACGCTATATAAAGAAGGTGGGGGCCGGGGCACACGGTACGAGGTTAACCCCGCCGCTAGACACCCCACCAATATTCCCTTCCGATCTAGGGTAAGCGCAAGGCTCACGGGAAGCACCACCGACGCCACCATGTCCACCACCGACACGCCGTCGTCGTCCAAAGGTTCAGAAGCTGGTATCTCTCTCTCTCTCTCTCTCTCTCTCTCTCAGCTTCTCTCTCGGATCTAATCTCACAGAGGCATAGCAAATGGTTATACCGTGAACATCTAGCCCTAGTTGATCTTGGCATTCTAACATGATGATCTCATTTTGGAGCATGAGTTTGTTCCCTTTATCTCGGTCTCCTCGACAACAAAGGTCATGTCGGGTCTCAAGCAGCCCATCCTCGACTTCACCTTCAGTTCCAACTCTATCTCCTCCAGCAGGAGACCACAGTGGCACATTGCCTGTTGGCGGTGGCCAAGGTAGCGGGTGGAGGAAGATCCAAACAGTGTAACCTAAGGAAAACATTGAAGCAAGCGAGCAGGATCACATAAACGCGAAGAACTGGAAGGGGTCATGAAAAGGTGGAGATCAGGCCGGGAAGGTATCTGAGAGGTTGACAACAAACGTCGAGTTAGGCATTGGAGATCTTCAAAACCTTTGAAATAGCAAAAGAAATAAAAGTGTAGAGTCACACGAAATTGAGATCATGTTTAGAATAAAATATGAAAATTTCATGTGACTAAACTTTATGTGTAAGAACACATGGGCGAATTCCCTTGCGATTTTTTTTAATGTAAGAGCCACTGGCTTTACCCTGAAACATTGGGCACCTGCCATGGTGGAAAAAGTACGAAGACAACAAATATACCTGCAGCCAATATACAGCAACGGAGTTTTGCGAATTAATTAATCAGATTTCAATTAGTCCAGGCCAATGATCGTCTTTAGTAGATGCTTGGCCACGTGTGGCAATGATATGAACTCTAAACAGTATTCTTTTAGCTTCAAGCAATGGTGACATTGTGCAAGCTTCAACGTGCTTAATGCATTCTCTTTGCATATGTCCTCTGCCAGGAAGTTCTGGCACGCAATCTTCATCCTATCCAGACCGAATCGGCAGGCTGCCGCGAGCATGTCTTCGGCAGCAAAGACTAGGTTATCGATAGAGGGCAGCTTGTCAGTGTAGATGAAGTGGAGAACCGACCTGAAAACCTCGGCCTTAATATCGTCGACCCGTACTATGTGGTTGTTGTTTTGTTTGGCCGCTGCTGCAACAGTTTCATATAGGGCTGGGGACCGAGCGGCGAGCACAAGGCCATGAGCGTGGAAGTCGCACTCCTCGACCATGAACCTTACATCCGACCCTTGATGGCTCATCAACAATGGCTCGAGGACTGGAGCTAAGTTTGACGGAGGCATGACAATTCCATGTCCGACGCCGTAGGCCTCCTCGGCGACCGTGAGTTGGCAATGTATAGTAAGGGAGTCATCATCATGTGCAGAGTTTGCAGTTTTCATAACCGTAAACTCTGTACAGGCGCTGTTTAATTTCTCCCAAAAGAGTTTTGTTACTTGATCTGTGGGTGGTGTCGCACTAGGATATTCCATCTTGAAGCTCACTGATGTCCTGATATAGGTGGTTGGAAGATCACTAAATAACTGGAGGAACACCTTGATGGGCTGTTGCTCCTCGTGCGGTGATAGGGGCTTTGATATGTGCACTGATAGAAGCCAGTCGTAACCACCTATCCGGAATTTCCCGGAACATATTTTGGTGTCAGAACATAGGCTGCTTCTCTGGATAGATCTAAAATTGGGGATTGTGAACACGTGGGTACCGTGATGGACCACGGTTGATGAGGGCTGGTGTCTTCTCGAGGAAGAAGGGAAGCTCCTCAATTTTGCAGCCATGTTGATGGCTACTTTGTCTGTGATGTCCAGTAAGAAAGAGCAGCAACTTTCCTTGAGCTCCTTATACTCCTCGGTGGCCTTCATGGCTGTGTAAGCATCGGGATGGGATGCTATGTAACCGATGCATGAATCCTCGAGCTGCTGGCAACTGTGTCGGCCGTGCACCGTCATCAATGTTGGTATGACGTGAACGGCGTCCATGCAGTCTATGAGCACGTTACCACACATGGTCCTGAGCCTCTCTAGGTCGTATCGATCCGCTGCCACCAGCAGGTCGAGCGCCATAGCCACAAACCTTGTCGAGGTCGTACTACATTTCTTACTTGGCAATGTCGAGTCCTTTCTCCTAGGTTTTATGGGCAGCTCGCCTGTGTAGATGAACCGGAGCATGGCCTTGAAAGTGGAGGGGCTTATGTCGTGGACCGTAATAATCGTGGTGCTGCTCTCATCTTTGTTCCAACGGAGCTCGGCGGCCAAGACGGGCGACTGTATTGCGAGAAGGAGTTTGTGCGCCTGGATTTCGATCTCCTCGACGATGAATGTCACGTCGGGCCTAATGCCACACTGCAAACACTCTGACCCCAAGTCCGACTGCGATTTCGATTTGTGTGGGAAAAGAAGCCTGAGGAGATCTTGGGACAAGGTGGGTGGCGGCACGGGGGCGATGAAGAGGTTCTTGGTCTGTGCACGGGCAGGTCTGTGAGAGAGGACGTCGAGGACGCAGAGGATGGTGAGGCGGCCGTCGTCTCCCACGTAGCGCTCCTCATGCGCACGGAACGCCTCGGGGACGCCCAGCTCCCAGATCCAGCCTTCGTTAGTGAGCCCCCAAGCGCTGAAGGGCATGGCGTCATCGCTCCGCCACACGGCGGCAGGCCACCGGCGGAACGTGTCGTCGATCCTCAAGCTGGCCATGGCGGTGGCGGGCAAACCGCTGACCAGCTGGAGGGAGATGGACGCGAGCCCTTGTGTGCTGAAGCGGCAGCTGATGGCCCAGGTATGGCCGCCGGCCTCGAAGTCGCTGGACCTGACGACGGAGGACTTGCCGACGCTGACGGCGGCGAGAGCCTTGCGCTGGCTGTAGCCGACGATGTGGAACCTGTGCGAACCTCGGACGAACGCCGACCCGTGCGTCGACACCGTCTTTTGCGCCATAGCCGGCCGGCCGCCTGCCCACCTGATCTTGGTCCGATCTGATCTATGTGGACCGGTGTTTTTTTTCCTCATCTTTCTTATTGATATCCTGATCTGATCGCTCGAACCCAAATCAGGATGTATCAGACTCGGCTCTACCTAAAATATTCTCTAGATGTTGCACATACCATGCATCCAATCGAACAAACAGAATACAACTCGTTATCTCAAAAAAGTAAAAAATAATACAGTACAACTCATAAAACATAGGCACTACAGGAAAATGGCCAGACGCCGACGGCAAAAGCTATGCCGACGGCTTTTAGTCGGGGCCGTCGGCATACAAGGTGGTATGCCGACGGCAAAAATAAAACCGTCGGCGTAGCTTTGGCCGTCGGCATATAGCACATATGCCTACGGCCTTTATAGCCAGCCGTCGGCATACCTATAGCCGTCGGCATATATAAACTAAGCCTACGGCTTTTTCTCGCGGCCGTAGGCATACCTGTAGCCGTCGGCATATATAATCTAAGCCTACGGCTTTTTCTCGCGGCCGTAGGCATACCTTTGGCCGTCGGCATACCTGGCTCGCAGCGCGGGCCCAGCAGATGCTATGCCTACGGCTTTTTATCTTGGCCGTCGGCATACCTTTAGCCGTCGGCTTACCTACCTGCTAGCCAGATCGGATTGGTCCCAGCAAAAGGTATGCCGACGGCCCCGATAAAAGGCCGTCGGCATAGATATTTTCTCCTCTTTCTAAATGTTTTGGGTGGCACGCCATGTGTTCACCAGTGTTAGTAGGGTTTCACATTGCTACCCCCTTTCTGGCTCCGGTCAAACCTGTAGACGATAAGTTTGACTAGGCCTCAGTTGGGCCAAGGTTTCGTCGCAGAGTGGCTCCGGAGCGTCGGGGTGGCACCATAAGGTATTGGGTGTCATACCATGTGTGAACTAGTGTTACTAGGGTTGTAGAGGCCAAATATACCCGCACTCTCCATGTTGGGGCTTCATCGGTATCGACTTATCTCTTCGATAGTTTATGTGCTACGAGCCTGAAACTCCCGAAAACGGACTGTCGCGGTGGAATCTTCTGTAGAGGTGGGCCCTACCATTGTTTTGAGACTTCCTAGGGTGCACCCTAACACAATGAAGCAATTAGTTCCACATTGCTACCCCCTTTCGGGCTCCGGTCAAACCTGTAGACGATAAATTTGACTAGGCCTCAGTTGGGCCAGGGTTTCGTCGCAGAGTGGCTCCGGAGCGTCGGGGTGGAACCATAAGGTATTGGGTGTCATACCATGTGTGAACTAGTGTTACTAGGGTTGTAGAAGCCAAATATACCCTCACTCTCCATGTTGGGGCTTCACCGGTATCGACTTCTCTCTTCGATAGTTTATGTGCTACGAGCCTAAAACTCCCGAAAACGGACTGTCGCGGTGGAATCTTATGTAGAGGTGGGCCCTACCATTGTTTTGAGACTTCCTAGGGTGCACCCTAACACAATGAAGCAATTAGTTCCACATTGCTACCCCCTTTCGGGCTGCGGTCAAACCTGTAGACGATAAGTTTGACTAGGCCTCAGCTGGGCCAGGGTTTCGTCGCAGAGTGGCTCCGGAGCGTCGGGGTGGCACCATAAGGTATTGGGTGTCATACCATGTGTGAACTAGTGTTACTAGGGTTGTAGAGGCCAAATATACCCTCACTCTCTGAGTTGGGGCTTCCCTGGCGTCGACTTTCTCTCTGAAAGTTTATATGCTACGAGGCCGAAACTCCCGGAAACGGACTGTCGGGGTGGAATCTTCTGTAGAGGTGGTCCCTACCATAGTTTTGGGACTTCCTATTGTCCACCCTAACACAATGAAGCAATTAGTTCCACATTGCTACCCCTTTCGGACTCCGGTCAAACCAGTAGACGATAAGTTTGACTAGGCCTCAGCTGGGCCAGGGTTTCGTCGCAGAGTGGCTCCGGAGCGTCGGGGTGGCACCATAAGGTATTGGGTGTCATACCATGTGTGAACTAGTGTTACTAGGGTTGTAGAGGCCAAATATACCCCCACTCTCTGAGTTGGGGCTTCCCCGTCGTCGACTTCTCCCTCTGAAAGTTTATGTGCTACGAGGCCGAAACTCCCGGAAACGGACTGTCTAGGTGGAATCTTCTGTAGAGGTGGGCCCTTCCATCGTTTTGGGACTTCCTATGGTCCACCCTAACACAATGAAGCAATTAGTTCCACATTGCTACCCCCTTTCTGGCTCCGGTCAAACCTGTAGACGATAAGTTTGACTAGGCCTCAACTAGGCCAGGGTTTCGTCGCAGAGTGGCTCTGGAGCGTCGGGGTGGCACCATAAGGTATTGGGTGTCATACCATGTGTGAACTAGTGTTACTAGGGTTGTAGAGGCCAAATATACCCTCACTCTCCATGTTGGGGCTTCACCGGTATCGACTTCTCTCTTCGATAGTTTATGTGCTACGAGCCTGAAACTCCCGAAAACGGACTGTCGCGGTGGAATCTTTTGTAAAGGTGGGCCCTACCATTGTTTTGAGACTTCCTAGGGTGCACCCTAACACAATGAAGCAATTAGTTACACATTGCTACCCCCTTTCGGGCTCCGGTCAAACCTGTAGACGATAAGTTTGACTAGGCCTCAACTGGGCCAGGGTTTCATCGCAGAGTGGCTCCGGAGCGTCGGGGTGGCAACATAAGGTATTGGGTGTCATACCATGTGTGAACTAGTGTTACTAGGGTTGTAGAGGCCAAATATACCCTCACTCGCTGAGTTGGGGCTTCCCCGGCGTCGACTTCTCCCTCTGAAAGTTTATGTGCTACGAGGCCGAAACTCCCGGAAACGGACTGTCGGGGTGGAATCTTCTGTAGAGGTGGGCCCTTCCATCGTTTTGGGACTTCCTATGGTCCACCCTAACACAATGAAGCAATTAGTTCCACATTGCTACCCCCTTTCTGGCTCCGGTCAAACCTGTAGACGATAAGTTTGACTAGGCCTCAGCTGCGCCAGGGTTTCGTCGCAGAGTGGCTCTGGAGCGTCGGGGTGGCACCATAAGGTATTGGGTGTCATACCATGTGTGAACTAGTGTTACTAGGGTTGTAGAGGCCAAATATACCCTCACTCTCCATGTTGGGGCTTCACCGGTATCGACTTCTCTCTTCGATAGTTTATGTGCTACGAGCCTAAAACTCCCAAAAACGGACTGTCGCGGTGGAATCTTATATAGAGGTGGGCCCTACCATTGTTTTGAAACTTCCTAGGGTGCACCCTAACACAATGAATCAATTAGTTCCACATTGCTATCCGCTTTCGGGCTCCGGTCAAACCTGTAGACGATAAGTTTGACTAGGCCTCAGCTGGGCCAGGGTTTCGTCGCAGAGTGGCTCCGGAGCGTCGGGGTGGCACCATAAGGTATTGGGTGTCATACCATGTGTGAACTAGTGTTACTAGGGTTGTAGAGGCCAAATATACCCTCACTCTCTGAGTTGGGGCTTCCCTGGCGTCGACTTCTCTCTCTGAAAGTTTATGTGCTACGAGGCCGAAACTCCCGGAAACGGACTGTCGGGGTGGAATCTTCTGTAGAGGTGGGCCCTACCATAGTTTTGGGACTTCCTATTGTCCACCCTAACACAATGAAGCAATTAGTTCCACATTGCTACCCCCTTTCGGGCTCCGGTCAAACCTGTAGACGATAAGTTTGACTAGGCCTCAGCTGGGCCAGGGTTTCGTCGCAGAGTGGCTCTGGAGCGTCGGGGTGGCACCATAAGGTATTGGGTGTCATACCATGTGTGAACTAGTGTTACTAGGGTTGTAGAGGCCAAATATACCCTCACTCTCATGTTGGGGCTTCCCCGTCGTCGACTTCTCCTCTGAAAGTTTATGTGCTACGAGGCCTGAAACTCCCGGAAACGGACTGTCGCGGTGGAATCTTCTGTAGAGGTGGGCCCTTCCATCGTTTTGGGACTTCCTATGGTCCACCCTAACACAATGAAGCAATTAGTTCCACATTGCTACCCCCTTTCGGGCTCCGGTCAAACCTGTAGACGATAAGTTTGACTAGGCCTCAGCTGGGCCAGGGTTTCGTCGCAGAGTGGCTCCGGAGCGTCGGGGTGGCACCATAAGGTATTGGGTGTCATACCATGTGTGAACTAGTGTTACTAGGGTTGTAGAGGCCAAATATACCCTCACTCTCCATGTTGGGGCTTCACCGGTATCGACTTCTCTCTTCGATAGTTTATGTGCTACGAGCCTGAAACTCCCGAAAACGGACTGTCGCGGTGGAATCTTATGTAGAGGTGGGCCCTACCATTGTTTTGAGACTTCCTAGGGTGCACCCTAACACAATGAAGCAATTAGTTCCACATTGCTACCCCCTTTCGGGCTCCGGTCAAACCTGTAGACGATAAGTTTGACTAGGCCTCGGCTGGGCCAGGGTTTCGTCGCAGAGTGGCGTTTAGAGCGTCGGGGTGGCACCATAAGGTATTGGGTGTCATACCATGTGTGAACTAGTGTTACTAGGGTTGTAGAGGCCAAATATACCCTCACTCTCTAAGTTGGGGCTTCCCTGGCGTCGACTTCTCTCTCTGAAAGTTTATATGCTACGAGGCCGAAACTCCCGGAAACGGACTGTCGGGGTGGAATCTTCTGTAGAGGTGGGCCCTACCATAGTTTTGGGACTTCCTATTGTCCACCCTAACACAATGAAGCAATTAGTTCCACATTGCTACCCCCTTTCGGGCTCCGGTCAAACCTGTAGACGATAAGTTTGACTAGGCCTCAGCTGGGCCAGGGTTTCGTCGCAGAGTGGCTCCGGAGCGTCGGGGTGGCACCATAAGGTATTGGGTGTCATACCATGTGTGAACTAGTGTTACTAGGGTTGTAGAGGCCAAATATACCCTCACTCTCTGAGTTGGGGCTTCCCCGTCGTCGACTTCTCCCTCTGAAAGTTTATGTGCTACGAGGCCGAAACTCCCGGAAACGGACTGTCGGGGTGGAATCTTCTGTAGAGGTGGGCCCTTCCATCGTTTTGGGACTTCCTATGGTCCACCCTAACACAATGAAGCAATTAGTTCCACATTGCTACCCCCTTTCTGGCTCCGGTCAAACCTGTAGACGATAAGTTTGACTAGGCCTCAGCTGCGCCAGGGTTTCGTCGCAGAGTGGCTCTGGAGCGTCGGGGTGGCACCATAAGGTATTGGGTGTCATACCATGTGTGAACTAGTGTTGCTAGGGTTGTAGAGGCCAAATATACCCTCACTCTCCATGTTGGGGCTTCACCGGTATCGACTTCTCTCTTCGATAGTTTATGTGCTACGAGCCTGAAACTCCCGAAAACGGACTGTCGCGGTGGAATCTTCTGTAGAGGTGGGCCCTACCATTGTTTTGAGACTTCCTAGGGTGCACCCTAACACAATGAAGCAATTAGTTACACATTGCTACCCCCTTTCGGGCACCGGTCAAGATTTACTATGATTTCATGTTTTTACTATGGTATTATATATTGTTTTTTGTATATATCTATAATTGCATTACACTTTCTACTTTTTATTAATCCATACTAATCTTCTTACTCTTTCTCAATGCAGCGAACTGAACCATGAGCCAACGGCCGAGTAAGATAGATGACCTGTATGCAAAGGCGAAGCCGAATGTGGCGACCGGCCGCACTCGAAGAATTGTGCGTCGTCCACCTCGTCTTCGTGATGGTATACCGTTTCCCAATGCTTTCTATTTTCATCTTTTTTTTCCTTACTAATCGTACACTCTTTCTCAGGTGCCGAGGACTCTGTCAGGGGAAGAGGAGTTGCCGGAGTACGGTCGAGGGGAAGAGGACGTGCCACGGGACGCTCCTCTCAGACTCCCTCCTTTAGCGAGATACCCTCCGCCGGTGACACCATGACTGAGGGCGAGGAGGATGAGGAGGCTGAGCGTGAGGCCGAGGAGGAGGAGGAGCGTGAGGCCGAGGAGGAGGAGGAGCGTGAGGCCGAGCGTCGGGCTGGGGAGGAGGAGGAGGAGGAGGAGGAGGAGACCTCGCGTGACTCACAGGGGGGTTCGCAGGGGGAGACGTCCACCGGGGGCAAGAAGGTGTGGTTGCGTGGCACTGCAACTCTCCCCAAGACCCCTGCTACTGAGGAGGAGAAGTGGCATATTGTTCCAAACGGGAAGAGGTAAATGCCTATCTAGATCATATTTTGAACACATGCTTGTTATACTAATATGTGAGCACACACTAATAATTTAATTGTTGTGTAGCAACTGGAAATTTGTTGGACCCCGGGGCAATGCACGCATTCCAAACGGCATCATTGGAATTCTGGTGAAGAACCATTGGACGGGCTTCTTCAAGCCATCTACTGCCACTGACCCAGAAGAAAAGGTGTTAGCGACGAACTGGAGCCACTACGTGGATGCAAAGATGGGCACCACTACTCATGGCGATGCCGTGATCACGGATTTTTGGGTAATTTCTATATTTAACAATGCAAAAGTCAATATTGAGTTGATTTTGGTTCATAGTTTATATACGTACCTACCACATAACTCTATGACTTGTTCCATTTTGGTTTCAGAAATTCTATAGAGTTGCACCAGAGCACAAGGACGCCGCGAACAAGGTGATTGTGGAGGCGGTGAAGACGTCGATCCGCCAGTTCCCATACGAGTGCAAGTTCGTGGCCATCATGCACTACCACGCGAAGGCTCATAACACGAGGGTCACGAAGCGAGAGATAAAGGAAAAAAAGCTGACATTGAATAAAGAGCAGTTCATGGGCGTAAGTAACATGTCTTTCTATTGCTAAATCTTGTTATATGTTCTTCAAATGCTAAATCTCCTATCTAATTATGTATATATTTTTATTTATCTAGATGTGTCCTGGGCGGTATTACCAGATGACGGATGCATGGGAAGCGTTGGTGGATAGGTGGCTACTTGCCGATGCAGATTTCGCGGCCATCAGTAAGACCAACGCGACCAATCGCGGTACGGGAGGATGCCACAATATGGGAAACCGAAGCGATGGCCGCTACCAGGAGCACTTGGTATATATATGGAACATCCTCCTTTCACTTCCCATCGTCTTCTTATTTATGCATTACCTTTGTTTTGCCGTTGCAGGAGACGTTGCAGGGGGCGCCAGTTGCAGACCTCACGGCTTTCCAACATGGCCGTATGTTGAAGACTGCTAAGGTCGTTGATGGCGTCACCTACAGTCACTATGGCAGGACCTCAGAGGACATCTCTTCATATGTTGAAGAGTTTCAGCGGCGGAATGGGCCAGATGTTGATCCCTATCAGGCGCCCATTGATGCGACGGCGGTGCTCGTGGCGGGAAAGGGGAAGAAGCATGGCCGCTACAGGATTCGGGATAGCTCTATCCACACCACCGTCACATACCCACAGGTCAAATCTTGCACCTCGAGCGGGAGTGTGTCCACGCCACAACCTCCGCCTCAGGCTCGCACACAGTTCACCGTGAGCGCCACTGTAAGTTCTCTCCTTTATCGTCATCTCTTCTGTCTTTCATTTGTGCAACATATGCTAATAAGATTTATTATGTCATATTGCAGGCTGAGCAACTTGCAGCCCACAAAAGTCTTACCTCTAAATTTGAGGCTGATTGTCAGGCATACCACGCGGCGAACATGGCATACATGAACCGCAATAATATCATGCAAGCGTTTAGTTCTTGACCATTCTAACTAAAATAATTTTCTTTACTCGCCTTTGTCACCTTGAGATCATGAATCACCATTTGTAAACTATTGTGTAGGCGTTAACTGAGTTATATGCTCATGGTACTCCGTTGCCTGACCTTGGAGATCCGCCAGCAATTCTGCCATTTCCACAGATACCGCCATCGCTGACAGATTTCTTGGCCACGTACCCGGTCCCCGGGACTCCGGTTAGTCGACTATATCTCTTCACATCTTGCTTCTATCTTTCTCCAATTGGTTACTTACTATATCTCTTACTCCAACTTGTAGGGAACCTCGGCATCCAATGCCTTCGGTTGTGGTGGTTCCAACTATGGTCATGGTACCGGCTCGGAGAACCAAGAGACCCCGTTGCATCAAGGCTATGCTGGCTCTACACCGACTTCATCCCGTCACCTAGATGGCAACCAGGTTAGTTTGTTCAACTCATGCATCAAAAGTTGGTATAGAAACTTTCTATTGCAAAAACATAGTATTTGACCGTTGCTAAATTTCTTTTTCTCCGTGTTATAGTCTTGATGATGATGCATGCTCGTGGAGGTGTACTTGGTGTCGTCACGAAGCACTTGGTGTCGTTGGGGTTCTAGCTAGGGTTGTCAAGAACATGTCCTTGGAACATGTCGTTTTGTGACATGCAATTTGTCTAAACAATGTCTATTGTGTTTGAAACTTGTGACTTTGTCCAATGTCTTTGAAACTTGTTACTTTCTCATATTAGTGGACTATATGTTTGCACAGTCTAATATTATTATTGTGTTGAGAATGTTCGTATATAACTGTCATTATTCATGTTTCTAAATACAAAAATGGAAGCAAAAACAATCTGGGGAAAAAATTCCTGTCAATATCTATGCCTACGGCAATTGCCGTCGGCATACCTCCGCAGATGCGCCAGGTGAGGACACGTGTCCCAGGAAAGAGGCTATGCCTACGGCAATTGCCGTAGGCATAGCTAATTTTGGCCGTCGGCGTCTGAAATAATGTAGGCCGACGGCAAAAGCCGTAGGCGTAGCTCTGTTTTGCCGTCGGCATATCAGGTCGCGTGAGCTACCAGAAGCCGCCACGTGGTTATTTTTTGCCGTCGGCATAGGAAAAAACCGTCGGCATAGCTCTTTCCCACGAGTACTACGGGGTCGCCACGTGTCCGCTCGGGCCGTAGGCATAGCTTAAAATGCCGTCGGCATAGCTCCAGCCGCGAGCGACACGGGCGTGCCACGTGGCACAGTTTGGCCGTCGGCATAGCTCCTTTTGGCCGTCGGCATAGAGCTATGCCGACGGCTTTTCTATGCCGACGGTTTTCTGGAGCTATGCCTATGAAGAAGTTGCCGACGACGTTTTGCCGTAGGCATACAGTTTTGCCGTAGGCATAGCTATATGCCGACGGCTTTTAGGGCTATGCCGACGGTACCTGGCCGTCGGCATATAGACTGTTTCCTGTAGTGAGGAAAATACTTATCTTAGACCGACCTAGAACGCGCGGCTGCTTCCGCGCGTTGGAGCACACTTGGGCTAGCATGTGCGCTTTATAGATGCCCAATTAGCAGAAATTTGGTTCTTTTGGCCCAGTTTTTGCGTCAGTGTATATTTTGGCAGCCCAATATAATAAGTACGTGCAACATATATAATGCTAAGTATTGTTCGTCATTTTGACCAACGTTGCGTTTGTCTTTAAATTTTATAACAATTTCACACGTATTTTATTGAGGAAGCACAAATAAGATGTTGTAATATTTTTTTTTTTGGATATTTTTTAAGATAAATGCATGTGTATTTAGAATTCATTTAGAATAATATGTTTATGCGCTACTTCACATGTTGCAAACATGTGATTTTATTGTTGATATCGATTTACTATTTTGTTGAAATAAGTGATGATTTTTCTTGCAACTGAAACGGTGACAAATTATTTTGTTGCTTACCAACTTTTTAATTGATGCAAAAAAAGTTGTTGCAATAGGGTGTGATTTTTGTTGAATTGTTTAATTTTTTTTGTTGCAGCGCAATAACATATTTGTTTAACTATTTTTTGTAACATTACTTATTTTTCGAATATTTTTGGAACAATTTGTTGCAATACTTGTTTTTTTGCACGGAGCGATAATTTTTGTTGCGATACGAGTGAATTTGTTGCAATTGTAGTTTTGCTGTAATTATCGAGATGACCGGGGGCTACACAATATACCCCTTTGTTTAAGTGAGGCTGCTGTAAAGTGCGGGTTCTATATACGAAAAGTAGAGGGGCTAAAATTCAAAAACGCGAAATGATTTTTGTGGCCGCACGATGGCGATCCAGCGGCCCACGAGGGGACCTAGAACTGGGTGCTCTAGGGCGACCTGCGCCTAGCGTTCGCCTAAAACATAGTACATGGATCATGCACCAAACTCGTGGTTGTCGAAGGTACATAACGGTTCAGGCTGTGGCGGGTTGAGGGCATGTACAATGCTTTATAAGACCGTCTTATCTTAACTCCGCTACTAGATATGACAAAAAAACATGTTGTACAATAGACAATTTTTTAGTCCCATCATTAACAATCAGGTATTCTAAATATGTGGTGAGATAATTAGGACATGTACAATGATTTGATGTCAGCATCCCTTAACGTTTAACGTTGCCACGTCAGATTTTTGTTTAGTTGAAAGAGAGAAAAATCGCTTTTGCTATCTCAGTCACTTTTTTAACCGATAGATGCGTGTGGTTATTCGTGTATGTCTTGGTCTTCCTTTTTCCTTTGTCTAGACGTTGGGTTGCCTCCATGGGCCGGTATTGGACTCCATCTATAATCTTCTGAAATGTCTGTCTTATCCTCGACTCCCACGATGTTTCTTTTCCCTAAAAGAACTATGTGATCCTTCGGTTGATCGTATGATGTATTTGGTTGCTTATTTTTTTCTTTTTTCGGTCTGGAGGACATGTCTTCACATGGAAGACCTAAGCCACATCATTGGATAAGATGAATGGTTCGTCATTGTAACCAATATTGTTGAGATCCGCTGTTGTCATTCCATACAACGGGTCTACCTTTACCCCTTCTCCATTCAAATCGACCTATTTGCACCGAAACAAAGGCACCTTAAAAGAAGGTCCATAGTCAAGTTCCCATATCTCCTCTGTGTAACCATAGTATGTGTCTGTTTTCCCATTCTCATTTGTTCCATCAAAGCGAACACCACTGTTTTGGTTGGCGTTCTTTTTATCTTGGGCGATCGTGTAAATTGTATTCTCATTTATCTCGTACCCTTGGAAACTCACAATAGCCGAAGATGGTGACCCAGCCAACAAGTAGAGATGATCTTCAACAGTGGTGTCAATTATAAGATGTGTTTGCAACCAACTGCCGAAAGTCTCCATGTGTTTGAGTTTAATCCATGAGTCATCCTTCCCCGGGTTTGTGGAGCGTACAATATTCTTGTGTTCCTCGAGATACAGAGCCACGAAGGTGGAATTTTGTAGAACCGTGTAGTGTGCTTCAGTAAAAGAATGCCCGTCCCTGGGTATCATTGTTTTCTTTCCTAGTGTTGCTTTTCCCCTCTGTCTCCCCTCATGCCGTGATTCAGGAACACCAATCGTTTTAAGGTCGGGAATAAAGTCAACACAGAACCCAATGACCTCCTCTGTTCCATAGCCCCTAGAGATGCTTCCTTCTGGCCTAGCACGGTTATGAACATATTTCTTCAATACTCCCATGAACCTCTCAAAGGGAAACATATTGTGTAGAAATACCGGACCGAGAATATGAATCTCTTCTACTAGGTGATCCAGGATATGCATCATAATGTTGAAGAATGATGGTGGGAACACCAACTCAAAACTAACAAGACATTGGACCACATCCCTCTGTAACCTTTGCAAACTTTCTGGATCGATTACCTTCTGAGATATTGCATTGAGGAATGCACATAGGTTCACAATGGGTACTCGAACATTTTTTGATAGAAGCCCCCTCAATGCAATCGGAAGCAACTGGGTCATAATCAAGAGGTACTCATGAGACTTCATGTTTTGGAATTTTTTCTCTGCCATATTTATTATCCCTTTATATTCGACGAGAAGCCAGACGGCACCTTGATACTCTAAAGGACTTCAAAAAAGATTTCCTTCTCTGCTTTGGTAAGAGAGTAGCTGCTTAAGTAATGACACTATGTATCTGTGTGTTTGTTGTTTGGGTCTTTCATACGTTGCTGGTCCTCCCGTGCTTCTGGTGTATCTTTTGACTTCCCATACACGCCCAGGAAGCATAGTAGGTTGACGCAGAGATTCTTCGTCACGTGCATCACGTCGATTGAAGAGCGGACCTCTAGGACATTCCAATAGGGTAGCTCCCAAAATATAGATTTCTTCTTCCACATGGGCGCAGGTCCGGTAGCGGGGTCGTTGGGAACATATAGACTGCCGGGACCCTTCCC
Organism: Alopecurus myosuroides; assembly: GCA_028641055.1. Classification (NCBI taxonomy): domain Eukaryota; kingdom Viridiplantae; phylum Streptophyta; class Magnoliopsida; order Poales; family Poaceae; genus Alopecurus; species Alopecurus myosuroides. The sequence goes on along the minus strand of CM054058.1, from coordinate 8,549,217 downwards.
AAAGAATACTTATAGGTCTTTGACCATACCAAATACATCATTACCACTACGGAGGTCAGGCTTCTTCCGGGTATCTGCCTCACCTCTGAAATGCTTGTCAAATTTCTTTCTTACATGATGCTTGATCGAAAGAAATCTATGATGCCCCAGGTATACAAGAGTAGGCCAATCATTGATGGTTACGAAAAGCAACACCCATAGGTCAAATGGCTTTTGTTCGTTCCCATCCCACACACGCACACCTGGTTTGCCCCACAACTGTAAGAGTTCTTCCACTAATGGCCTTAGGTACGCATCAAAGTCGTTGCCGGGTTACGTCGGGCCTTGGATGAGCACTGACATCATAATGAACGTGTGCTTCATGCACAACCAAGGAGGAAGGTTGTAGATACATAGAGTCACGGGCCAGGTGCTGTGACTGCAGCTCTGCTCACTAAATGGATTCATGCCATCTGTATTTAGATCAAACCTTAAATTCCTTGCGTCACTTGCAAAATATTTGAACTCTCTGTCGATATTTCTCCACGGAGACCCATCAACAGGGTGTCTCAACTTTCTGTCTTTCTTACGGTCTACTTTGCACCTTATGTCTACGCACGCTTCTATTCTTGTAGACAGTGTTGGGCCTCAAAGTGCATAGGTTTGTAGAACATCTGCAAGTTTCCCTTAAGTGGATTACCCAAGGTTTATCGAACTCAGGGAGGAAGAGGTCAAAGGTATCCCTCTCAAGCAACCCTGCAATTACGATACAAGAAGTATCTTGTGTACCCAACACACCTAATACAATTGTCAGTTGTATAGGTGCACTAGTTCAGCCAAGAGAGAGTAAAATACAAGTAATATGGATGATTATAAGTAATAATAGCAATCTGAAATAAAATGGCAGCAAGCAAACATGTAGTAGAACTGATTGTAAACGGTGTTTCAATGCTTAAAAAAAGTCCTAGGGATCCTATTTTCACTAGTGGACACTCTAAAAAATAATAACATAATTGAATGCATAAATATCTCTCTTCACTATGCTACTCCGAACCACTCTCCGGTTGAATAACAAACACCAATTCATCGCGTAGGGCTGTAACAGCACTCCTCCATTTTGTATTCCCATGCCTAGTTAACCCCACGCTGCCACTATGAGCGCCCTAGAAGGTACTAAACAAACGCCACAATTTCATAGGGTCATCCAACCCAACATATAAATATCATGCTAAATCACACGGTGCACACACTATCACCTTTACACCGTGATCAAAGTGTCTACGGAGATCTCATAACAAAACCACTTGAGTAGCATAACAGATGAAGAATAACATCTACTGATTCAAATAGATTACAAAGCTCATGATCACATAAAGATCACACCATGGGAGAGAGAGATGAAACACATAGCTACCGGTAGAGCCCTCAGCCTCTAGGGAGAACTACTCCCTCCTCATCATAGGAGACAGCAACGGCGATGAAGATGGCGGTAGAGTCAATGGAGATGGCTCTAGGGGAACTTCCCCGTCCGGTAGGGTGCCGGAACAGAGATTTCTGTCCCCAGAAACTTGTCGGCGTCGGCGGCGGAGCTACGGATGTTTTTGGTGGAAAAGGCTGATTTAATTAGGGTTTATGCACCGGGGAGTATAAATGGGCGAAAGGGCGATGCCGGGGGGTGGCCAGGGGGCCCACACCACCTGGTGGCGCGGCCGGGGGGACCCGCGCCCCCCTATGGTGTGGCCACCCTGTGCCCGCCCTCCGGGTCTCTTCGGGACTTCCTGACCCTCCGGGACTTCTAAGACTTCTGGCTTTTGAAATTTCTAATTCCGAGAATATTTCCAGAATAACTTTTCCGAAACTAAAAACAGCAGAAAACAGGAAACTGGCTCTGTGGCATCTTGTCAATAGGTTAGTCTAGAAAATCGATAAAAATGACATAAAGTGTATAGCAAACATGTGGGAATCAATAAGAAAACAACATGGCACATCCGAAATTAAGGATACGTTTCTGACGTATCAACATCCCGAAGCTTAGTTCCTACTCGGCCTCGAGTAGGTAAACGATAAAACCAAATAATTTCTGAGGTGACATGCTACCAACATAAACTTTATCATCAAAGTAATGTAAAAGCATATGTAACCTGAGATCATAGAATTTCAACATAAGCATGATAAATAAAACTTTAATAATAAAACATAGCAATCATCTTGCATCATGAGAAGTAATACAAATAAAAGATCATGGATAACAATGCAACAAAAGATATACGTTTGTTTCAAGTATAGAGAAAACATGTCAAAGTGGTATTTCGCTAGTCCTTAAGAGTGGGACAAAACATAAATTCTAGGACACCTTTAAAGTTCATGAGAAAGACTAGAACAAATAATTAGAGAACTAGCAATAACACATCATGAATCAATTAATAATGTTTCTGGGACAAATGCACATAAAACTCAGAATGACAATTATTCTCTCCTAACTGTGCATAAAGTTAGAAGATGGAGACTCAACATAAAAGTAAAAGAAAGGACCTTCGTAGAGGGAAGCATGGATCACTTATGTGCTAGAGCTTTTATTTTATTAAACATAGGTATTAAAAAGTTTGACACTCCTCCCATCCATCTTTCATAAACCATGGCTAACCGAATCCTCGGGTTCCTGCCAAAATCACATACCGTGAGGAGTGTCTATATCTTAAGAGAGGTGTATGATAGTGTCAACGAATGGTAAACAGAAAATACAGTACGTCACAAGCCAACTAGACTTCACAAGAGCGGATCCCATATGATGGACACATCTGGGTAGAAGGTCATCCCTCTTTCTCTTTTGTTTACACAATTATGCTTTGACTGATAAATCAGGGCAAAAATAGTGAAGAGAATTTGTTTGTATTAATTTGGGGCTGGGCACCCCGCTGCTAGCTCTTCTATCAATTGGATAAGCGGATGAAGCCACTAGTCCAGGGTGTGAAAGTCCAATCAACAAGTGAGATAAAGATTATCTATTTACGTCCTCATGAGCAAAAACGAGAACACAAAACATGAGTAATTTTGAAAGTTTGAAAGGTTGCACAGGAGCAATTTACTTTGGAGTGGCAGTTAAATACCACATGTAGATACGTATTGTAGAATTTTTTTTCGCAAACTTTGGTTTTGGGAGTTGGATGCACGAGTAGAGCTCATACTCAGTACAGGTGGAGGCTCGCAAAAGACTGGGAGCAACAAATCAAGAGAGTACACGAGCCATAATCCTGCATAGCGACATAAACATCATTAATCAAAGCATAAGTGGTACCAGAAGTTAAAAAACTAAATGATCATAGAGGCTATTAGTGACTGGTTTGTAGTCATAAACATGGTGTAAGGATGCGCCAAGTCAACCAAATAAAACATTCAAAAGAGAATACCACACATTTATGCTCCAATATGACAAGAACAAATCATGATTCTTTCAATGGAACATTAAACACTCTGATCTATTTGAGACTAATAATGCTACTCAATAACCACAAGACTTTAGAACTAAAATAACATTTAGCATGACATGAAAAATTCTAGCCACAGTCTATACAAGCTTCTACTTGCAGCGTCAAAAAATTCTACTTCAAGCAACAATTTCTTTTCCCAACAAGCACCATACAAAACATGCTTTAAAAAAAATTCTCTATATGCTACAGCAAGAAAACATGAGGGTACTCACATAACACTACTAAAACTAACAGCTCTGAATAAGAGATGCAATGAAAACAAGAGGTAAACAGGAATTTTTGCGGTAACTAGAAGAAAAACTAAGAATACTAGCATATCAAGTATTCAAACGAAAAAGCGGAGCGTGTCTCTCTCCCAAACAAGGATGCTAGGTCCAATGATATTATTGCAGCAAGGAAAACAAAATAGAACAAAGGAAAAGAAAACAAATGAGACTATCCAAGTAAATTTCATATGATGTGACCGAATAAAAATATAGTTTCACGAGAAGTGACCTGATAGATAGTTGATGAAGAAGGGGATGCCTTGGGCATCCCCAAGCTTAGATGCTTGAGTATTCTAAAAATATGCTTGGATGAACCACGGGGGCATCCCCAAGCTTTGACCTTGCCCTCTTCTTTATCATATATATCACCTCTTCTCTTGACACTTGAAAACTTCCTTCACACCATACTCAAACAGTAATTCGCATTAGAGGGTTAGTGCAAAAACTGAAAACCCATTGGTTCTGTATGGCACAAGTGCTATTGATACTTTAAAACATTAGCTACAGCCACTGATGTTTCGTGAAACAAAGAAATCCACTTGACATCGTAAAAGAGCAAATGCAAGAAAAATGGCAGACTGTCAAAACCAGAACAGTCTGTAAAGACGAATTTTTTTCGAGGCACTTATGTTTCTGAGATCAAAAAAGTTAAAGAACAAAAAAGTTGCGGAATTAGCTGACGGATAAGCACAAAAAATTTCAGGTCATTCTAATATTTCGGTGAATTATACGATTTTTTACGATGGACAACAGAAATTTGTTTTCTGCGTAGAAATGCAAAAACAACTCCAACTCTCGTCAGAACCTTTACTTGGCACAACTAAAAAATGATAATAAAGATACAAAGGAGTTTCTACAGAAGTATACAACCCCTTGAATCATAGAAAACATAGAAAAATAAAGCAAAAAATAAAACCATGGGTTATCTCCCAAGAAGTGCTTTTCTTTAAAGCCTTTTAGCTAGGCATGATAATTTGAGAAGATGCCCACATGAGAAATATGAATTGTAGAAAAAGAGAGCATAAAGAAGAAATAAAGAAAATTAAGTCTAACCCACTTCCTATGAAAAATAATCTTGTAGAAGAACAAGTCAATAAAGCACAAAGTGGCTAGCATAGGAAGACAAAATAAGTTCAACTTCAGAAATTTCAACATAAAGAGGGAAAACTTGATATTTTTTAGATGCATAGGACTATGTTTCCTCTCTCATAATAACTTTCAGTAGCATCATGAATGAAATTAACAATATAACTATCACAAGAAACATTCTTATCATGACCCACATGCATAAAAGAATTATTACTCTCCACATAAGCATAGTGGTTCTTATTAATAGCAGTGGGAGAAAATTCAACCAAATAGCTATCATTATTATTCTCATCACCATAATCATCAAATATAGGAGGCATATTGTAATCATAATTAATTGTTTCCTCAATAGTAGGTGGGCTGAAAATAACATATTCATCATTGTAATCATCATATATTGGAGGCAAAGTATCATCAAAGAAAATTTCCTCCTCAAAACTTGGGGGACTAAAAATATCATATTCATCTAAACCAGGTTCCCCAAGCTTAGACTTTTCCATAGCATTAGTAATAATGGTGTTCAAAGAATTCATACTAATGACATTGCTACTAGCATGCAAATAAAGTTCCATAAGTTTTTAAATTTTCTCTTCAAACACATCATGTCCTAACTCAAGATAAATATTATAATTCTCTCTCATATTTTTTTGTTGTTTTCCATTAAGACTAACTAGTAAAAATAAAAACAAGGAAAAAGTAAAAATAAGCCTAACTAGTGAAAACAATAAACAAAAATATATAATTGCAAAATCTAAAGGAAATAAATTTGAGCAGCCAGAGAGGATGTGAGTACCTTTTACCTTACGTCCCCGGCAACGGCGCCAGAAAAGAGCTTGATGTTTACGCACGCTTCTATTGTTGTATACAGTATTGGGCCTCCAAGTGCAGAGGTTTGTAGAACAGAAGCAAGTTTCCCTTAAGTGGATTACCCAAGGTTTATCGAATTCAGGGAGGAAGAGGTCAAAGGTATCCCTCTCAAGCAACCCTACAATTACGATACAAGAAGTCTCTTGTTTCCCCAACACACTTAGTACAATTGTCAGTTGTATAGGTGCACTAGTTCGGCGAAAAGAGAGAGAGTAAAATACAAGTAATATGGATGATTGTAAGTAATAATAGCAGTCTGAAATAAAAATGGCATCAATTAAACATGTAGTAGAACTGATTGTAAATGGTGTTTCAATGCTTAAAAACAAGGCCTAGGGATCCTACTTTCACTAGTGGACACTCTCAACAATAATAACATAATTGAATGCATAAATATCTCTCTTCACTATGCTACTCCGAACCACTCTCCGGTTGAATAACAAAAACCAATTCATCGCGTAGGGCTGTGACATCACTCCTCAAGTTTGTATTCCCATGTCTAGTTGACCCCACGCTGTCCCTATGAGCGCCCTAGAAGGTACTAAACAAACGCCACAATTTCATAGGGTCATCCAACACAAGATATAAATATCATGCTAATCCACACGGTGCACACACAGTCACGTTTATACCGTGATCAAAGTGTCTATGAAGATCTCATAACAAAACCACTTGAGTAGCATAACAGATGAAGAATAACATCTGCTGATTCAACTAGATTACAAAGCTCATGATCACATAAAGATCACACCATGGGAGAGAAAGATGATAAACATAGCTACCGGTAGAGCCCTCAGCCCCGAGCGAGAACTACTCCCTCCTCATCATAGGAGACAGAAATGGCGATGAAGATGGTGGTGGAGTCGATGGAGATGGCTCCGGGGGCACTTCCCGTCCGGCAGTGTGCCGAAACAGAGCTTTCTATCCCCCGAAACTTGTCGGCGGCGGCGGCGGAGCTACGGATGTTTTTGGTGGAAAAGGCCGATTTATTTAGGGTTTATGCATCTGGGAGTATATATGGACGAAGGGGTGATGCCGGGGGGTGGCCAGGGGGCCCACACCACCTCGTGGCGCGGCCAGGGGGACCCGCGCCCCCCTATGGTGTGGCCACCCTGTGCCCCTCCCCCTCCGGGTCTCTTCGGGACTTCCTGGACCCTCCAGGACTTCTAAGACTTCTGGATTTTGAATTTTCCAATTCCGAGAATATTTCCAAAACAACTTTTCTGAAACTAAAAACACAGAAAACAGGAAACTGACTCTATGGCATCTTGTCAATAGGTTAGTCCGGAAAATCGATAAAAATGACATAAAGTGTATAGAAAATATGTGGGAAACAATAAGAAAACAACATGGAACATAAGAAATTAAGGATACGTTTATGACGTATCAGTGCCATCACAACAACCCTCGCATGCTCTTTGTTTCTAAACAGACGTTTCAACCGTGGTATTATAGGAGCGTACCACATCACCTTGGCAGAAACCCTCGTAAGGGGGGGGGGGGGGGCGCTCGCCTTCAACATCACCAGGGTCATCTCGTCTGATCTTATACCGTAGTGCAGTGCATACCGGATATTCATCCAAATTCTCATACTTCTCACCGCGGTAGAGGATGTAGTCATTAATGCATGCATGTATCTTCTGCACATCTAATACTAGAGGGCAGAGAGCCTTCTTTGTTTCGTGCGTACTGTTAGGCAGTTCGTTATCCTTTGGCAGTTTCGGCTTCATCTTTTCAAGTAACCTCTGAAATTCCTTGCCAGTCACACCGTTCTATGCCTTCCATTTCAGTAACTCTAGTGTGGTACCGAGCTTCGTGCTGCGATCTTCGAAATTTGGGTACAACAACTTTTTGTGATCATGTAACTTCTCATCCAACTTCAACCTCTCTAATTCACTTTCATAGTCTTTCCTTGCATCAGCAATAACTCGACCAAGATCATCCGCGGGCTCATCTGATGCCCGTTCTTGATCACCTCCTTCTTCTGCATTGTCTTCCATTGCAGTATCATCGTACCCAGGGATCATAGGATCATCTTGTACGTCTCCGAAGAAGGTGGCTGTGAAGGACTCTCGAAGAAGAGTGCTCCCTGACGTTCCGACAGTCAACACATGGGAAACAATAAAGCCATCCCCTTTGTTCGCCTTAGCTACACATAGAAATTCATCCAGGCATGCCCTGTACTCGGAAGTGCGTCGGTCACCGTACATCCATCTGCATCGTATAATTAAGTTTATGAAAAACCATTACAATAACATCTTCAATACTGAAATGACCACCGTACATCGACAAATATAATATTTTATATCAATTAAAGATGAAAAGGATAAGGTTGCTAACCTCGGTCGAAGATATAATTTTGTGTGAACTTAAGTGTGGCTCGGCTATTTCGTCGAACACCTCGTGTGTGTAGCAACGGAACACAACACTAGCACCCACCTCCACACCTCCTAGCAGAAAAAACAGAGGAGGGAAGGTCTAGGAGGCAGATATATATAGGGAAGGGGGCATTTGTCCTGGTTCGTGGCCTGAACTGGGACCAATGCCCCTGCGATGGCCACGTGACGTGTGCTAGGACATTGGTCCCGGTTCAAGCCACGAACCAGGACGAATGCCCCCTTTCGAACCAGGGCGTATGCTCTACTGGGCCCTGGCCGCACGAATCGGGACGTCCGGGTTCTAGCTAAACCGGGACGAATGGCTTGGCCAGCCCTAGACAAAAGGGCCAGTTCTACTAGTGCGTAACTGCTACTAGATGTACACGATGCTAATGGATGTACAATCACGCACTGCTACTGAATGTACATCCACACTACTACTAGATGTAGAGGCTACTACGAAAATATAGTTTATACTCAAGAGAAGGTACAAAGTATGAAAAAAAAAGTTTCACAAAACCTATCAACATTGGATCTAGTTTGAAGATGTCAACGCGAGGATCTTAAATGGTTCTCAAGATTTTTTCTTCAAAACTAGTCTCAAAAATAAATGCGGTTACGCCCCTCCGTGCGTGGGAAGGAGAAATTACACCAAAACTCTCTCATGCTGCCACTTGTCACGCATACCCGCACCCACGGTGCACCACGCGGAGGAGAAGCTGACAGTTGGTGCGACCACAGCATGCACAACTTCACTTCCAGAAAGTTTCCCTTTTCCTAGTCATTACTAATAGATAAATACTATGTCATTTCCTCGTTGCCACCAACAACCTCCACGGTTGGCAATGAGCGACTCATCTTCTTTAGCGGCTCGTGCTCCGGCGCTATGCGCCAGCATCCTCGATCGCGAGGTGAAGCATGGCTGAGCATGATGGCCCACTTGGAACCCGGAGGTCGGTTGCTGGGGGAGGGGGGGTGGGAGCCTATGTGTCGTCCCGTGTAGGCCAAATTTCAATTTAATTTTGAACTCTAATATGTTCATATGACCATCATACTACTAGTATTTTGGGATGTCTTTATTTTACTTTTTATTGCGAGAAGATAGAGTTGCATTAATTAGATCATAGAGTCGTTACAATCCTGAGCGATATGGTCCTCACTACTACAAAAATCCTTATCTCCAACGCACAAAATGTGCCTACCGCAGGCGAACACATGTTCGCCTACGACCTATACGCCGGTGGTACTGATCTACCGCCGTCACATCCTTTTATCCGCCGGAGGTACCTCCGCTTAGCACCGTCGCATATGCTGTATGCGCATGTGGTATCTGCACTAGCGTTGTCGAAATGCTCTTATGCGCCTGGGGTATGTGTTCGCCTGGGGTAACTACACCTATGCGCCGGCGCTAAAGTTTACTGGTGACAAAAATGCAGAAAATACACTTCAGTTTGCAAATTACAGGAAAATACAATATGCAAAGTACAGGAAATTGACAAATGAAAGATAACATCATCCACTAGTCAGTTAAATAGCATCATCGACAATTAGCATAGATCATCAACACAACCATCATCAACAAGTAACATGGATCAACAAGTAGTATCGATCATCAACACAAAATATACAAGTTTGGATTACATGTGGGGTCTCTCTAGATAGTTCAATACACTCAAAGTAGCTGTAGCTAGACAAGCACTACATGTAGTAGCATCAACACAAGGAGTACCATCACGGAAATGGCGAAGGTGGTCAATCACTACAAATAGTAGCATCGACACAAAAAGGTGCTTCTAATTCATCAATAATTGATGACAATCGAAACTTCTCCTTCTTTAGTTGTCCAACCATATATCTCGCCCAACCCTTAGGTGTTTACGCAAAACGCGTATTTTATTATTATACCTTTCTAAGGGAGTGAGACCATTCACTTGACGCGCCCGTACCATCTTAACCATGTCCTCAAATCCATTGCGGTTGAGCCATCCTAGTTTAAACTTGAAATGATGTTTACGATAGATATTATGTGACCCTGTGGTTACCAGTATGGGAGCATGATCTGACAATGTTTCAGTACGTTCGAGAACCCTTACCGCTGCCTTTAGGAATTTAGATTCCCAATCTGAATCCATCATCACTCAGTCCAACTTCTCGTATTTCAGCTTTGGTAGATTATTAACCCAAGTGAACTGTCTCTCAAACATTGAAACCTCGTTTAAGTCAAGACTGTCAACTACAACATTGAATAAAAGGGGTCAATGGTTGTCAAATCTGCCTCTACTCTTCTCATGTGGAAACCTTAGAAAAATAGAATCTCCTCCTATAATTATAGGATATGGATTATCTTTCCTAAGTTCATCAACTCATGGTGAAAAGCAGGCTTATGTTCATCCTGGGCTGCACCCTACACAATAATTAGGCTCCATTTGAAGTTATCAGTTTTGTTGAGGATGTGAAAATTTATATGAAACTCTCGTTCCGAGGAAGCTAACACCTCTGGTATCCTTTCTAACACCAAGTAAAATGCCTCAGAGTCTACCTCGTTGCGGACGGGAAACCCATGTGAAGTCTACAGCTCCAGATAGGCGGTTAAGTAGACTTGGTGAGAAAACTCGTCTACCAGTCTGACTGCAAATGCATGTATCGATCAATCACCAGTACGAGGACTGCTGGATCTCCTTGTTCCAGCCCGATCCGTTGCCCAGAAATGGGTCAGCCCAGGTTGGAACCAGCAAACGAGCCAATGGTGGAGCAACCAGCGTGCGTGGGTGCGTGGGCGAGTTGGATCGTACCGCTCGCAAAGAGCGGTACATAACGCCTCGCCTGCGCGCGCGGATGGGCCGGCCCATTGCACGAGGACGGATTCGCTCCATCTTGTGCTTGCTTTAGGTATTTTTTTTCCAAATATGAACTATTTTTAATTTTGAACAAATTATAAGTTTGAACAGTTTTAAAAAAATAAACAATTTCAAACATGAACCATTCTCAAATTTAAACAAATTTTAAATTTGATACAGATTTCAAATTTGAACAGTTTTTAAATTTGAACCTTTTTTATCCGAACAATTTTCAAATTTGAAAACATATAAATTTGAACATTTTTAAATTTGGAAAAAAATCAAGAAAAGAAAGAATAAAACAGAAAAGAAAAAGAAACAAAAAAGAAAAATGGAAAAAAATAAAAACAGCAGAAATATAAAGATTATAAAATTGTTAAAAGAGTACTATATGTATATAGAATGAGTTGTACCCTATTGGCTGTGTTCCCACGGTTAGCAGTACGAGGTCTCATCTTTTCATTCCCTTTTCCCGTTTAAAATTTCCTACGGGCAAGTCGGTGCACCGTTGATCTTGGGTTGGACTCCAGTACTCGGATCTTTCGACCTCGCGTCTTGGGCCACGGTGAGACGACGGAGAGGACTGCAAGATCGTGGGTGCATGCTAGGGGCGGCAAGATTGGTGGGGGCTGACGGAACGGGGGAGTGTGTGGTTTGGAGGTCGGGAGAAATCCTTGTCGTTGAGACACTGACGCGGTGAAGCCTTCGGGTGTCGCCATCCTTCTTGAAGGGCGTCGGAGTACCTCCTTTTCACCCCTTCCAGCGTACCAGGGGAAACTCTAGGACACTCTCCGGTTGGAGCTGTCCGGGCAGTAGCGGCGTCGGCGTCGTCCCCTTCTTGGAGGTGCTGCTTGGTATGAGCCGCTTCCGTGGGCTAGGAGCGTGCTGGAAGTTCTTCGGTGGGCGCAGCGATTGCGAGTCCTCGCTGTCATTCGTCGTGCCTCGTTGCCGGCAGTGGCTTTTGTTTTTCTTTTCTTTCATTTGGGCATGATAGTTGCTGCGGCCCCAGCATGAGTGGTGTTGCGTTTGTATGCGTTACTTGTGTGTTGGTCGTTGCTTTATTTATAAAGCGGGGCGAAAGCCTGTTTCGGCGGCGGCGATATATAGTGCTGGCGCTCTAGTTGGACACTGCTGTGACCGTGACGGGAGCTCCACTCTGGAGTTGCCGCAGCCACTGACTCACCCGTGCCGGCCGCCAGGGTTTTGGACACAAGTGTTTGATTGATGGATTACAGAAAATGGCTGACAGGGACCAAGGCTATTAAACGAGCAAGTAGGTTCCCAACAATATTTAGCACTAGTTTTTCTCATGTGAGTAGCTAGCAAGTACGCATTTGGCAGCTAGCGGCGGCTGGCGGGTGCATGATGCATCTCATCTCATGGGAGAGAAATAATTAAAACGATGGAGATGCTCTCCCGTGTTCCTATAAAATGATGATAGTAGTGCCAATGCTTTGCATCTCGCAAGGCAAACAAGATCGAGTAAAAAGTCTTCTCCCCATCCAGTCTGTCTTGCCGGCGGCACTCCACACCCGCTTCATATTGTCAAGGTACTTCCCGTTCGTTCTTCCCTTTTCTTTCTCTCTTTCTACCTTCTTCCTTCCATTCTTTCTTTTACATACTTGCACCCCGGTACACCAAGGGCACCGGTACCGATCCCTGACTCTTCTGAGATGATCGAGATCTTCGTGCTCATATATACTCCCTCCGTTCATTATTAGATGACTTCCAAATCATTTGCAAGTCATCTAATAATGAACGGAGGGAGTATAACCCTATCACATCGATCGTCCTCTCATCTCATTTGTAAGTAACTCTGCCTTTGCCTTCTCGTGAATTCTCGTTTGTGCATCTTGTACTAGTGATATTTTGCTACAACTCACAGGTAAGTAGGTGCATATATAGTTTTGTTAGTTTTATAGTGAAAATGTGATTTTTAGAAAGTGTCTAACCAGGGTTGCTCACTCCCTAGTGATTTAAGATTACATGACCAATCTTGTTATGACATCATAAATTTGACAAAATTTTGCTGGTTCATAACATGAATATCTCGGGCTCTAGGCGAATCATGATCTATACGCTCTGCTCTCCCGCCCCTATAAAGTACCAATCGTTTGCATCTTGGAAAGGAAACACGAGAAGCCTTCTCCCTGTCCCCCGTCCGTCTTGCTCATGGTTACGTATTTCCGGTTCGTCATTTCCATTTTTCTTTCTTTCTATATCGTTAAGTGCAGTGTTAACTCATATTTTTATTCACACATATATAAATATATATATACTAGCTATGCAGACCTGCGAGAGCATGCCAAGCAGTAGCGTGTCCGAGATCCGGCGTTTGAAGCGTGCAGACGGGACTGCTGCGGTGCTCGCCATCGGGACCGCAAACCCGCCCAATTGCTTCTCCCAAGAGCAGTACCGGGACTACTACCTTCGTGCAACCAAAAGCGAACACCTCACCGACCTCAAAGACAAGCTTAAATCAATGTGTAAGTCCAAATGCTAGAATTCACGCATGCCAGCCGGCGAGAGCGTATGTGTTTACTACCCTTTTTTCCTCACTCGTGAATGCCTGCAGGTGACGAGACCGGCACAGAGAAACGTTTCTTTTACCACACGCAGGAGCTGCTGGACGCCCACCCTCGATTCTTTGGCAGTGGACACGACCGTCTAGAGATCGCCGCCGCCGCCGCCCCGGAGCTCGCCGCATCCGCCGCGGCCAAGTCCGTTGCTAAGTGGGGCCGTCCAGCCACGGACATCACCCACCTCATCCTCAGCACCAACTCGTGCGCCCGCGCACCGGGTGCCGACGTTGGCCTAGCCAACCTCCTAGGCCTCCGTCCATCTGTGATTCGCACATTGCTCCAAGTCAACGGATGCGCTGGCGCCTCCGCCTCGTTGCGCCTCGCTAAGGATATTGCCGAGAACAACCGTGATGCGCGTGTCCTGGTGGTGTCCGTCGAGCTCTCCATCGCCGCCTTACGGGGCCCAGAGGAGAACTACCCCCACAACATCATCAGCCAGGCGTTGTTCGGTGATGGCGCCGGCGCGGTCATCGTTGGCGCTGACAACGCCGCGCACCCGCTCGAGCGCCCGCTCTTCCAGATGGTATCGGCGGCACAGTTCTTAATTCCGGGGACGGATCATCTTGCCGTTATCAAGCTCGGGGATGGTGGCCTCCACCACCACTTGTTGGTGCCGGATATAGTCCCCCTAGTGGCACAGAGCATGGAGCAGTGCATCTCGGATGAGCTCAAGCAGCTTGGAGTTGGCGCCCAATGGAATGACCTCTTCTGGGCAGTGCACCCCGGCATCCACGCACTCATGGACCACATCGACCTGGTTCACCAGTTGGACCCGGGAAGTTGGCGGCCAGTCGGACCGTGCTGAGAGATTATGGGAATATGCTCAGTGCCACGTCATTTTCGTGCTCGATGAGCAGCGGCGCCGAATGGAGGAGGACGGAGAGGGAAGGTATTTGGGGTATCTTGTTGGGATTTGGACAGGGTTTCACAATTGAGACTATGGTGCTTCGCGCAACCGGAAATATCAAGCAAAACTACTCTTCCCCCGCCAAAATGTAGTGCACATTTATTTGTTTGTAAGGTCAAACGCTATGATGTTTCCCAAAGTATGGTTGTTCTAATTAAATTGATTTGATGCGGTATATAAACTAAGACACACTAGATTCTGATAAAGAGGGAGTACAATGAAAAGATAGGTTCTCTCCAAAAAAAAAAACAATGAGAAGATAGTAAGAAAGTTGTTACTACTCTTGCTTTGTGGTTTCTCTTTAGATACTTTGAGACAATTTGTTATAAACGATAGTAAGAAAAACGACGAAAACAAAAATCTAGCACGACAGGGAACACGAGGATTTTGATGTGAAAAGGCCCATGCTCTGTACGAAATACTGTTCAATTTATGCAGGTATATACCATTTGATACCTCGGATAGCTGTTCCTTGGGTATGTATAACGTATATATACCCTTAGCTATACATACTATCTACGTGCCTTACATACCTAAAATACGTATAACCTAGTGTACGCGTACCTGACAGCTAAGTATATATACCTGTATGTATATATGTATACTTTTTAGGTATGTATACCCTAATATATGCATACCTATGGTTACATAGGCATACTACATACGCAAGGTAACAACTCGTTGAAAGCTAACAATTCGCTTCGGCCTTAGCCTCCCGGCGACAGGTTTTGCTTTGCTCCGCCCGATTTTTTTTTACTTTATACAAATTTGGTTCACACAAAATAACATTCCACCTTAAGATAAATTTCTTCGTGTAGAATAAAATAAATCTTCAATCTGAAACAACAAAAAATACTATCACCAAAATAGCTTCTTGGGCTAAGCAGTGATACCAACTAGGAATGAGAACGGGCTTCGTCACCAAATCAACCTGAGCGGACGGAGAATGTCTTTGCCACGAAGGAGCACGAGCGTACGACAAAAAGAGCCCCAACATTCGAAGAGCAAGAACAATCAACTCAAGAAGAGCGCGTGCGACAGAAACGCTCCCGATGACCAGGACGGCGACATCGGATTCATCTGACGGGCACATTCAATCCGCGCACTTGAGTGTGAGAACCCATCTGATTTACAGCCAGGGTGGGTGGCTTAATGCGAAACGGGTTGATTCATAAATTTGTATTTCTTATTTTTTTAGTGGCTAATCTTTGTGGCCACCTTGAGTGATCCGTGAATTGTATGCGATACGTTCTTGGATATTTTTATTCTTTAATAAAGTCCGCTGTGTGATCATTTTGATGTAGAGCCCGCGCAGAGGCTCCTATTTTTAAAACAAAATGATGACGACGGGTGCTTCTAGTTGCTATCTTGGCGGCCTAGCTAGTGTGTGACGTAGAGAAGGCTAGGTGAAAAGTTTGTTGTGATCCTGATGACCTGATCTGATGTCGATGACGCGCGCGCCTGGGCCTGCACCATCTTTGGATTCTACGATCGATCCCGTCAGCTGGTCCTCAACTTGCTTGCGTAGCTAGGTCTCGCTCGTGCAGCACGCACCTACAGCTACAGGGTGTCCGTCCAAAAAGTCAGGCCGTAGGGTATCCTGGAAGTCCTTCAATATAGTGGTACGACTTGTACAAAATTCACTGCGGTCCGTCAGCAAATAATAACGTGGGGAGTCTTTTACCGACCAGCTATAGCATGTTACTTTCTTGAACACAGTGAGCTAGAGAGATTTAGTTACTAGCTAGAGATCGAGATTATATTTAAAAACAGTGCCAAACTAGCAAACGTCTGAAACTAGCCGCTCAGAGTGACCTAGAGAGGTTTAACTTGGAGGCTGGTATATTAAGATCCATGTCGCGAGGCTTGATTCATCGATTACAAATAATCGGTTATTAAACGAGCAAGTGGCCGGCTTCCCAGCCATATTTAGCATCTGCTTGCAGAGACCACATGATGGAGTACAAGTAGCAGTAGTACGTTTTTCTAGTGTGAGTAGCTCAGACCAAGTACTTATTTGGGAGCTACCGGGGTGGCCGGTAGCATCTCTCTCTTTTTTTTTTTTTTGAACAAGGGATGGGGCCGAAGAGCCCCGAAGCTTCATTAAGAGCGGCAGTTGCCAATTACAAGGAGGAACTTAAAAAGAAAAGGAATTACAACACGGTCCTTAAAACTAGCAGAAAGGACCCTTGACCAACCGAAAGAAAGCCATCTAGTCCCAATCTGTCGCCGTGGAAGAAGAAGCTCGCAGCGAAGGCCGGCGAGCACGCCACCGGGGACGAACCACTTGGTGGAGCACCGTCGAAGAACGCCGTGCTGCGAGATCCTGAGATCCTCACGCCTGGAGGAGGAAATACATCCGGAACCACAAGATCCGGATGGCGGAGCGACCCCCTTGGCCTTGAATAGCGGCGGCGCATCACGCCGTCGCTTGGTAGCATCCGCGTCTGAAGCTTGAAGAGACGCGTGGCAGTACCCACCCCGAAGCTCGATCTCCTTCTTCCTCTCGCCCCTACCACCTCCACGGTAGTCAACGGACGCGAGCAAGCTTTCGAAGAAGCCTCCGCACGCACAGTCGAGCGTGTTATTTGAACTGCCGTTGACGAAGCTCCTCTCGCACATCTTCCACCATGGAAGCTCGCAGAGAGAAGGAGACGCCACCGTGCGGCCGCCGCTCGCAGACGACCTCACCCGGCAAGGAGAGGGGAAGACGGCTTTATGCTCGGAGATGCCTCGCCTGAGCTGCTGCTGCCATAGCTCCCGCCAGAGCCAAGCAACCGCGCAGATCTGAGCAAGGTCACACCAGATCCAGCCGATGGGATCCGGCGAACTACTCCACAACCACAACGAGAAACGACTAAAAACTACCCTACTATACAAACTACAGGGGCCAGCACCTCGCCTCCACCATCTCCAAGCGGCAGCGCCGCCGGCGAGGGCTTCGGTTCGGCCTGGGACGGCACGAGGGACTCTCAAACGGGGGTAGGAGAGAAAACGAAGGGGGGGGGGGGGTTGCTACTCGGCCAGTAGCATCTCATGAGAGAGAAATAATAATTCTATGGATGCACGCTCGGCTTCATCTCCCGACCCTATTAACACTAGTGAAACAGGGTCTTTAATCTTGGGGTGGTGAGCTCCTCTAGTCCCGGCCGTGCACCCTCCGGCTGAGCCTGTGATGGAGAAGTTTTAGTCCCAATGTCTAGGCTTCTTCCGGTGATCAGTTTCATCTTTAAAATGCTTATCTTTCCCTTTTAATGGACGCTTGAGGGAAAAAATGAAGATAACCTAGGTACACATTCTTTTTACATTTATCCAAAAATATATTTCCAGTCTCATCGAAACAGTGCGTCCATGCATTGTATCACTTATTTGTCTGTCCAAAAAGTTTAGCAAGAGCAAGCCAATCATTGATTGTTACAAACAGCAACGATCGTAGGTCAAATTCCTCCTATTTGTACTCATCCCACATACATACAGCTTTTCCATCCCACAACTTAAAATTTATTTAACTAATGGTCTTAGTTACGCATCAGTACCGTTGCCGGATTGCTTCGGTCCTTGAATAAGCAGTAGCATCAAAATGAACTTCCGTATCACGCACAACCAACGAGAAAAGTTATAGACACATAGAGTCACATGCCAAGTGCGATGGCTGGAGCTCTTCCCGCCAAATGGATTGATATCATCTGTATTTATACCAAACCTTAAATTTCTTGCGTCATCTGCAAAGTCCTTATAGTCCCTATCGATTTTTTTCCACTACGACCCACCAGCAGGGTGTCTCAACATCTCGGCTTTCTTGTACTCTTCTTTGTGCTATCGTAACAACTTGGCACACTCTTTGTTCCTAAACAAACGTTTCAACCGTGGTACTATAGGAGCATACCACATAACCTTGGCAGGAACCTACCCAAAATGCACCGCATACCGGGCATGTATTGAAATTCTCGTACTTTTCACCGTGGTACATGATACAATCATTAATGCATGAATGCATCTTTTTCACATCTAATCCTAGGGGAAGAGAACCTTCTTTGCTTCGTACGTATTGTCAGTCAATTCGTTACCCTCGGAAGGTTCTTATTTATTATTTTAAGTAACTTAATCCCTTAGCAGATAAACCAGTCCATACCTTCCATTGTAGCAATTCCAGTGTGGTACCGAGCTTTGTTTTGCCATCTTCCCAAGTTCGGTACAACTTTTTTTGTGATTCTCTAAGATGCGCTTCAATTTCAACTTCTCATTTGCACTTTCTTCTTCTCTCTGTGCATCAACGATGGCCCAACGATATCATCATCTAACATGGGCTCATCTCGTGCCTCTTCATATTCAGCTTCCCCTTGCATTACCGCTGTATTCAGGGAACATAGGATAGTTTCCATCGTTCTCTTCTCGTTGTCTTCCATCGTAACGCCTGTTTATCCATGATTGGTCAAACAATTGTAGCCGGACATAAAAGCAGACTGCATCAGGTGGACGTGAAGGTTTTTTGAGAAAGAGTAATCCTTCTGATTCCGACAGACACACCACAACCAACACATAAAACTATTCCGCATGTTTGCCTTAGCCACATTGAGAAAAAAGAATGCACACCTTGCATGTAATCTTTAGAGCGTCGGTTAGATAATATCCATGGATGTCTCATCTGCATTATATAAGTATATCAAACGCAATCATGATGCTAAAATTAGTCCAGTTTTAAATGAGCTTAATTATCAACGAAAGATGAAATGGTTTAGGTGCTAACCTCTTGGAACACTTCAATAGAAGGGACGCTGCCAAATCTTGACAAACCGTGGAGAACATGGCGATAAACTCGATCTCGGTGGTGAAAAACAAAGGAGAGTCAAGCTGGCTAGCTCGAGCATTTCATCAAGCACCTTAGGTGCATAGGTAAAAACGACAAACTAGCAAACATCCCACAATATCTAAAATAAAAAAACAGAGGAGAGACAGAAGAGTGGAGGGGTGATTACATATAGTATTATTCGTGACATAACCCAGGACTAGAGGTTCTCGCATGTGGTCGTGCAGGTAGAAACCACTCTAGTCCCGGTCCGTATGTTAGTTTTATAGTATAACATGATATTATAAAGTTTCATAATAGGGGCCGCATTATTGATCACTCCCAACAGATTTAAGATTAGGTGATGATTTTTTTTTATAATGGTAATATATTAATATCAAACCGATGTAAAGTACACCCAGCCTCTGCGACTACATCATGCCAAGAACAAGTATAGACATAAAGGATGCACATAGCAAAAAAGAGAGAGAACAACAATATAAAAACAAAAGGGCCTGCCAAAAAATCTGAGCTTCACAGTAACGAAGAGCAACAATGGCGACACCTAGTAGATTCTAAAAAAGAGTCTCTAAAACGACGCCTCCAGGAAGGTAAAAGTGCACTCGCACCGTCGTCGTTCGGACTAACCACCATTGTCAGATCCTGGATATTTACCCTAGAGAAGGTCTAGTCTCTAGATAATGTCTTCTAGAGTAAACGACTAGGGAGTCATCATTTCCCGGTACAATACCCGAGAGTGACACCTAGGGTTTTCACCCAAGAAACTGCGACGCAGAGCTCAAAGAGCCCCGTCAAGAACGAAATCATCAGGTTCCACCGCCATTCCTCGAACTTTGTTACAATACTCCAATCTTCCGACTCATAGACGTCACATGCACGGATACCTCATGCACAAAAACGAGCAGTGCAACGTTTTCTCTCCATCTGCTGACAGTACTCCTGGAATAGATACGGATTCTCGACTCGACATGAGCATGCAAGATGGTACGTCCTCCATAGCCCAACCGATCTTCTTCACGCACAATGTTATTGATTCCGACGATCTGCGGCATGCCCCCTTGACTGCATCCATAATAGCGCTATATTGAGCCGTAGGGGCAAACACACAAGATCTTTGGACCATCGCCGAGACATGAGACACCACAACCAAGCCGGATAGGCTAATAGGCTAGCGGATTTGTACTGGCAAAGGTGAATCAAACCGAAGAACGCCCATCGAAGGGAAACACCACGCCACTAACCAAGGATATGAGATCCACGTGGGCCATCTTGCAACAAGGATCCGGACTGTTGAGGATCTGAACTCAACAATCCCCATGGTTAGGGACCCGGGGTTTTGTAAAGGAAGAAGACATTGATGGACTACTAGGG
The DNA here is from genome assembly GCA_028641055.1 of Alopecurus myosuroides. Lineage (NCBI taxonomy): Eukaryota > Viridiplantae > Streptophyta > Magnoliopsida > Poales > Poaceae > Alopecurus > Alopecurus myosuroides. Next base: position 8,528,646 of record CM054058.1, on the reverse strand, counting down.
TTGACAGGACTCGAAGGGCAAGATTTACCCAGGTTCGGGACTCTTCGAGGAAGATAACACCACTATTCCTGCGTTTCTGATTGTTATTCCGGCGAGGTGAACAAATAACGGGTTAGCGGTGCAGATTGTATCTAGCGCGTGCCGGATCTAGAGTTTTCTTTCTAGTTGTGGCATGTCTATTTTTTGATCTCTAGTTGTGATTGCTTGTTGATTGATTGCCTCTTTCTCTCCACCCTCATGGCTTTATATAGGTAACCAAGGAGGGTTTACATGAGTCCTAGTAGAATACGAATTCGAGTCCTTGTCTTGTACTCTAGGGGATTGCTAGAAGATATATGGGCTTCATGAGTATTGATTTGCCGCCGAGTGGGTCTTCGGTTGCGCCGCACCCGGTATTGCAATAGTGGGTAGCCGAAAGGGTACGCCCACGACAACGACTCCATGCCAACATCTTCAGAAACAATTGATGCCAGTCCATCCGCGCTGAAGGGGTCGTTGCATATATTTTTTTTCCTACGCGAGAGACACCCGAAAGGCCAAGATCTAATCTAGGAGATGAAGTGCAACGGGCATAGAGAGAGTCTAAGAAGAACATACCCTCGAAGACACAAAGCGTTACGAGATCAAATCTCATTGTTGGCGTAGTCGTACTCACACTCACCTCGAGAGCGAGACGATGTGCACGACAATCCGGCGGTGCCACCGTGATCAGTCACACGTAAAGTTGATGACGACCTCCGTTCCCTCGATCCAGCGGGGAGGCGGAAGTATAGGATCCCTCGGAACTCCAGCTTGCACGACGACGTGGTGATGTTGAAGAATTCCACGGTCAGGGATTTGCCAAGCGGGAGACCATCGAATTGAGCAGCGGGCGAAGTGGAAGGGAGGTGGGAAAAGTGTGTGGACAAGAGGAGCTCTCACTATCCTTTTATAGGGGAGGGGGAGGCAGCCCAAGAGGGGATGCGGCCAGCCATGGTGGTGCCCCCACCTGTTCCCTCTTCATGTGAGTGGAAGCTCCACTTACACCCACTCATGCTCCCATTAATTATTTCTCACTTGGAAAATCCAAAGGTTTTCCTTTAATAAATAAATAAAACATTTTTATTTCTTTATTTATATTTGTTAATTCCGTTAACAAACATTTGCATATAGAACCTCGAATCATTTGTTAATTCTATTAACAACCATTCCACGAAAAATTCCTTGAACTATTTCAATTTTCCCCGAAACAATTTCGGTGCTTCCCAAAATATTATTCGATATTCCGTATCCTCTCAAACGCGTCATCGAACGTTAAGTGGTCACCCTACGGTTCGCGAATAAGATATACATGACAAAGACTCCTCTCCGATAAATAATTAACAGCGGGATCTGGAGATCCGTGATGAATCCTATATATTCAACGATGACTCTCGTGATCGTGTGAACCAACAATGTCGTGAACTCTTCCCTTTGTCTCGCGATATTTTACTTGTCCGAGATTAGATCATTGGTATCAACCATACCTTGTTCAATCTCGTTACCGACAAGTACTCTTTTCTCGTTCCCATGATATAACATCCTTATGATCATATCACGTGCTTGCAAGCGGTGTTGATGTGATATCACCGAGAGTGCCCAGAGTATATCTCTTCGTCATTTTGGATGGACAAATCCCATTCTTGATCCATGATACTCAACTAATACTTTCCGAATACCTAACAACACCTTTATAGTCACCCTGTTATGGTGTGACGTTTGATGACATCAAAGCACCCTTCCGGTATCAGTGATTGACATGATCTAATGGTCTTAGGAATAAGTTATTTCGTATGTTTGATATAACAATGTAAACTTAATGACTTGATCGTATTCCTATATTCACTTTGGGTATATGTTCATCACATCATTCTTCTAATGACTTGACCCCGTTATTAAGAACATCCAATGTTCATGATCAGGAAACCTTGATCATCTATTAATCAACGAGCTAGTTAAAAGAGAGGCTTTACTAGGAACCATTGTTTGTTTATTAAGCACACATGTATCAACGTTTCCGGTTAATACAATTCTAGCATGAGAAATAAACATTCATCATAAACAAGGAATAAGATAATAACCATTTTATTATTGCCTCTCGGGCATATTGCCTTCACGCGCCACCAACCAGATGTCGTTGGACAACATCGCGAATTGGGATTTGGGGACCTGATGGTGCAAGCTGACCATGAAGGTAGGCAAACATCTCTGATCTATCCATTGGAGCAAGCTAGGCATTATCTCCTCTTTGATTTCACCTCAGCAACAAGAGGCTGCCCCGGGTGTCAGCATTGGCCTAGCCACTCTCCTAGGCCTCCATCTGTCCGTGATTCGCACATTTCTCCAACTCAACGGATGCGTCAAAGCTTCTGCCTCACTATGCCTTGCGAAGGACATTGCCGAGAACAACCGTGATGTGCGTGTCCTGGTGGCATCCGTCGAGCTCTCTGTCGCAGCCTTGCGGGGCCCAGGTGAAAGTATAGTATGGGCACCTAGAGGGGTGGTGAATAGGTGCTACGACCAATTTTAATTTTTCTTAGAGTTTATGTTTGACACAAAGGTAAATTCTCTAGATAATGCAACTAAGGTGAATTTACCTATATGACAAGGATAACAACAATCACAATGCAAGTACATTAAAGGGAGAAAGGGAACGAGGTAACCGATATGAAGCACGCGGAGACACGATGTAATCCCGAGTTCCTCCTTGTTAAGGGAGTACGTCTCGTTGGAGGGGTGTGAGCTCGCCACGAAGGCCTACTCAACGGCACAAAGGCCTCACCCTATTCTCCGATGAACCCCGCCACAAAGGCCTAGTCCACCTTCCACTATTGATCCCCTTTGAGACGGGAATCGAATCCTTTATAAACAACTTGGGGCACACACCCACAACCAAATTGGGGGCTCCCAACAATCTTAAATCACCAAGAGTAGCAAGATGCCTAGGTTCTCCACAAGCGGAAACCCTAGGCTAGATCCCTCAAGCTAGAGAGCGTTAAATGAAGAACGGCTAGGTGAAGATGTAGATCGGGGCCTTCTCCTTCAATCCTCCAAATATCTTCGAGTTTGGTGGGAGGGATTGGGAGTAAATGCGGATTTGGTCAGCTTTTAAATGCTATTGAATGGCAAGGGGGATTACTAGAGATCAAGGTGGAAGAGGAGGGGTATTTATAACCCCTCCTCAAAACTAGCCGTTTTGCAGGAAAACAGGTAAGAGAATATCCGGTCCAAGTTTGGACCGGAAAATCCGGTTTCCAGATTGTTGGAACGCGTAGAGATAAACGAAAAATTTCCTACGCGATGCTTCCAAGATCTAGCCGAGGTAGAAGGCCACGATGATGACCACTAGACGCGCGGTTGCGGATTATCGATGAAGCGTGTCGGGGCAGTGCAGTCCCACGATCCGATCTGGCCGATCCAATCCCTCGAACGTCGAAGTGCTGAACCTACAACACCTCTGCCGGTATCCACACGTACGAGGAGGAGCTCCGACGGCAGACTGCTAGGTCTGGTGCGACGGCTGGACTGAGTGGGGCTAGGGTTCCCAACGCATGGGAGAGTGGACTAACGTGTCCGCTGGGCAACCTGCGCCCCTCTTTATATAGCGTATGGTAATGGGCTTCACAACACTTGTGGCCCATTCCCTCTGTGAGTCCGACTCACAAAACCAGTCCATTTCCGGTTCGGGTCCAACCCGACCAATACTTGCTCCCGCTCTTAAGTGTGCGACCCTGCAGGCTCATGGCGACTTGGACACGATTGGAGTCCAACTCCCAATCGATCAATCGGTAGCGACTCCTAGCAGAACGTGCCGACTCCCAAGTACCATTGAGTCATGACGACATACCTTTCAATGTGATATTCATCTTAGTCCCTTTTGCCTCACGATATACCTTGTCGAGCTATATGCGATTTATCGTTATCCCTTAAATAGCTCAACTCTCTTCTCGATCTGTGATATGTGATTCATCTGACTAACTCTTAGTCAATCGACACAGTTAACACTTAACTGAGTCGCGCATGGCCATGCTTCCTGAATCATATCACTCGAGAGGGCCCAGAGAATATCTCTCCATTCGGAGGGGCAAAATCCCATCTTGATTATCCACATCACGCAGCTTGCTTCTCATTCGACCCGAACTCTGCCTTTATAGTTGCCTTGTCACAGAACAACGTTTGACAGAACCTAAGTCGGTGATCCACAACTCGGATTGTGCGACAACCTCAGGTCTAAGGATTACATTGATTGAGACATGCAAATGACGACTTGATCGTTGCATCTCAATGTGGGTCAGTCCGACTTGCTAAACTCTTTAGCCAAGTCCGTGAACGTTGGAATGGCATCATCATGACCATGACAAGTGGAACCGTGTCATCAGCCAACACTCACATTAGTCTAGGGTGTGTGTCCAGCACAACCTAAATGACCAAGGACAATCTAGTATGAACAACGTGAATATATAGTTCCACAATCGAATCACATATTCAATGACATATATCAGATGTTCAAAACAAGGAAAACTTAATAACTTTATGAATACAGTGGGAATTACATCATACATGATTGCCTCTTGGGCATATTCCCAACAGTCTCCCACTTGCACTAGAGTCAATCATCCTGGCATCATATGCCTAGGCATCTAATGCCCATACCTCTCGTGTGCGCCTCATGCTTAGGCTGTGGTAGCGCCTTTGTCAACGGATCTGCAATGTTTGCATCCGTGTGTACTTTGCATAACTTGATATCACCTTGTTCGACAAACTGGCGAATGAGGTGGTATCGCATGAGTATATGTTTGTTCTTCTGGTGTTGTCTCGGTTCCTTGGCTTGTGCGATAGCACCATTGTTGTCACAATATACGTCCAATGGATTGGACGCGCCCTGAACCACACCAAGATCTATCAGGAGGTTCCTAATCCAAACAGCTTTCTTTGCCGCCTCTGAGGCAGCAATATACTCAGCCTCTGTTGTAGATGCAGACACCGTATCTTGCTTGGAACTCTTCCAGCTCACAGCTCCTCCGTTCATTACGAACACGTATCCCGATTGCGAACGAGAATCATCTGAGTCGGTGAGATAACTCGCATCCGTGTAACCCTTTACACTGAATTCCTCATCACCTCCATAAACTAGGAACATTTCCTTAGTATTTCTCAAGTACTTAAGGATGTTTTTAACCACTGCCCAGTGGGCTTCGCTAGGGTCAGCTTGGTATCTGCTCGTAACACTTAGAGCATAGGAGACATCTGGCCTAGTACAAATCATGGCATACATGATGGATCCGATTGCCGAAGCATACGGGATCACACTCATCCGACTTCGCTCATCAGTCGTCAAAGGACACTGAGTCTTGCTAAGTTTTATACCATGGGACATTGGTAAGAATCCCTTCTTGGACTCTTCCATTTTGAATTTCTTCAAAACCTTGTCCAGATATGTACTCTGACTCAATTCAATGAGCCGCCTGGATCTATCTCTATAGATCCTAATTCCTAGTATGTAAGTTGCCTCACCCAAATCCTTCATTGAGAAACTCCTTTCCAATGACTCTTTGGTTTCTTGCAACATCATGACATCATTTCCAATCAGCAATATGTCATCCACATATAAGATTAGAAAGTTTACTTTGCTCCCACTAAACTTCTTGTATAAACAAGAATCATGATCGCTCTTGATGAAGCCAAACGATTTGACTACCTCATCAAAGCGAATGTTCCAACTCCGAGATGCTTGCTTCAACCCATAAATGGATTTCTGAAGTTTGCATACCTTGTCAGCATTAGCTGGATCAACAAAACCTTCGGGCTGTATCATATACACGTCCTCAGTTAAATTTCCATTAAGGAAAGCCGTCTTGACATCCATCTGCCATATCTCATAGTCGAAATAGGCTGCTATGGCTAACATGATCCGAATTGATTTAAGCATCGCTACAGGCGAGAATGTCTCGTCGTAGTCAACTCCTTGAACCTGTCGGAACCCCTTCGCGACAAGTTGTGCTTTATAGACGGAAATATTTCCATCCATATCAATTTTCTTCTTAAAGACTGTAACATCCCAAGTATGAAAAATAGCCATTAGAATGTTTGCTCTATGTTATTTTATGTTTTGCATCATGACAACATGTTCATTGCATTTGTTTTGCTTTGTTTTCCAATTGTTTTCCTCTGTTTTCCTTTGTTTTCTATTTGAATTTCAAACCTTTTGTTTCATACTTGTGATGTTACAATTTCCAAAATGATATTTCAAATCAAAACAATCAATTGTTTCCATTAAAGTTGTGATTCCAAAACTGTTGTTTTGTTTCTATAAAAAAATCCTTTAATACCAAACCCTTTTCAAATTCAATTAATTTCCAAAACAGCAACCCCTTTTGAAAATTATGAAAATTACAAAACCCTTCCATCATTGTTTCCATCAAACCATAAGGTTCAAAACTATTTAAAATGATGGCTTTTAATATTTCACTTAATTCAAATGATGTTCAAATTCAATTGCAAATTACAAACAACACCCAATTTGAACTTATCAAAATTACAAAACAATTCATTCACTTGTTTCCAATTAAACTTGAATTTTAAAACTTATTTTGCTTAAGTTCAATTATTTCAATTAATATTAAAAATTCAATCAAATTCCAAACAACTTGCAAACAGTACCAAAATTCAAAATATTTTTGAAAACAAAAGTTGGAAGGTTGTTGCTGTGGTAACAACTAACCTATACAATTTTTTTTCTAAAATTTTCCTAACCCTAAACCCTAACCTTTCCTTCCTTATTCCAATCTGCAAAAAAAAAAAAAAAAAAAAAAAAATAAAAGTAAAACCCAAAGAGGAGAGAGGGGCAGGCCCAGCCCACCAACTCCCAGGCCCATACCCCCCTCGCTCCTTTCTTCAACCTCTGTACGGAGGCGCATCCACTGCATCCACGTTGACAGAAAGGGAGAAGCAACGGCCAGCAGCTCGACCCCCTCCCTTAAGACCTCCTCCTTGAGCTAACCCTAACCCTAACCCGCACTCTTCTCCCTCCTCCTCTATCTCCCCGCCTCCATTTTCTCCCTCTGCTTCTTCTCCCTGCACCTCTCCCTCGCTGTAACTTCTCTGAACCGAACCACACGCGAAAACTCCCCTCTTCCACCGGCGATCGCCGGCGTTCTGGCTACCCTCCGGCCAGGGTTGGCGCGGGGATGGAAACCCCCGGCCACCCTCTTCCTCTCCAACCCCACGGCGAGGGCCGGGAGGGCTCGAGGCGCCGCCGCCGTCCTTCTCCTCGCCGGCCACCGCTCCACTGCACCGAGCGCCTGCACCTCTTCAGCGAGGTGAGCTCTGACTCGCCCTCCTCTTCCCCTCTCTGCCTCTCCCCTTCGCTCCCACACGCTCACAGCACACCGCACGCACCCACGACCCACAGCGCCCACGGCGAGCACAGCGATCCCTCGCCGCCGGCCACCGTTCGAGTTCAGTCAGGGTTCAGTTAACTGAACCTAAAAATTCAGTTAACGCCCGCTGCTGCATCTTATCCACCCCGCGATCCCCTTACTGTCACAATCAATCGCACCACCGCAGTGGTTCTGCTCTCTGTGCGCGCAGCAGCAGGTCTGGGGTTCGAGTCCCCCTCCTGCAGATAAACCAAACTTTTTTATTTCTTTTGTTTGGTTGCAGAAACTTGTCAGAAATCATAGAACAGCCCTTACTAATTTTCTTCTAGGTCCTTGTAATAATTTCTAAATCCCTGGATATTAATTAAAATGGCAGAATAATACCAAATCTTGTAAATTGCATAAATAAATAATTTTAACTCCAATTTCAACTTTTTAAATATGTTTTCTGTACCAAATTGAATTCTCTACCCAAATATAAAATTTGTTTACTGTTTTGAATATTTTAAATTGGTGAAATATTTGAAAACTTGTTTAATTCACTTAATTTTGCAAAATTCATAACTTGGGCATAAAAATTCCAAATTCAACAAACTAAATATGTTTTCCATTCAATTTTTCATGTACTTTCCAAATATCAACTTTGTTTGCTGTCTTGAATATTTTAAATTGCTGAAAACAACTGTTTCTTAATTAAAGCATTTAAAGTTGCCAAAATAATAACTTGCTCATTTTAATTTCATCTTCAACAAATAAAATATGTTTTCCATGCAAAATTAAACCACCTTTGCAAATATAAACTTTGTTTCATGTTTTGAATAATTAAAATTGGTTAAATGATTTAAACCTTGTTTAAATCATTTAATATTGTTAAATTCATAACTTGGTCAAATTAAATTCTTCTGAACTTATGAAATATGTTTTCAAACCAGAAAAGTATAAACTTTTCAAATATGGATTTGGTTTAATGTTTTGAACAAATAAAAATTCAAATAAATTCATACTTGAATCTAATTCATTTAAATCTTGTTTGACTTGTTTCATTCATAAATAATTCATCCTAATTCCTTTTTCAATAATTGAAACATGTAATCAACCTAAAATTGTGTGTACTTTCCAAATATGAATTTTGTTATTTGTTTTGAACAATTAAAATTGGTGAAAACAACAAATGCTTGTTTAACACCTTTAAGGAACCAAAATTCCTTAACTTAATAAATAAAATTCTAAACTTGGTAAACCTTATTTTAAATTGTTCCTATTGTTGTTTTCTTTCTGTTTTCCTCATCCATGCATCATGCTAATCCACCTTCATCTATTGTTTAGTTGTAAAACAATTATTTCAACCTTAATTCATGGGCTTTCCATATGCAATCCAATTGCATATGGGTCCATTTAATCATGTTGCTATCTTGTCAACTAGTTTATTTCTATGCATCAATTAAATTGCCATGCATCATCCCATGTTTGTGCATTATGCCATGTTATTGATTGTTTATCTCTCTGCGTTGTTTGTTTTCTTCTTCTCGGATATACGACGACATTGAGACTGACGATACTTACGACACCCCTTCTGTGGATCTAGCTCAGTACCAGGCTGCTGAGTTTGCAGGCAAGTATTCACTCACATGAACCATTGTGTTCCTTTCAACATTGGATACCGATACTTTCCGTTGTCTATTCTGCTAGCCCTATGAATCGTTGCTTCTGTTACGAACCTATCACATGTATCCTTTAACCCTGATATTGCCTCACCTCCACTCCCATAACCCTGTTGTTTGAGCCCGTGTCTTACTAGCATGCTTAGGGTTGTTTTGCTCGAGTCTGTTACCCGTTACTTTCTGTTACTATCTCATTATGTTCTGGGGCTCGATGTTAAACAACAACCTGTTAATTTTGTGGATAATAATTAATTTGCTGATAAGGCACTGGCAGGAGGCCCGGCGTGGTTTTGAGGCCTGCTAGTGTCGACCCTAATTAGGAAAAGGGTCTTGTCTACTGATCCATGATGAGCGCACTAACCGCATGTGGGAAGCGTGTATGGGCGCCCCCCTCAATTTGATTCGATTCGCATCTCGTCCAAATCGCCACACTTAGTTCGGGCTTTCCATTTGACGCATGCATGTGCAGGTGCGAACCCTTGGCGCCAGGGTGGAACTTTTGTAGTCGGCATTTAGGGCAGCGTGGTCTTAGAGTGCTATGAGGGCCCCTTTTCTTCGTGGGGCTCGATTAGCCGCGCACGCACAGCATGTGGTTCTTTGGGCTTGATGCGAAGAAGAGTTGAGTTGTGTTGAGTGCCCCGCTTGGTGGGAAAGGCCTTCCCATCTGGCGGGTTATTCTTACGTGTACGGCCAAATTGGTGCACCCCTACAGGGATAAATCTTCTCGAGAAGCCGTGTTTTCCGCGGTTATGGATTACTTGGTGAAAGTACTGGCTAACAAGTACTCATAACAACTTACACCTAACTAATGATAACTTAACTAGTAATAGGCTTATTGACACAACAATCTGAACCATCACTAATCCAACTGTGTGAGTTATCCTCGGATTGCTTCTTATGATAAGGGGCGAGATCCAGGATGGGTCTGTTTGGTGGTTAGTTGTAGTTGGTTACGATACGCTATCTTATCTTCTTTCTGTTAGCCGGAAGTGGTAGTAACTCTGTAGTTGGTTAGAGCAGCCAGTTGCAGCATCTTTTATATCCCCTTTCTTCCGTTGAACCCAAAGCATCTGTGCTTGGTGTTGACGGGTTACACTTTGGTGAACTGTGAGTCTTGCTTGCCAGTACGTTTATGTACTGACCCCTTTGGGGCTGTGGTTTCCGCAGACTACGTTTTCGAGGATCCCCATGGTGGCTACTACGTGGAGTATGACGAGACTGCTGACGAGTAGATAGCGGACCCGGGCAGGATCCGAGACTTCGTGGATGGGCTCCGTCTTTTAGTTTCCGGCCTCTTATGCCTATTTGGATATTGTCTGTACTCAGACATGTTGAATGCTTCCGCTGTGATGTAATGATGAATTGTTGGGACATGTGTCCTCTGGATGAGTGTATTTGCTATCTCTGCTCTAGTGAGAGCTATTTGCAACTTATTTCAATCTTTTGTGTCTTAGAGATCTGTTGTGATATCACTTGTTCAAATGCCGTTGACGTACCATGTGTGTATGTTTTGAAGTACGTCAATGGAAGTATCTGGATTTCTACGGGATGGTTTGCGCAGACGATGAATAGTAAGAGAATGGTTGTCACACGTTTACGTGTTGGCCTACTCATATTGAGATGCGGGTGCCGGTATGCCCCGTAAGCCATTTCTCTACTGTTTAGCGGACTGTGAGTATCCCTTAGAAGTCCGGGTGCGACAAATGGTATCAGAGCCTGTCTGCCTGTAGGATCCCTTTTACTAATCGCAGTTGAGTCTAGAAACTATTTTGTAGCTATATAGGAAAAATGAAACGTGAGAGTAGGAATTCTGTCATTTTTCTTCTTACCCCACCCACCCTCCCTTTTCTGGTAAGGAAGTGCAACGTTGTTTTCTCTTCTCACCTAAACTTTCAAGTTAGGTTTTCACGTATCCTGGTTTCTCTGGGATAGTTATATCTACTAGTCCATAGGAATGGAGGTGGTTGTGACATGATTTATCATGTTGCCTACTCACGATTGAGAACGGAGGCGTGTAAGCCCCGGAAGCAGATTCTCTATTCCTTAAGCAGTAGATATTGATCCTTTAGAAGCCCGGATGGGTTTTCCGTAGTACCCCAGGAGTGTTTTGATCTCGTGTTTTCCCGATGTTGATATCCTGTTCTTCTCAACATCCTTTTCGTCCGTTCAAACCTTGTTGTTGCTTTCCACTTCAGTTCTTCTACCGGCGTCTAATCAATAACTCTGTTCCACCCTTCTGGCCAGATAGTCTATTCTCCAAATGAATCAAGTCCTATTCAACTATACACCCTCGATACAAAACCTCTACCTTTACTCGAAAAATGTTCCGGTGGTTTGCGAATTCCCTGACGTCTTTCCAGAAGAGTCGCCAGGAATGCCTATCGTTTTGAACTTCCAGAAAAACTATCCAAGGTGCACGATGTGTTTCACGTGTCACAGCTCAAGAGGATCTTCGCAAGAAGTATCCGGACCTTTTCTCTTCTCAGTAGGAATCTCGGGGCGCGATTCCTTCAAGGGGGGGGGGGGCGTTTTGTAACATCCCAAGTATGAAAAATAGCCATTAGAATGTTTGCTCTCTGTTATTTTATGTTTTGCATCATGACATCACGTTCATTGCATTTGTTTTGCTTTGTTTTCCAATTGTTTTCCTTTGTTTTCCTTTGTTTTCTATTTGAATTTCAAACCTTTTGTTTCATACTTGTGATGTTACAATTTCCAAAATGATATTTCAAATCAAAACAATCAATTGTTTCCATTAAAGTTGTGATTCCAAAACTGTTGTTTTGTTTCTATCAAAAATTCCTTTAATACCAAACCCTTTTCAAATTCAATTAATTTCCAAAACAGAAACCCCTTTTGAAAATTATGAAAATGACAAAACCCTTCCATCATTGTTTCCATCAAACCATAAGGTTCAAAACTATTTAAAATGATGGCTTTTAATATTTCACTTAATTCAAATGATGTTCAAATTCAATTGCAAATTACAAACAGCACCCAATTTGAACTTATCAAAATTACAAAACAATTCATTCACTTGTTTCCAATTAAACTTGAATTTTAAAACTTATTTTGCTTAAGTTCAATTATTTCAATTAATATTAAAAATTCAATCAAATTCCAAACAACTTGCAAACAGTACCAAAATTCAAAATATTTTTGAAAACAAAAGTTGGAAGGTTGTTGCTGTGGTAACAACTAACCTATACAATTTTTTTTCTAAAATTTTCCTAACCCTAAACCCTAACCTTTCCTTCCTTATTCAAATCTGCAAAAAAAAATAAAGAAAGAAAAATAATAAAAGTAAAACCCAAAGAGGAGAGAGGGGCAGGCCCAGCCCACCAACTCCCAGGCCCATACCCCCCTCGCTCCTTTCTTCAACCTCTGTACGGAGGCGCATCCACTGCATCCACGTTGACAGAAAGGGAGAAGCAACGGCCAGCAGCTCGACCCCCTCCCCTTAAGACCTCCTCCTCGAGCTAACCCTAACCCTAACCCGCACTCTTCTCCCTCCTCCTCTATCTCCCCGCCTCCATTTTCTCCCTCAGCTTCTTCTCCCTGCACCTCTCCCTCGCTGTAACTTCTCTGAACCGAACCACACCCGAAAACTCCCCTCTTCCACCGGCGATCGCCGGCGTTCTGGCTACCCTCCGGCCAGGGTTGGCGCGGGGATGGAAACCCCCGGCCACCCTCTTCCTCTCCAACCCCACGGCGAGTGCCGGGAGGGCTCGAGGCGCCGCCGCCGTCCTTCTCCTCGCCGGCCACCGCTCCGCTACACCGAGCGCCTGCACCTCTTCAGCGAGGTGAGCTCCGACTCGCCCTCCTCTTCCCTTCTCTGCCTCTCCCCTTCGCTCCCACACGCTCACAGCACACCGCACGCACCCACGACCCACAGCGCCCACGGCGAGCACAGCGATCCCTCGCCGCCGGCCACCGTTCGAGTTTAGTCAGGGTTCAGTTAACTGAACCTAAAAATTCAGTTAACGCCCGCTGCTGCATCTTATCCACCCCGCGATCCCCTTACTGTCACAAGCAATCGCACCACCGCAGTGGTTCTTCTCTCTGTGCGCGCAGCAACAGGTCTGGGGTTCGAGTCCCCCTCCTGCAGATAAACCAAACTTTTTTTTTCTTTTGTTTGGTTGCAGAAACTTGTCAGAAATCATAGAACAGCCCTTACTAATTTTCTTCTAGGTCCTTGTAATAATTTCTAAATCCCTGGATATTAATTAAAATGGCAGAATAATACCAAATCTTGTAAATTGCATAAATAAATCATTTTAACTCCAATTTCAACTTTTTAACTATGTTTTCTGTACCAAATTGAATTCTCTACCCAAATATAAAATTTGTTTACTGTTTTGAATATTTTAAATTGGTGAAATATAAGAAAACTTGTTTAATTCACTTAATTTTGCAAAATTCATAACTTGGGCATAAAAATTCCAAATTCAACAAACTAAATATGTTTTCCATTCAATTTTTCATGTACTTTCCAAATATCAACTTTGTTTGCTGTCTTGAATATTTTAAATTTCTGAAAGCAACTGTTTCTTAATTAATGCATTTAAAATTGCCAAAATAATAACTTGCTCATTTTAATTCCATCTTCAACAAATAAAATATGTTTTCCATGCAAAATTAAACCACCTTTCCAAATATAAACTTTGTTTCATGTTTTGAATAATTAAAATTGGTTACATGATTTAAACCTTGTTTAAATCATTTAATATTGTTAAATTCATAACTTGGTCAAATTAAATTCTTCTGAACTTATGAAATATGTTTTCAAACCAGAAAAGTATAAACTTTTCAAATATGAATTTGGTTTAATGTTTTGAACAAATAAAAATTCAAATAAATTCATACTTGAATCTAATTCATTTAAATCTTGTTTGACTTGTTTAATTCATCAATAATTCATCCTAATTCCTTTTTCAATAATTGAAACATGTAATCCACCGAAAATTGTGTGTACTTTCCAAATATGAATTTTGTTATTTGTTTTGAACAATTAAAATTGGTGAAAACAACAAATGCTTGTGTAACACGTTTAAGGAACCAAAATTCCTTAACTTAATAAATAAAATTCCAAACTTGGTAAACCTTATTTTAAATTGTTCCTATTGTTGTTTTCTTTCTGTTTTCCTCATCCATGCATCATGCTAATCCACCTTCATCTATTGTTTAGTTGTAAAACAATTATTTCAACCTTAATTCATGGGATTTCCATATGAAATCCAATTGCATATGGGTCCATTTAATCATGTTGCTATCTTGTCAACTAGTTTATTTCTATGCATCAATTAAATTGCCATGCATCATCCCATGTTTGTGCATTATGCCATGTTATTGATTGTTTATCTCTCTGCGTTGTTTGTTTGCTTCTTCTCGGATATACGACGACGTTGAGACCGACGATACTTACGACACCCCTTCTGTGGATCTAGCTCAGTACCAGGCTGCTGAGTTTGCAGGCAAGTATTCACTCACATGAACCATTGTGTTCCTTTCAACATTGGATACCGATACTTTCCGTTGTCTATTCTGCTAGCCCTATGAATCGTTGCTTCTGTTACGAACCTATCACATGTATCCTTTAACCCTGATATTGCCTCACCTCCACTCCCATAACCCCGTTGTTTGAGCCCATGTCTTACTAGCATGCTTAGGGTTGCTTTGCTCGAGTATGTTACCCGTTACTTTCTGTTACTATCTCATTATGTTCTGGGGCTCGATGTTAAACAAAATCCTGTTAATTTTGTGGATAATAATTAATTTGCTGATAAGGATACGGCAGGAGGCCCGGCGTGGTTTTGTGGCCTGCTAGTGTCGACCCTAATTAGGAAAAGGGTCTTGTCTACTGATCCATGATGAGCGCACTAACCGCATGTGGGAAGCGTGTATCGGCGCCCCCCTCAGTTTGATTCGATTCGCATCTCGTCCAAATCGCCACACTTAGTTCGGGCTTTCCATTTGATGCATGCATGTGCAGGTGCGAACCCTTGGCGCCAGGGTGGAACTTTTGTAGTCGGCATTTAGGGCGGCGTGGTCTTAGAGTGCTATGAGGGTCCCCTTTTCTTCGTGGGGCTCGATTAGCCGCGCACGCACAGCATGTGGTTCTTTGGGCTTGATGCGAAGAAGAGTTGAGTTGTGTTGAGTGCCCCGCTTGGTGGGAAAGGCCTTCCCATCTGGCGGGTTATTCTTACGTGTACGGCCAAATTGGTGCAACCCTGCAGGGATAAATCTTCTCGAGAAGCCGTGTTTTCCGCGGTTATGGATTACTTGGTGAAAGTACTGGCTAACAATTACTCAGAACAACTTACACCTAACTAATGATAACTTGACTAGTAATAGGCTTATTGACACAACAATCTGAACCATCACTAATCCAACTGTGTGAGTTATCCTCGGATTGCTTCTTTGGATAAGGGGCGAGATCCAGGATGGGTTTGTTTGGTGGTTAGTTGTAGTTGGTTACGATACCCTATCTTATCTTCTTTCTGTTAGCCGGAAGTGGTAGTAACTCTGTAGTTGGTTAGAGCAGCCAGTTGCAGCATCTTTTATATCCCCTTTCTTCCGTTGAACCCAAAGCATCTGTGCTTGGTGTTGACGGGTTACACTTTGGTGAACTGTGATTCTTGCTTGCCAGTACGTTTATGTACTGACCCCTTTGGGGCTGTGGTTTCCGCAGACTACGTTTTCGAGGATCCCCATGGTGGCTACTACGTGGAGTATGACGAGACTGCTGACGAGTAGATAGCGGACCCGGGCAGGATCCGAGACTTCGTGGATGGGCTCCGTCTTTTCGTTTCCGGCCTCTTAGGCCTATTTGGATCTTGTCTGTACTCAGACATGTTGAATGCTTCCGCTATGATGTAATGATGAATTGTTGGGACATGTGTCCTCTGGATGAGTGTATTTGCTATCTCTGCTCTAGTGAGAGCTATTTGCAACTTATTTCAATCTTTTGTGTCTTAGAGATCTGTTGTGATATCACTTGTTCAAATGCCGTTGACGTACCATGTGTGTATGTTTTGAAGTACGTCAATGGAAGTATCTGGATTTCTACGTGATGGTTTGCGCAGACGATGAATAGTAAGAGAATGGTTGTCACACGTTTACGTGTTGGCCTACTCATATTGAGATGCGGGTGCCGGTATGCCCCGTAAGCCATTTCTCTACTCTTTAGCGGACTGTGAGTATCCCCTAGAAGTCCGGGTGCGACAAAGACCCATTTGCACTCGACGGGTCTTGCACCGTCAGGCAGATCAATCAAGTTTCAAACTTGGTTTTCATCCATGGACTTTAACTCGGATCTCATGGCTCCAAGCCATGACTCGGAATCAGATCCCACCATCGCTTCGGAATAAGTTGCCGTCTCGTTACTGTCTAACAGTAAAACATCTCGAGCACTCTCTAATCTGGCAGATCTCCGTGGTTCAGGTGCTATTGCCGGTGTAGGAACCACGGCCGGCTCAGCCTCCAAGGCGTTCGCCGACTCGCCCCTAGCCGGTTCCTCTCGAATTTCTTCGAGTTGCACCGTGCTCCCACTGACTTCCCGACTGAGAAACTCTTTCTCAAGGAAGACACCATTCCGAGCGACAAACACTTTGCCCTCTTCCCGGTTGTAGAAGTAGTACCCCAAGGTTTCCCTCGGATACCCCACGAAAATACACTTATCCGACTTGGGCGTGAGCTTGTCCGACTGAAGTCGCTTGACAAATACCTCACAACCCCAAATCTTAAGAAAAAACAAACTTGGCTTTTTGCCCGTCCACATCTCATGTGGTGTCTTCTCTACTGACTTTGATGGTACTCTGTTTAGTGTGAAAGCTGCAGTTTCTAGACAATAACCCCAAAATGATAAAGGTAGATCTGTCCGACTCATCATTGATCGTACCATGTCCAACAAGGTCCGATTTCTCCGTTCCGATACACCGTTTCTCTGCGGTGTACCCGGCGGAGTGAGTTGAGGAACTATTCCACAACTCTTTACATGGTCATCAAACTCATGGCTCATGTCCTCGCCTCCACGGTCAGACCGTACAAACTTTATTTTCTTGCTGAGCTGATTCTGTACCTCACTCTGGAATTCCTTGAACTTTTCAAAGGCTTCCGACTTGTGTTTCATTAAATAGATATATCCATACCTACTTAAATCATCAGTGAAGGTAATGAATTACTCATAACCACCTCTAGCTGCCGTGCTCATTGGTCCACATACATCACTATGTATTAGTTCAACCAAGTCGGACGCCCTTTCACAACTCCTTGCAAAAGGTGTCTTGGTCATCTTGCCTAGTAGGCATGATTCACATGTCTCGAATGACTCTAAGTCAAACGAAGTTAGTAGTCCATCATCATGGAGCTTCTTCATGCGTTTCCAACTTATATGACCAAGCCGACAGTGCCAAAAGTAAGTCATATTCAGATCATTTGGTTTCAATCTTTTAACATTTATGTTATAGACCGATTCACTATCAAGATTTAGAATAAATAACCCGTTCTGAACGGGTGCAAAGCCATGAAACATATTTTTCAAATATAAAGAACAACCATTATTCTTAATATTCGCCTCATAACCTTGTCTCATCAAACATGAGGCGGAAATAATGTTTCGACTAAGCGCTGGAACATAATAACAATTATTCAGTTCCAAAATAAATCCTGAAGGTAAATGAAGTTGCATCGTGCCGACTTCCAACGCAGCGACTCTCGCCTTGTTGCCGACCCGAATGTCAACCTCTCCTCTTGCCACGCTCCTAGTTCTTACCAGTCCCTGCAACGAGTTGCATATGTGAATAAATGATCCGGTATCATATACCCAAGAACTATTAGGCGCATCAGCAAGATAAATGTCTATAACATTGCACACAAGCGTACCTGAGTTGGAAGTCACACCTCCACTCTTGGCTCTGTCAGCCAAATACTTGGTGCAGTTCCTATTCCAGTGGCCATCTTGCTTGCAATAGAAGCAATTGGCTCCGGCTGTAGGAGAAGGCTTAGTCTTTGAGGGAGCACTCTGGACAGGGCCATGGGCGCTACCTCCTGACTTATCCTTCTTCTTCTTAGTCCAAGAACTCTTCTTGAACTTAGCCTTATTCTGCACCATCAACACTTGACTGGTGCCTTTCTTGATATCAGCCTCTGCCGTTTTGAGCATCCCATGTAATTCAGTGATACTCTTATCCATACCATGCATATGGTAGTTCGACATGAACGAACCATACGCACTAGGAAGAGAGTTCCGAATTATATCAGTAGCGAACTCTTCGTTAATTGGGAAGCCCAGCCGATCCAAAGACTGTATGTAACCAATCATCTTGATTACATGCGAACTCAGTGGATCACCGTCTTTCAGCTTACAGCCAAGCAAAGCTTGAGAGACTTGATACCTCTCAGTCTTTGCTTGAGCCTGGAACATACTTTTGAGGCTTTCAATCATATCGTAGGCCTCAACATTCTCGAACTGCTGCTGCAAGTCCGGTTCCATGTGTGCAAGCATAAGACAGCTAATTTCCGTAGACTCATCTCTAGTCTTACGGTAGGCATTTGTGATAGCGACAGTCGCATCATCATCAGGATCTTCTGGAAGTGGAGTTTCTAGAATAAGTTCTTTCTTGTCATGCTTGAGGACTATCCTCAGATTACGATACCAGTTGGTGAAATTAGTTCCATTTAGTTTATCTTTCTCTAAGATTGACCTCAACGCAAACGCGGACAACTGAGGAAGGTTGCTAGGTGCCATTGATATACAACAGAAAATACGCAAAAACACTTAAGACATGTATTCATAAAAGAGCAGGCATATTAAATGCTTTAATACTTATGCTCCCACTAGAACCAACACCCCTCCGATGGTTGCTAAGTGATTCAAGATCCTAAATAAGCAAGTCGACTAGTGAGCTTTAGCATCACCGCTAGCCGTCAAGTGATCTAGGTAGGCAACACCTTGCCAATAATATCTCTATACGACTCCTGTTAGTTGGGTGGCATCACATGCCCCGGCTCCCAACCTACCTCGCCCCGAGCCCCACAACCGTTGTGATGGACTCGTCTAGATTACCAAGTGCTTCTGCTTGTAAGAGTCCGACTCAAACCCACCTAACCGGAAAGAATTGGTAGCACCTCAATTTCATGAGCCCACTACCAAGAATGTCCGACTTGTGATGGTGCAACACTGGCGGGGCGACCGACTAGACCTTCTTTGAGGGATTAAAGAATCTACCAACTATCTAAATAGAGGTAAATATAGACATAACAATAACACAAATAAAACAATTATGATGTGAAATGGTATGGCTCTCTTCATGGTGATCTCCATCTCCACAAAGCTTGTAAGTCGACTCGTGCCAACTCTTGTCACGTGCCATCTTACTCCATGTAGCCGATTTGTACATCGACTTGCATGCCACCGGGTTCTCCAACAAGCTCACTAGCTAGGAAATGAAAATTTACATAGAGAATCCGACACGCAGGCCGGTATACAATAAAATGACAGCACCTAGGCTCCAGCCGGCTGACATAAACATGATACGCAGATCATGTATGGATTACACACATCACATGCACATAAGCCATACCATTCACAACTTCCTGCAAAAACAAGTTATGCATAGATACGATATCTACCGGCGTTGTGAAACTCGCAACGACATCTAAGGTGCTACGATTTCGGAAAACGCAGATCTCATCTGCATTCCGATCATGGATTTCTTCATCGCATAAAACGATTTTACCCGAATCTGATCCGTATTCCGATTCGACCAAACTCTTTGATCTTTGATCACCGCAACTGGATTTATGTGTCACGGTATACCCCAATGGCGGAAACCGACCGGTAGGGGTAAGTTGTTCCACGACCTTAGCAGTATGATCACGGAAACCATATCATCCATTAACCCCGAGTACGATTGATCCAATCAACCTTGTACAAAACCGGTCTATCTCATAGACCGACCACCAAAACAGCAATTAGATCACATCTAACTCTAACTACATATCACATATGTACGAATCTGGGGCCTAAAACCAGAAGCTACCGCTCTGATACCACTATTGGAACGCGTAGAGATAAACGAAAATTTCCTACGCGATGCTTCCAAGATCTAGCCGAGGTAGAAGGCCACGATGATTACCACTAGACGCGCGGTTGCGGGTTATCGATGAAGCGCGTCGGGGCAGTGCAGTCCCACGATCCGATCCGGCTGATCCAATCCCTCGAACGTCGAAGTGCTGAACCTACAGCACCTCTGCCGGTATCCACACGTACGAGGAGGAGCTCCGACGGCAGACTGCTAGGTCTGGTGCGACGGCTGGACTGAGTGGGGCTAGGGTTCCCAACACATGGGAGAGTGGACTAACGTGTACGGTGGGCAACCTGCGCCCCTCTTTATATAGCGTATGGTAATGGGCTTCACAACACTTGTGGCCCATTCCCTCTGTGAGTCCGACTCACAAAACCATTACATTTCCGGTTCGGGTCCAACCCGACCAATACTTGCTCCCGCTCTTAAGTGTGCGACCCTGCAGGCTCATGGCGACTTGGACACGATTGGAGTCCAACTCCCAATCGATCAATCGGTAGCGGCTCCTAGCAGAACGTGCCGACTCCCAAGTACCATTGAGTCATGACGACATACCTTTCAATGTGATATTCATCTTAGTCCCTTTTGCCCCACGATATACCTTGTCGAGCTATAGGCGATTTATCGTCATCCCTTAAATAGCTCAACTCTCTTCTCGATCTGTGACATGTGATTCATCTGACTAACTCTTCGTCAATCGACACAGTTAACACTTAACTGAGTCGCGCATGGCCATACTTCCTGAATCATATCACTCGAGAGGGCCCAGAGAATATCTCTCAATTCGGAGGGGCAAAATCCCATCTTGATTATCCACATCACGCAGATTGCTTCTCATTCGACCCGAACTCTGCCTTTATAGTTGCCTTGTCACAGAACAACGTTTGACAGAACCTAAGTCGGTGATCCACAACTCGGATTGTGCGACAACCTCAGGTCTAAGGATTACATTGATTGAGACATGCAAATGACGACTTGATCGTTGCATCTCAATGTGGGTCAGTCCGACTTGCTAAACTCTTTAGCCAAGTCCGTGAACGTTGGAATGGCATCACCATGCCCATGACAAGTGGAACCGTGTCATCAGCCAACACTCACATTAGTCTAGGGTGTGTGTCCAGCACAACCTAAATGACCAAGGACAATCTAGTATGAACAACGTGAATATATAGTTCCACAATCGAATCACA
Source organism: Alopecurus myosuroides (assembly GCA_028641055.1). Classification (NCBI taxonomy): domain Eukaryota; kingdom Viridiplantae; phylum Streptophyta; class Magnoliopsida; order Poales; family Poaceae; genus Alopecurus; species Alopecurus myosuroides. The sequence goes on along the minus strand of CM054058.1, from coordinate 8,507,311 downwards.
TATTCAATGACATATATCAGATGTTCAAAACAAGGACAACTTAATAACTTTATGAAGACAGTGGGAATTACATCATACATGATTGCCTCTAGGGCATATTCCCAACACAGATCTGCTCGAATCCGTTGACTTAAACCGGATTATCCGGTTGCCTCTGAATAATCCAGTACAAATAATCCGGCTCATGTTTGTCCCGCACATGCAACTGAACTGGATATTCGGGCTCCTCCGGAATAATCCGGTACAAATAATCCGGTTCATCTCTGTGAGTTCCATCTCCAGTCCTTAGCCGATTTCGAGAAAAATCTCCACAACCGGAATATCCGATAAGAAATGAATAATACGGTACCAAAACTCTGGTCATCTCTGTCCCGAAAATGGACCAAAACTATTCTAACCGGAATATCCGGTTGCCCAGAATAATCAGGTTGCTCAGCATCCCAAATATCTTAGGCCCAACTTCACCGATCTTTTCGGTGATCAAAGCCGATGTTAAGTATAACACCTGCACACTAAACACCTCGATAAATAATGTACTTAGTATTGTTAACTAACACACAGAACACCGGGAAAACAAAATGCACTTTCACCGGGGGAAAACTACCCTCACACAATCATCAGCCAAGCACTGTTCGGTGATGGTGCATGCGCCATCATCGCCGGCGCTGACACTGACGCGCACCCATCAGAGCGCCCGTTCTTCCAGATGGTATCAGCTTCACAAACCTTGATTCCCGGGAAGGATTATCTTGTCGTTATAAAGCACGGGGATTGTGACCTCCCCTACCACTTGTTGGTGCCGGATATTGTCCCCCTAGTGGCGCAAAGTATGGAGCAGTGCATCTCAGATGAACTCAAGCAGCTCGGAGTTTGTGCCCAATGGAAGGACCTCTTGTGGGAAGTGCACCCCGACAACCACGCACTCATGGACCACATTGACCTGGTTCACCAATTTGACCCGGGAAAGTTGGCAGCCAGTCGGACCGTGCTGAGAGACTACGGGAATATGCTCCGTGCCACGGTGATTTTCGTGCTCGATGAGCAGCACCGCTGAATGGAGGAGGACAGGGAGGGAGGTGTTTGGGGTATCTTGTTGTGATTTGGACAGGGTTTCACAATTGAGACTATGGTTCTGCGAGCCACTAGCAATCTCAAGCAAAATTACCGTTCCTGTAGACAAAATGTATTTCATATTCATTTGTAAAGTCAAACGACGTAATGTCTCACAAAGTATGGTTCTAATTAAATCGATTTGATGCGGCAGGTGTTGATATGTTTTTCTACGCCATATCGTTTTACTTCTATAAATACTAGGGCACACTAGATGATGATATAGAGGGAGTAATAACAATCAAAAGATAGTAATAAAGTTGTTATTACTCTTGTCTTGTTGTTTCTCTTTGGATACATTGAGCTAATTTAGTGCTACTACTCAGGTTGCTCATGTGGTGACGAGTCACCTTCTCAGCGTCGATTCAGGTCACCCCAGCAAGAGCTACTCCACGAGGAGGAAGTGAGGATGCAGCGGAGCCTCTGGGCTGCTCGGTCGAGCTTGCCCCGCGTCATGTGCGCAGAGAGTGCGGTTGGCGTTCCAGAGCGCACCCCCATTGGTATCGTGCTCATCCTTGTCGCCGTCGGACTCTCCAAGCTCTGCCTCTTCGTCGTGATAGGTACAATGGAAGGAATCATGACATTTCTCTCCTCTAATTAATCATCGGCAGGAGGTCGTATTCCCGACGCCGATGTCGGTGTCCATGTCGTCATATCCGAGTTGTGGTTGGCCAAATTCAAACCGGAAGCTCGTCCCCCCTAGCTGACGTCTTGACTTAGCCAGTCGGGGAGTCATTAAATTGTGATCAATAAAATATTTGCCTAGCAGTTTAAAAGAAAAACGGTTACTAGTTCACTAATCAAGCCCCTATTGTGATTCGAAAATGTAATTTCTCTATTGATGGATGTATTACTCACGAACCATGCATACTATTTCTATATATGTGATTGTGCAAACTGTCGTCTAATTGAAGTATGAATAATGCAAGAAACGGTCAAGAGCTGCATGCAACATATGTCATTCTTTATTTTTGTTTTATTGTTTCTCCTTCTGGACATGAAGAGTTGGTCTTCCCAATTATCGATCTGTATGTTATACAAAAGACATCTGTAAAGTGCGAAATTGGAAGTTTAAATCAAGGCCTATTAGCTCAGCTGGTTAGAGCGTCGTGCTAATAACGCGAAGGTCACAGGTTCGAGACCTGTATGGGCCAATGTTTTTTATTTTCAAAACTATTTTAACGTAATGCAAAAATCAAAACAATTTTCGTTTCGCCCGGGCTTAAACCACGGACCTTCGTTGTGTTAGACTGACTGGATACCCAACTACACCACGAAACCATTTTTGTATTAATTATCATAAATTTTAATAAGATGCTTACGAGAACAGAAACATGTCCAATCTCCCACGATGATTCAGATTGGATAAATTTGACTTGTAACTCATATCAGTGAACGTATATATTTCATACGGCACATATCACGTCTTATCTTATGAAAGACACAACCCAACAAAACAGGGTTTTAGATATCCACTACAGGAATCGCACGAGATGCCCACAGCCAGCAGCCGTCGGCACAGGCTCAGACCCCGTCGGCCCAGGCTGTGCGGACGGCCACCGTCGGCACAAGGCCGTCGGCCTATGCCCGCGTCGGCATAGGTCAAATGACCGTTGGCACACTAAAAGCCGTCGGCATAATATTTCCAAAATAATTGAAAAAAAAATAACGCGAAGGTCACAGGTTCGAGACCTGTATGGGCCAATGTTTTTTATTTTCAAAACTCTTTTAACGTAATGCAAAAATCAAAACAATTTTCGTTCGCCCGGGCTTAAACCAGGGACCTTCGTTGTGTTAGACTGACTGGATACCCAACTACACCACGAAACCATTTTTGTATTAATTATCATAAATTTTAATAAGATGCTTACGAGAACAGAAACATGTCCAATCTCCCACGATGATTCAGATTGGATAAATTTGACTTGTAACTCATATCAGTGAACGTATATATTTCATACGGCACATGTCACGTCTTATCTTACGAAAGACACAACCCAACAAAACAGGGTTTTAGATATCCACTACAGGAATCGCACGAGATGCCCACAGCCAGCAGCCGTCGGCACAGGCTCAGACCCCGTCGGCCCAGGCTGTGCGGACGGCCACCGTCGGCACAAGGCCCACTAGTGGAAACAACCCCTTTCGTCCAGGGGGGCAGGGGGCATCTGTCCCGGTTGCACCAAAAACCGGGACAAGTGCCATGCATTGGTCCCGGTTCGTGTGCCCGAGGCAGCAGAAACCACCTGGGGGCATCTGTCCCGGTTCGTGGGGAGCCAATGGTCCCGGTTCGTGGCACGACCCGGGACGAATCCCTAGCCACAGGCCACGTGGCGCGCGCATGGGCATTGGTCCCGGATCATACCCCTAACCGGGACCAATGTCCCTTCCCCTACAAATGCGGCCACAGCCCCGTCCCTTTTTTTTTAAGCATGGGTGGTATTGTCTGTCCGCGTGGCGCATGGGTGGTATTGTCTGTCCGCGTGGCGCGGGAGTTGTAACGCGTGGCCATGAATGCGCGTTATAAACTGCCGCACCTCCACTCCACGCACCGTCGTGCCACCACCATGCCTCCGAGGAGGAACAGCACTACCGGTTTCCGCGGAGTTTGATCGCGGCAGAACGGAATGTTCACCGCGACTATCCGCTTCAGGGACGACCGCATCCCCCTCGGCTCCTTTGCGACGGCCTCGGAGGCCGCCCGCGCTTGGGACGCGGCGGCCTGGCGCCTCGGCCGCCCGCGGTCGTTGATGAATTTTAGCGACTGCCACACCCTCTGGGAAGCGGAGGCCAGGGCGCCGACGCCGCAGATCGTCACTGCCGCCGACCACCGCCACCTCAGGCACCGCGCGTTTCAGGGCCTAGTCGACGCCAGGGACGACCGCGTGGTCCGCGAGTACTACCGGAACAATCCGGGTGAGGAGAGCGCCGACGAGGAGCTATGGCAGACCCGCGCGGCTGAGCGGGCGGAGCGGCGCCTCGAACGCCACCTCGAGTTAGATGCCGCTCGGGAGGCGAGGACGAAGGCGCTGCAAGCGCTCCGTCGGGCCGACCACGCCGGCGAAGTCTGGGCCTCCGACGATCCGAGGTGGGGGCCTATCTCGGAAATACCATCATGCACCTCCTCCGACGACGAGGAGGTCACCGACGACGACGAGGACGAAGAGTAGCGCGCTAGCGCGTCTGTTTTCTGTTGGCTGTTTAATAAAATAATTTGTTGTATTCCGGCAAACAGTGGCCCTCTAGCTCGTCTGTTTTCTGTTTTCCGTGTGGTTTTTCCTGATTTTTTGGATTCAGATCTAATGGCATTTCGATAGACGTTAAAAAGAGGGGGACATGTATTTCGATAGATAAACAAGGCACGGTACACATAATGGCAAGATTGGATCTAAATCTAAACGGAGAGCATAGATCTAAATAAACAAGGCAGTACATAATGGCAAAAGTGCATCGATCTACTAGTCATACTCCTGCCTAGGCCTATAGTACATGTACTCGTAGTCGTCGTATTCGCCGCCGCCATCGTCGTCACTATCGTCTGACGGTGCTCTGCACTCCCTCGGAGGATCACGACTCCAGGACTGGGCCTGAGGGTAGCGCAGGCGGGGGATATCGCCGGCCCTGATGTAGTCCATGACGCTCTGTAGAGTCCGGCCGGACCACCATAGCCGACGACCGGCCTCGTGAAAGTTCCCAGGAGGCAGACCGTCCTCCTCATACCTGGCGAGCGCCCTCTCACGCCGATTGATGAAGAAGGCATCCCAAGTATGCTGGTTATCGGGATGCCAACTGGGATTCCTCCGCTGCTCCGGCGTGAGCTCGTGGTAGTAGTGGTTCGTGATGGCCGCCCGACGCGCCACACCTTGAGGAAGAGGAGGGACCGGCACTCCTCCGGCGCTCAGCATCCAACCGGCGGGAACGTTGTAGCCGCACGGGCAGGGGTAGTTCGAGGCGGAAAGTGCCTCCGCCTGGATGAATGTTAGAGTGGGTACGGTAGAAGCCATGAGAGAGTGGTGAGTTTGTATGTGTTTATGCCAATGGTGTGGCAATGCATACATATATATATCGAGAAGAAAACATCGATCCCTTTAGTCCCGGTTGGGGACACCAACCGGGACTAAATGGGTTAGGGTTTCATTGGGAAACGGATCATCCCTTTAGTCCCGGTTGGGGAAACCAACCGGGACTAAATGGGAATTAGGGTTTCGTTTGGACCAATCAGATAGAATCACACGGATCGTGTGTTTCTTTCAAGCGCTCGTGAGTCGTTGGATCCGGGTGTGTTTTTTTTGAGCTGTTGTGAGCCGTTCGATCAGGGCTACGGTGTGTTTCTTTCGAGCTGCTGTGAGCCGTTGGATGAGGTGTTTCTTAACCGTTGGATCAAAACCCTAGCTCAACACTTTTTGAGCCAGAGGACCCTATATATAGCCCAGCTTCATACACCCCGGTCAGTTCATCTCTCCGTCAGGTAGTGAGAAGTAATGAAGCTCGATCTTTTTCCATTGCCCAGCGCCATATTTCTCAACACCCTTGGCTAGCTTAATCACTTCGTCCTATGTCCAGTGCTTGTCATCTTTCCTATATTGACCTCCCTGCCGAAGGCACATTCTGTAAGTATCGCCATGGCTTGGGCTCTTCCATGAAGTGGTAATTTTCGACCTGTAGAATACAAATGAAGTATCAGTTGATATTATGTTTCTGATGACGATTGTGCAGATGGTTGGATGGTTTATAGGAGTTTCGTGCATTACAGATCCTAATACACCGGTTTGTAAATGCATGGTGGCTACCAGCATAAGGGAGATAGTTGATCAAGGAAGAAAAATGGTAATAGTTTTATATTTCTTATTATTACCTGGCTAGGAAGAGGAATAGTAGATGGAGGCCAATCAAGAGGATCAGCCAGTATGTTTGCCCAAATCTGAGCTTCATCCGCTGGCTTCATTGTATGCTTGGCTCAGTGAGGAGCTACCACCTGTTCAATGAATGTGCAAAACTGAGTGCAGGGCTAAAATAAGTGTTCCGTATTCATTCGACAATACACAACGACAGTACATGGTAAATCTTAAATATATGTGCAGAACAGAATGCTTACCGGCATCCCCCCTCGTATTCGTTTGTTTTCTCTTTTTAATAAAAGAATTTGTATTCCGGCGAAACTGCTTTTAATGTAATTATTACTAATTTTAAAACAATATAAGATATTTATATTTAAATTAAGTGTAAATAGTGAAATAGTTAATAGTTAGAACAGTTAGAATAATTATTTAGGAAAACAGAAAACGGATTTGAATTATTTACGCAATTTCAAACAATTTTAATGTTGTAATTTTTTCGTAATTTGAAAGTATGTAGAAGTTATTCACTTACATATTTAAGATATTCAAAATTTGGCGCTAAAACAATTGGCGCGCCGGCCCGCTGGTTCTGGCGTGGGCGACCAGCCGGGCCCTTCCGTCCCGGTTGGTGCCACCAACCGGGACGAAGGGTCTTTCGTCCCGGTTGGTGGCACCAACCGGGACGGAAGGGTCTTTCGTCCCGGTTGTTGCCACCAACCGGGACGAAAGGGTCATAGGATATAAACACGTCACCGCTCCTTTCAGTTCCAGACCGCGCGCAGGGACCAAATCGACGCCGCCAGGCTGCCCAATTTTTCCGTCCCCCCGCGCCGCCCCCTCGCCCCGCCGGCATCCGCGCCGCCCCCTCGCCCCGTCGGCATCCTCCTCTGTGGCGCCGCTCCCGACTCCGTCGAGCGCAACCACCCCCCCTAGCGCCCTCTCCCGTTCGCCTCGGCCGCGCGTCGCCCCTCTAGGTCCCGTCGCTGCCCCGCGCCGCTGCCCCGCGCCGCCCCTCGATCCCGTCGCTGCCCCGCGCCGCCCCTCGATCCCGTCGCTGCCCCGCGCCATCCTCCACCGCCCCCCGCGCCGCCGCTGCCCCGCGCCGCTGCCGCGCCGGCCCGCCGCTGCCCCAAGAGGAGGTAAAAGACCTGCCTCCATCTCGCCCTAATCTGGGGCCTTTTTTGTTTTTCTTCCTTTTTTTTACTTAATTACTGTTTTTTATTATTGTTAGAATTATTAGTTTACAAATGTTATAAATTTTAGTTTATGAATGTTAGAAATTTTAGATTAGACTTATTTACTTTAAATTTGTTTAGAATTGATATAAAAAATTTAAGAATGTTAGAGCATGTCTAACAGACCCCCTATATATATGGCCCAAAACCCGTATAATAACCGCTGATATACGGGTTTGGGCTATACCCGGCCATCTAGCAGACCCCGTAAATGGACCACCCCGAACGATTTTTTACAAGTTTGGGTAGGGGGTGGCCCGTCGAATGTTATCGTATGTTAGAAATGTTATCGTATGTTTAAATATTATTATGCATGTGCAATTTTAATGAATTGGATCTGAAATATATACTTACTCTTTTTGTATAGTATGGAGCCAAGAGACGAAGATGCCGAAAATATGATCGAGGGTTTAATCCGCGGGCCCGACGTAGAGCCCGATGTGAGCCAGTGGATGAACGACTCCGGTGAGGGAGATCCGGTGCTCACCCAGGGAGACGACTCCGATGAGGGAGAAGCCGACGGCTCCGATATGGGAGCAGCCGACGGCTCCGGTGGAACCATACAAATTACAAACACCGGCTCCGAGGTGCATATATATATATGTTAATTAATGAAGCATCCGTTGTCTATATACATGTATTAACAGTCTTTATATTTTTAGCCATCCGGTTCAAATATATCAACCGGAAAAAAGACTAAACGAGGCGCAACAAAGAAGTTGAAAGATACAGAAAGATACATGATCGACACGATCACAGCAGACGGCGCACCCGAGCTTCCCGCTGATGTTGCCCAAAAATTTGTGAAGCAATGCGGAGTGCTAGTTAGAGATCACATCCCGATCACTGTTAATGAGTGGAATGAGCCAAAAGATCCGCGGAAACAAGGAATTTCATATGTCGGCAAAATAGCCAAAGATCATCTTTTCTCAAAGATTTTGGCTAATTTCAACTTACCCGTGCCGGAGGTGGACGAGAATGAAGCGGATGTGACTGAGGCCGATGTTACTAAAATGAAACATGAGATACGGGAAAAGGTCAAAGTGTGGACCCTGAAAAAGATGGACGAGCAATTCAAAAACTGGAAGAAAAGATTGAACCTTGATTATGTTAAGAAGAACAAGACTCCTGATTTCACTCAAGGGTATGAGAAAATAAAACCCGTATGGCCAGACTTCGTGAAGTACAAGCTGGCAGAGAATGAACTGGAAAGGACGAAAACAAATGAGAAAAACGCCGGCAAAAAGGTATATCACCATGTTATGGGGCAAGGTGGCTACAAGGGTTCTAGTCCCAAGTGGGAGACATGGGAGAACAACCTGATTCAGCAGGGGATCACTCCCGAGCCGTTCTTGTGGGTCGAGCGGACAAGGTCATGGTTCTACGGGCATGGGGGCAGGTTGGACGCCGAAGGAAAAGCAATATATAACCTAAGGCATAAAAAGAGTCATCCTCTACCCATAGAGAAGCTGAGAGACGCAATAAAGGACGTTAAAGATGGGAAGTTCGTGCCAGATAGAGAGAACGACGAGCTCACACGAGCCCTAGGGAATAAGGAACACGGAGGGCGTACACGAGGCACAAAAGGCACTCCTCCGTGGAGTGTTGCGTTCGACTCCACCAAAAAGTTATACCCAGATAGAAGCCGTCAACGTAAAAAGGACAAGGAGGCAGCTGAAGCAGAGAATCAGGCAAACTGGAGGCGTCAACTTGAAGAAATGGTAAAGCTGACACAGGATGTAGCAAAGAAGCAGCAAGACCAAATTAACACACTTAGCCAGCAGATAGTGTCTACCGGCGCATCAGTACACATGCTAGAAGTTGAAGCTGAGGCTCCCGACGCCGCACATTCTCATCGCAAAAGCAGCGTTGCGTCCACGCAGCTACCGGATGATGATGCACCACCGATGATTTACTCGGTGGACGAGATCACGGAAATGACATCCTGTGAGCTCCACGTGAAGGTCGTCAATATAACCATCAAGGCGGCGGCCGGATATGTCTTACCGATTGGCAACGAACCAACTCACCATTGCCTCCCGGTTCCACGGGGCTACGCTGTTGTTGGGGTCGATGAAGTTGCCAACGGATTCGAGCGGGTAAAGCTTGATTTTCCTGAAGGTGAAGACGAAGAGTTGACTGAACTCGGAGAAGCCAAGAACTCGACCGTTCTATGGCTAAAGGAATGCATTGTGCTCACAAATCAGACGGCAAAGCCATCGAATTCTCGCATTTCTCCAGCGCAAAAGTCTCCAGCGCGGTCGTCTTCGCAACGCATGCCGTCTCCGGCGCGGTCGCCTACGCCGTGCACGTCTCCAGCGCGGTCGCCTACGCCGCCGCGTCAGCCCTCTCCGCCCACTAAGTTTCTGCCGAAACGTAAAAAATCACCGAAACGTCAACGGTCACCCCTCCCGAAGGTACCAAAAGAGGTACCCAAGTTACCTTACGACTATACTCCCGAGGAAACCCAGAAAATCGCAAAGGACGAATACGATGCGTGGAAATCAAAGCGGAAGGAGAAGCAAAAGCCAGATTTCCCTGAGACCGAAGAAGAGATAGAACGAGCTTGGAAAATGGTGAAGACTCTTCATCAACCCGAGCCGAGTCTGTCATCTGACTATGACCGCTCTATTCTGAAGTCACACCAGGAAATGGTGCGGTCAACGAAGAGTAGTAGCGCAAGCGGGAAAAAGGGGAAATCAGTTGCTCAACTCGGAGAGCAGAAAAAACAATCCACGTCCCCGCTCAAAGTGATTTCCAATACCCAGGTGGGGCCGAGCACTAATATTGCTGATGAGGATATTGATCCGGAGTTTATAACACTGTACGCAGACAAGGCAGCTGATGCGGGTTTGTCCATTGCTGAGTATATGCAAACAGTGCACTACTTCCCCGCAGCTGAATGTGCGTACAAATACGAGTCCGGGCAGCCTCTTGTCAAACCCGAGGAGATAAAGAATCTACCAACGAAAATGCGAAGAGTGCATAATTGGTATATGCAAGCCGCTAATGAATCTGAGGACTGGCTATGTCTCAGCGTTAAGGACGAGCACTATGGAACTGGAAATGGAATTGTTATGATTCAATTTGAGGAATTGTTTCAGTTATACCAGCAGCAGGCCCTCGACAAATCTATCCTTAGTGCCTATTGTCTGTAAGCACTTATTTCTCTAGCTCACCTCATTCAATTGCATATATATTCATATATATATATATATATATATATATATATATATATATATATATATATATATATATATATATATATATAGTACACTCATATATTATAATTGCAGAATGAAGATTCTCGAATGCAAAAGAGATGGAATCTATGATATTGGGTTCATTGATCCAAATATTATTTATGAAAAGATTCTTCGGCAATCTCCCAAGGATACAGAAAATAATATTCTGAGGGCAATAATATTTAACCAACACCGACGGGAAATACTATTTCCTTACAACTTCAAGTAAGTGTGTTACTCTGTTGTAAACATTCTGTTTTCCTTACTCGATGTTCATTGTATAATTGATGAGTTCTGCGTGTGCAGCTTCCACTATATTCTGCTAATCTTCCAAGTTGACAAAGGAAAAGTAATTGTAATGGACTCAAAACGTAAACCCCTCTCAATGTGGGCTGACATGCAGGAAATGATCCAGCGGTAATTTCAATCTTTATTAATTTCAGTATTTATATATTGCAATATCTCGACTACTTTGTTTCATTTTCGGATATCAAGTAATTACTAACTCTTTTTATTCTTTTTCTTTCTCGGGTAGGGTTTGGAAGAGGTTCATAAGGAAGTCTCCCGGTGAATGGGAAAAACAACTTACATTTGATGTTGTGCAAGTAAGTACTATCTAGATCCGTGCCCATCTCCATTATCATGCCTGGTTGATTATTATTTTGATTGAAACAATCTTCTCGTATAGTGCTTGCAACAAGGAGACGGGAATAACTTGTGTGGATACTACGTTTGCGAGTTCATTCGTCAGACCACATCTCCCAAGGGCAGAAATTTAAAACAACTTCATGTACGTTAATCGTCAATTCTTCTTATTACTATCTATTTTAGTTACTTAGCTTCATATATTTTAGTGACCACTCTTCTTTATATTAGATCGAACGGCTTCGGGACGGTCTTCTACCTAGGGACCGCATACGAGCAATTCAGGAGGAAATTGCGGGCTTCTTAGATGCAGAGGTCATAAACGTACATGGAGAGTACCATGCCTCCGGTTGGAACTAAGTTTGATTTTGTAATACACTCCATCGGTCATGTAATATGATCGATATACTTTGCTTCTGTAATATAAGTGTTTCTTATTCTGCTTTATATACTTATTCACTCGTGCGATCCGGGGGCTCGGTGGAGGGTACTCTTCTCGAGGTCCGGGGAGGGGCCGCCAGGAGGTCTCGGGGACCAAAAAAACGGAAATTGTAAAGCCCTGCCGCGGCAGAAAAAAGGGCAAAAGCCCTGCCGCGGCAGAAGGGGCATGCATCCCGGGTCGTATTCAGAACCGGGACTAATAGCCCTGGCCAGGTTCCAGCGCTCGGGCCACGTGGTCAGCCCCATTTGTCCCGGGTCCTGCCACAACCGGGACCAATGGGGAGGGGTATTTGTCCCGGATGCCCCGTCCCGGTTGCACAACCGGGACAAAAGGGGGCCTACGAACCGGGACTAAAGCCCCTGTTTCCACTAGTGGGCCGTCGGCCTATGCCCGCGTCGGCATAGGTCAAATGACCGTTGGCACACTAAAAGCCGTCGGCATAATATTTCCAAAATAATTGAAAAAAAAATTCGAATTTTTTTGAACTTTTTTGAAATTCTATTACATTATTTTGCAGTTGGCCACATATATAATCTCTAATCTGTAATTACACAGTTAATCTAGTCAACATACCTAACTTAGTCAAACTTCCCGTTTGGTCACCCATCCTGAAATTCCTCCAGCCCAAGCAAGGTTAACCTTTGAGTTCCTTCCAAACTAGATTCCATATGAGATGTTAGAACTTACAGATATCACTATCATATCAATCATATTAACCTGTGGGGAATAATGTTAAACTTTTCTATTGTTTAAATTTAATATTTTTTGTGAACAAATAACAATGATTATATGATTATCTTTATTGAATAAATAGCAATATAATGTTAGAAATTACTTTGTTTTTTAATAAATTATTTAATATAGAATAATTTATATCTTTAAATCCATAAATCGAAATTTGATGAATAAAATGTCTAAATCGATTAGAAAAATTAGAGAAATTCAAATATGACATCCATATCATAGAAACATCGATAGTTTTAAAAAAATTGAACTCTTTCGATGAATAGTCATGGTGGCCATTTTGACGGTTTCTGCCGATTCAGCAGGAAACAGCCCAAATGACGGGTTTAATGGCCAAAAATCATGGCATAGTTTGTTTAAATGTGCCTATATTCCACACAAACATGCATATTGGAAGCACAGACAATGTTTATGAAGAAATTTTTCCTTTTCATTGAATAAAAAATCATTTTCCATTTTCCGAGTGTGAAAAATGGCTTTTTTTGTGAAGCACCAACCACAAATATGTTTCAAAACTTGTGAGCTGAATTTTTTGAAAATAGTAGACCATGTTATATGCATAATTAACCAAATTCTTGCCGTTGAAAAGGTTTCCATCCACCTCTTTTGAAAAACACAAGTTTCTGCCGATTAAGGTGGGAACGGGTCAAATTTGAACTACAGGTGCCTCGTAGTATGCTCATGATTTTTGGAAAAAATAATTTTAAGGTACACAACTACCTATTTCATCATAGATACACCAAAAATTTATCAATATCTAAGCCCTAGCTACAACGGTCATGCCCGTCGTCTTGACTTCGTTTTGAAATAGGCATAGAAAAATCAAACAAATTCAAAAAAATGATGGAGGTGAAAACCTTAACATACATAGTATAATACTTGACATATATAACCCAAAACACACTTGTACACACTAGGTATGGTCCACCTAGATTTTGGTTGGATTCAGAGCCCCCACAACCCTATGAGACGAAACTGGTAACCCATTATTGTTAGTTCCATTCTTTATCATGATTTTGTTTCTAATAATGTAGATTTAACAATATGCATGATAATTTAGATATGTTTCTTCTTTTCTAAATGAGCTAAAGAACGTCAAAATCCGGGTTCGAATGCAAAAGTTATGATCAGACCGGTGATTAAGCAAAAAAAAAAAACAATTTGAGCTTGGCTATGCCGACGGCTTTGCCGTCGGCGTAGCTCAAAAAAATGATAGGCCGACGGCATTGCCGTCGGCATAGCTAATTTTTTTTCACAACTTGGGATTCTCTGGTTGGGTTTGTGCCGATGGCCCCGACAAATTGTCGTCGGCATATAATTTGGCCTCCGGCACATCAGCCCATTCCTGTAGTGGTCGGCAATGTACGAGACTCCCCAGTCGGCACGTGAGGCACATTCTGTCAAGTTCTTTCTCATTTTTCTTGCTGGTTCAGATCATGCCTTTTTGTTCCAACATTTGTTTACCATAAATATGAAACCAATTACCTAGGATCACATGACCTTACACTACCGGAGACATGGTTATTGCCGTGTGCTCAGCTTTTTGCCTTGTGCAGTATATCTGGCACACGGCACACGCCCACGCACGTCGTGCTAATATCTTCACAGGTTCCATATGAATGACTTACATACGCACGCACGCACGCACGCACACACACACGCAGGCGCGCACACACACGGACACACATGAGACTAAGAGCATAAATTTAGAGCATATTATGGTGAGCCTATATGACAACTGAATTTTGTGTGTGCAGAAGTAGTAGAAGCCATAACATTTTATGTTTAACGATGATTAGAATAAGCAATGCTATTTCAGTAAAAAATATCGGCATCCACTTTTTATAAACTTATTATCGAATTCACTTTAAGTTATAACACACAAAAAATGATTACGTCAATTTGTCAATTTATAGTCGAGAAGTTTCTATATATTTGTTGACATAACCATACAATACGAACCTATATGAAGATATTGGTTAGGGCGTATGCTTTTTACCATGTACCCATATATATAATAAATATTCGACGTAGAGAAGAATATTCACAAAACTATATACATATATAATTCTCAATTGTAAAGATAATAATGCGTCATGCATATTCCATTTTTTTCACGTTTAACATGGTATTTTATTTTGGTAAGGAAAATACCCCACAAAGGAAAAAATTGTGAATCTCAGATATAGTTTAATATGCATTACAACCATCTAACGAACAATTAATTGGAAACATATTATTATATTGTTACTAACGCAAATCAAGTTGTGTAAAATTTGTATATGTTAAAACTATTGTATGATAAGATAAACTAAAAAAGTAGACAAGTTTAGTATAATTATATTTCTTAATTACTCGCCCCGGGTTAAAAATTTAGTAGGACGGTTCTTACCACAAGCTTGACGATGAAGCACCATTTCATTCGCAAAGGCAAGACGGAAAAGCAGGAATGAAGGTTGCTAGGTACCGCTCCGTGGTAACATCTATCAATTCCGCTATCGGGAAAGTCTGGCAAGGGGAATGTCTTGCTAAGGAATTAAAGGAACTTTGGTAGCACTTGGGGACGGAATCAATCAAAGAACTTAAGAAATTGCCCATACCGACAGCAGCTCCCGCTTTAGAAAAAACCCTATCTCATCAGTCAGGTATACCTGACCCTTTTTTAGCTAGTTTCGGCAAAGCAGTAAGTTAAGTAAGTAAAGCCCTTCTAAGCGAAGAATAGCGGAGAGAAATGGTAACGTAATAAGGGAAAGGGAGCTAGTTGCTTCCATATCGCCCCCCCCCCAAAACCAAAAAGTTCCAAAGGCATCTTCCATTCATTTCGATTTAGGTCTTTCTGCACCATATTTAGATCTTCCCTTTCTACGATCCGGAATTCCCAGCAAATCCTTGACTCCTCGAATACGATGGGATTTCACACCTGGCGAATCTTTCACTCTACCTCCTCTGACTAAGACTATAGAATGTTCCTGCGAATTATGACCTTCGCCTGGAATGTGAGCAAATATATCATGTCGATTGCTCAACCGTACTTTTGCTATCTTACGTAGAGCTGAATTAGGTTTTTTCGGTGTTCTCGTCGAAACACGCAGGCATACTCCTTGCTTCTGGGGACATTGATCCGAAGCTCGAGTACGGTCCGTGCGCCGTTTTTCTTCTCTACCATGACGAATCAATTGATTTTTTGTAGGCATCCCTCTTTCCTATGTCCTTCCCCCCTTTGCCCTTTCTAAAGTGGTTACTCCCGATCCGAAGCACCATTTTTCCATTCATAGAGAGATCCAATCGTCAAAATCAATAAAAAGGCTATCATGGACCAAGATCCAAACAGATCAATCTTGTTAGGACACTACTAGGAAAATGGCTATAGGAGTGATGATACCCGTGACGCACTTCTTATTTGGCACGTCACGCCTATTACCCGCGGCGCACCATACTTCCGCGCGTCGCTCCTAAAGGCATACCCGCGGCGCACCAAATATAAGGTGCGTCGCGCGTATGTGTGGGGCCGGGGTGGCGAGCCTCCGAGGCATACCCGCGACGCACCAAGCCCGCGGTGCGTCACGGCTATGTTGGATACCCGCGGCGCACCTTCCAGTGGTGCGTCACGGGTATCTTTTCCACGGGTGGCATCTATAGCCGTGACGCACCACCTGGAGGTGCGCCGCGGGTATCCAACATAGCCGTGACGCACTGCGGCCAAGGTGCGTCACGGGTATACCTAGGACGAATTTAAGTGGTTGGGACCACCCCCCACCTCCCATCTCCCCATATATCCACCCCATTTTAGATCTGGTCGCCCCCCACCTCCTCACCACCCCATTTCCCCCATTTTCCCACCATTTAAAACTTATTTAACCTATTTTATTTGATATATATGTGTGGGGAATCTAGTAAACATTTCTCTCCACCCCCATCTCTCACTTTATTACCACTTTCCCTTCCATCTTTTCACTTCCTATAGCCACATACAAACGTACTCTCTCGGTCTCGTGTCGGCAAGATCTATAGTTGGTGAATTGTTGGAGGGATATGTATATGTGTTGTATGTATGTGTGTTGATCTCGCTAGATCTCTCATAGATCGATCTCGCTCGGTATCGGCGCCGTGCGTCGTCACAAAAGATTCACATGGTTGCATATATACATATGCGAAATTGTGTTGCGTATTTTTGATGAAATTTGTGGATGTCTTAAAAATGAGTTGACATGTGTTGCCAAAATGTTGATTCATTTCCATTTCGGCGACCACGCACTCCGAGAATGTCCTATTTTTAGCATAGGTCATGCCGAATTTTTCCGTCGACGACCATGCATGCATCATCCATATATTACGTAATTTGATTCTAATTAATTTTTCATTTGATCTTTTTTTACTATGTAGGCAACCATGCATATAAGCACAGGCACCGTGGCTAGATTTATGAAACATGCGACAGACGAAATGTTTCGAAATAGCATGACGAAGATAAGATGTCCTTGTCGAAGATGCAAACTGAAACACTTGATCAGATACGATTCTGGTGACTTGGAGTCGCACCTTATCCGTCGTGGTTTTATGGATGGCTACACTCTTTACCCGACAAGTGATGAAGATGAAGAGTCGCCCGGACATGATGAAGGACATAATGATCAAGATGAAGGACATGATCATAATCAAGACGAAGGACATCGTGATGAAGATGTCGGACATGATCATAATCAAGACGAAGGACATCATGATGAAGATGTCGTGACATCGTCGTCGGACTGGGTGCGGGACCCTCATGTCCAAGCTCTGCTTCTCAAGGAGACTAGCAACACCAGAGCTGCTGCTAGAGAGAAATCGAAGTTGTCGCAACTGGAGATAGACGCCGTTACTCCATTGTATGAAGGATGCGTGAGCGAGGATACCCGTCTGAACGTAACGTTAAGGACCCTCGAGATGAAGACAAAACACCGATGGACCGATGCGAGCTACGATGAGAACATGGCATTCTGGCACGGCCGTCTTCCCACGGGGAACAAGTGTCCAACGAGCATCGAGGAGGCGAAAAAAGTCGTGTGCCCTCTGGATTTACCTCACGTGAAATACCATGCTTGCATTAATGACTGCATCATCTATCGGGGCGCGGACGCGGAGAGAACCATATGCCCGGTGTGCGACGCAACTCGATACAAGACAGGGAAGAAGGCCTCTCCTCGAAAAGTGGTGTGGTACTTTCCGATAACTTCCCGTCTGCAGCGTTATTTCGCAGACCCCACACAGGCGAAGCTCATGCGATGGCACGCGGAAAGGAAGAAGCCAGAAGAGCATGATGGAACCGATCCGGAGAATGATGACACGATGCTGACACACCCATCACGTGATGATGACATAGATACTTCCAGTTGCAATTCGAGGGATAATGGACGAGCACGTCCGCGAAACGCTGTTTGGACTCTGCAACTTTTTTTACGTCATCTCTCGAAAGTCGATTGGCGTGAAGAAACTCGCAAGGCTACAGGAAGAGATCGTGGTGATACTATGCGATCTTGAGATATACTTACCGCCAGCATTCTTCGACATTATGGTGCATCTCCTTGTCCATGTCGTGGATGATATCATCCAGCTCGGGCCACCGTTTTTACACTCCATGATGGCGTTCGAAAGGATGAATGGTTCCATCAAAGGATACGTCCGCAACAGGGCCCGTCCAGACGAAAGCATTGCCAAGGGCTTTCTGACAGAGGAGTGCATCTCTTTCTGCACGAATTTTCTAGACAAAGATGAGAACCCTGGTCTGCCCGTAAACAGGCACTTTGGCAGGCTCGGTGGATGGGGACACCGCGAGGGCCAGCGCGAAATGAGTGTCGACTTTCAGGGCCGACGCAACGACTTTGACAGAGCAAACCTAGTCGCGCTACAACATCTAACAGTGGTCGATCCTTGGTTGGAAAAGCACAAATTGCTAATCGCGAAGTATTACAGTGACCGGGGACAACATAGGACCGAAGCAGAAATAATCAGAGAGCACAACATCCATTTCACACAGTGGTTCAGGGAGAAGATTATGACCGATCAACCGGAGACGCCTTATTCTGAAGAAGAAAAACTCATACTCACATTGTCACAAGGCCCCGCACATAACCTCATGACATATCAGGCATACGATATCAATGGTTACACATTCTACACGGCAAATAAGGACCAGAACTGCGAATACCAGAACTCGGGGGTAACGATGGAATCATTAACAGGTGACGTCAAGGAAAGATACTATGGTAGAATCGATGAGATATGGGAACTCGACTACTGCGGAGAGAAGGTGCCAATGTTCCGTGTCACATGGGCAAAGAGCGTCAGGAAAGAAGGACAATATTTCACCACCATGGTGATACCTGAAGCCAAATCCGGCACGAATGTCACCGCAAAAAATGAGCCATGGGTCTTGGCTAACAAAGTGGACCAATGCTTCTTCATTACTGACCCGACAAGGCCTAGCCGTGTTGTCGTGCGGAGAGGCAAAAGAAACATCATCGGAATGGATGGAGTAGCCAACGAGCAAGACTTTGACCAGTACGGCGACCCGAAAATGGAAGATGACAATGACGATGGAACGAAATACACAACAAGAAGAAGCAGGACAACGCTACCTACATGTCGCCCATTCCACCGAAAAAGTCACGGTGTTCCGGGACTGAATTACTCAACCGCGACAAAGAAGGGAAAGAAAATTGTAAAACGCTAGCTCAAAGAACAACGATATATGTGTCGTGTGTTTGCATGCATTCGAGGAAGTGATGGCGATGTAATATATATACACTTAATGTTTAAATTGATCTTTCTGGATTTTAGATTGATTTATTTGAATTTATTTTGAGCTTATATTGATTTATTTCCTAAGGAAAAAATGGGGGGTGGGACTCGAACTTGGGGCAATGGAGCAGTGGCAAAGGTGTAAGCCACTGGACTAAGCAGATGGTTCTGCTATAGACCAGCGCGCATGCTTTTTTAATAGAAAACAGAAATAGGCGCGACGCACCTCTCATCCGTGCGTCACGGCTAAGTAATGCGCGACGAGCCTCCGGTACGCTCGTCACGGGTACACGATGCGCGACGTGCATTTAGTTGGTGCGTCACGCGTAAGCGATGCGTGGCGCATCTTACTGATGTGCGTCACGGCTATCCTTCCGCCTATTGACTGGCCCGTGCCCCTCTCTTCTCTTCCTCTTCCACATCCACATCGCGATCGATCTCGATCTGAACCACCGTCTTGGCTCCCTGCTTCCGACCAACACTACCCCAAGCACTAGCCCTAGCCTCTGCCCTCCCTCTCGCCGCCGCCCACCACCACCCCAAGCCCTAGACCTAGCCTCTGCTCTCCCTCCGCCGCCCACCACCACCGAGACCTCGCCTCTGCATCGACCTAGGAGGAGGAGGAGCAGGCGCAGGACCAGGTCCAGGAGCCGTCGACGACTGCGTCGTCGTCATCTCCATCGACCTCTGTAGCATCGACTGCGCCGTTGTCGTCGACGTCCCGTCTCCATCGACCTCGAAGCCCGACGAACAAAGGTGCGCCGCCCCCTGGTCCTCTCCCTCCCCTTCTCCTCAATCCCGCCCCTAGATGGCTTGTAGGAATTTCGCTTGCTGATGTAAACTCCGATTCCTTCATGTTCTTGCTGTGTTGTACCTACATTGGTGCTGTCTTTCCATGTAGCATCCACCAATATCACGGTCTGTCCACCTGACGATAGGCAAAGAATTCTTGAAACTAAGAAAAGAGCAAATAATCGAGAGCAAACTTTTTTTAGGACATGGAATTTGTATGGGTTTTGATCACTCGTCCCTTCATTTCTAAAGGAAATTTTCTTGGCTAGACAATTTCATATAACAGTGAGTGATCCTTGAAAAAAAAACTGGAAACAAAACGGACATGAACTGATTATGTCATTACTTAAGCTGAACTTGTTGCTCTAGTTAGTTTAGATTGACATTTCACTTACAGAATAATCAAAGTTTGGTGTTTTTCAAGTATACCCATAGATTGTGTCATTGCATAGTCCATAGGCTGTTGTTGCTGTTGCTAGGCTGCTACTGCTGTTTTATTTCTCCCTTATATAGCTAGGATACTGATGTTGCTAGGCTGCTGTTGCTAGGCTGCTGCTGCTGTTGCTAGGCAACTGAATCCGTCGGCACTAGTACTCACAAGTCTGTGCTGACCCATTAAGGCCAGTGATATTGTTCTGAGGCAGGTTTCCCTTTTATAAGAACATATGCTTACTTGTTTTCCTTGGCCAAGCCTGTGATGTTGTTCTGAGGTACTCGATGGAATTTGATGCTGTATTGTTTTCTCTGAAATTTGTTGGCTGCAGCTGGGTGTTTGCTGCTATTGTAATTGGCAGAATATCTCATTGTTGGCTGCAGCTGGGGTTTTTAGATGTATTTAAGGTGGCCATCGAGCCATCTGAAATCTGTCCGGCCATCGAGCCGTTTAAAACTTTGCAGGGAATTCAAATGAGTTGCCCATTTTCGCCGAAATGTTGATTAATTTCCGTTTCGGCGAGAATCGGGCACTCTAGTGTTAGAAAATTAGCAAAGGTCATGCCGAAATTTTCCCGTGAATTTAGGACTTAGCCGTTTTCCCGTGATCGAGTAGTATGTCGATTTTTTGTTTCCTTTAGATTAACCAATAATTTCCCCCTTTAGAACATGGCACACAACGACGAGGCCGGCGGTTCTAAGCAGTTCTGGCAAATCTCCGACGAAGAAGATGAGCAATACGACCCGACAGCGGATGCCGGGGCTGACGCAGACACTAGCGGTGGCGAGGAGGATGACGCCACCACTAGTGGCGCCGGTGATACCACTAGTGGCGCCGCCGGCGGAAATGACACCACTGATGCCGGCAGTCAGACAGATGGTGGTAGCAAAGCCAAGAAGAGGACGGCAACGAGAAAACGGAAATGTAACACTCTCCGCACCTACCGTGAAGAGATCACGGAAATTGATAGCTCTGGGTATCCAATCGCGCCCGAGGCGGTGGTCAAAGGATTCGGCAACCAGATTGGTTGCATTGTCCGGGACACTGTCAGGATCTTAATCGATGATCTAAGGAAAAAAAGAGAATGCCCATTATCGGGTTATTCTCTTTAGAAAGCTGCACGGATTATACTTGTACGCGCATTCGCCAGACGAGCCGTTTAAGTACAATAACGACAATCTGGAGGGGAATAAGGTCAACCATTGCGCCATTGGTAAGATGAACACCGCCTTGGCCAACTGGAAACACCGGGTGAAGGTTAAGGTCTTGGACCCCAAAAATAGCTTGCAGGATGTTTTAGCGAGTGAGCCGAGAATCACCGAAGCTGAACTCCGGGACTTCAAGGTACTTTGCCGGAGCGAAGTCGCCAAGGCTAACTCTGATTGGGGGCAGAGGATGCGGAAGTTGAACATTGGTACCCACAAACTAGGATGCGGCGGTTACAGAGCGGCGATTCCCAATTGGGAGAAGGAGGACGCCAAACGTGCAGAACAGGGCATCCCTGACCCTCTCGCAAAGTACTCGCCGCGGACAAAAAACTTCATCAGGGCCCGGTTTACATATGACCCGGTAGCTAATGAGTATACTACCGATGATGAGAAGGTGAAGGAGTTGTATAAAAACTTGGTAAGTAAATACACCATCCTAGTTAGTTTGCTCTCGACGATCAAGTCGATTGCATCATAGTGTACTGGTGGAATTCTAAACGGTTCATGCTAATTGTGCAGAACGCAGAAATCGATAGTGGTGGAACCTCGTCATCCATGCCGAGGCTGCACGGCCCGTGGGACGACAGCTTAAACAGGGCGGTGAACGTGACGCAGGGGAAGGAAAAGCACAAAAGGCCGTCAGGTGGCCGAGTTTGTGGCCTGGGCACGACGACGAAGCTCAGAGAGTACTTCAAGGAGCCCAGGGAGGCGAGAAGGAATAGAAAGAGGACCATCGAAGATATCCAACGTGACGAAGCCCGCGATCGCGAGATTGTAGACCTCAAGGCCAGAGTTGCCGATATTCCTAATATTGTCAAAACAGCTTTGGCAGAACAAATGGGCAACGTTTTGCCTACCATCTACGATGTGGTTACTCGATGGAATGAAGGAGGTCGAGTGGGGCCGTGCCCGGTGCCTAGCGTGCAGGGCAGCAACTCAAGAGACTTGTCCAGAGTCTCGCCGGCCAACGCCACGATGGCGGACCCACTGGTGACTCCGCCCGCCTACACCACGGCGCCGATAGTGACTCCGCCCGTCTCTACCCACCTGACCATCCGTTGCACGCCCACAGTGGGCGGTCCTCCGCCGAATGAAGAGCGTGCACCAACGAACAACCGCCGCCTGGCCATCGGTTGCACGACCGCCGCTGGTTCTCCCTCGCCAGTCAACAGTAGCACGCCCGCCGCCGTCGTTGGCCCCTCGCCACTAGAGGAGCTCGACGCCCTCGCCAGCCAGGTAAATAGTTAAGCGTCGATCTTCCTTTGCCTTAGACTGGCATCTCTGACGCCCTGCATGTTTTCCGCAGAACGACGACGTTCCATGCACTCTCTTACACAGTGGACGGCGTGTTGAAGGATGTTGCTGTGAGTATGATCGTTCAACCGTCAACCCGCAGGTTCCACAACAGGCCGATGCGCGAAGACGTATATAGAGTTCGAGTGCTTCGGGTGCTGGCGGGCTACGACGACTTGTTGCCTCCCATTCAACCCTACCAAGAAGAAGATGACCCCGATACCCTGACGCTGCTCCAGTGCATACCTTGGAACATGGAATGGCCGAAGAGCCAGATTCGCCTGGGGAAGAGGGGCGCCACCCCGCAGACATCGCCTCTAGAACTACCGGCGCGAGGCACCACCTCGAAGACAACCCGTCTAGAAGCTCCGGAGCGGAGCCATGGCAAGACCGTCGCCGCGCCGTCGCCTACCCGTGACATGGAGATGGCACAAGACCAGGAGAATGACGTTGATCTTGATGCCATGGATTTCATCGCTGATGACTTTGATGGCGGAGATTACGTTGCTCCTCCTCCAGAAGAACCCTACCATAGCACGGAGGCTCGTGGTGAGGCTCCTCATGTGGATAAATCCAATTGCAAGCGTCTCTTCGGTTCTCAGGAAGACACGCCTCCAGATGTCGGCCCCTGCACCGAGACTCAGAAAAGTGCAAAGGGAGGAGTTATTTTCAGCCCTAGCACAATCCGTAAGGCGGCTAATGAGGAGATTGAGAAGGAGATCATTCTGAAAGCGCTGAAGCCGCGGAAAAGAGGACCTAGATCAAAGGCCGCAAGGTCCGCGAGCCAGCCTGCTAAGATGCCGCTCCGTGTTCATGACGGCCCACCTACATCTAAGCATACGAAGATGCATGTGATTGGTCAGCCTATACTTAGCCAGAGCAAGCTCAAGGCCGCAAGTGGGGATATGCGGAGTTTGCATGACAGCATTCTTTTTCTTGAAACGCGCCTTGTTCAAACCAAGTATCCATCATACCTGGTTTTCGTTGCCATGGTGCCAAAGGACTTGGGCTTCATCGAATCAACCGGCGCGGATAGGATAGTACTGCGGTTTTCGGACATCTTTGATATGTTCCATAGCAATCCGCTGCACTACTCCATGGTCCGCCTATACTCGCTCAGTCTGGCGGTGCAAGTTAGCAGGGATAGTACACCGGGCATCGCGATAGTGGACCCCTTCTACATGCGCCACGACGTGTTGTGCTCCGTTGGGAACCAGGCAGTCGCGTCGACATATCTCCGGGACTTCATGCTGGCGAACCAGACCAAGGATTACATCCTCATGCCTTACTTTGCCGGGTAAGTCAATATTCCTAGCCGAATCGAAAGGGATTTTCTTTAGATTTTCATCGCTCCTTTCCAACACTTTGTTTGGATTGTTCTGCGCAGATATACACAATGCACACTCATCTGCATTTGTATCATTCATTCGCATGCGACGTATCTCGACTCAGGGAGTGCGGTGAAGAAAGACTACTCCACGGTGAAGAAAGTCTTGGATAATGCTCTCACCGGCTACCACGCAAGGGGGGGCATAATCACTAGGGAGAAGGTCGTTCAGGGCGCTCGGGTGTTCACCCACACGACGAATTTCGCGTGCGTCAAACAGCCGGCAGGCAGTAACCGAGACACCTACTATGTCCTCCATCATATGCGGGCGTACGTACGGGATCAACAGTTCCTTACCCTGCCTAGTCAAGTCCAACAATGGGCCTCCCGCTTGTCGATGGTCGGCGATGACAAGGTTAGAGAAGAGATATATGATATCCAGAAGTGCTTTGCCACGAAAATCGTTCATGAAGTGGTGAAGAAGAGTGGGACATTTTACTACCGGTTCAACATGCCGAACCGCGACATAGATACCTACCTAGAAACTGCCTGTGACGACAGGCCCTTCATCACTCAGGAGATCTGTCCCGTTGTAATCCCTGGGAGGATGAGGCAGAAGGAGTGAGAACTATTGTAAGGCTTGCTACATTTTCCGAAATTAGTCAAACTCAATCGTTAGGGTTATGAATCGTCCATCGTGTAACAGATGCTTTATTATGTCAATGCTTAATTATCTTTCTTTTCATTATTGCGGTCTTACTTGTGATGGTCGTTCGATCTTTTGAATAAGTAAATGCCGATGATTAAAAGAGTTGGTTCACACTCAGATGGCCCAGGTGGTCAGCTGCGCCTTGTGATTTTCACAAAGTTAGGATCTTGTGCATCCCACTTGGCGCAGCTGCACCACTTGCGGCCGCTTGTATGTGTCCACCCTAAATATGAGGCACACATCGTTACGGTTATGAATCGTCCATTCTGTAACTGATGCTCAATTATGTCAATGCTTGATTATCTTGCATTTTATTATTGCGGTCCTACTTGTGATGGTCGTTCGATCTTTTGAATAAGTAAATGCCGATGATTAAAAGAGTTGGTTCACACTCAGATGGCCCAGGTGGTCAGCTGCGCCTTGTGATTTTCACAAAGTTAGGATCTTGTGCATCCCACTTGGTGCAGCTGCACCACTTGCGGCCGCTTGTATGTGTCCACCCTAAATATGAGGCACACATCGTTACGGTTATGAATCGCCCATTCTGTAACTGATGCTCAATTATGTCAATGCTTGATTATCTTGCATTTTATTATTGCGGTCCTACTTATGATGTTCGTTCGATCTCTTCAATAAATGCCGATGATTAAAAGAGTTGGATCACACTCAGATGGCATAGGTGGTCCGTTGCGCCTTGTGATTTTCACAAAGTTAGGATCTTGTGCATCCCACTTGGCGCAGCGGCACCACCTACGGCCGCTTGTATGTGTCCACCCTAAATATGAGGCACACATCGTTACGGTTATGAATCGTATATGGCTTGATTATCTTGCTTTTTATTATTGCAGTTTTACTTTGTGATGTTCGTTTGATCTTTTGAATAAATATGCCGATGATTAAAAGATGATCATCTTGTTCCTTTGTGTTTAACTTTCATCTTATTTATGTCATATTTCTCCACTTACTACTATTGCAGACATGTTTAAAACTATTGTTTTTGTTTTTCTTTCTTGTCATTACAGATGCCGAGGTGCTACGTGGTGTTTAGAGGCAGGGTTCCAGGAGTCTACGATCACTGGGAAGACTGCTTCGAGCAGGTGAACAAGTTCAAAGGGAATGCCTACAAATCCTACAACACAAGAGTGGCGGCGGAAGCTAGGTGGTTCATCCATCTCGAGGAGGAACAAAAGAAGAAGAACAACAACAACAAGTGGATGAAGACCATCGCAGCCGCTCTTGTCGCCGTCGCCTCGCTCGTCATGCTATGGTTCCTAGTTAGATGATTAGGTTATCGGCGACTAGATAGGTCACTTGTCCGGATGATGAAGCATCATCGATCGATGTAATCGGTCCCGATGATTAACCGTATGATGTAGGTCACTTGTATCTATTTGACTCTGATAAACACTTTGTTGTATTCATAATAACCTGTTTGATGTAGCTATTCGGAATTCTAAGCAGTATATGATATATCATTTGTTCGTCAGAGAACTGTTTTGATACATTTTGTTTACTGATATTCTTCTGTATTTGAGCTGTGTATATACCTGTATAAATACGGTACTGCATATTTCAAAAAAATACAGCACAGTATAGCCGTGACGCACCAAAAAGGATACCAGTGACGCACCATGGAGGATAGGCGTGACGCGCGAAAGTTCATACCCGTGGCGCACCCACTAACTTAGCCGTGGAGGCATTACTTAGCCGTGACGCACCAATATTCCTAGCCGTGGCGCACCTCCTCAGTTAGGCGTGACGTGCCTAGAGATAGCCGCGGCGCACCGTGACAGTGCGTCACGGCTAAACCAATAGGCGCGGCGTGATAGCCGTGACGCGCCCTGGTGCGTCATGGATAAGACTATTGGTGCGTCACGGGTAAGCTTTTTCCTAGTAGTGGGAGGTACTGCCCAAGGAAAAGAAAAGGTGACTTCCGGATCAGGGATAATAAATAAAATAGGAACCGGATTGTTAGAGTATCTGTCACGATACGTGACTTGGTCAGATAGAGACTCCACCGACTCTACGCTTATCCAGCACACATGCAGGATGGTGATCGTCGTATATCGAAACGACTTCTGGCATCACCGGAGGGATCGGGACCACATTCGTAGGCCGACAATTTTTCTGGATAGGTCGAACTATTGGAAGAAAATGGAAAAGGAACACCGAGTGGAATCAAAGAAACTAGCGGACTGATCACTAAATAGGTACAAATAGGTGCAAATTCCGACATCACCAAAGCCCACTTCGTTCTCTCGCTCTCCTCGCGGCGCTCCTTGCTCGTGGAGCGGCATACCCAAAAAAAGACGCTCAGATGTGGATTCGAACCACTGAAGGATTTCAAGGGCAATGCCCCTTGCTCTTCCCTCATAAACCAGCAATTCCCAGATCAGAAATCCTATTTCCAGCTCCCTTAGTTTTCTTAAACCAGGACTGTTTATTTATCCAGCAGGGATATTACCGAAAAAGGGCTTCCGTTCAAAGCTGAAAGAAAGAGACTGGTCCTCCCTCTTTGCCTAGCGGTTAAGTAGATAGTAGGTCCCCCCTGGCCCCGCAACCAAGAGTCACTCGTCGAAAGCTGACCAGGAAGACAATAACTTCTATTTCAAGATAGCAGAAAGACAAGGCAATAGGAAAACAATCATACCGTGGATAAAAAGGGCTTTTCTATGTGTTATGCCCTACGTTACATTCACCTTATTTA
Organism: Alopecurus myosuroides; assembly: GCA_028641055.1. Taxonomy (NCBI): domain Eukaryota; kingdom Viridiplantae; phylum Streptophyta; class Magnoliopsida; order Poales; family Poaceae; genus Alopecurus; species Alopecurus myosuroides. Next base: position 8,479,806 of record CM054058.1, on the reverse strand, counting down.
TCTTCATTCTCTTCCGCAGCGAGCTAGTATGCCCAAAGCCGGCAGTGCGTAGGAGGTCACTGATCGAGCACTCTTGCGCCGACGAATCCGGTCTTAGATAGAATGAATAGGCGAAGAAAGGACAACCTGCTAGTAAGAAGGTTTCTTTTTGACTTATGGAAAGCCTTACCTCTTTCTTGGACACGTTTTCGCTGCGCGCCTCTATGATAAACGAAATGGCAGACATGAACAAAGCATATAGTTGGTATGACGAGATATTCTTCTTTCCCGACGGAACTACCTTTCGGCTTCGCTAAAAACACCTGGGCTATGCCTCAAAGTCTCAACACTGGCCCGGAGGAGAACACTAATCTACGCATAAATCAAATCTCTGTTCATTTTTGATTCAACTGACTGAGACTAGCAAATAAATCCTTTTGAAGCACTCACAAGTCTTCAGACTGCCATGTTTTAGCTTACTTACCTTTGCCTGCCAACGCTAGAAAAGCTAGCTTCCTTGTTTGTGGTACCAGGAATGTGTCATCTTGATCAAGGAGTCTGGAACTCCATGATGGGGATGTAGGAAATGCTATTCGTGCCGGTGAATCGACGAAACTATGTCCTTTGCAGCTTTTTGTGCAATGTCATATGTCGTAAAAGAAAATGTTGGTGCAGGCTGTCTTCGTATGCTTTTTCAAAAGCAAGAATTACTACTATTTATTGACTTTATAAAAAGAAAGTAAATTGACACTTTATGTCTCTCTTTCGAAATTGAAACTTGAAAATAGTAGGAAACGGAAAGCAAGAACGAAGTAGGCGATGAAAGGCATACGTAGGTCAGAAAAGTATGCATGGTCGTCACGGGTAAGGATTCTCATTCCAGCATTCTTGGGTCTAGTTTTTTTTGGACTTGGGCTTAGATGTAGTGGGTTCTTGGGCCACTGCTTTACCTTTATCAACCTTAGAAGGAGCATTAGTCTTTGACACATCAATCAACCCGGCGTAGGAGCATGGGATTTGGACACATCAGCACCAAACCGGTTGTTGAAGTCGAGTATGGTATGAGCTTCTATTCTATCCAATCGAAAGAAGAAGCAAAGGCTTTTCGCCTTATCTTTGCATTTAAGTTCTCGAAAGGAGAATCGGAGGCTTTACACCTATCTTTTCTACTTGCTTTTCGTTTTCTAAAAACAAGAGATCTAGAAAATGAAAGGAATTCATTATCGATAAGCTGTGGGTAGAACAGCACAACGATAGAAACATGAGGAAAATCGTCTTCGTCAATTGATATTTAGCAATTTTTTCGATTTTACTACTTTTTTTCGATCGACAAGGACGGCAAGAGGTTCTTTTCCCTAGTTCCTATATATCTAAAGCCTTACCGAGATGTCACGAAAGAACAAGAAGAAAGAGCCCGCCCCTGTTCTGTGGCGGATAGGCTGAGATGGAATTAGAGGGAGGAATGAACTTGAACTTTTCACCTTCCCCCGATCCCCCTTTACCCCCTTCCTGACCTTAGTAAATAGAAAGGCTAGGAATCAGTCTTCTCCTATGCCTACACTACTACAACCAAAGACCTACTTGAACGACAACAGATGCGGATGAACTCGCTTAGCTGCTCGCTCGGTGAAAGGCTTTCCTGGAAGAAAGTTGAAGACGAGGAACGTATCTCTCATCTTCCTTCTCACCTGGCAGAGGACGGGGATGAACTCCAAGGCCACAGGTCTGGAAAAAGAGCTAACTTTCTGATTACTGCAAAAAAGAAATCAAACCAGTTGGGTGATTCTTTAAAGAGCCTAAATCGAATCTGTACTATTGGTACAGAGCCATAAAGAATGGTCGTAACCATAGATCCATCATCTTCGAGGAGGAGGAAACATAAGTCCAATACGCGTTATGGAAGACTAGGGATTGCTAATCCGTCCACGCGGGAAGCCTTCTCCCTCTCAGGCTCAAGAGTCAAGATATCCCGCCCTAAACAAGAAGCTGCTTATTCTTTCAAGGATAAAGCTAACCAAAACAAGCTACAGATTGAGCGTACACACTTGGGAATTATTTCCTGCTACATCTGAAGAATTCCACAAGTAAAGAAACAAGAGAAGCTAGCTAATAGTCCCTCTTCACTTCCAACTAGTGCTTTGCCTAAGATGAATGAGTAGTTTAAAGCTTGGATCCATGGATGGGAACATGAGGTGGGCTAGCTTCGGATCCACAACAGGTGGAGAGTACCGGGTGAATCATAGGAACGAGAGTCGCTTGTTTGACCCGATGGAAAGCTTTGAACGAATCCGGTGGAAGTGCCTCACTTGGTTGTGCTTCGATAGGTGGAAATGGGAATGGGATCGCCCAAGAAACCATTGGATCTAGGAAATTGATTCATTGTTCTGCCTCTCCCACTGGTGGTGGGTGGCAGAAGTAGTAGAAGCCATAACATTTTATGTTTAACGATGATTAGAATAAGCAATGCTGTTTTAGTAAAAAATATCGGCATCCATTTTTTATAAACTTATTATCGAATTCACTTTAAGTTATAACACACAAAAAATGATTACGTCGATTTGTCAATTTATAGTCGAGAAGTTTCTATATATTTGTTGACATAACCATACAATACGAACCTATATGAAGATATTGGTTAGGGCGTATGCTTTTTACCATGTACCCATATATATAATAAATATTCGACGTAGAGAAGAATATTCACAAAACTATATACATATATAATTCTCAATTGTAAAGATAATAATGCGTCATGCATATTCCATTTTTTTCACGTTTAACATGGTATTTTATTTTGGTAAGGAAAATACCCCACAAAGGAAAAAATTGTGAATCTCAAATATAGTTTAATATGCATTACAACCATCTAACGAACAATTAATTGGAAACATATTATTATATTGTTACTAACGCAAATCAAGTTGTGTAAAATTTGTATATGTTAAAACTACTGTATGATAAGATAAACTAAAAAAGTATACAAGTTTAGTATAATTATATTTCTTAATTACTCACCCCGGGTTAAAAATTAAGTAGGACGGTTCTTACCACAAGCTTGACGATGAAGCACCATTTCATTCGCAAGTCTGAGATATAGGTATAGAGCCGCAGCTTGCATTTTCCTTCATTTTTCACATTTAAGATGGTATTTTGTTTTGTTAAGGAAAAAAAACCTCACCAAGAAAAAACTTGTTAATCTCAAATATATTTTAATATGCACTACAACCATGTAACGGAAAAATAATTTTAAAAATATTATTATACTGTTAGTAATGCAAATCAAGTTGTGTGAAATATATATTTGTTAAAACTATAATATGATAAGATAAACTCACAAATTACAAATGTTTCGTATAATTATATTTCTTAATAACTCGCCTCGGATCCAAAATTTAGTTGGACGGTGCTAACTATGGCTAATCTTAGTTGAAATATATGCTGGTGTATCTAATACTTGAATACATCTACATACGCCCGAAAAAAACATCAAAATACATCTATCTAAACGACACTTATTTTAAAAAGAAGTGAGCACATATACATATGTTTGCTGATTCCAAGTGTACATGCCAAAACGAGGACAACGGTAGCAGTTGTGGAGTTTTGGGAACTCGACGGTGCAACGTTGGAGTTATGTCGGCGGGCTGGAGCGATCAAGCGACGGTTTTGGCGACAATTGGTAGCTGGGGGGGGGGGGGAGAGTTAGAAGAAACAAATGACTGGAGGATGAGCCTGGGACGGAACGAGCGGAAATCTCCGGGCCCACACGTGGGATTATTTTGGTACGGCTCGTCCATGCCGAGGAGAGAAGCTCGATTCGAGCTTCACAAGCAGGCCTGGCTAAGAGGCGTTTTTCATATAAGGTGGGCACGGCTGAGATGACAAACACATGCTACCAAACACTCAAAACTGGGATTGAGGTGGGAATATCTGAAGCCACATAGGCTACCAAACACAGCCTAACTGACCCATACGATAGTACCCGGATGATCCATAATGTTTTCCTTCAAATAAACCCATATGGATATAATTAATTTTGTTGTCGACCTCGTGGCATACGTGTAAACCAATGGGAATTCATATGTGTCTTCGCCTCCTTGGAGTAATAAAAATCTTGAGTTTTTTGTAGCATGAGAGTCTTGTTAAATCGCCATTTATTTTACTATACATATGTTTGCTGATTCCATGTGTACATGCCAAAGCGAGGATAACGGTAGAAGCGCTGGAGTCCTGGGGACTCGACGGGGCGACGTAGGAGTCCTGTCGGCGGGCTGGAGCGATCGGGCGACTGTTTTGGCGACAATCGGTAGCTGGGGGAGAAAGAGATCGAAGAAACGAATGACTAGAGGCTAAGCATCAGGCGGAACAAGCAAAAATCTCCGGGCCCGCACGTGGGATTATTTCGGTATGACTCGGCCAGGCCGAGGAGAGAAGCTCGATTCGAGCTTCACAAGCGTGCCCGGTTAAGAGGCGTTTTTCGTATAAGGTGGGCATGACTGAGATGACAAACACAGGCTACCAAACTCCCAAAACTGGGTTGAGGTGGGAATCTCTGAAGCCACACAGGGTACCAAACACACCCTAACTAACCCGTACGTTAGCCCCTGGATGATCCATAATGTTTTCCTTCAAATAAACCCATATATGGATAATTAATTTTGTTGTCGACCTCGTGGCATATGTGTAAACCAATGGGAACTTAGATGTGTCTTTGCCTCCTTGGAGTGTTAAAATATCTTTGAGTTTTTTGTAGCATGAGAAAGTCCTGTTAAATCGCCATTTTTATTTTACCATACATATGTTTGCTGATTGTGTACATGCTAAAGCGAGGACAATGGTAGCAGCACACGGACACAACACCACCCTTTTCTATTTTGAACTGCGGAAACAACCAGACTGAAGCTAGCTACTTGAAACAGAAAAAACACTTGTTCAAAAAAAAAAAAACTACTGATCGCCGAACAAGTGTCAAAAATTAACTGGAGCAGATTAAACAGCAAGGGTGTCGATCAATTGGAGAGTGAAGCTGTGCCCTGGTTGCTCACTGCCCTGGGTGGGTCTTGCTAATTGTGTCCTTTGTAAGGTGGGCCCAGGAGCCACCGTATACACTCCTCCGGCGGCGATGCTGGGTTGTGGACCTGGGCGTCTTGGTCGGTGGCTACCTGCTGTTGCAGCGGCTGCTGGGAGTGTTGTTGTTGTTGAAGATCAAGCAGGCGGCGAGAGAGGTCCGCGTTGGACGTCTGGATCCTCTGCAATATCTCTCCGGTGTGATCGCGATCTGTCTTGAGCAGGGCAAGGATCTCCTCATTGGAAGCTCGCACCGCCTTTATCTCCTCCCGGATGGCCTTCATCTCATCCTTGGAAACATCCTCCCTGGAAATAACTTGCTCCTTCTCCCTAGAAATAATTTGCTCCTTCTCCCTAGAAATAGAAATAGGGTGCTTCTTGGCGTTGGTCGCCGGAGCAAGTAACATGACAGCACCTAACGCGATGGCTGCAAGGCTTCGGGTCTATGAAAGAAATCGTTAGTCCAATATGCATACACCTACGGACACTATACAGACTGAAGAGAGAGCGAGCGAGCGATCGAACCTTCATGGTACTTAAGACAGAAGATGAGTAGGAGGCCATGGCGCGGCAGCCACTCAACGCCGTCGTCGCCGCGGACGAAGGCGGCCGTCCGAGTCCTCGTCGAGCGGCTGCCGCGGCAGCAGCACGCCAAAGCGGTGACATCGATCGTCGATACCTAGGCGTACCTAAGTCGAAAACCGCGGGTTGTGAATCTGCTACGGATCGAGATCGGTCGACGGAGAGTTAGAGATTTGCTTTTCGATCGTGCTAGCGATCTATATATCCTTGTGAGATTATATGTTGACTTGTTGAGCAAGGTCTCTATCTCCCTAGCAGATCGGATACCTTTTTCCATACAAAACGGAGTCCTTATGCAGAGTATATATGGTTCCCTTAATCTTTTCTTTTACAAATTGTTCACACATCACCGCCATGGTTTTCTTAATTTAATCTCGAGTATCCCTCAAATAAAAAAAAATCTGAGTATGAATTAGCTTTGGCCCCCAGTCAACACGCTAACCATCCGATCTTTTGAGCCGTAAGATCGGTGAAATTCATTTCTCACTGTTCTCTTAGCTAAGGGCGACCTGTACGCGCTTAGCTCGTTCTCCACAAAAAAAAATGAATTTGTATTTTTTGGTTTCAAAAAGTTATAAAACAATTCTCACGTGTAAATAAAATATCGAGGTCTACCATTGTGTAACCTAAATTTAGTTATAGTTTCACCTAGACAAAAAAAAAGTTAAATGTTCAGATCTGGATGGGTGAATAGTGCACGGCCTCAAAATTTTGAATTTTTGCAAGATTTGTCATTTTCATGTAGCCCATAATAATGCGACCTTGTACGACAAAATTTACAGAGGAGTGATAAATATGGACTTTATCTACATGTAAAATATTTTCTATTTTTTAGCATAAAAATACGAATTTAAAATGTAGCCCGGCCGGCATTCAAAATGCGACGTCCCATTCAGCTGGACCTTCATTAGTTTGTTTACCAACCCGTGCAATGCATGCGTGATGGGCTATATTTTTTTTTTACAAATTTTTCATTTTGTCTACAATGTTTAGCCATTTTTGCACGCGTGGGGATTTTGTGTTGCGTTGTGTTGAAGGGCAGTGAGGGTCTCGGGCTTTACTGCTTTTGAAAAGTAAAACATTATATTTTTCTGTACTTTCTTTTACTTATTTTTCCCATTTTCCTTACTAAATCTCACATGTCCAAAACTACTTATATATTGTTATTTGTATATCCTATAGACTGCACCTATTTGTTTTTTTCTGGGACTTTATTGTGAATATAATAGTGTTATTTATTTTTTGTTAGTTTCATTCTTGGATTTATAAATCGGTCGTAACCACGGTGAACAATCGAGGTGGGACTAAACATCCTAGTTTTTTTTATTGATTTGGCCGTAAGCATTGAATTTAATTATTAAAAAAAGTCTCAGGCTTAGACTCACTGTCTTTATTTGTTAAAGATGGTGAGTTGAGCCTAGAACATTAATGCTTCTTTCAGTTTCGGGTTTGTAGGTTGGTCATACCCACTTTAAACTAGCGAAGTGAGACTAAAATTTCACCTCGCGTGACTAATTCGGCAGCGACGGAGAAATAAATCACCCCAAGGGCCATTGGTCACGCCACTCCGGGCTCGGCCCATTGTATCAGATGACTACTTAAGCAGAGAGAGAATCCATATCTCCACCCCCACAATCCCATTATTGAGGAGAAAATTAATTATGATTGCAAAATGCCTCATATATTTAATAATTATGGTGATGAGAATAATAATGATAGCTATTTTGTTGAATTTTCTCCCACTACTATTAATAAGAATGACTATGCTTATGTGGAGAGTATTAATTGTTTTATGCATGTGGATCATGATAAGAATGTTTCTTGTGATAGTTATATTTTTAATTTCATTCATGATGCTACTGAAAGTTATTATGAGAGAGAGAAACATAGTCCTATGCATCTAAACAATATCAAGTTTCCCCTCTTTATGTTGAAATTTTTGAATTTGCACTTGTTTTGCTTTCCTATGCTAGTCACTTTGTGCTTTATTGACTTGTTTTTCTACAAGATTATTTTTAATAGGAAGTGGGTTAGACTTAAAATTGTTTTATATTTGCTTCTTGATGCGCTCTTTTTCTTCAATTCGTATTTCTCATGTGAGATTACCATGCCTAACTAAAAGACTTTAAAGAAAAATACTTATTGGGAGATAACCCTTGTTTTTATTTTTTCATTGTTTTTGTCTGTTTTCTTTGAGTAAAGGGGTTGTATACTTCTATAGCAACTCCTTTGTATCTTTATTTTCATGTTTTAGTAGTGCAAAGTGAAGTCTCTAACGAAAGTTGGAGTTGGTTTTCGGAATTCTGCGCAAAAAACAGATTTCTGTTGTCCACCATAAAACATCGTATAAAATCCTGGAAGATCAGAATGAGCTGAAATTATTTGTGATTATTCCTCTGCTACTTTACGCAAATTTTCTTAGTTTACCACTTTTTGATTTGAGCAACAGAAGATTTTCTAAAAAAAATCATCTTTACCTGCTGTCCTATTTTGAGAGATTTCCGTCAATAATTGCATTTGCATCTTAATCTCTTTCTTTTGGTGTTCTTTTGAGAAAAAGAGTTCTAAAAGAGGTTGTTAAAGTAGCTAATGTGTTTATGAGTGTTAGGCTTGTGCTGAAACTTAACCATGTGAATTTATTATTTCGATTGCACTAACGTTGCTAATGAAGATTGTGAGAAGTTTGGTGTGAAGGAAGTTTTCAAGGGTCAAGAGAAGAGGATGATATGATGTGGTCAAGAAGAGTGAAAAGCCTAAGCTTGGGGATGCCCCTGTGGTACATCCCAGCTAATTCTAGGAATACTCAAGCATCTAAGCTTGGGGATTCCCAAGGCATCCCCTTCTTCATCGACAAATTATCAGGTCAATTCTCGTGAAACTATATTTTTATTCGGTCACATCTTATGTGCTTTACTTGAACATCTTTTAGTTTTTCTTTCAGTTTGTTTAGTTTTCTTTGATGTAGTTTATGATTGGATCTTATCATGCTTAGTTTTATGTGCTTTACTTGTGGGAGAGAGACACACTCTGTTTTCATTGCTTAGAACACTCTAGTTTTCATTCTTATTGTTCTGTGAGTAGTTCTCCCCCGAGGTTGAGGGCTCTACCGGTAGCTATGTGGTTCATCTCTCTCTCCCATGGTGTGATCTATATGTGATCGTGAGCTTTGTAATCTATTTGAATAAGTAGATGTTACTTCTCATCTTGTGCTACTAATGTGTTTTATTAATATGAACTTTGGAGTCATATTGTACCGCGGTGTGAAGGTGACAGTGTGCACATCGTGTGTGTCTCCTCCATGAATTGTGGTGTTTGTTTAGTACTAATTTAGGGCGCTCATAGTGACAGCGTGGTGTGCCCTAGAGAGGGAATATAGACTTTAAGGATTGCTTTTTGCAACCCTACGCAATGATTAGTGTTCATTATCTGTTATGAGATCTCCGTAAACGCTTTGATCACGGTGTAAAGGTGACAGTGTGTGCACCGTGTGGTTTAGCATTATATCTATATTTTGTGTAGGATAACCCTATGAAATTGTGGTGTTTGCGTGGAACCATCTGGGTCCCATGGCCTTATTTCCAAGCATTGAAACACTGTTTTCCGCCTGTTCTGCTACATGTTTGCTTACTCCCATTTTTATTTCAGATTGCTATTATCACTTATTATCATCCATATTACTTGCATTTTACTATCTCTTCGCCGAACTAGTGCACCTATATACCTGACAAGTATATTGGGTGTGTTGGGGACACAAGAGACTTCTTGTATCTTAATTGTAGGGTTGCTTGAGAGGGATATCTTTGACCTCTACCTCCCTCAGTTCGATAAACCTTGGGTGATCCACTTAAGGAAAACTTGCCGATGTTCTACAAACCTCTGCACTTGGAGGCCCAACACTGTCTACACAAATAGAAGCGTGCAGACATCAACTACCACTAACAACAAAATTGAGATAAAGAACCTAATTAACAATACCACCCCTACACATATGCAAACTAAAAAGTTAATTTTACACTACTAGGAAAACAGCTATAGGAGGAATCTGAAAAAAGATACCCGTGACGCACCAAATGCTCGGTGCGTCACGGCTATGTACCAGTGGCGCACCAAACGGTGAAGGGCCTCCATGCGTCACGCCTAAGGGCATACCAGTGACGCACCAAACAAACGGTGCGTCACGGCTATAGGTGGGTGTTTTTTCTATACCATAGCCGTGGGCAAAGATAGCCGTGACGCACCATATGTTTGGTGCGTCACGGGTATTGCAATAGCCGTGACACACCAAACATATGGTGCGTCACGGCTATGGTATCCACCGAACTTTTCCCTCCACCCCCCCCCCCCCCCCCCCCGGGACCGCCTTTCTAGTTTTGTCACGGAAGAGTTCCATGTCTAAAAATCATCAAAAAATAAATTCCTTATATATGCATGGAGAGTTTAAGGTATACTTTTTTAACAAATTTTGAAATACGTATTTCGACTTTCTGAGCAAAAGTTCGTTAAAAAAAGTAAAATGGGCATAACTTTTGCATACGATGTCGGAATTTAAAGTTCAATATACCAACAGAAACTAGAGAAAAAAAGGAATCCAACCTCACTTGCCTTCGGCCTGTGAGCCTTTTTTAGATTCTCCAAATTCCGAAAGGAAAAAAAGTTATGGCCGTTTGAAGATTTTTTACTAGAAAATAAAAAAATAAAAAAAGATAGGCGTGACGCACCACATGTATGGTGCGTCACGGCTAAGTAAGATAGGCGTGACGCACACATGTATGGTGCGTCACGGCTAAGTCTGGGCAGAAATTTTCGAATTTCGAACCCGGGAGAGGCCACCCACCTATATATACTCCCCTTCCTCCTCCTTCCTCCACTCTTCTCCATTCCCTTCTCATTTCTTCTTTCTCCTTCCTCCACTCTCCATTCTCTCTTCTCCCTTCCTCCTACCACCACCACCACCACCACCACCAGCACCACCACAACCACCACCTCACATCCACTCCGGCGACCACCACCTCACATCAACTCCGGCGACCTCTACTCCGGCGACCACCTCCTCTCCGGTGACCTCCTCTCCGGCGACCACCTCTACTCCGGCGACCACCTCCTCTCCGGTGACCTCCTCTACTCCGGCGACCACCTCCTCTCCGGTGGCCTCCTCCTCTCCGGCGTTCTCCTCCACTACCACGACCACCTTCTCTCCGGCGGCCACCTCCACTCCGGCGACCACCTTCTCTCCGGCGGCTATCTCCACTCCGGCGGCCTCTCTGTTTTCGTTTTCAAAATTTCAAAATTTTGGGCGGCCAGATCTGGATCTAGATCTAGATCTGGATCTGTCCCGCTTTTTTAAAAAAAAAATCGAAATCAATAGCCGTGACGCACCATCCATGAGGTGCGCCACGGGTAACTAAAGATAGCCGTGACGCACCAAACAAGCGGTGCGCCACGGGTAAACGAGATAGCCGTGACGCACCAAAAATAGGTGCGTCACGGCTATTTTAATAGGCGCGGCGTGATAGCCTTGACGCACCATGGTGCGTCACGGGTATGATATTTGGTGCGTCATGCATTAGCGTTTTCCTAGTAGTGTGAGCTCACAATGCATATAAATCAAATAAACTCTCACATTTACTCCTAAACCAAAAACTAAAAATCACTCTAGTTCTAGAGCATGAAATGAGCTAAAAGCAATGAGAGATGAGAGAATGAAGTTTCTAACTTTCTAGAACACTTGGATAGTTGCTCCACCATCAAATCTTGACAAACCTAGGAGAAAACGGGGAAAAAGTCGAGCTTGGAGGATGAAACGGACAAGCAAATTGGATTGTGTTGCTCGGGCACAATGACATATTTGCAGGAAACATTTAGTCCTGGTGGGTAGCATCAGCCGGGACTAAAGGTCTATATTTAGTCCTGGTTGGTGACACCAACCAACACTAAAGGTCACTTCTAAACCGGGACTAAAGATTGGCCATCACCGTGACTGTCCTAGTCGTTAGAACCGGGACTAATTATAGCATTAGTCCCGGATCCAAACATGGTCGGGACTAAAGCCCTTTAGGCTACCGAACAGAAGCCTGTTTCTAGAGCTTGCTATAAACTTAGATCCCACTTATAGTCTCTCTCCTCCACCTAAAAAGTATGAATTAACATCGCTGGCGCTATATGTCGCTTAATGCAAGTTATAGAATCGACTCGCCCACGAGGGGCGTCTCCATTGGACCGGCCCATTAGTGGTTGTTTTAAAGGGAGAAATCACGAAAATAGGTTGGAGAGCCAGGGTTCAAACTCTAGACCTAAGAGTCCGGGACAAGGAATACAACCACTAGGCTAACAGATCGTTCATGTATATTGTCCGTGCTTAACCATTTTATTGCCTTTTGTTTTGTTTTTCATCTGTTTTCCATTTCTTTTCTGTTTTCTGGTTTTTTTGTTCATCGAAATTTTTTGTTCTGAATATTTTTTGTTGGTTCAAATTGAAAAATGTTCAATTTTTTTTCAAATTCGAAATTTGTTCGGATAAAAAACTGTTTAAATTTAAAATTTGTTCACCAAATTTTTTGGTATACCGTTAGTTTTTGTTCACCGAAATTTTTGGTTCACCATTATTTTTTATGTAACCGCATTTTCTGTTCACCGAAATTTTTGGTTTGCTTTTATTTTTGGTTTATCGGCATTTTTTGGGGCACCGATGGTTTTACTTCTTTTTTTGTTCACCAAATTTTTTGGTTCAAGCTGAAAAATTATTCAGATAAAAAAATTTAGAATTGTTCATATGTAACATTCATTCATGTTTGAAATTGTTTATATTTGTGAAAATCGTTCAAACTTAAGAATTATTCAAAATTTAAAATCGTTCATATTTTAGAAAAAATGTTGAAATTTTCAAAAATGTTTTTTTTTCCAAACGACTAGAGCCGGGTTCCATTACCAAGGATAACAGAACAGAGATCTTTTTTACAAACCAACATGAAAGAAAGAAAAGCAAAAGAAACCTGAACAGAAGCCAGGAAACAGGTCCCCTCCCCCCTCTAAGGAAGGTAGCGAGTGACCCCCTAGAACTTCTGCAACAATCTATTATTAGCGACAAGGGAGGCACGAAGGCCAAGAAGTTTTAACGACAGTGACACCAACTGCACGCAGGCAGCGAAACCAACTTGAGACAAAGTTTTCGCAGAAACAGCTCGAGCGTACTCGGTGGAGAAACTGAGGTACCATCAACCAACAACATCCACGTCTTACTCTGAATTATCATCAGGCTCGATCGTCCTTTGCATCCTGGTTTGATTGCGCGCATGTTGCCCCAACGCAGCATCCTGAATCATCCTGGCACCCGCCTCCGGCTGAGATCTATCCTCCTCTGCACCTTGAAGACTTGCCCAATAGCGTAGAAAAGCACAAAAATAGCAGATCAGCTCAACAGGGGCTGAAATGAATTTCTTATTAAAACATGCATTGTTTCTAGTTTTCCAAATTGCCCAGCAAAAGGAAGCAATTCCAACAACATGGAGATTCAAGCGATTTGGAAAATAAGAAGAGATCCACCAAAAATACTGAGTAAAATTAACTGGTTTGTTCAAAGCCCCAAAAACCGAGCAGATAACACTCCACATGTAACCAGCAAATGGGCAATCGAAAAAGAGATGATGAATGGTTTCAAAAGCAGTACAAAAACTGCAAGAAAAGTCCCCTTTCCAATTTCTTTTTTTCATGTTATCTTTGGTGGCAATAGAGTTATGCCAGATCAGCCACAGCCACACCTTGATCTTCAAAGGTATCCTGGCTTTCCATAACTGAGATAAGGATATGTCCACATTCGAGGAGGACATCCTATCGTACATAGATTTGACAGAGAACTTCCCAGATTTAGTTAGTTTCCATTTGGGTTTATCAGGCCCCTCCCTCAGGGCCACTGCCATGAGTAAACTGCGCATGATCGATGCCCGATGTTGCATTTGCACATCCAGCCATCTCCTAAACTATGGTTGCCAATTCTGTCAGCCATCTCCTTCACAGTGCACACCTGAAGGGTGCATACTTGAAAGAGTTCAGGGAATCTCTCACAAAAAGGGGCAGGCCCGCACCACTGATCATGCCAGAAGTCAGTTTCATTCCCCCCAACAACCATCATCATCCTACATTGCATGTACCACTGTCTGACTTTCAAGAGGTCCTTCCACACAGGGGAATCCTGTTGCCTCAACTTAATCCTCCATATGCCGTGTGTAATGCCATACTTGCGCTTCATTATAGTTTGCCACAATCCTTCCTGTCTCCAGTCTCCACCACCACTTGCATAGAAGACTGATGTTGAAGAGTTTCAGATCCTTAATGCCTAAACCCCCTTTCCTCTTGGGTTTATTAATTAAGTTCCAGCGAACAAGATGGTATTTTCTCTTGGTGCTGGCCCCTTGCCAAAAGAATATCCTAATTATTTTTGTCATCTGCTCCAGACACGTGGCAGGGAGCAGGTACATGGACATATGATAAATGGGGATGCTGCTTAACGAAGAATGGATCAAAATCAGTCTCCCCCCAATAGAGGAGTTGTTGCCAACCCAACCTTCCAACCTCCTACTCAACTTCTCCACAAGGGGTTTCAAATCATCCACCAAGATTCTGGAGCCACACACAGGGACCCCCAAGTATTTCATAGGCCAGTGTCCAATCTGGCAGTTCAACATGTCAGAATAAAGCACACTTTTGACAGAGTCCTCCATGACCATGAAGATTTCACTTTTCATGAAATTTATCTTGAGCCCTGACATTGCTTCAAAGAGGTACAGTATCATCTTAAGCTGCCTAACCTGGTTAAGCTCATCATGAACCATCAACAGAGTGTCATCAGCATATTGGAAAATGGCAACCCCTTTGTCCACCAAGTGGGGCACCAAACCAGAGATTAAACCATTAGCCTGAGCCTGCTGAATAAGTTTGGCAAGGCCTTCAGCAGCAAGGTTGAATACAAAAGAAGAGAAAGGGTCCCCTTCCCTAACCCCCCTATGGCTGCCAAAATCTCTCCCCCTGGTGTTATTGATTTTAACAAACAGGGTCCCATCCTTGATGATCTCATCAGTCAATCTCTTCCATAATGGGCTGAAACCTTTAAGAGAAACACAATGCATCAAATAGGCCCAGTCCACCTTTTCATAAGCCTTCTCAAAATCTATTTTGAAGACCACACCCTGTTGTTTTTCCTCTTGGCCTCATGCAGAATTTCATGAAGATACATGATGCCATCCATGATGTTTCTACCTTTGATAAAAGCAGTCTGACACTTGGAAATCAACTTATCCATATAAGGTTCCATCCTAAGGGTGGCCACCTTAGTGATAATCTTGTATAGGACCTGTAACAAACAGATAGGTCTATACTTCTGGAGACAATCTGCATCAGGAGATTTCTGCAGTAGGATGATCATTCCAAAATTGAGTCTGTAAAGGCCTAGCTTCCCTACAAACCAATCATTGAACAGCTGTATGACATAATTTTTTATGATCTCCCATGAAACCTGAAAGAACTCAATAGGAATCCCATCAGGTCCAGGAGCCTTGTTTCTAACCATGGAGTCAATAGCCACCTTGATCTCTTTGTCAGAGAAAACAGAGTCAAGATCAGCATTATCAGCAGGAGAAAGCATTTCATCTGTTCCCCAAATACCATCAGAAAATCTCACGAGGTTTCCTTCCCGAGGACCAAATAGCTCTTTGTAATAGGAAGTGGCATGAGCAAGAAGTTCCTCAGTCCCCTGAACACATTGTTCACCATTGACCAGAGAATACATAGTGTTCTTCCTCTTCCTTCCATTGGCAACTCTATGGAAGAAGGCAGAATTCGAGTCCCCTTGCAGCAACCATTTTTCACTAGATCTTTCATGCCAAAATCTCTCTTCTTCCTCACACAATCTGAACAACTAACTCTGAATAAACCCTTTCTTCTCAAACTGTTCAGCAGAAAGGCCACCCTATTCTTCCAGTAGCTCCAGATTATTCAGCTCCACAGACAAATCTGTTCTCAATCTGATAGCATCACCTCTAATGTTTGCACCCTAGCCCTTCAGGCTGTTCTTCACACGTTTCAACTTCTGCTGTATGACTAAAACACTGTCCACAGAGGGAACAACACCAGTCCAGGCTCTCTGCACCCTGTCCAAGAACTCAGGATGGGAAGTCCAAGATTTCATAAACCTAAATTCTTTACTTTTGGGAACCAAGATCTCACCAGTATCCACAATCAAAGGATTGTGATCTGAAATGATTCTAGGGTTTCTCCTAACATTAGTGAGAGGAAACAAATTTTCCCATTCAGAGGACATGAGCACTCTATCAAGCTTTTCCAAGGTAGGGTTCTTTTGATTATTAGTCCAAGTATACAACGCCCCAGACATATCCACTTCCCTGAGTGAATAAGACTTGATAATAGAATTAAACACATCTGAAAATTTGGACACCCCCCAGGTTTATTTTTCTCAAAAGAAAACCTCAAGATATTGAAATCACCACCAATGAGAGAAGGAAGAACCAAATGGGAACATGCATTAGCAAAAGCAGCTAGAAAATCAGTTTTGTCCTTATCCTGTGCTGCACCATACACAACCATGAGAGTGACTTTCTTGTTGATTTTCTTATCCAACACATCTGCTTTAACAAAGAATCTATCAACTGAAGCGTTGATGATATCAAATCTAGAGGATTTAACACCACAAAGAATGCCCCGAGATCTACCAACAGAAGGAGACCAGAACCAAAGGTAAGAATTACTAGGATCAAATTTTCTCCAAACATCAGGACCCACAACAGTTTTCATGGTTTCTTGTAAGCCAATGAAATCAAAATCAAATTCCCTGATCAAGTCTATCATGTTGGTGGCAAAACCTCTCTTGCCCACCCCTCTACAATTCAAGAAGACACCTATCATAATATTTTTTTTTGATTTTGTCCTGATCCTGGGTCCATCAACAATCCCACTCTGAGGGTGGTTTGCATGGACCATACCAAGGGATCTGGTACCACAAAGGGGTACCCCCTAAGACAAGTTAGATTTAGCTTTTGATTTTTGTTTCAGCTTTTTGACAGATCTCCTAGAAATAACAGGAGGAAAAGGAGTTTCATCACTATCTGAGAAGTATTCCTCAGTATTTTCCTCAATAGGAGGCAAGCACAGAGAAGCAGCCCCCTCCTAGTGAGATGGTGCATCGGGATTCACAGGAACAGAAACAGAAAGAGTGTGTTTTTATTTACCAAGTTGGCTCTAGCCATCTCCCAGCTAGGAAGCAAATCAACAGTTTCCAAAGAAATAGAAGCCGGATCAATCCCTAACTCAAGTGCTTTATCTAACACATCATTATTAGCCAACACAGAAAAAGAGTTTGAACATGGAGTCTTACCTTCATCCCTCAAAGCAATGGATTGAGTAGCCCTCTGAAGAATGGATTCATTAGCCCTACCAGAAGCACTAATCCTGGCACTGCTCCTCAGGGGTGCATGCTAAGCTGGAGTGAAGGAGGAAGGGACATTTGCATGAGGAACAGAGGTAGAAACAACAGGTGGTATGGATTCACTAGCCATAACAGGGCTCTTATCAACCTCCATAATGTGCACTGCAGAGGAGTGCATTTGTTGATTTTCAACCGTGTTCGCATACATAACAGAGCACGTTTTGGATTGGCTATCAGTTTCAAAAGTAGTCTCGGGAGATTCAACGACAGGTGGAAGATTAGCACCTGGGATCTGTTGGAGCATCCCTTTCCACATACCAGCCTTATCACTTTTTGATTTCAACAATTGTTTGAGGAACTCCTCGTAGGTAAGCTCATTCTGAAGTGGCTCTTCCGGATTCTCAACAACACCTGCTGTTATCAGTTTCGGGGCTCCCAGATACTCAAGATACCTATCGTAATGATCAACAACAGGTGCTTCAGCCCTAGAAGTAGAACCCATAGATACAGGAATCAGCTGCCTTTGGTCGTTAGGGTTATACCCGAGTCTATGCACTTGTGTCGTGAAGGTGTCGTCGTCACTGTCATCATCAATGCTTTCAGACGGTTCAGGTGCCTTTCTTTTTCCTTTATCATCACATAGCGACCCCTTTGATTGAGCAGGGAGGCTAGAAACCTTTTGCTGCCCAACATAAGATGCTCTGGCATCACGCATGAACCCCCAGAGGTAGGATTAGCAGCAGAGCATCCTGCACTAGGAGGGTCCTGCCTGGCCCTCTTGGGAGTGTGCTGAGATTCATTCCCACCTAGATTCTCATCTCCTTTGTTTCTCGATGCATTCTAAGAGACAGTGTTCTTGGATTGCTTGCTGACTGGAATTTCTCTAGTACACTCTATATCATAGAACTTGTTTGCAATGTTGACATTCGAGACAACAGGAGGGACTAAAGATACATCAGCATTACCAATTCTGACACGAACAAAATCAACATTGTTCAAACTGTGTCTATCCACCGAGATGGTCCTGCCCACTAGACTGCCGATGAACGCAGCAGTAGGATAGTTTATATTTCCAAGAGGAATGCCTTTTACTTGGAACCAGGCAATATCTAATTCCCATGTAGCTCCATACTCTGGTGTCCAGTGCGCAACTCTAATCACCACCCCAGGGATGGTGCGTAGACGAGCATCACTAAAATGCACCCAGGTATCGATGTCTCTAGAGCTCGGAAACCTCATCAGAAATTTTCTAACAGCAAGGGGTTTGGCATACCACCTCCAGGTGCAGTTTCTGCCAGCCCATTGGAGGAATTCTTCTTCTATCTCTCTGGCAGAGGGGTTCCCTTCCAGGACCTCAATAACCGCCTGATGCATTTCTTTCGGCGGAGCCACATTCCTAATGTCAGGAATTACAAAGAACCCACCCCCTGGAGTAGCTGCACCCACAAAGGGGGCTGCAACTTCCCGGGGCTTGAATCATCATACAAGAATTTGTCCCCATGGTCATCTCCACACAAGATACATAAACAGTCAGTATCAATTGGCTGATTGCCCTCTTCCTGGAAGCTTACCGAGCGTGGTTGGACTTGATTGTCATCATCACAAGGCGGCTCATCATCAGACTGATCATTGAAGTTAACGAAACCAACATCCCTACCAACCTGAATCGTGCCAGAGCGATTGTTGAGAGTGACTACTCCAAGATCCCTTCCAACCTCAATAGTACCGATAGTACCAACAACCGCAGAGGAGTTGTCTAGAGGGGGTTGGTTAGGGTTAGAGAAGGTAGAATCTCTCCTCTCCTCATACGAGTTATCGAAATCTTCCGCACGCATCTCTACGCGGTGGTTCCACCGATCTCTGTTGCCTTGGCTGGCCGCGGAGCTCCTTGACCGCGCGCGGCTAATGGCTCCCAGGCGATTGCTATTATAGTTTCTCCTCCCAGCATCGCGGCCAGCACCCCGGCCCCGATCACGGCTGCGGGAACGAGAATCAGCACGAACCTGGTCACGACGAGCCTCCGCCCTCCCTCGCTGCGCAGGAGCACCGTATCCCCCTGCTAGATTTGGTCGATTGGAGTCGAACGCGCCCGTGCCGTATCCTCCTGGCGGCCGGCGCGGTGGGAAATTGGCCCTTGGAGGTGGACCGCCGCCGCGGCCACCCCCCCCCCCCCCCCCGCCTGTCGTAGTTGAAAGACATGGGATGCGTTGGGGACGAGACGACCGCAGAGAAGCTCTGTCGGTCTCCTTGCACCGTCCCCTCCCACGCAGGAAGAACGGGACCTGGATCTGGATGACGAAGGATCTATTTGAGTGGTTGGATCTGGACGAACACCACCTTAGGGTTCCCCGCAGCTTTCCCTCTCTCCCAAATGTGAGCGAATCTCGCTTTTAGATCTAGGGTAGGAGGGGGCGAGGAGATAAGGGGGTGCCAACGGAACGTGACGGCGACGTGGGCGGCGCACCGCATCCAGGCCCACTAACAGCGAGCGGAGTAGACGGCGCACGGTGTCCCACCGGCGAGTCACGGAAGAGCGCACGAGGGCCCAGCGCGTGGCCCGATCGCTGAGGGACACGTACTGCACGGATCTGGACACGTGGCGAAGGAATCTGGTCACCCACCACCGCCGCGAAGCACGGGAACTGATGATCATCGTGTCGGATCTGACGAACATCAATAGCGATCCCATCCTGACCCAGTAACACCAATCTGCGCTCGACACACCGAAGAAGGACCGATCCCTCCGTGCTACACGACCCCTAAGACGTGCCAAAAACTGCATCCCAACGTAGAGTCACATGAGAGGAGGGCCACGTAGTACCGGAGAGGTGGACGTGTCCACCGGCGGCGATGTTGTGGTGGCTGTGGTCATCGGCGGCGATGGCGTGATGTGTGTCGGTAGGCGGGGTCGAAACGCGCTCCATCAGGAGAGGAGCTCTCCCTCTGTAGGGGGAGCTCTGACTAAGGACATAAAGCAGCACAAAAATGTTTTTAGAATAAAAAATGTTCAGATGTTTCGAAATACACTGCTCCTATAGTGATGGCTACATTAAGCTGGACCTTTTTTTTAATTCAATTGACATGAGCGTATATGCATTTGGAAGGAAAAAGAAAACGAGCTACTTCCTTGGTGCACGTACTTTTCTCAGTTTGGTGCACGTACCTAGTGCAGATCAGTCATGATGGATTGGTCCTCCGTCCAGCCAGAAGCATGGGCCGGCCCATCAGTAGTCGATCCATCCTTGCGTACGCGCGAGTCGTACATAGGATCGCTCTGAGCGACCTATAGGGGTTCCCTTTGACATCTCTTATAGCCCGCCTACATTAAAATATTGGACTTGCTCTTAGCTAACACGCCGCGCCGCAGCCACATGGCGTTGCTACCTCTACGCTCTGGCCCGCGCCCTGGTTGTGATCAGCCAAATAATAGTACCACTGTCATGCGCTCCGCTCAAGGAAAGAAACCCCAATGCATTTTGATCGCCCGCCGCCATGGCCGGAAGGAAGACCATCAGCACGCGCCCATGGTCCAGTGACGACGGTGACCGTCCACGTACAAGCCAGACAACAAGTCCTTTAAAACCCGTGATGGTACAGGCCCGCGACATGAAAAGGCCATCGCCGTCCTCCCAGTGTGCCTCCTCGACCGATGCGACCAGCATATATCGTCTTCAAAATTTTAAATCTATACTATTATTGTATTATCAAGTACCCGCGCGATTGCTACGAATATTTCTCATTTTTTCCTTCAACATTGTTTTCATTTTGTGATGACCTTGCAGATGTGATGCAACATATATTATGAGTTGAGCACAAGTGTCTTTTTTTTGGTACTAGAATCATTTCACTCTTGCGAGAACTGAATAGTCTTCTAAAAATACTCATATGTTCAGTGCCAAAACTTGTTTTTTAGAGGTTGAGTGATACATTAGCCCTGCTAGTGGTGTACATTCTAGATATGAAAACATATTGTTTAGTTAGGGACCAACGGTACATATATAAGAGTTCGCTGATATATGAGATGGTTAGAACTTATTTATTTTCAGTTACCTGTTTATGTATCTGTTTCGCAAGGTTAAATCAAAAGGGTTTCGTGGTGTAGTTGGTTATCAAGTCAGTCTAACACACTGAAGGTCTCCGGTTCGAAGCCGGCCGAAGCAAAATTTTCTTAATTTTTTTGCATTACGTCTTAATGACAATTACAAGAATAAAAAAGATATGGCCCATACAGGTCTCGAACCTGTGACCTTCGAGTTATTAGCACGACGCTCTAACCAGCTGAGCTAATAGGCCGCGTTCACATATTACCATTTTTCGATATAAGATTCAGATTAACAAGGGAGCTCATAAAGGGTTAATTCCCCTGTGTCCTGCTTACATGAGTAGAGAAGTGGATGAAAAAAAATTAGATCGCTGCATCCTCCGGTGTTGTTTTGTCTAATAGCCACGTCCAAGAAATGAAGAATGCGTGTGAGAAAGGTGATTTGGAATTTTGAGAGTTTGCTTGGCCAGAGAAATAAGTATTTCAAAAAATGGCAAGTATAACGGTCATGGAATGGGTGTGACCGCAAGTGAGAGGCCACGACATGCAGAGATCGGATCTGACAGCTGGAGTGAGATGGATTTTGGTCCCGAAGTTGCAATTAGTCCAAAGCGGTGGGTGTACGGTTTACAAAGAGGATCTCCGTAGAAAAGAAAATTACAACGCAGTCCCATACAATTGCAAAAAGGACACTGAAAAGGAAGTGGAAAACACGATCAAGTTCAGGTCCTTCTCCACTGGTGACGACAACAAGCTCAGCACCCGCAACCACCCACACCACATTCAGGGACGACACCACTTGAACACAGGGAGGCGAATATTCCCAGAACAAATTTTCTGAAACAAAAAACAACAGGGACTGACATTGTGGCATCTTGTTAATAGGTTAGTACGAGGAAATCCAAAAAATGCTACAAAGTGTATAGAAAACATGTAGAAATTGATGTAAAAACAACGTGAAACATAAAAAATTATAGATACGTTCGAGACGTATCAATACGCCGTCTTGGGGTACAGTGGTGGGTCTTGGCATCTTGGATCCCGCTTCTTACGGTAACAATGAGAGCGAAACAGCCACATCCAAATCCTTTGGCTGAGAACCAACACCATCACTCTAATCTCAGCCTTAAGCACATCCACAAAACACGAAGGAAACAGCTCCGGGATCCCACACCCAAGAGTGCGCCTTAAGGGCGTGCATCACTAACATAAACTTCCGAATATACTCCGACACCGTACAAGACTGCTTCAGATGAAACAATTGCCCAAGCAATTTCTAGAACTCATCTCTACCGAATTGCTCACACACACCAACGCACACAACTCCTCCCATCCTAACTTCTCCACCTCAAAACCACAATTCTCCATCCAGAGCAAAGCCCCTCCAATGAAGTGCATTGTGGCCGTGTCCACCCAATGTTCAGGTGGCCCACCACAAACCCGAAAGTAAGACTCGCTCTGCTTCTTCCACGACTTTGATCGCTCTCCCGAGAACGCGGAAAATTGAATTTGGGGCTCGGTCCCGAATTTCCCGACGAACTCGACCCTCCACGATATAAGAAACCACCCGAATCCATGAACTGGGAGAAGGTATTGGGATTGGCCAACATACCCCCTGCCGGAGGTGTCGTAAGGGGCAAATTCCCCCAATTGATAACCCCCGATGCTGATGAAACCCGTGGTGGCCAACTGGCATGCGACCATCGTCACCGTGAATGCCTTCAAATCCACCAGGCTCGTGCGTTCTCGGCGCGGTGCGCGAATGCAGCTTTCCGGGATCCATGCCCATGATCGGGTTGAGCGCCACCAGGCTCACTGCTGCCGCAGCGTCTTGATGTCATTCCGCAACACTTGCTACGCGCCATCGAACTATGGCTTCCACGCCACCATCTCCTTGAGGATACTCTGGGAATCATAGACCGTGTTCCTCACCCAGCCGACCGACGTTGTCAACTCCTTCATCGCTGCCGCCAATTCCTCCATCTCCGCTCTCGCCTCCCATCTCGCAACCTGTCTCTAGATACAAATGTGACGCTCCAAGATTTCTCTCGTTGCAGATCTCATGTTCTGATACAAAAGTGCAGGGTTGGAGGAGTTTAGAGAGGAAAAGAGAGAGTAGGTGGGAGATTTTCAAAGAGAAAGTTGTACAAGCAAATTCATCTGTGTCACCTCTCTCCTCTCGTGGCCGCTACCACTTAAGCTCCAAGTCTTCGGGTCCAGCCTGGTTCTTGGTTGGCGTAGGCGTCCAGTTCTCCTTGGTACCACCGGTGCAGTACTCTGTGATGGTGGGGCTGCGGAGTGAGTCGAGCAAGCCTCTGAGGACCTCCTGGTAGTAGGCCCCGATATCACAGGCGTGACATGAAAAAAGGTGAAAAATAAAATTCTTGAAGTATGAGAGAGTCTTGTTAACCAGAATGCCTCTTTGCCGGGTGACCGTGGACACAGTCACGGGCTAACGAATCTGCCGCCCGCGTGGTCCTACCACTTCTCTCTCTCTCCTTCCCTCACTCTGGTGTGACTACAACCGGTGGTGCTACTAGTCCTAAAATCAACCGGTGGAACGGGTGACCGTCGGCTAGCAATGCTCCTTGTTAACATGGCCATTTTTTTAATTGTATTTCACGTATATGCTGATTCCACGTGTAAAAAAAGCAAGACCAAAGTGGCGGTCTTATCCTCTCACCCAGCTCAAAAAACAAAAAAAAAAAACAATACAGATCAGACTGGTGAACAATCGTTGTGGTAAATAGGCGTGTCCACGAAAATAAAAAGAATATGAGAAAGGTGGACTGGTTTCAGGAGAGTTTGGTTACCTGTTGGAAGAGGCTGGATTTATACCACTAGGCACTAGCCGATGCAAGTGAGACGGCCACTAGCTAGACGTGGCATAACAGCGGAAGGGGATCCGACGGCTGGAGTGAGGCGGAAGTTCCTTGGAAGATGATAGGCTCTTCCTATCTCCGACTGGGAAGGCAGGCTCTCTTCTCCCCTCTCAGCTGCCTCCTGGCCGTGCGAGTTCCTTGGAATGGAGTGAACACGTACGGCGCCTGCTCCCCTATTGGCATCTTGGAATGGCCGTGCGAGTTCCTTGAACCACGGCCGGGCTCGAAAGTCCAGACTACGTTGACACTGCCTGTGCCTGCTAGTACATGCGAGCAGCGTTATATGCAGCTCCGAGCTTGCACTCCATTGCCATTTTTCAGTCGGTTCGCCTGGTAGCCAAGGCAGCGGGAGGGTCGGAAAATGGGGGTGCCCGGCCTCCTGGACGCCATCGCGCTTGTTGCGCAGCTGTCGGGCCTGCACGCCATCATGCTCCTCGCGCTGGCCACGCGCCTCCTGCGGATTCCGCAGTGCGCCAAGCTCGAGGAGTGCGCGCGTAAGCTCCGCGCGCTCCTGCAGTGGCCAGGTAGGCCAGCACCCCCGGGACGCGCCGTGCGGAAGCAGCAGCTGGCGATGGCCGCCGGGGCGCTGGTAGAAGCCGACGTCCTCGTGAGCTCGTACCGCGGGAGCACGCTCTGGTGCCGCGTCCGGACTGGCAGGAGCATGGAGGCGAAGCTCCGGGACATGCATGATCGCGTCAGATGCATGTCCACGCTCGTGCTCGGCGTGCACGCCAATCTCCTCATCCTCCATCCGCCACGAAGCCGACGGTACTGGTCCTGGAGGAGCAGAGGCGCCGATCAGTCATGCAACACCGAGCCACGAGGATTTGAATCCGTGTGAGTTTTACTACCTCTACGTGAGAACCTGGCACGCACATCACTTAGAGTCAATTATTATCCGCTCGTTCATGCGTTTGCGTCTCACTACTCCCTCCATCCCAAATTAATTGTCTTAAAGTTGGACAAAATTGGACGTATCTAGACATGTTTTAGTGTTAGATACATCTACTTTTGTCTAACTTTAAGACAATTAATTTTGGACGGAGGCAGTATTACACAAATATTAGGATGCACACCTATCACCTTGTAACCGAGTATGCTGTCAGCTTTTAAGCTCGTTTCTCAAGCATGCTATTCTATCAGCTTTTATGCACACCTCACTGTGGTGCGGGCACATTCAACACACGTTTTGCCGGCAAACAACATCGGCAAGAGAGGCATGCAAGGCCCTAGGATTGTTTCCGGTGCTAGTTGCTTCAATACTCACTTTTCTGGAGTGTCAGAGCATCTCTGGCAGAACCTGCAAGGGACCAGTTTGCTGCGCAGAGCAGAGCCCGCATTCGTAACCTGGCCCGCAAACATTTTCCACGAATCCGCAAATATGCGCGGAGGGTAGGTAAAATCCGTTTGGGCACCCATTTGCGGGGACAAACCCTAATCTCCGCCGCCAAATCGTCACCAGCGTTCCCCTTCCCTTCTCTAGCTCCAGTCACCCGATTCGCTCGCCATGGACGCCCTTCCTCCGCATCTGCGGCAGGAGTGGCGCAGGTGCGTCGTCGCATAAGTGGACAGGGAGGGGGCTCCTGGTGCCGGCGTCGCTGCTGCGGCGGGAGACCGAGGAGTTCGACATCCGCCATGGTCTCGTGTCGGCCTCCGCGCCTCCTGCCGCACCCGTGCCTCCCGATTCGCCACCGCCGGAGTTCGAGGAGGGGAGTTCGTCCGGCACCTGGACCGTCTCCACCACGTCGTCGTCGCCGTACACTCTGGCCCGCGAGGTCGCCGTCAACGAGGACGGCTTCGAGATTTACAATCCGGCCGCTTTTGAGGGCTTGATGACCCACGAGGACTTCGTCCCCGACGAGGTCCTTGCCACGGTGACCGACGCGGTCGCGGTGCGCTCCGCGGAGGTCGAATACAACGCCAAGCACCGCCGCCATGAGGTCGACATCGATCAGATCATGCTCGAGCAGGGCCTCGAGTAGGACCGCCTCCACCGCGAGCATGAGGCCGCGAAGGCGCGCGAGAAGGGGAAATCCGTCATCATCTACGTCCACGACGAATCCGACGAGGAGTGAACA
Organism: Alopecurus myosuroides; assembly: GCA_028641055.1. Lineage (NCBI taxonomy): Eukaryota > Viridiplantae > Streptophyta > Magnoliopsida > Poales > Poaceae > Alopecurus > Alopecurus myosuroides. The sequence goes on along the minus strand of CM054058.1, from coordinate 8,453,745 downwards.
CACTCCGGCGACGGAGCGGCCGCACCCTGCGAGCTCCGATGAGCTAATTTTGGTTTGTTTAGGGTTAGGGTCACGTCTTCGAGCGCATTTTGGCCATCTGTGGCAATGTTTAACCATCCCCCTCCCACGATGTAAATCTTAACTAAGAATGGATGAACTAGTTTGGAGTCCCGCGTAGTTTGAATATTTGAATTTACAGTTCTGTTTGCCGTTTCTGTTATGCACAACACGTTTCTGAAACTGCAACCCGGTTTGCACTTTGCAGTTTTAGAAACTGCAGGGATTGCTAGAGATGCTCTTAGGGCATCCGTAGATGACGTTGAGGACGCCGGCGCACTCCCCTAACCGCCCACGACTCCCCTAAATACGGTTAGGGGAAAAATTCAGTTTACTCATCTAACAACGCACTTAGTTGATGTCTTAGAAGAGTTTGAGCATAAAAATTATAAGAGTCAGCCTCAAAAGTCAGACTAAGTCTGCCAAATATATTGGAAGACGGATGCCTCCTCCTGGAGAAAACTTTGCGGCCGGCCAATCTTGCCATACGTCTCATTCAGCCTAGGTCAAGCCCACGCCTCGCCATCTGGCTCATTCTTCTGTCGTAGCCTCCACTAATTACCATTACCGCAAGTGCTCGATGAAATGCCCGAGAGGTACAATTTTTTTGGGAAGTTCTTTTCAACCCATGAATTGGCGATGGCATGCAGTGGTGGCCCGTTGTTCTCATTGAATGTAGTCCGGTAAGATGCAGGTGTCCGAACTTATGATTCAATTGGATCATTCCCCCACCCTTGTCCGTGTTGATCTCAACTATCATATGATGGATGCGTCAGACGTGCCGAAGATGTTTAAGTGAAGGGGTGGAGATTTACGATGATCCCATTGGCACCTATGAATCAGAAGGAAGCATGATGCGATGCTAGACCAAAAATTATAGAAGACAATATTGCTTTTAGGCCATGCTTGGTTGAATGTTTCACTTGATGACACGGTTGGAGAGGATCAAACCAAGAAGTTTCCGGTTGGACCGCCGTTTTGCATAAAAGCCTCGTTGCCCCTCCCGGCCTTTATGTAGTAAGCTGGGTCTCGGGTCGTATCTGAGTAGGTTTACATGTTATATGCATAAAGAGTTAGGTCTTTCCTTAGTACTCATATAACCGATTCATCAGTAGGTCGGTTACAGGCCTTAGCGAGCCTAGGCTTCGAGTAACTAGACCGGCTATCGGGTAGGCCTTGAGATGTTTAGTAGCAGGTGGCCCAATAATAGGGGCCACGTCAACGATAATAAGACAATGCATTTTTCAAAGCACCGGAGCAAAGTATTACCACTCAATAAAAATATGTAATCCTCAATTAAATCATTTCCCTTTCATATCACAGTCATGTCATCTTGGGGTCTCCAGTTCTAGATAATTAATAGGTGCATACAATTTGCGGATCCAAAATAACAATTATATTTATGCAAACATAGGGAGCTCAGATCTGAAATAATAACAATTGAGCCCTAGTGACAAGCATTAATCACAACAAGCTGCAGAAATAATAACTCAGAAACATAGTGGATACTAGGCATCAAGCCAAACATTAACAATTGGGCCCTAGTGACAAGCATTAATCACAACAAGCTGCAGAAATAATATTTCACAAACATAGTGGATACTAGGCATCAAGCCAAAATGATCATAGTATAACAATTCCTTAGATCCCAACAAATACAAGATATATTATCGGACAGATCTCAATGAAGTAGGATAGCTCACGAGATCAATGTGTCGGAGAAAACGGGAGAGAGAATATCATCTATCTACTGATATGAACCCGTACGTAGTACATGGGAACTACTCACAAACCATTATCGAGGCAGCTCGGCCTATGAAGATGGCTCTGTAGTCAATCCCCGTCCCAGAAGGGTGCCGGAACTGCCTACTGGCCTTCGAAACTAGGATTTTTTATTGCGGCGAAGCTAGAAATCGTATTTCGAAAATTCCTTCAGGGGGTTCAATTTTTAGATCATGAAAAAAATATAGTCTGAAGGGCATCATGAGGCATTACCCAAGGAGGTCACAGCGGGTGGTTGGTGCAGACCACCTTCTCGCCACGCGAGGGGCCTACGTGGTAGTTGTGGGCCTCCCCTTGAGGTGCCCTTTTGGCTTTGGAAATTTTGTAGAAAGTTCGAATTTATAGTTGATGTAATATTTTCATATTTTTCTGGGCACTTTCATTTTTGGACTTTTTTCTTCAATGCAGAGACAAATAGATACAAACCGGTTCTGGGCACTGGATTAATAATTTTGTTTAATATATGCTATAAAACTATTGTAAAACATGTACCAATGATATAAAACAAGCATGAAACAATAAAGATTACTGATAATATTTACATGTATCACTCTTGAACAGAGCAATAAAGTGAGTTATGGTATGGTCTAACATTATTCGAAATATAATATCCTCATTCTGTTCTGGATCGTAATCCCTAATGACACAAAATCCATGAGCGAAATCCCCTGTAGTGAACCCTACAATATATTGCTGACGAGTACATAAACTACTTGAGTAGTAAAGTGTTTTCATATAAATGTGTAAGGGAGCGAACTAGATTGGTGCCCTCTCCCACAATGGCCTCACCTGGAGTCATGCGTCGACGACCTCCACTATGGGTGGTTCTTTATCAACATCGACCCGAGGCAATCCATGCTCAAGTGGCTCAATCGACCCTGCTAGGAGAGCCGCCAGGAGGGACATACCTATGGATTTACTCTTGTATTCTTCACCGCTTTCTCCACTTTGTGTTTTCCTCTTGTGTTAGCTCCAAATTTTTGAGACAATGATTCAACTCGGTTTTCATACCCCAAATACCTCAATCACATAATGAATACTAGATAACAATGTTTAAGTCAGATGAAATCGATGTATTTCAAATATGCATGAAATCAAGAAAACCCTAGGGGAAATTATACTGCGTTGGAGTATTTGAAGCTGGTGTTCCCATTGCCATGGGCCAGAAACAACACTCCACAAGTAAACATGGTACCAAAGTAGACACAGACAGTTTCTAGTTGCGTGGTCACATTTCGCCAGACAAATAGTGAGATATTTGGTGGAGTGGACACATTTTTCGCCACAACATTGGTATTTTGCCAAAATATCAGTGGTGTGGCACATTTTTGGCGTGCCACTAATAATGGTCGCCTAGTCGCATTATGTGCTAGTGGAAACATCACGATAATGATCTACCACACATCCAACAAACAAATGGGTACAAACACCCTTTATTATCTATGAAGATCATATCTCTTGTGTTGCGCAACTCCAGACGGGTTATGTGAAGACTAATTATAAGCATCATATAATTCCCAAGTTTTCTGTTCACATGAATTGCAAAATATGAACGAAGTAACAATGTTGCATACTTAGTCATGCGAAAATATTAACTTAATGGTTAGGTGCATTGTACTATTCTTACATTGAGTAAGATTTTTTTAAAAATGTCACATAATGTTTCTAATGAGGCAATGCGTTCAACATAGTTAAAGTACGTATAATATGCACATTTTCTCCCAAAAAATTCATTGGGGTTTTCGTGTTTTGAGGCATGGATATACTAATAAATACCCGAGAGGGGAGGGTCGGGGGTGATTGTTGGAGACTTGGGCTAGCAGTGGGACCCATGTTTAATGTCAAAGTGGGTACTTAGCCCTCTATCTTCTTGCGTCTCTATAAGCGAGGAGTCAATTGTTGTACATACAGTTAACCAAAAGATTAATAAAGAGATTCCACTATATTCCCATGTGTCAAAATTTACTTTATTCATTATTTTGTGTTACTTTTGCTATTCGACTATGTATCCTTGAGACCGGCCAGCCAGGAAACCTATGTGCAACAAACTAACCAAAATAGTTGACCGTATATGCTAACGGATTTGTGTTACATCCGTCCTCGAAAATTAGTTGTTTATGTGACTTTCTCTATCCACTAAACTTGTTTCACAAATAGTTTGCTCCGACCGAGCAAATCCACACCAGTACCTTACTGTCTAGCCATCGAGCAGCCGATAGGAAGGACAAAATCGGTAGTCTCCTCCGCTGTCTAATCGATCACCTAGGGCAGATTTTGTGTGTCCATCTTTCCGAACAAAATCCCCACCTTCCTAGCTTTACTATGCAAACAAAATTATCTCAACATTTTTGCAAAGTTCGTTACAAACAATGCAAAAGTTTCGCGGAATTTTTGAAAAAGTAATGCGGCAAAAAGTAGTTTATGCAATAAATTTTCGTGATATTTTCTCAAAAAGATATAGGAGTACAAAATAGTGAAAGAAAAATAAAGAATCGCAACATTTATTAAAATTTTACTGCGAAACTTAGAAAAGGTTAAAAAAAACGTTTGCAGAGTATGCTTAACTTTAAGCCTGTGCTGTGGGAGGAGAACAGCAGCGTGCGTGAGAAAAAAGCAGACGCCGACCTACCATTTTTATTCCATAATACGGTTCAACCTTTGATTTCTCTTTTCCATGCGCCTTTCGGCGGAGTTGGCTTATCATAGACAGCTAGCCTTGTGTGAATACACGGTAGAACGGCCGTTCTCTTTTTCTTTTTTGAACACGGAACGGCCTGTTCTGAGCAACTTCCTAGAAATTTCTCGCCTTTGCCAGCTCCATTTTCCACAACTCCGAGCGAATCTGGCGAGCAAAAAGAATGGGCAGCCAACATAAAACGAACCCACACCGGTAAACAAGTGTCACCGGGGACAAGAAGTAGGAGCGGGGAAGCCTTGACAGAAATCAATTCAGCTTCCGAGGTCTCCATGGGGAAGAGGAAGAATGATCAACGGAGTGACTATTCCAGCTCCAGCTCCAGCTCCTTGGACGCCAAGCGGCGAAGGCCTCGCCATTACCAGCATGGGTTTGTTCTTTCCTCCCTCCAGTCCCCTTCCCTTCTTGCACGCTCTAATTTTCTTCGATTCCTTCCTTCGCTTCACAAGGTTTTTTGTTTCGCAAATTTAAAACGCAATCAGGAAATTCTGAACGGAATTTTGGTGAACTCAAATCAGGATCCAAGAAACCCGAAGCTTGCTTGGTTAACCAAAACAGAAGGTGCCTTTGCAGTTGCAGGCGACTGTGCGCCACTGCTCCTCGCCTTTGAGTAGTGCGATGGCAGGATAGTTAGAGAACACTCATTAGCTTGCATGTACGTCCTTGAGTAGTATAGAACTGCACATCGAGTAGGATAGTTAGAGGAACACTCATCAGCTTGCTGCATAGGTGGGATTTGGTACCGTGAAACTGAGTAGGGTGTCAAAAGAACCCCAAAACACTGTAAATGGGCCAAAAACCAAACATAATTTGACGTTATCTGTTAACGTTGTAAACAAATTATGTTACAAACTAACGAACCAAACACAATCTTAGGGAGAAAAGCAGGCCAAACGGCGGGACGCCTCAAGATTTCTTTCGTGACATGGTTATCGAACTCAAAGACGCCATACTGGTACCTTCTCTTGCTACTTTGTGCTTTCTTTAGCAGCACCGATTCTTGTGTGTGGGCTTCATAGAAACTTCCAAAACATTTGATTTTAAAGTTTGGTGTCTTTTCAGGTTAACTTCAGCACTGAGGAAAAAATCAAAAGAAAATTTGAAAAGCTTAAAGAAAAGAGAAAAAAAGACAAGTACTCAAGAAAGACTCAAGGAAGAACTTAGAATACTCAAGAAAGGTCACGAAGATCTCAAATCAAAAATCCAAGATATGCAAATGGAAGGGTGTGCTGAAGTTGATCATTACAAGGCATCTACATCTCAGAGGTGAGGAGTTTCTTGACAAACATAATTGTGAAGCTATGACTACAACATGTTAAAAATGAATACTCTGGAAAAGTGAGCCATGGCCCGGGTTCGCCCCAACCTAGCTCTGCCGGGGTTCACTTTTCCGATAGAGTATTCATTTTTAACATGTTCTAGTCATAGCTTCATATGATAGTGATGCTTTATATTGGAGGTGATACGGACAGTCTAAAAGAGCTCGTATAACCTGTACTGTATGTCATAATTTTTTAACCTAATTTTAATAGTTTATTCAATATTGTTGCATGGTTAATAAAAAAATAAACAACCATGCATACAGTAGTGCCAATACCACAGAGTATAATCCAAAAAAATTGAATCAAATTCATTTCGTTGTGTGCATGTTCTTTCTCAATCCATTTCTCCTTTGAGGAGCTTCGGCAATCTAAATAATTTTACGATGTAGATTAAACTCATACAACAGTGCCACTATGTTTGCAAGCTATTTTACTGCACCTTATCTACTTCACATATATAGAGTAAACGTAGTGCACAAGATGAATCACAATTTTATAAATTAGGTTTTTCTTATGTGGCTTGACTAACTTAGTTTACATATAAAGAGTAAATGTAGTGCACAAGATAAACCAAAACTTCATAAATTGGGTTTTTATTATGTGGCTTGAACAACTTGTTGTTGCTCTCTATTTTCAGAATTTCATGTATATTTTGTTATGTGCTGGTGCAGATCACAGCTAAGCCAATCAACAAGATTTCGACTAGTAATTGAAAATACTGTGAGAAAAACTATTTACAAAAATGAAACTGTAGAGACTGAGGATGGTGTAGACCACATAAGAGTTATCATGTACGATGGTGGCAACCCAATTGCACCCGACCATCCTCTTGCTTCTGCAAAAGTTGACCTAGTAGTTATTGAAGGACGGTTCAATGAACCTAAGCGAGATTCTTGGTCTAAAGAGGAGTTTGACAAAAGCATAATAAAACCGCGAGAAGGAATGATAAGGCTAGTGAAAAACGGTACATTTGATCTGATTGGTCGGAGGCGTGATCATCAGGGTGCCATTATTATGGATAATTCGCAAAAAAGGGAAGTTAAGCTTGGACTAATGATCGCGGTGCATACAGAAGAAAGAGTTCTTGAAGGAGTATCAAATCCTTTCAAAGTGCAAGAAGGCAAGACAAAAAGTAATGTTCCTTTCTGTCAGTTACTTTTACCTCAATATTCAAACATGATAGACCATGTTATACATACAATAGGTTACATATCTACTCTTATTAATGGGAACATGCTTGATGCCCTAATTTATTTTTCTTGATTTTCTTGGAACTAATCACAGCTCCGATTGATGGTATAGTGAAACCTTTTATCATTATTTTCATTTATCTTGTTTACACTAGTTCAGTTGTTCAAGGGAAACATGTTTTCTTTGCAGGATCACAAAATAAGTGTAAACAACCTTCTCCTCCAGCTCCAACGCTACTCTTGTGCCAGTCAACTGGTGACTACTCAAAACAAAATGGTAAATGCTATAAATTTGTGTTTATTTCTCCTCCCCCTCCCGGCCTTGCGCTGATTTTATGATTTATATCAACAATACTGATCTATGGCTCACCAACATGCGAAGGTATGCTCTGTACAGATGAGCCACATATTCTCCCACCGCCGTTGGATAAAGCAGGTAAAAAAATAGCGCATGAAGCTTCCATTATGCCCAAATGAGTAAAAGTAAACTCCGGATGATTAGCCTCTGGAATTGTTTGCCTTTTTTATATGTGATATGTACCACTGCGTAAGAACCATGTTTGGCAGTGTGGTTTCAGTTTTATTTAGTTTTGTTGCCTCAAACTGGGGAAATCATACACATTTTTGGTTAATAATATTGTAGAGGATTATCGACTAGGACATCCACCACCTACCTTGTTGCGGTGTGTTGAGGGAAATGTTGAAGCATTATGCATTTTTCTTCTTTTTTGTGCTTACATTAACTTATGTGCAAATGGAGTCTTTTCACATTCAAGGGCAACCCTAAACCACAACGGTCAAAGCTTTTCTCAGCAACTTCCCGCACAAATGGGTATGGAGTCGCCCAGCCCCAACCCAATGCAACATGGTAAATGTAAATATTTTTATTATCTATTTCTCTGTTCCCCTAGAGTAAACGAACATGACTGATTTTCGGCTGGCCAACAGGACAAGACTATAGCTGGCCACCACCAAATGATTTGCATGCACCAGGTAACAAGTTAGTGCTTGTAGCCTTCACTACCATGTCTTGAATGGGTGATTCAAACTAAAATATTTCATATTGACTTTCAGGATATTTTCCAGTCAATCAACCTTTACTTGCAAGTGAACATGACCATTACACTAGTTTACCTAATGGGAATTCTGAACTTGCATATCATAACCCTTCAAACTACGAGTTTTTGAATGGTATTCAGGTAACTATATGTTTCATTTAGGTGTGTTACTATTTTTTGGTACAACAATAAATTTTGGTTCGTAATCTAGTAAAAGTAGTATTATATTGCATTTATCCAGTTACCATTCATGTATATAAAGGTTATGTGGTCCTAAGGAATAACAGACCATTAATTATACCCAAACATTTCCATGGTACATTATGGCGTTGCCAAACACATGAAATTGTTTTGAATTTTGATTTTGTTTGGCTACTTTACCATTTGTATAAGTGTTTGTTTGCAATTTCACTCATCTTGGTTATTAGGAAGATTCTTAAAAAATATATAAATGAGAGAGTAATTACCAATATAAACTTTTATGTGTTGATAAATTATGTAAGTGAATTTCCTTTATGACATAGGAGATTGTAAATTCTCTTTTGACATCTTCTTTTTAATTTTTTCAGTCAACTTCTAGACCTGAAGATTTACGTTATTTAAACGCCCAGACAGAGGCGCAACAGACATGTAAGTTCAAATGATATGCAACTGCTTTGTCTCAAACTTACTAATCGTTCTTATATCCTATGCACGTTTCGGGAAGGTAATTTTGGAATAATCTGTTTTTAGTACAAAATATTTAATGTAATTTACAATAACATAATTATGTTTGTTTGATAAGTTTTAATTTATTTCTTAATTCGCTGTTTTCCTTACATTTATATCTGTTTCTGAAATTTATCTCCTAACTATTCATATGCGTTCTTGCAGTTACCTTTTATTTTGTAAGATACCATCTCATTGATTCCTCATTAAAGTCTGCTAAGTTAATATGTTGGACATATGTGTCATTGATCTTTCTTCCTTCACGCAATTATGTATCAACATAAAGGACTATGGGGCATGTGGTACACGAACGCCAAGGCCAGTAAAATGACAAAAAAAAATTAACAAGAGGTTAATTGGTTCACTATCTGTTGCGCTTTTTTAAAAAAAAACAAAATGTTCTGCATCTATGTGGCTCATATATTGTACCGCTGTGCCTATATAAAGAGTGATTTCCACTTTTTACTCCATAGTTATGCGTGTGTGACACATATTACCCATTTAGTAAGAATTGTTTTGAAGTAACCCATTTGGAAAATTTCAAACATTGTTTTCATCCTATTTTAGCATTTTGTATATATTGTTAGGTAAGACCAACATGTTAACCTTATGTGTCATGAAAAATTATGTAAAGTTCTAAGGTCATCACCTGTGATCATATCCATCCTTTTCTTGCGAATTTGTTCAATTCCTCATTGTCTTCCTCACATTTTTAAACCCAAATCATCTCCTCACACCTTACCTGATGAACATGCATCAGAAAAAGTGGTTCAAAAGTTATTAGAAATAGGTAATCTATATGAATTTTTTCTACATGGACTAATTAGTGTCACAGATCTATAACTAGTGGGTAAAAAATGCAATTTACTCACCTATAAAATTGAAGTCGGTGATCGACTGATCGTACACAAAACCAAAAATGTGCTCGTACCTCAAACTCTGAATTCGGAAGTCTTGGTTTTAAGTATGTCAAATACTATATGTCCTTGCTGATTCTCAACATTTTTTTGGTTCGATACGTTTTCTAAAATTCATGCTCTTTATGCTACAAGATGAAAGCACATTTGTGGAAACCATTGCTATAACAAAACTGCATTAAATGAAAGGTCGTGTACCAAGCTAAAACGTGACTATCTCATGAAACTGTTATGTAGTTGGGTCGTCCAAATGTGATCAAGTACTACTTCCTTGGGATGAGCCTCATATGGTGTTCAAGGAACGCTGGAGATTTGAGGATCAGCCCGTGCCGCCGTACAGCTCAAAGTCAAGGTTGCATAGAGAAAGTTTACCATTTAAAAAGCGACGGAGTGTCAGATATCATTTGCGGTTTGTCAATAAGGTGTGCAATAACTATTACACACAGGAACAAATCAAAACAGAGGATGGAACTGTCGAAGCTCTGGCTCCGCAAATCCCTCAGGTGACCCTATCGGGTTTCGACTAGGAGAAGTCATAGGCGCTGGTGGAATCGTCGGCTTGACAGGGAGGCGAGATTTACCCAGGTTCGGGGCCCTCGAAGAGGTAAAACCCTTACTCCTGCCTTCTGCTGATCTGTATTAGACGATTAGATCGATTACAGGTGCTCGAATCGAGAGTAGATCTCGAGTTCAAGGCTTTTGTGGTCGTGCGGTAATACTTGGTCCTCTCCTTTGGGGCTCTCCTGGCTTTATATAGATAGCCAGGTCTCGAGTCCAACCCGGAGAGGATACAAACCCTAGCTTGAGTCGGTTACAATCTCTAACTTAGCCCGCAAGTTGATGCGGGTGGGCTTTTCATGGGCCTTCTAGAGTACTCCAAGGGCGCTTCCTGTCGGGCCTTGATCAGAAGGTGTGAGAGGGGGTGCCCTTATTCGTAGGGCCCAGGATCCATGCCTTCGTCAGTAGCCCCCGAGCGTATGCTCGACTGGGATTTATTTTCAGTCGGGTAGACGGTCAGACCTTTTCTTTGATCTCATCTTAGAAGTTCAGCTCGACAGTTGTTGCCTACGAAGGGTGTGTTCCCTGTTTCGCGAATAAAAATACTCGAATATCGAGCAGCATTGGTGCTAGTTTTTGCGGCTATATTAGCAGAAGGATGTGGCGCAGTAGCTTGGCTCTCCCGAGAGATCAGGGCCAATTAATTGCGACTAGGGCAAAAACACTCCTGGCCTACACAGATTCGAGACCTCCGACTCGAACCCGATGAGGTGATCGTTACGACTGGGCCGTTGTGGACTTATCGAGTCGAACTTAACCTAAGAGGGTACCCGGCGCGTCCGCTAGGATTTTTCTTCGTGTTGTTGACACGGAACTATGCCGGAGGACGCAGCTTTTGAGTGCGATTCCAGGCCCAAAAGAAAGATCTTTTTGGGTCTTACCTTCATATTCGAAGAATATGGCATCCGGATGTGCCTAGTCGGCTGTACGATCCAGGTTCTTGTGATGTGTAAATATCACGCATAAGGTGGGTTCTTTCTACCCGATTAGATTGGTATGAGTTCCGTACGAAAAGGTTTCGTGTTGGAAATGTTAGTTCCGTATGAAAGAGTTTTCATGTTTTGGAAAATTGTGCCTGTACGAAAGAGTTTTCGTGTATAAGGCATGTCTCTCTTGTTCGAAGAGGCTTTGATTCATGAATTTTTTCATGGAAAATTGTGTTCTATCCGAAGAAATTGATATTCGTGCGAAGATAATTTCGCGTTTTGAAATTCCATTCGCAAAAAATTTCCTTTCGGAATGACGAACGCCATGACGTCAAGGCGTGCTCCTCTTCTCCCGATGGGACGTGACGAAGTGGCAGCAGAAATTGGCCCACCTTGTCAGCTTTTTGACCGGGAAACGAGACGTCGCTCCCGTTTTTTACGCGAAATGCGCAGTAAATGCGCACGATCTTTTGTTAAGATCGTGGCACGAAACAGCGTACGCCGCCACTTCGTTTCATCCTTACGGGTGGCAGCCGCGATAGGTGCCACGTTGCGTATCGTACGGCTGAGATTGCTTTACCCCGTTTATAAATAAGGGTGTTAGCGCCGCAGTGAAATTTTCCCCGCTCTCAGTCTTCGTCTTCCACCTCGCGCTCGTCTTTGCCTTCTCTGCGCTCAAGCTCTCGCTGCGAACAATGGCCGGCGGAAAGAAACGCGGCGCTGGAACCTCCGCGTCTGGCGAGCCTTCTGCGCCACTCGCCTCTCGCGCCGGCGACTGGCGCACCCCCAACACCACTGCCAAGAGCATCAAGGAGATGCAACGGGAGGGTCTGCTGCCGGCGGAGGCGGAGAAGCGCGTCCGTCTTGGGAAGAGGGAAGAGGTACCAAACCCTCACTCGAACGAGCGCGTGGTCTTCGTGGATCACGTGACTCGGGGTCTCTCCTTCCCTCTTCACCCTTTCTTCATCGGGCTGCTGTGTGCATACGGCATACAGCTCCATGACCTTCCCCCGAACGCGGTGCAGCACATCTCGTGCTTCATCGCGCTTTGCGAATGCTATCTTGGCATTCGCCCGCACTGGGCGCTCTGGAAGGCGTTGTTCAAGATCCGGATCTTCCGCGAGAGATCGCGGGTGGAGTCCGAGCCCGGTGAGCCACTTCGCACGGGTGGCTTCGGGATCCAAGCGCGCCAGGAGAATGCCTACTTCAATATGCACTTCCTCGACTCCGCCCAAGGCTGGCGGAAGAAGTGGTTCTACGTCGCCGACAACAACTCGAGTGGGCTTGTAGAATTCCACCCATTCGCAGTTCTGGCGAGGCGCAGATCTTGGAGCCACAAGATGTCAGCCGAAGAAATCCAGACAGTCAAACCTCTACTCGAAAGAGTAGGGGCTCTTCGAGACCAAGCCTCGGGAGTAGTGCTCAATGGACTTCATCTGGCAAGCCTCTTCTTGAAGCGCAGGATTCAGCCTTTGCAGCAGAGGCCTTCCGCTATGTGGGAGTACCAAGGCGCAGAAGATCCCAGCCGAGTGAGCCGTGAAGAACTTTCGAATGTTGAATTCGAGAAAAAGATCGCGGCCATCACTCGACTGAAGGTCGGGGAGCAATTCCCTGATTGCTCAGTCGAGGCTTATTCTGCTTCAAACCCTCCTCCTGCTGTGGTTAGTCTTCTGTCTTTAACTTGCTTTCATTTTTAGAATTTTCGTAGTCGATAAGATCTTTATCGTCTTCTTATCTTTGTAGAGCCTAGCTGTAGCAAATTGCTACCCGCCCGTTGCTGGTGAAGATGCCTCGTGTCTTCAGTCAAGCCACCAGGACGGCGCGGTTGATACCAGCGTGGCCAACGCTTCCTCGAGTTCTGAGCATGACTCCTCAGATGATGTCGAAGACTCGAGTGGTGTCCCACCAAAGCGCCGTCGGGTGAACGAAGACGAAGTTACCTCCAAAGACAAGTCTTTGGAGGCGTCACCTGGCCCGACTCCAATTTCTGCGACTCCGCTTCGATCTCTTCCTCCTCTGGCTCCATTCACAAACGCCTGGAATGCGGATGACTTGGATGAAGACGACGAGGATGACGAGTAAGTTCTTTCCCATATTTTAATTCGATTGAACTCTGTTTGTCAGTGCTGACGTTTCTTTGTTCTTTACTGCAGTCTGCAGGCAATCAGCCCGCGTAGATTCGCCGCGACTGTTCCTCCCGAAAAGAGGAACAAAGCGAAGGACGCGGGTGAGACCCCTACTGCGGGTACTGTCCAGAACTCTCCCAGGACAGCGCCCGATGCTGCGACTGTGGAGCGGGATGTCCCCAGTTTCGCTGCCAGAACTTCGATCTCGAAGGAGGCGACGGACAGCTCGGCGGATCCCCTCTCCCGCGCCTCCGGACAGGTAAACTTCTATCTCTTTGGCTTTCTCAAACAAATTTTATCGGGTGCACGACAGTGCTCCCGATGGGAGTAGCCCCCGAGGCTGTAGTCGATTGTAAATAATCGGGTACAGGCTCAAAACCTCTTTCTGCTCTTCTTCTATATTTTATCTTCTTCGGGTGCACGGCAGTGCTCCCGATGGGAGTAGCCCCCGAGGCTGTAGTCGATTGTAAATAATCGGGTACAGGCTCAAACCTCTTTTCTTCTAACTCTTTATCTTCATGCTTTCGCAGTCGCTCGTCGATTCCCTTACGGCGATCGGTCGCCGCGTCGTTCTGGCCGAAACAGATTGCGAGTCGCTTCGATCAGAAGTTAACCGACTCAAATCTGAAGGCGACCTTCTTAGAGGTAAATTTCATTATCTTCTTGGCTTTCGTGTATCATCCATTCTTGATTTCTGATTAATATCCCTTTTGCAGCTCGAGCCGAATTCGCAGAGTCTGAAAAGACCAAACTTTCAGAGCAGGTAACTGCTCGGGAAGCTGAACTGGCGACTACCCGGCAAGAGCTGGAAGCTTCCCGCAAGCAATCGGAGGAACTCCATACGAAGCTTGCGGAGTCGCGGAAGACCGTGAAGGACTTGCAGGAGGCCGGCAGTAAGGCTGACAACGACACTGTCGCGTTCCTTCGTCCTCTCGCCAAGCGCTTTGCGGGTAAGTATCTTGGGTTTTTGAACTTTTCATTCTGCTGATTTTTGCTAAGCATTATCTTCTCTGTCTGTAGATCTTCTGAATGTTCCTCTGGAGATTCCTGGGATTCAGCGGGTGGACGTGCTGACCGACACTCTCGCGCAGCTCAGGAGGCATTCTGAGGGAATATTTTCCCTGATTGATAATGCTTCCAAAGCGTTGGCACGAGTGCATGGCCGTCTTGTCGCCAGCGGTACTCCTGCGCCTGCGCTGAGCGAGTTGTCGAAGGTCTTCTCGGAAGGCGATCTCCTGGAAGCCTTTGCGGTTGCTCAATCAGAGGCTGGCGCAAAGACTGTGATTCAGTTCGCTCTGGCGAACGGAGTCGAAGGTCTGGAGGAAGCCTATTCGTCCATGCCGGTCGACCCTTCCACGGGCAAGAAGGTACGGCTATCTCGTTTTTCTGAGCAAGCCACTGTTCTTGCTCGGAAATTATCTGAGATGTTTGCTCGGAAGAAGGGAGGGTCGACCGCTGCTAGTGGCAGCACCAACGCGGCTTCGTAGACGTTTTGTTTTCCTTTTGTTTCTGTTGCTTGGATGTAATGAATTTTGGGATATATTCCCGTACCTTTGCTGGTTTTTTAATCGAAGCGCTTTGCATTTAAAATTTATCCTTGTCGTCTATACTTTGCCTCCCGATGGGAGTAGCCCCCGAGCGATTAGTCAGATGTGCGACTGGAAACAACTCGAGTAGGGCGTCTCACTTCTTTCCTTGTACTTCTTCCAGGCAATTGCGTCTGCTGCTGAATCTTCGAGTGGACGTGGTATTCCAGCAAATCCACTTGTGGCTGCCGTGGGCACTCTCGCTGGCCTTCGTGATAAGGTTCAGGAGGGTGAGCGTAGGCTGAAAGTGCTGCGCGGGGTAGCTGACGTGGCGATATCCAAGCAGAAATTGGCGGCTGAGCGCGAGCAATTTCTGATTGACGAACTGTCTTCGATTGCAAAGGAGTTACTATGTGAGTAGTGTAGCCCCCATGCTATTTTCCTCCTCTGTGTTTCTTAGCTTACTAAGTGTGTTTGCTTCTTAGTTGTAAAACCAGATGACAGGGAAGAAAAGCAGTGGGTAGAAAACCACATTCATCAAGAAGCTAACAGCACAAAGCCTCATGCGAGTAATTTCTGGTCTGATCGCAGTCGAGGGTTTGTGATGGCTATCTTGAAGTTTCGAGTCCGCCAGGCGAAAGTTCTCATGAGTTCTTTCCATGAGGTCCTGGTTGCGGTGAATGCTGCTTTTTATCCACTTGAGAGGGGCCCCGAAGACTGGAGCTATCTTCTCAGGTTATTCGGACGAGAAGGAGAGGTTCGCGCGTGCGTTCACAATCAGATGACATGCGGCGCGGTTGTGGCTCTCTCGTTTGTCCGAATATGGCATCCTGAGATAGACTTGAACTCCGTAGCCCGGCTTCCAGATTATGCAATCGAAGATATTGCGCCGTACTATGATGCTGTTCGTCCTGCGGCCGAGAAGATTATCCGAATGACTGAGAAGTCATGTGTTCGAGCTACAAAAATTGGCTAGTATAGCCTTATTGTTGCAAAATAAATAAACCTAGGGGTAGAATTTGCGCAGTTGCGCGATATTCCATGGATTGGAATAGATGCCTCCAGTTTCTGGATTCTTCAGTCGATAGGCTCCTCCTGGGATTACTTCGTGTACGATGAAGGGTCCTTCCCAAGGTGGCTCGAGCTTGTGCCCTTCCTTTTGTTTTAACCGCAACACCAAATCGCCAACCACGAATGATCTGTGGCGTATGCGGCGACTGTGATAATTGCGCAGTGATTGTTGGTAGACTGCAGATCTTGCGAGTGCAATGTCCCGAATTTCGTCGAGCGCGTCCATATCTTCTGCAAGTGCTTTGTTGGATGTTTCTTCACTGTAGGCTACAACTCGTGGGGCGCTGAATCGAACCTCTTCAGGGAGGACGGCTTCTGCCCCATATACCATGAAAAATGGTGTGTATTGCGTTGATCGATTGGGGGTTGTGCGAAGGCTCCAAAGTACGGAGGGCAACTCCTCTGCCCAATGACCTGCAGCGGGATGTAGCCGATCGAGCAATCTCTTTTTGATCCCAGCTGAAACTAAGCCGTTGGATCTTTCAACTTGACCGTTTGTTTGCGGATGGGCGACCGAAGCAAACTTTAGATTAATTCCTTTCTCTTCGCAGAACTGTTGAGTCTCCTTTGCAGTGAAGTTCGTACCATTGTCTGTAATGATGTCATGTGGCACCCCGAATCTGCATATTATGGAATCGAGGAACTTAATTGCGCATTGGGCGCTACCCGAGGTCACTGGCATAGCCTCGATCCATTTGGTAAATTTGTCGACTGCGACCAGCAAATGTGTGTACCCTCCTGGAGTAGATTTGCGCAGTGGGCCGACCATGTCAAGCCCCCATTGGGCAAAGGGCCAGGCGATGGGTATCATGTGCAACTCTGTAGCGGGCGCGTGTGGCTTGGGTGAAAATCGCTGGCAAGCGCCACATCTGTCGACCAGGTTTTTTGCATCGTTGGCTGCTGTTAGCCAGTAGAACCCTGCTCGAAAGGCTTTTCCCAGTATTGCTCTCCAGCTAGCATGATGTCCGCAGTCACCCTGGTGTATATCCCGGAGTAATTCTTTGCCGTCTTCGGGTGCGATGCACCGCTGAAGGATTCCCGAGATGCTTTGCTTGTACAATTCTCCGTTGATTACCCGAAAGGATTTGCTACGCCTGATTAGCTGTCGAGCCTCGCGTGGATCGGCTGGGAGCTGTTTATTGAGTAGGTAGTCGAGATATTTCTGCGTCCAGACTGGCTCGACCAAAAAAAACCTGTCGTGATATATTATGAATAAGCTCGATAAGCGCGACCTGCGGGCTGACCTCTGTTTCTGGCGCTGCCGGTGTTTCTGCAGCTTTCTTCAATTTGACCGATCGCTTGACCATCCGTTCGAAGTATATTCCTGGCGGTATGGGTGTATTCGTGGAACCCATGTTTGCCAGTCTATCCGCCTCTTCGTTGCTGGATCTTGCGATATGTTTCAACTCGCATCCTTTGAAGCTTCCTTCGAGTATATTATACATGTCGCGGTACGCGATCATGTTTTCAGCAACGGCGTCGCATTCTTTCATTGTTTGTTGCACTATGAGGTTGGAATCGCCATAAATCATCAACCGGGTAGCTCCAGAAGCAATCGCCATCTTCATTCCGTGCAACAGTGCTTCATATTTTGCGTCGTTGTTCGATGCTGGGTCGTCAGGTGGAAAGTCTAGTCGCAGGACATATTGCAGTTTGTCTCCACGAGGCGAAATAAGAACGATTCCAGCTCCTGCCCCTTCGTTTCTTTTGGACCCGTCAAAATACATGATCCAATTGCTTGTGTACTCGGGTGGTCCGGGTGTTTGTAGCTCTGTCCATTCGCTGATGAATTCCACGAGAACCTGAGATTTGACTGCATTGCGTCCTGCGTAGGTGATATCCCAGGCACCCAACTCGATGCTCCACTTCGCTATTCTTCCGGATGCCATAGGGTTGTTCATGATTGTCCCGAGTGACGCATCGTTAACCACTGTAATGGCGTGTTCCTGGAAGTAGTGTTTGAGTTTTCGGGCTGTGAGGACAACTCCATACGCAAGCTTCTGGTAATGAGGATATCGCTGCTTGCACGGCGAGAGCACTTCGCTGATGTAATATATTGGGCGCTGAACTCCGTATGCCTTGCCATCTTCAGGCCGTTCGACTACGATTGCCGTGCTGATGACCTGGTTTGTAGCGGCTAAATAGAGAAAAAGCGGCTCCCTTTCTTGTGGTGTTGCGAGGATGCGCCTGCTTTGCAACGACCGCTTCAAGTCTGCGAATGCTTGCTTAGCTTCGGGGGTCCACTCGAATTTGTCCGTCTTCTTCAGTAGTTTGTAGAAGGGTAACGCTTGCTCTCCCAATCGCGCGATGAACCTACTTAGGGCGGCCAATCGCCCTGCGAGCTGCTGGACTCCGCGTAGATTGGTGGGCTCCTTCATGGTGAGGATGGCTTGTATTTTCTCCGGATTGGCTTCAATGCCTCTGGCGGATACCAGGTATCCTAGGAGTTTTCCTGCAGGGACGCCGAAAACGCATTTTGTTGGATTGAGCTTGATCCGATATGCATTAAGGGCGTCGAATGTTTCTTTAATATCTTCGAGGAGTGTGTCCTCTACTCGAGTTTTGATGACGATGTCGTCGACATATACTTGTACGTTCTTGCCGATGAGATTGGCAAGGCATCTCTGCATGCAACGTTGATATGTTGCGCCTGCGTTCTTCAGCCCGAAGGGCATTGTCGTATAGCAGTATACACCGTGTGGTGTGATGAATGCCGTCTTCTCTTCGTCTTCCTTTTTCATTCGGATCTGGTTGTATCCCGAGTAGGCGTCCAAGAAAGAGAGACGTTGGCAACCTGCTGTGGAGTCCACGATCTGGTCGATTCGTGGTAGAGGAAAGTTGTCCTTGGGGCAGTGCTTGTTCAGTGACGTGTAATCGATGCACACCCGAAGGATATCCGTGTTCTTCTTGGGGACCAGCACCGGATTTGCTAACCAGGTGGATATTTTGATCTCCCTAATGAAATTTGCGGCTAGCAGCCTATTTACTTCTTCTCCCAGCGCCTTTTGCTTGGGTTCTGAAAATCGTCGAGTCGTCTGTTTGATGGGCTTCGCGTTAGGAAAGACTTCGAGTGAGTGCTCGGCAAACTCCCTGGGTATACCTGGCATATCTGAGGGTTGCCAGGCGAAAATTTCCCAGTACTCACGGAGGAGTTTGACGAGCGCGCTTTCCTATGCTGGCGAGAGGGTTGTGGAAACCATCGCGGTTTTGGCGGAATCCGTCGGGTGCACTTGATGCTTGCGAGTGTCGCTGTTGGCGCTGAATTCTAGTTCAGGCGCGTTTTTCTTCGTGAGTGGCATGACGGAGTGATCCGTGGTTTTTGCCAGCTCTTGTAGTTCTTCTTGCATCCCGAAAGATTTCGCGATCTCATTAAATTCTATGTCGCACTTATCTGATTTCTGGAAGTCTCCGTCAATGGTGATCACACCGTATTCGCCGGGTAACTTGAGCTTCAAGTATGCGTAATGTGGCACGGCCATGAATCTGGCGAACGCTGTTCGACCAAGAATGGCGTGGTACTGCGAGGGCCAGTCGACGACTTCAAAGTCCAGAAATTCCCTTCTGTAGTTGCGTGGGGAGCCCAGTACAACTTCGAGGTTGATTGTTCCGAGTGGACGTACTGCCTTGCCCGGAACTATCCCGTGGAAGGATGTTTCTGATTCCGTTAGGCCGTCCAGGTTTTTGTTCATTCGACGGAGTGTATCCGCGTAGATGATGTTGATGCCGCTGCCGCCGTCCATGAATACGCGGGCCAGGTCATAATTGCCAATTTGAGCTTGAATGACAAGGGCGGCGTGTCCTGGTCGATAGACTCGTGGCGGGTGGTCTTCCTTTGAGAACGTGATTGGCTGTTCGGCCATCTTCAGGTACTCGGGCTTCGTTGGTGGCGTCTGCACTGCCATGCATATTTGTCTCGAGTTAGTTTTTTGAGCTCTGCGAGAGGGGCATACCTTCTGTATCATCCCAAGGAGTTGTCCGTGCGGAGTCGGGTATGTATTTGCTCCCGTGTTTTGCTGTTGTGGTGCTGGTAGAGCCGCGAGTGCCATGTTTGGGTTGGCTGGTGGAGGTGGTGGCGGAGGTAGCTGGAATTGTTGTCCGCCTCCTGGTAACGGTGGATAGTTTTGGGTGGAAGCGAATCTTTTCTTGGCTAGCGCGTCCGAGATTCCGATGAACTTTCGGCAATCCTTGAGAAGGTGTGTTGCCTTAGTCTTGCCCGTGCGCTTGTCTGTGAACAGATGTAGCGAGCAGTACCCGTCGAGGTCTTCCTCGGGTGATTTTTCTTCTTCTTTTGGCCTCCATTCGCGACTTCCACGACGACCGGAGTCGCGACTTCGCGTGAACTCTGCCGCCACTAGTTCTTCTCTGTCGTCGTGGTCGTAGTATTTTCTTCTTTTTCTTCGCCCATGACGGTCTTCGTCATGTGTGGGCGACGATGTTCTTTCATTGCGTACCGCGTCTTCTCCGTTGGCCCATTTTTCGGCGATGACCATGAGCTCCCCTATGGTTTTGGGTGCTGCTCTGCCGAGTTCTTCTCGAAACGCGGTTCTTCTTGCTCCTTTGGCGAAGGCCTCAATCGCCACTTCTTCAGAGATTGTCCCTGCGGTGTTCCTGAGTGTGTTCCACCGTTGGATGTATTCTCGCATGGATTCGCCACTTTTCTGTTTGCAAGCCCGTAGTTCTTCGATCGTAGCTGGCCTTTTGTAGGTCGACTGGAAGTTTTTGCAGAAATCGCGATGCAGGTCGTCCCATGATGCATAGCAGGATCGTGGTCTTCTTTCCAGCCAGCTGCGGGCCGCTCCGGCCAGGTGCAAATTGAGGTATTGCATGGCTGTGTTCTTGTTACCACGTTGGCATTTTACTGCCGTGAGGTAGTCGCTTAACCACTGGGAGGGCTCGAGTGAGCCATCGTATTTTGTCACCTCCGAGCTGAGCTTGAATCTCTTGGGTAGAGGTGCTTCACGAATACTGCGAGCAAAGCAAAGTGCTCCGCAGGTTTCGTCGTCCGAAGACCCGGATGAGGAGCGTTCGCGATACCGTGAAGCCCTCGCTTTATCCACCTTCTTCTGGGCGAGATCGGATCGCGCGTCGTGCCCGGACCGGTCGCGGTCGCTATCTTTTCTTGGTTCTTTACTTCTTTTTCTCGAGCGGCTGCTGTGGTACCGCGAATCTTTGTCTCTCGGGCTGTCGTCGCTGCTGCTTCGGCTGTCGCCGCGGCGCCGAGCTTCTTTTCCTCGGCCACGACGTGGCGATTTATCCTTTCTTGGAGAGGAGCTCCTATGCCTGCGGGGCGCGTCTTTGTCTTTGTCCTTTTCTTGTCGCGCCTTCTCCAGCTGTTCCTTGCGATCGTGGGAGGCGAGCTTCGCGGCAGCCAGCCCTAGACCTTTGCGGATGTGCTTGTATTGTTCCACCCGAGGATCGCTGTCCGTTGGCTGGTTCATCTGCATGTAGGTGGCCGCGGCTAGAATTGCGGCGGCTGGAGTTTGCGGGTAGACGTTCCCGTCGTCATCAACCCTCATGAAAGAAGATGTGGTAGACCTGTTGGTCCCAGCCATGGATTCGTGGTCCCTTGTTGATGCTGCGGGTCCTTTTCCCACGGGTCGGGTACCGACCGAAGGGGCAAGGGACAGCTCGGCTCGACGTAGGCTTGACTCATCCGCCGCTCTCCTGCGACGGGCTAGATCTGCTCGGGCGTCCTTGATGTTTGAGGCCGCTCTCACTAGGTGATAGTGGTAGGCGGTTAGGTCTTCCTGTGTAGCACCTGCTGCGGGTGGCTGACTCTTTCGCATGGATTCCTTTGCTCTTTTCCAGGCTTCCCGCGAGACGCCGATTAGATCGCGCTCGGTTGCGCTATATTCAGTTTCCGAGGGCTGTTCCGATCCTGCCATGCAGACTTGGGCCAGTCGTGGCCCGTGCGTCCTAGGCGCAGATCGGGAGGTTCTTCGCACCCGAGAGGGTTCCTCTGTCGAGAGTGCGTGGTAGTCGATCGTGTTGAAGCGGATGGACTCGCCGCTTTTCTCCATAAGGAAGCGCGAGTTGACGGCTCCAGATTCGGGTTCAGATTCATCCGAGAAGTGGAGGATTCCGTCTCTGTTTGCCATGAAGTTAAAGCTTCCGAACGTCAGGGTGACGCTCTTCTCCAGATCCTCGAATACCGGGCGTGATTCCGGCGAGTGAGGCGTGACTATGACGGATCCGATCCGTACAGGATTGTTCGGAGCCGTAGTCGATGGTTTCCAACGGGAGTTGGATGTCGATGAAGCCGAAGATGCCGGTGATCCAGCGCCCGCCGTCCCCACGGTCGGCGCCAATTGTCGAAGCTCTGGCTCCGCAAATCCCTCAGGTGACCCTATCGGGTTTCGACTAGGAGAAGTCATAGGCGCTGGTGGAATCGTCGGCTTGACAGGGAGGCGAGATTTACCCAGGTTCGGGGCCCTCGAAGAGGTAAAACCCTTACTCCTGCCTTCTGCTGATCTGTATTAGACGATTAGATCGATTACAGGTGCTCGAATCGAGAGTAGATCTCGAGTTCAAGGCTTTTGTGGTCGTGCGGTAATACTTGGTCCTCTCCTTTGGGGCTCTCCTGGCTTTATATAGATAGCCAGGTCTCGAGTCCAACCCGGAGAGGATACAAACCCTAGCTTGAGTCGGTTACAATCTCTAACTTAGCCCGCAAGTTGATGCGGGTGGGCTTTTCATGGGCCTTCTAGAGTACTCCAAGGGCGCTTCCTGTCGGGCCTTGATCAGAAGGTGTGAGAGGGGGTGCCCTTATTCGTAGGGCCCAGGATCCATGCCTTCGTCAGGAACTTTCTTAAGGGTAGCTTTGTATGATGAGAACAATCTTGTAGTCACATCTGGTCCGTTGTCTTCAGCTTTCGTGGAGGTTGTGCTACTTCATGGTGATTTCAATCAAGAAGGTCAAGATTATTGGAGACCAGAAAATTTCAATGTTTACATAACGCCTAGAGATGAAAATTTGTTTTCCGGAGAAGTACAGCCAATCTGCGGAGGTGATCATTTATTGGCACTCACAAACGGAGAGGCAGACCTTCGTAATATCATCTTTTGGACTCCTTCCTCCGATGCCCGCACCGGAAAGTTCAAGATTGGTGTTAAGATAAAAAATGCAGCAGAAGAGTTTGTTCAAGAAGGAATCACTAGCCCATTTGTTGTGAGATGTCGCTAAGGGGAAGGTACCTTTTTTCATTAATTGTGTTGTTTGAGCATGACTTCCCATGCAATCTAGGATACTTAACCCCACAATTTATAGAAAAAATATTGTATTTATCATATGATTTTTTTTCATAAACTAGAAAGCAAAATTTTAAACTAGATAGGAGATGTTTAACAAAATGCCGAAGTAAATTCCTATGAAAGTGTGAAATATTAGACTAGGGTACTCGACTGGAGTATGTAAATTTATGTATTACAACCTGTCTTCAAGTATGTTTATTTGAAATTGATGCAAAGATGTCAGTGTGGCTTTTGGGAATTTCAAATCAATAAACAAATGAATGATTGGTCATGAGATTTCCTTATCCGTCTCTTTCTCTTTAGCTAGATTTTTTTGCGTGAACTAGGCATGTAGCAGATATCCAGAAAATCCTCTAATGTGTCGGAGTGTTGCCAATTATCAATTAAACATCGCTTCAAACCAGCCGCACCGTATTTTGTGTTCATGTACATACATCGTTCCAGAATTTGAACCATGTCCTTGTAATGGAGAAACATAGGCATCCAGTAAGTTTCCTAAAAAGAAAGGACACGATGGAGGTGAAATGGGTCCTAGCTATTCCTGATAGATCTGTGACAATCCCAATTGCCGATGTGAGTCGTCTGGTCGGCACAAGTCCCTCCACATCCGTACCGCTCACGGTTTTATCCAAGTGCAGATGCGATAGGACGTCTCAGGCTTAATCCATCGCTTCAGAGTCACAATATGCGAGATCGTCCACAAACTAGCTGGTGGATCAGGGAATCGGCAATGCAACTACTAAGTATTTGGCCGGCTACCCTCAGCCGACATATATTGTGCCTCATGAGATTAATCATTCTCGGTATGTGACGTTTCTTGTAATTGTGTATGAGTAGTGCTACGGTTGGACATGTAATTAAATGGAAGGTTAGGTGTTGACTTCTAACACGTGTAAGGCATTGTCGGTAGCTAATATAGACAAGACGAAAAGATAGGTTACACATAAGATCTAGATGGGACGGCAGGTCCGGGCCCACAGTGGTGCCAACTGTGCGGTCCGCACAGGGTCCAGAATTTTTTGGGGCCCAAAAAATTTATATATATAGTATACATATTTTTTGAAGTTATATACAGTATACACATACTTCCTGGAGGTTGTTCAAACGAGGAATGACGAGCGAAGCTGAGCATTTCTGCCTGTCTGGTGCTGGCCTTGGTCGCGTCGCACGTGAATGACACTACAGCCGTGGGCTCTTAGTGGGCTTTTTTGAGATTGTCGTCTGTGACTCATGTTAGTTGATCGCTCCGATCAGAAAAGAGAAGATGGCATCAGGCAAGCCGCCCGCCACCCAATCCCAAACAAATTTAACGTGCAAAATCAATCACATCCAGCAACTAACTCAGCAACAAGAGTTCTCTCTGATCTTCTTTGGTTGATTAGCTGATGGGATGTAGGCTATTCCCTATCCCTTTTTGTGTTTATATTTCAGTCGATCGGCTCCTTCTCCAATTTTCTAAATCCTAATTAACTTTTTATAGATATTCTTAGAGATCGATTCTCCGTTCTTGTCTTCTCGGTCGAAAAACGCAGACACAATCTCCGATTAATATCTTATGCCGCATCACTCTAATTTTATCTTATTCATAACTAAATGACACAACAATTTCATTTCAAAAAACACAAAATTAATGATCATATACAAAAAGAGATTATTTAACTTGGAGTCAAATAGGTACGATTTTCCATATATTCAATTGTTATGTAAAATTTTATGTCATATATACATTAGAATAGTTTGTTATTTTAATTTTCTTGTGAGATAAGGCCCCTTTTAGATTTTTGCACAGGGCCTCGGCAAAAGCCGGCCCGGCCCTGTGGGACGGTACGACGCCCGTGGTAGGGGCGGTCGAACAGGCGTAGCGTCCATGATCCGATGCGTATGTAAACCTCGGCGGGCTTGTCGTCGGTGGTACTATCTTGTTTAGTATATGGGGAGGAGCGCTTGTTAAGCATGCCCTGTATATGTAGGCGCTAAATGCCGAACTGCGTCACCAAATCTTGATGTCTTATTTTTGCTGTGATTGCTTGGCCTCAGTAGGTCGATTACGTGCCTCGGATTGTAACAAGTCGAGGGATAGTGTTTAGAAGGTTACGGTGATGACCATCATATTCTGGCACATTTGGGAGGCTGGAAATGATGCCCAGAACGAGATGGGCAAGATACACCCTGAGAGATTGGTTGAAAAAATCATGGAATATGTGGACATGGTCCTCCAGCATTGCATCAAGAATGGGCCTCTGTCCGAGGACCATGTCTTCAAGAACTGCATCCTGGAAACAGACTGTCTGACTATTGTCCAGCGTATCAACTCCAAGGTTGGATCAATCGTGCGAGGCATCAAGACCATGATATCAGGGTTTGAGTTGCTTGGTTCTCCCTCCCGTACCCTTTCGTTTAGGGTTTCCTTCCTCCCCCTGGCGACAGGCGGCGAGTCACCGAATCCTACACGAATTCCGACTCCGATCCCGATCGGGTGTTGCTTCCAGGTACTCTCGCGAGTTTGCGGCCTTTATACTCCGGGCGCTGGTACGAGTACTGGACAGAATCGCTCAGAGGCGGAAATCTAGGGTTCTCGTCATGTCGAGCTCATGATCGGCGACGCAATCAGAGACAGCTTCAGGCGATCCCAAACTCAAAGGGAAAGCTGGACTAGGTATGGAAGAGGTAGCTGATGAATCTGAAATACAAGGGGGTGCGTTCAACTCTCTGTTTGATAGATTGGAGATCGGCGAGGATGAATTCGATGACCTTGTTATCGAGGAAACGGACATTGACTTGGTCGACAGCACCAGATGGCTAGCAGTTGCTCGAGTTCATTGTGAGAAGGGTTTTAGTCACGAAGCCTTCTTCCTCCAGATGCGAGCAGCATGGAATCGGGCGAAAGAAATTTCGATTCGTCCGGTGGGCTCTAAGAGATTTGTTATTCAGTGTTACTGTCTCGGTGACTGGGAGAAAATCACAGAGAGGGGCCCGTGGTTATTCCGTGACTGGGCTGTGGTGATTGCACCTTATGATGGAATTTCGGATCCTGATGAAGTGCTGTTGGAATTTATGCCAATCTGGATCCAAATACATAAAATACCAGAGGGTTTTAGGAAGGAATCAGTGGTGAAACAATTGGTGAATCGTTAGGCAGGCGAGGTGATCGAAATCCAGATGATTCCACCAGGCAATTTTAGAGGTGATCATGTCCGGTGAGAATTAATCAAGATGTCAGGAAAGCACTAACTCGTTTTGTCTCGATATCGCTTGGTGGAAAGCGATCAATCTTTGAAGTGAAGTACGAAAAGCTTGGTATGCTGTGCTTTTCATGCGGGCAAATTGGACATGTATACAAGGAGTGTGGTACTGGTGTCTTTGAGGAGAAATCCCTCAAATTTGGCGAGTGGATTCATGCAGAGGGCTGGAGCTCTAGGGGTTTATCTGGTTCCCGTGGAGGTTTAAGGGGAAGGGGTGGCAGATCGAATGTGAGCGGACGGTTTCCTTCCCAAGGAGGTGATCAATATGTTGATTGGAGAGCTCACCCTGAGCGTAATTCAATTATCCCTGAGGAGCTAAAGGACACGGCAACAAGCCCAATTAAACCAGTTGATCAGTACATGATTGATGCAGAGAGGAATGCTAGGAAACGGCTTGCTTTTGAGCAGGACAACAAGAAGGCAACAGATGTGCTTGCTATTTCGGACAGAGAAAATATGGCTGGAGACTTACCACTGGTTACCACAGATAGCACAAGTCAGTTAATCAAGGAACAAAAGCGTCACAAAGGAGGAGATGGTTCATCATATTCTGGACATTCTAATGGATCGGCGGCATCCCTCGAGGGAGACCGCCGGGTCCAATGAGTATCATGAGCTTGAATTGTCGAGGGTGCGGACGGCCCGAGACAATTCACGAACTGAGCAACTTAATTAAGTTGCACCGTCCGAGATTGGTCTTTCTCTCGGAGACCAAGCTTAACAGTAAGAGAGCACAAGATTTGAAAGGAAGACTAGGGTTTTCCAATGCCTTCGGTGTGAAGAGTGAGGGCCTAGGTGGGGGCCTAGTGCTTTTTTGGAATGCAGACTCGGTGGTAACACTAAAATCCTATAGTAGGACACATATTGATGTCTTTGTGATCAATGAGGAGACAGGAGGTACTGAATGGAGATTTACGGGCTTCTATGGAGACCCTAAAAGATCCAAACGGAAACGGAGCTGGGAATTGTTGAAGTTTCTGAGAAGGGAATATGACACACCATGGATTTGTGCAGGAGATTTTAATGAAGTGGTCTCGGCTGGGGAACAGTTTGGAGGGCATGGTCATGAAGAATGGCAGATGGAAGGTTTTCGTGAGGCTATAGATGATTGTGGCTTCGAGGACATGGGGTTTTTGGGAACTCCATACACATGGGACAACCGGCAACACGGTAGTAATAATATCAAAGTCAGACTGGATAGAGGGATGGCAGATTTACGTTTTCTCGAGATTTTTGATAATTCTATGGTAACGCATATACAGACCACGCAAAGTGACCATTGTGCTTTATTAATTCAGATCAACACCTCGGAGTGGTGCAATGACAATAGAGGGTCACGGCCCTTCCGATTTGAAAATGCATGGACTCGACATTCCAATTATTCCCATGTAGTTGAGTCTAGTCTTATGCCACAGGTCCATAACCTGAGTGACATGGCCAGTGCTCTTGGTGGGGTGCATTCGAGACTGCAACAATGGAGCAGGGAAGAATATGGTTCAGTGAATAAACAGTTAAAAAATTTGAGAGGAAGATTGGAAAGAGTTTGGTGGGAATCACTGGGTACTGGTCCGTCTAGACAGGAACTGCAGCTGATGAGAAGGATCTCGGAACTCCAGACTAGGGAGGAGATTGAGGCACAACAGCGATCCCGTGTTCTGTGGATGAAAGATGGGGATCGTAACACTGCCTACTTCCACTCTAGGGCGAAGCAAAGAGGGAGGAACAATAAAATCAAATCTCTTAGGGGAGAGAATGGTTCTTTGGAATCGTCTCAAGTGGAGATAGAACGCATGGCAACAAATTTCTACAAGACGTTGTTTTCGGCTCAAGCTGACACTCAACCGGAAGTGGTAACAGAGTGGGTGGTTCCTAGAGTTACTGACTGCATGAATGAGCAACTGATGGCTACATACACGGATATGGAGATTGAAAAAGCACTGTTTATGATGCATCCGAACAAATCCCCGGGTCCGGATGGTTTCAATGTTGGCTTCTATATCAAGCACTGGGGTGTGTTAAAGGATAAGGTGTGTAAAGCTATTCGGATTTTCTTGGAGGGAGGGAGTATGCCCGAGGAGGTAAATGCTTCGGTTCTTGTCTTGATCCCTAAGGTGAAATCCCCTCAAGATCTCACTCAATACAGACCGATTGCCCTTTGTAATGTTTTATATAAAATTGCTTCTAAAGTGCTAGCCCTAAGATTGAGACCGGTGTTGGAGGAGATTATATCGGAAGAACAAAGCGCCTTTGTTCCGGAGAGACTTATTACGGATAATGTGCTCACGGCATATGAGTGCATTCATTATCTCAAAAGGAAGAAGGGGAATTCTGCTGCCTGTGCCATTAAACTTGACATGGCTAAAGCCTATGATAGGGTTGAATGGAGCTATCTCCGGAGTATAATGCATAAATTGGGTTTTACATCACAATGGATTGATCTTATTATGAGGTGTGTGGAGTCAGTCACACTCTCTGTTCGGGTGAATGGAGTTTTCTCGGAGTTCTTTAAACCTACACGGGGTATTCGTCAAGGAGATCCCATATCTCCTTACCTATTCCTTCTATGTGGAGAGGGTTTTAGTAGCATGCTAAAGAATGTTGGTCCAATGTACCTGGCCAAAGGAATTCGGGTGGGGATCCATGCACCATGGGTATCCCACCTTCTTTTTGCTGATGACTGTTTGATTTTCTCACAGGCATCACCGGCAGGGGCTTCTAGATTGCAATCAATCCTTGAGAGATATCGAATTGGCTCGAGTCAAATGGTGAACTTCAATAAATCAGCAATTTTCTTCAGCAAGAATACTAAGGAGCCAGTCAAGCTGGTGGTTCATCAAGGTACCCATATTTCTTCAGAGGCTCTTGGAGATAAATACCTAGGGCTTCCTACGGCATTGGGGAGATCGACTGATTCTCATTTTGAACATATCATTGCCAAGGTGAAAAAATTATTGTTTGGAGGGATCCCGAGGTTGCTAAGTAGTGCTGGAAGAGAAGTTTTTGTTAAGTCGGTTTGTCAGGCAATCCCCAATTATTCGATGAGTTGCTTTAAGCTTTCCAAGAATTTCTGCAAAAAACTAACGGCGGTGGTTGCAAGATTCTGGTGGGGAGGGGATGATACAAAGAGGAAATTGCACTGGAAAAAATGGGAGAAGATAGCAATCCCAAAATCAGAAGGAGGAATGGGGTTCCGAGACTTTGAGCTGTTCAATCAGGCAATGTTGGCTAAACAGGGTTGGAGACTTATGACTAGACCTGATTCGCTATGTGCAAGAGTTCTGAAGGGTAGATATTACCATGATAAAACTTTTCTGGAAGCTGGTCCCAAGAGGAATGCATCGCATACTTGGAGGGCAATATTGCATGGGCGTGCTGCTCTCAATGGTGGTCTGATAAAAAGGTTTGGTACGGGCTCCTCCATTAAAATTTGGGAGGACCCTTGGCTTGAGGAAAATAGTGGCTCCAGGCCACTAACCAGGAAGTTGACGGCTAATGCAACCATGGTCGATGAACTGATTGATCAAGACGGGGACTGGGACGAGGATAAGCTACAGGCTAATTTCGTGGAGCCATATATTGTGACTATCCGGAGAATTATACGGGGAGAGGAGGAAGATATGTGGGCGTGGAAACTGGAAAGGAATGGAATTTTCACTATACGGTCCGCGTACAGACTCATGTGCACTCAACGGAGACTAGCTGATGCACCTAATTGCTCCACTGGACTCCTAAACCCTGTATGGAAGAAACTATGGAAGATACATGTACCTCTGAAAGTGAGAAACTTCTGGTGGCGTACGGTACACAAGTTTATACCGTGTCGGCAAATTTTGCATAATAGACATGTCGAGAGAATTCAGAACTGTGAAGATTGCGGGGAGGAAGAGTCAATCTATCATTCTTTTTTCACCTGCACTTGGGCGAAGCTATTCTAGGAAGAGGTAAAGAGATTAACTAAGGTTAAATTACCAAAACTGCATCCAGATTCGTGGGCTGTAGACTTAATCAATGGAGACCATGTGCCCAGTCATAACACTGCTATCATCTTATGCGGCTGTTGGGCAGTTTGGTCAGAGCGAAATAATCGGAGACATGGTGAACGAGGCAGGGATCTTATGGTATCGGTTAGATGAGCGGTGGACACGGCATGTGATCTTGCAACACCGGCGAGTCCAACCGGGAATACGACTGCTAAGCGATGCACTGCCTGGGTGCCACCGAAGGAGAATTATGTCAAAGTCAATGTTGATGAGGGGTTTAACTCTGAGGCCAGATCGGGAGCATCGGGGGTGATTATTCGGGACCAGTCGGGTGGGTTGATCCGTGCCCAGGCCATCTGGTACGAACACACGGCAAGTGCTAGGATGATGGAGGCTATTGCCATTCGTGATGGAATCCGTTTTGCCGCTGATTTGGGCTTTACGAATGTTGAGATTGAGAGCGATGCACTAGAGGTGGTAAACTTATGCAATTCGGACAACTAGCAGAGAGCAGACATCGGCGCAGTTTGTAGTGAGATCAACAATCTAGTTTTTAATTTGAGTTCTTGTTCCATCGCTTATGTTTCGCGGTTGGCTAACGAGGCTGCTCACTTATGTGCTAAACAAGCCAACAGTTCAAGACGTAGATGTCTTTGGGTGAACTACATTCCTGCTTTCCTGCGAGATAGCATCAGGAATTCTTGTAATCTCTCTAGTTGATTAATGAGTAATTATCTTTCAAAAAAAAGGGTTTGAGTTGCTTTCTGTTAAGCATATTAGTCGCACTCTGAATATTGTTGCACATCACTTAGATCGTACCTCTGTGTGCTCTTTTTGTAATCTTTATTTTCCTGTTTCCCGGGTAGCTTCCCGGGCTGAACCTTGTACTCGTGTGATTTAATCAATAAAGTGCAACATTCTATCAAAGGAAAAGTGGTATTAGAGTCGAATTCAAAGGTTGCAGATTATTGATTTATAGGGTTGCGCAGATGTTGCAAGATTGAAGATCGGAGATTGTCATCGAGAGCGGTTGCGGCCGGGTATGTGATCACGCAACTCGGTTTGGACAAAACCGAAAAGAAATTGGAAGCCGCAGAGGGCAATCGTCGATACCACACGTCCTGAGCTGACCCAACTCGGTCCCTTGCGCGAGGCCAAGCCCAGGCGTGGCCGATGGTCAAGCATCAAGGATTGGTGCGGTTACAAGATTTCTTCCAGTTGTTTCATCGAAAAAAAATTGCCAAACAATGCCGAAATTTTCAAGTCTTTCTGACTGATTTGTATGGATTTCTTCCAGTTGTTTCATCGAATTTATGTCGAACCCAGACTGATGCATGAGCATGAATTATATGTATACATAATAGAGCTCTTTTACGGTGATTGGGACGGAACTACGATTCCGTCCGGTTCCGTCAAGTATGTTTTTTTTAAAACCATTGATTATAACTTGTATTTTTAGTAATCGTCCATTAAATCTAGATGCAGTCTTTTTTTAACAGAAAGGAAGCCACGTATCAGTACCGATCTGGGTTATGCCACTGTTTTCTTTTTCGGGGAACGGACCGGCTAACAACGATACGTACGACTATTTTGTACGATTCACGTATGACGTGGGTGTTGATCATACGTGAATCGTACCATGATCGCGTGCGCTAATCAATTTCGATTGTCTAACAAGCCGCAGATGGGAAAGGAACCGGCCGAGCGGTCGTCGATCCGGAGCGCCGCCACAGTCTAGCACTTCCACCGCCCTTCACTCACTAGTGGAAACAACCCCTTTCGTCCAGGGGGCCAGGAGGCACCTGTCCCGGTTGCAACCAAATCCGGGACAAATGCTATGCATTCGTCCCGGTTCGTGCGCCCGGGGCAACAGAAATCGCCTGGGGGCATTGGTCCCGGTTCGTGAGGAGACATTGGTCCCGGTTCTTGGCATGAACCGGGACCAATCCCTAGCCGCATGCCACGTGGCACGCGCACGGGCATTGGTCCCGGTTCAATCCACTAACCGGGACCAATGCCCCCTTCCCTTTTTTTTTTGATAGGTGGAATTAGTGTAGCCCAGGCGGGCCAGCTCCGGCAGTGACACGTCGGAAAAACGCGGGAACAAGAACCCCGCCCGTGATCTTCTCGGCGCCCTTCGAGCAGGCGCAGCTGCACCGGCTGCGGATGCAAGGCCGGGCGGAGCGGCGCTGGCTCGCCATGGTGGCGAAGGACGACCGCGAAGCTGGCCCCTCCACCCGGTCGGCTTCATGTACTCGTAAAGTGCTTGCAACAAGGAGACGAGAATCACTTGTGTGGATACTACGTTTGCGAGTTCATTCGTCAGACGACATGTCCCAAGGGCAGAAATTTAAAGCAACTTCATGTACGTTAGTCGTCAATTCTTCTTATTACCATCTATTTTAGTTACTTAGTTTCATATATATATATATACTAGCTGACTGCCCGTGCGTTGCTACGGACTATCAAGTTTATTTTCTCACCAAACATGTAGATATTATGCATGCGAAAATTCTGTCACTCATGTAGAGAATACGAAAACAAATACACTTTTTTAATCAACATTTCAATGACAACAACATCCAGTTTCAGAGAAGAATGCACAGATTGAGCTACTCAAAGTGCGTCATGCTCTTGATGTGTTTCAACACTGAAATCCGAAGCATACACTTCTCTTACACATTCCCTTTTTTTTATTTCCGGGAAGACATTCCCTTCAATGTTAGCTGTTGGTTCCTACATGAAGTAAAAATTGGTATAAGCCTATAAGGAAAATATATTGTTTGTCCCTCGATTATTAGATGGAGGTTATCATTCTAAGTAAATCAAAAGGTTTTAATAAAGAGAGGAAAATTGAACAAACAACAAAATAGATTGTTATCCACTTTTTTTTGCTTCTAATGAATTTCTATAATATTATATTATTTCTAATGATAAATAACAAATATTACTCAAATTTCGAGAGACACCCGTGCCTTACCACTGAAAAAATTAAATAACATGTCTTCAATTTCGTGGCCATAAAATTTGTGTCGTTATATTTAATAGGTAATCCGATTTGGGCAGCATCAACTCGCAATGTATATAGATTTTACTAATTGTCTTTGGTTGTACTGGTTACATCTTGAAGAATCGTCTTGCAAGGTATATACATATCATTCATTATCCTTTACCTTGAAAAAAGATCTAAGCAAATATTTTGTACCTGCACATAACCATTGAAATTCTCACCGGAAATGTCAAGAACCTCAGAATTTTACCTCATGTCTTCCTCTTTAGGATTGCTGCACAAGTGCCTACCATTTGACGATGGAGAAAATAGTAATGCGGCGAGGACGATAAACAGTTCAATGCTTGTGTGTAGGCACTATAATGCTTCAAGTTTAGCATTTTGTTGAGGCTCTAGGACCAATTTTGTTGAAATTAAATTATCCTAATCTATTCAATAAGTTGGATATACTTAGTAGTAATCAACTTTTTTTGAATATAACCGTAAGAAAGCAATCGTGTTAATTGCGATGGGCCACAATCAAAACTCAGGAGTCAGAAATTCAAGCCAACAGACCCATGATATATGTATTTTTATGAAGCTCATAGTGTTTATTCTGAACACTTCCCCTCTATCGAAACTATTTAATAGCCCGATCAACAAAAAACTTCATGGTAGTAACAAGAGGCGGAGATCAAATGAAAAAATGAACCCACCATTTCATAGTGACGAATGCCAAACTAAAAATTATTGATAGTGACGAATGCCAAAAGAGAATAGGCTAACTCATATCCATCAATCTTCACCGCCTTGGCCGCTGAGATGTCGGCATCGCTAGGATTAATCCTTTAGATATTTCTCTAGTACAAGGAGGAACCAGATTTGATCCCCTGGATGAAAACCTAAAAAACAGAAACTATCTATTCGCTCACCTATGTTATGGAGCAATCAATCTTGAACTATGCATTAATGATCCATTTCCAACTTAGAATGTATTATTTTCCAAATCAGGATGTGTTTTTGCTCCCTGGTCATCATGAGGTCGTTCTTCATATATATCATGGTATTCAGATAGCATTCCATGGGCCATGGCAGATGGCACGAGTGGGAAATTTTGAAGCAGTCACCTTCTCAATGTGAAGCGTTCCTTGCACACTCAGATAAACCGTGGGCTGCTCCTACATAGCAGCCACATTAACCTCCCGCGTGACAGCATTGTCGTCTTCGGAAGCTTGCAATGCGGAGAGGGTGGCGGCTTTGGCCGCGGACGGGGCCGCCACCTAGAAGAGCTCGAGCGGCCGCGATCATGTACCAGGCCGCGGCGCCACACCGTATGTGTAGTCTAGCGTGTCCTGTGTTAGAATACGAACACGTATGTGTGTAGGGATAGATTAGGACTCTAGGTGTCTTGTACTCCAAGTCTCCCTCTACCCCTTGTACCTCCTTTATATACCCCCATATGAGGGCCAAATCAATACAACGAAATATTAGGGTTCAATACTTTTAACATGGTATCAGAGCATCCTGCATTCCGTTGTCATCGGGTAGGGCCTCCGAAGAAGCCGCGGTGCCATCCAGAAAACGTCACCACCGCCGTCGGGCTGGAGATGAAGTCGCCGATGTCGGACATCTTTATCGTCTTCATGGCCGCCACTGTCTTCTCTATCCACGCCCCTTCACCGGCGCAAGAACGAGCTATGCGGTCCTGGATGACCTTGAATCCTTGATGCTTCCCCACTCCATGGATTACGTTGCCCAAGGAGGAGACATAGGAAAGATATGGACATGCCATAAGACTTGTGTTGAGCAGCCTAGTAGGTGTCCTCGGCCCAGCCTGCCTAGCCACCGGGACTCCTCTCTCCTACGGCAAGCAGAACGTGCGTGGGAAGCGGCAAGAGCAGTGCTGCATCATGGATAGTCGTGCTCGACTGTACTGGGGCAGCGGCGCGCTCCTACAGGGAGTGGAGTTGAGCACCGAGAGGCGCGACATCGAGTCGGACGGGCGCGGCGCGGCGAGCTCGACAGGTGTGTAGAGGCGAGCACCTAGAGGATCTTCAGAATGGCAGGCGCATTAAAAAAATCAATCTGGCATATCACGCATGTGTTTCAGTTCGTGGGATTGGTAATCTGTGCAGCAGATTATCACACATAAGCACCATGTTTAGCTGATTATCACGCGCAGGAGGGAAGGATAGGATGCGATAGACATAGCTGTGGATCGATATATGCACACGAAAATAGGATCAACGTTAGCGTGTTGTTGCGGTGGCATTTGTGCCGTAATATTTTAGATGTGTGACACCGCCTCACCGCCACTGTAACCTTAATAGTAAAGATTGACCACTCTTCTTTATATTAGATCGAACGGCTTCGGTACGGTCTTCTACCAAGAGACCGCATACGAGCAATTCAGGAGGAAATTGCGAGCTTCTTAGATGCAAAGGTCCTAAACGTAGATGGAGAGTACTATAGTGCCGGTTGGTTCTGAATTTGATTTTGTAATACACTCCATCGGTCATGTAATATGCTCGATATACTTTGCTTCTGTAATATAAGTGTTCCTTATTCTGCTTTATATATGTATTACTTATTCACTCGTGGGATCCGGGAGGTCCGGGGAAGGGCCACCGGGACACCTCTCTTCTCATGGGATCCGGGAGGTCCGGGGAGGGCCGCCGGGAGGTGAGGGGGTCGCAAAGCACAAATCATAAAAATTCTGCCGCGGCAGAGAAAAGGGCAAAAAGTCCTGCCGCGGCAGAAGGGGCATGCATCCCGGGTCGTATTGAGAACCGGGACTAATAGCCCTGGCCAGGTTCCAGCTCACGGGCCACGTGATCAGCCCATTTGTCCCGGGTCCTGGCACAACCGGGGCCAACGGGGGAGGGGTATTTGTCCCGGATGCCCCATCCCGGTTGTACAACCGGGACAAATGGGGTTTACGAACCGGGACTAATGCCCCTGTTTCCACTAGTGACTCGCCGTCTATCCTAGATTCTCAGTTGCAAGTACGCACACAATACCACAGGGAATGCATGCTAGGTGCAGGTAGATTACTGGCATAACTAACGTTTTGTCCTATCTTGTAATCGTAAAAGAAGGACAAGGCTTGCCTGCGCCGCGACTATGCGCCCATCTGTGCGCCGCCTCTATGTGTTGCGCATCGAACGACTGTGGCTCCAGCCCCCACGCGTGAAATATTTTCTGAACAAAAATACAGATTTGTAATACGAGTCCCTGGCTATACAGCCGAGTTAACGAACTGCCGGAAAGGGTCGGCCGGTCGGCAGCTCCCTTGCCGAGGACCTGACGCGACTGAGATGCGGGCCGCGTATGTCGGATATATACTGAATAGGGGTATAGAAGATGGTAGACAAAGAGCCGGACTGCCAGGGTGGCCTACATGGTAATGGGCTTAGGTCCATTGGGCGGCCCAGTAGTCCGACGCGTAGAAGCCGGATTCTAGAAGAACCCGGATCACGGCCCGCGTGGTCTGGCTTGGAGGAGAAGACGGATTCCTTACTTTCCAAGTTACAAGTTAAACGTAGTCTTCTAGGTTTCCTGTTCTGTAAGCCCTAATCCGGCTATTATATAAAGCCGGACGGGAGATAGATTAAATAAGCACAAGTTAAACACAAGTTCAAGCTCTACGCAACTCGCCGAGAAGTTCACCCTCGTCGAGTAGCTAGATCTATTCCCTCACATTGTAACCCTGTTATACGGACTTTAGTCCCAATTAGTGAGAAGTGCAGGAGTAGGTACGCCGTACTGTCGCGACGTACCGAACCTGGGTAAAATCCCGTGTTCTGTGTTACAACGCTATCCCGTTACCCCACGTCTCTACCGTAGTCTCATGGCACCCCCGTCTATGAAAACTACTACGATGTCTCGACAGTTGGCACCCACCATGGGGCAAACGACGTCAGGCGTGAAATTCCGATCTGGGATACTCGGCGGAATTGGAAGATCGATCACTGTCGGAAGCTTGGAATTCGACGACGATGTCGGGCGCTTCCTCGACAACGGATCCTACATACCGGCGCAAAACCACCTGGTAAGTGTCTGCGTGTTACCGATTGGATCTGCTAACATCTTTATCGGACTAACTGCAGAAGCAATGGGGTTTTGCGGTGGAAGTAAATTTATCCCACCCGCCCTATACCCAGTCGAAGGCGACTATGATCTCGGATTCTGCTCAGATCGCCGACAAAACAGTGATACACACTTTATCGGCATGGTGCAATCCGAAATCGCTGAAAACACGGATGACGGAAATCCCGTGCAAGAGGCAGACAACAACCTACCCGTCGTAGAGACGGAAGAACAAATACCCGTCACAGAGACGGAAGATCCGATATCCGTCAACCAGACGATGAACTCGGAAGCAGAGTCCGTGCTTGCCGCCATTGAGGCGAGATTGGAGTCGGAAACCGGATCGGATAACTTCGACTCCGAAGACGAAGACGAGGATGCTTTCGTACGAAAGGTTAAGTCCTTTCAAGAGGGATTCCATGAAGTGCTAATGGCAAAACCAGCAGATACAACGGGTGCCGACAGCCAGGAAAGCCCTAAAACCCCTCCGCCAGTGGAAGAGAGAGAAGACGGAGAAACTTCTCCGATATTCCCCAATGTTAAGGAGATGACAGAAGATGAGCCTGTCAAAAAACCTCCCTCTTCCAAGAAAAAGCACCGTGCTTCTAAAAAACTCCAATACAAACTCCGGAAGAAAAAATCAGCCGATCTCGCTGATGAAAACCTGGAAGTTGGAGATATTAGTGGCACAAAGCCCGCGGAAAAGAAATCTAAGGAAATCACTGCTCCGCCAATGACAGAACTGGAAGAGCAAGAGCTATTACAAACACCAGTGGGACCAGATGAACCCCCTGAGATGCTGGAAGCCAGGAGACAAGCTTTCCAACGGCAACAGCAACATCTGCTTAGATCTCGGCAACATCTCCAACAAACCCATAATGACATCAAAGTCATGAAGGAAGAAATAGAGGAGTACGAGAGAAAGCATAGATCTGCCTTAAAACCTACTAGGTTACCCGGAATCGCAAGACCGGAAGAACTGCCGCCAAAAGAAAGGTTCTATAACCCATCTTGGCAAAAGCAGTTAAACGGCAAAGATGCCAAGGGCGAGCCAATATACAAAACCGCAGCAGAAAACGCGGAAGCAGCGTTCGCCATCCTAAACAACGATCTGTACTCCAACGGGGAAAAACTCCAAGGGGTGTATGCCTTCCTAGGAAAAGCATTACAACAGCAGCAGCGAGGCCAAGAGCGATTAGGGAGGCTGCATGATAACTCCGCCCTCTGCAAAACAGCTACTTGCGCTGCTGGAGCACCTGGACCGGAAGAACCCGGAGATTCGGATAAAAAAGAAGATCCGAGAAAAGACAAGAAAAATCCCGACAACCGGGACGCAGCGTCAAGAACCGGACCTCATCTCCTGAAAGATGGATACAAACCACACGATCGGGAAGACAGACACCGGAATGACGGCAAAATAATGCCACCTCCGAGAAACCCAGCTGAAAAATCTGGAAGATATGATATACCTCACAGACGTGAAAGATCCCGGACACCTCCTAAGGATAAGGAAAGGCATAGAAGCAGAACTCCGCCTAAAGGACGTGAACACGGAAGAGATAGAGACAACCTCGGAAAAGCGCGTCCGTGCAACAATGGAAAAGAAAGGAGCAGATCCCCTTCTGTCCATTCAGCCGGGAGATATTCTGCACACATTGATAGAGCAGAAAAGGATGACCTATACTTTGGTCCTAAATGTTTTACTGACAGGATCCGAAGGATAACCCTGCATTCTGGCTTCGCCAAAGTTGGTCCAACCTACCAAAAGTATACCGGCAGTACAAACCCGGATACCTGGCTCTCAGATTATTATACAGCCGTCCAAATCAACAATGGGACAGACCTGGAAGCTGTCAAGTTTCTTCCCCTAATGTTGCTAGACGGAGCCAGAGATTGGATCAATGGTTTACCATCAAGAACTGTCGACAGTTGGGATGATATGGCGAGAGTATTCACTCAGCATTTTCGGGGAACATACAAACGCCCAAATAGCATCAACCAGCTGAACCGTTGCACCCAATTTGAGGACGAACCATACGTGGATTTCATCTCCAGATGGACTGCAATGAAGAATAGTTGCTCTGGAGTAACTGACGTACAAGCAATGCATGCTTTCGTCAATGGCCTAAAACCCGGACTTGTACCGTTCATGGTTGGTTCTAAACAGCACAAAGATCTCGGATCTATGCTTACAACCGCCAATGAGCATGCTGCAGCCGAAGATGATATCAGAGCAAGAGGAGGCAATATTGAGTCACTAATACTCGCCAAGAAAACCCCTCGTTCTGACAATAAAGGAACTCCAGAGTCAACGACAAAGCCCAAGGAGGTCAACATAGCCTTTGGAGGAGAAAAGGTGAATAAGTGGAAAGGCCGCAGTCCAGATCCAATCAATTACACTCCCGTAGAATGGGAGAGAATTAAGTCGGAACCCTGCGTCCACCACTCGCAATTTGGGAAACCAACCACACAAACGCGCAATGCCGGCTAAACAAGCATATGAAAGGCAATGCAGGATCCGGAAATAAGGGGAAGGGTTCCAAAAGGAAACCTGCCAAACAAAAGCCAGAAGCTGAAAAAGAAGACAGTGAATCGGACACTGATGACAGAATCCAGGAACAACAGCGAAAAGGCGAACCCAAATTTCCGAGAGTTGACGGAGAAGCAATGTTAACTTTCTTAGCAACTCCGTCAGCAAAGGTGGCCAAAAGAACACTTCGGGAGATAAACGCAGCTGTTCCTGCGACCCCGAAATTCTTGAAGTACTCCAACACACCGATAATCTGGGATCAGCCTGATCATCCCGGAAATATCCCTGAACCCGGCACACAAGCTCTTGTTGTAAGCCCTATTGTTCAAAACACTAGGCTAAGAAGAGTGTTGATGGATGGAGGATCCAGCATCAATATAATGTATCTGGATACACTGAAGCACTTGAAGATCTCCGAGTCCCAGCTCAACTACAGCAATATACGCTTCCATGGCATTGTTCCTGGCAGGCAAGCACGATCCCTAGGAGAAATTTCCCTAGATGTCACCTTCGGAGATAAAGATCACTTCCGGCAGGAAAAAGTATCCTTCGAAGTAGTGCCGTTCGAAAGTGTGTATCACGCAATACTCGGACGTCCGGCTTTTGCCAAATTTATGGCAAGATCTTGCTATATCTACAACAAGCTGAAGATGCCAGGACCCAAAGGAGGAGTAATCACCATTGCCGGTGATTTCAAGCTGGCAAACGAGTTGGAAAAAGAAAACGCCCTTTGCGCTCAGAGAGTTATAGCGAAGGAGGAACTGAAGGAATTAGCCAAGGAGGTATCGCCGAAAGAGATGCCGGCAGGAAAAGAAACTCGGAAGCCAACAGATAGCTTCAAGGCGTCCGAGAATACAA
Organism: Alopecurus myosuroides; assembly: GCA_028641055.1. Taxonomy (NCBI): domain Eukaryota; kingdom Viridiplantae; phylum Streptophyta; class Magnoliopsida; order Poales; family Poaceae; genus Alopecurus; species Alopecurus myosuroides. Next base: position 8,412,870 of record CM054058.1, on the reverse strand, counting down.
GACAGGTAATCCTAGATCCCAAAGATCCGACAAAATTCGTCGTCGTAGGGACTGGGATGACTGACAAATAGGAAGGCGAGCTCATCAAGTTCCTCCGTGAGAACTGGGATATTTTTGCCTGGTGTCCAGCTGACATGCCAGGCGTACCCAGGGAACTTGCTGAGCACCAACTCAAGGTTATTCCCGGATCAAAACCCGTCAAACAAGGTCTCCGTCGATTTGACGGAAGAAGACGGAAGGCTATTGGCAAGGAAATTATCCGGCTTTTAGCAGCGGATTTCATCAAGGAAGAAATCCATACTGATTGGTCCGCAAATCCGGTATTAGTGCCGAAGAAAGACACCACTGCTCTTAGAATGTGTATAGATTACACAGGATTGAACAAGTTGTGTCCGAAAGATAGGTTCGCGTTACCACGAATCGATCAAATAATAGATGCCACTGCAGGCTCCGAGCTTTTATGCTTTTTGGATGCATACTCCGGGTACCACCAAATACGCATGAAAAAGGAAGATCAAATCAAGACTTCTTTTATAACGCCGTATGGGACGTACTATTACATAACCATGCCTTTTGGCCTGAAGAACGCAGGTGCAACCTACCAGCGTTGCATGCAACGTTGTTTGCATAGTCAAATTGGCAGAAACGTCCATGTTTACGTGGACGATATTGCCGTCGTAACCAAGGAAAAAGATACACTCCTTGAGGATTTGCGAGAAACTTTCGAAAACTTGCGCACTTACAAGATGAAGTTGAATCCATCTAAGTGCGTATTCGGGGTTCCCTCAGGAAAACTTCTGGGTTTCATTGTTTCCCACAGAGGAATAGAAGTTAACCCGGAAAAGATCAAGGCAATCTTGAACATCTCAAAACCTACATGTGTAAAAGATGTCCAAAGATTGACGGGTTCCGCTGCAGCCGTCAGCAGATTTATCAGTTGGCTGGGGGCTAAAACCTTACCACTCTACAAGTTGCTGAAAAAATTCGACAAAGTCAAGTGGATTGCGGAAGCCTGGGAACGTCTAGAAAGTTATGTACCTTTCCGTACTAAGTTCAATTCTATGTAAACATCTTTTGAGATCATGAAATAAAGTTGTCGGAATGCTGTCATCCATATTCTTTATAAGTGTAAAGTGTTTCCGCCTCATCTATTTCCCAATGATCTTACAAATTGCTCAACGTTAACCCGAATTGTGCTTGCGTACTCGGCGTTACAAAACTGAATGATTTTTCAGCCTATTAACGGCTAAGGGAAACTTGAATTGCCTGTGTGCCCAAGTTTCACTTAAAACTTTCCTTGAATTCTCTAAGTCTTATCTGATTGTGTGTGTGTTGGGTTACTGGAACTAGTTAGTAAAAATGCCTTTAGCATGGTCCATGTTTCCGAGTTTCAAAACTGCTTGGTTCGTCCCCAGTTACTCGGCATGAAGATTCATATTGCTATTTGAGCCATTTCAAACACTAAGGACAGTTAAAACATACACACCAGAGAACTTAGAAGATAAAGGAATGATCAAAACCCAAAAAACTTGCAAAGAATTTCATAATTTAAAAACTGCAACAGATGGAAGTTTCATTCATACAAAAGAAGCATTACATTTTGGATTACATTAAAAGAACAGTAATGCTCCTATTGTCTATTTTTTCTATCCAGGTTCCAGATAACCCTTCAAGCATCTGACTCCTCCTCGCTGCTTTCATCTTCGGGGATTGGAGGGATCTCCGCTTCTGGATAGTTGACGGAGATATTTACCATGGAGGAAATCTGGGTGGCGTGGCCTTTGACTTCACCAAAGATGGTGTTTCGCTGCATATCCGTGTATCCTTGAGGGACACCGGACGCCACGCACCAGGATTTAGCACTAGGGTAGTGCATGCGCATGAGGCCAAGAGCCATGCGCGCACCACCCCGTGCAGCGGAGCGAAGGAGAGATTCCTTAGACTCCGCCACCTCCATGATGGCACCCGGAAGTTTTTCAACCTCCGAGCACTCCCCAGATTTTTCGGGAAGAAACTTGTCCACCAGCTGCGTTGCAGCAGCCTTGATCAAATTCCATGTCTCCCCGAAAGCTCGGATGCCTGCAATCCGAGTGCCATCTGGGATATTGCCTGTTTTTTCCAGTAAAATACCTAAAAAAGTTAGATGGAAAAACAGAGCAAGTAAAACTTGGAAAGACGACAAATGAATAAGAGATTTACCGATGAGCTTGTCGATCTCGGAAACTTCCTCCAGGCGAAGGTTCAGAGCGTCGGTCAAATACCGAATGGTGGATTTGTCCTTCTCCGCCTGCTCGGAAGCCTTGGAATTAGAAACTCCAAGGGCCAGATTACTGGCTTCCAAGTCTTGTTGTGCTTTCACAAGGTTCTTGTGAAGCTCAACATTCTCCTTGCGAAGAATTTCGGCATTGCCAGAATCTTCTGCTGCTTGTTTAGCCTCAGCTAATGCAGCTGAAAAGCAAGGGAAAAATCCGAGTTAGCCAGCTCCTCGGAAAAAACTTAGGCAAATAATTGAATTGGAAATTTCAGGAGGAAAATGTTTACCTTGTGTTTCCGACAATGCGAGCTTAGCTGATTCCAGCTCTGCTTCCCTTTCTTCAAGAATAGAGAGAAGACTTCTAACTTCTTTATTCTTGATGGTAAGCTTCCTGAAAACTTCCCTGTTGATGGCTTCGGAGGTTTGCTGAAACATGGCAAGGAGAAGAATGAGTACAAAAAGCATCAAAGCAAAAAGCACACATTTTAATTAATGCTTGGGGGCTAGAGTTATATACCTGGCTCATGCGCTGCAAACCTGCCAAGTTTTCTTTGAACTCTTTCGCGTATTCCGCGAAGAGATTTCCGGCTGCGTCCAAGCCGTCATTGATAGCTTTGAAATCCTTGTCAAAGGTGGGAATTTCCTCGTCGAAAGTCCGAGTTAATTTTTCCACCTCTGGGGCCGCCCTTTCCCTCGTGTCCGGGTCGGACACAATGGGCTGGCTGGGCTCTGGGGGCTTGGTGGTGGGGGCTGCAGTAGGCTCTTCCGCCATCGTGCTTGGCGTGTCCGGGGCGACGGCGGGAGAAGGTTGGCTGCCTCGGCTGGAAGAAACCTTGTGTTTCTTCAGCTTCTTCGGCTTCAGGGTGGAAGGTGGCAGGCTAAAAACATAAAAACCCGGAAAAGGTCAAAACACCGAAGATGGATGAAAAAAGTTCCCATAAAAGAAAATTCCAGAAGAAAGAACCTGGAGGTGGCGACGGGGATTCCGTCAAGATCGATAATTTCGTCCGAGGAAGTTATCTTCTTGCGCTTGCGTCCACCTGTAGCGGTGGTGCGCAGCGCGTCCAGCTCAGCCTCAGACACCAAGTCCGAGTCTGAAAGATCCTCGAACTGTCGAACAAGTAAGATCAAAATCAGAAGCTAGGAAATCCGAGATAAAATAGAATTGTACCCAAATGACTGAAAAATTACCTTGGGAACCGGATTTTCGGCCGTGTACATTGGCCGACTCTCTGTGTATTGGTCGCGCGATGCGACCAACTGGTTGATGCGCCGCCTAAGTTCCTTTGCGGGCCAATCCTTGGCGGATGTCCGCGTCGGATCGTTGACTCCCGTGTATTCGCACAGGAAGCGGCCGCTGTGGTTGGCTAGTGGCTGGATCCGCCTAATCAGCCAGCATAGAACCGTGTCCATGCCGGTTAGAGGTGGATCCATGGAGGTGAGCTTGGCGATGCGCCGCTTGATCTTTAGCAGATCTGGCGGCAGAACTTGGACGGCTTCTGTTCCCCAGTTATCCTGGGGAACGGCGGCGGAGTTCACAAAAGGTGGAACCCCGACGGCCTTTTTAGGAAAAGGCACGTCGGGATGATAGAAGAAAGAACCCGTCCAAAATTTGACGGATTCTGAAGTTTTGATCTTGGGGAACCAATCCTCTCGAAATCTCCGAAGAGTGAAGGATATAGTTCCGCAAGTTGGGAGTGCGCCCTCCGAAGAGTTTCGCTTAACTCCAAAACAGTACATCCAGAAATCTAACCTAGGTTCTAGCCCTAAGTAGCCTTCGAACAAGGCCTGAAAGCCGGCCATGTACAGAATGGAATTGGGGGGAAGATTGTGGGGCTGGATGTTGTAATGAGAGAGAACCTGGAGGAAGAAATAAGATGGTGGAAGTCCCATACCTCGCAAAAGGTGGGAAGAAAGGAGCACCCTTTCGCCATCTCGTGGCGCGGGTTCGGTTTCTTCTTCTGGCAGCCGCCATTTCTTCTTGAGAACCAGGCCCTCCTTTTCCAAGTATGGAAGGAGAGCCGGGGGAATACTGCAGGCACTCCAGTTGCCTGCAGATTCCGCTTCCTCGTCCGCTCCGGTGGCGGCGGCGGCGGCGGCCTCCGCGGCGGCGAGTTCATCGCCGAGGAGCTCGATCTTTTCCTCCGCCGTTTAAGGTGCAAACGGCGGGGTTGTCGCGGCGCTCGATGGCGCAATATCCGCGGCGGTGGAAGTGTTTTCTCCACCCGCCGCGGAAGCAGCAGTCTTCTCTGGCTCGCCGCCGGCGTGCGTCTGCGATCCCGGCTGCGGATCCAGATCGTTGACAAGCTCGTCGATGGCGGTGCGGGTTGGTGACGACGGCGAGGAGGCCATCTTTCGGTGGTGCTTTGCGTTTCGGTGCGTTTGATGCTAAGTGCGCCTGGGACAAGGACTTGCTCTCGAGCTCGCGTGCGCAGCAATGGCGTGGGCAGTGAGGGAGTGAGGAAAGTTTCGGAGGAGGACGATGACGGCTATTTATAGCCAGAAATCCGTTTAGATACGTGCCAACGGCTCTTTCGACTGTTGGATGTTCGACGCGTGTCGCTCGCCGGAAACTACGGGAAATATAACGACAGGGGAATGATGGCTATCTCCTCGTTTCCCGTGAGAATCTGTCAGAGATACGTTGCAGGGTTTCCCGCGTGAAACCAAGCGTCGCTTGCGTCAGCATGATTAAAGCGCTGACGTTAGAAGTTCCTTTTCCGCGAAGGATCGCGAGAAGAAAAGCCGGACTTTCATAGTTCCGAGTTTTATGTTACCATCTCCTTCAAAAGGAAAGTAGAAAGAATCAAGACTGCTGAATCAAGATTTCCCGGACAAAATGTATTTGACGAAAGACGGGGAATCAGAGTTTTGATCCTTCCTGGGGGCTACTGTCGGATATATACTGAATAGGGGTATAGAAGATGGTAGACAAAGAGCCGGACTGCCAGGGTGGCCTACATGGTAATGGGCTTAGGTCCATTGGGCGGCCCAGTAGTCCGACGCGTAGAAGCCGGATTCTAGAAGAACCCGGATCACGGCCCGCGTGGTCTGGCTTGGAGGAGAAGACGGATTCCTTACTTTCCAAGTTACAAGTTAAACGTAGTCTTCTAGGTTTCCTGTTCTGTAAGCCCTAATCCGGCTATTATATAAAGCTGGACGGGAGATAGATTAAATAAGCACAAGTTAGACACAAGTTCAAGCTCTACGCAACTCGCCGAGAAGTTCACCCTCGTCGAGTAGCTAGATCTATTCCCTCACATTGTAACCCTGTTATACGGACTTTAGTCCCAATTAGTGAGAAGTGCAGGAGTAGGTACGCCGTACTGTCGCGACGTACCGAACCTGCGTAAAATCCCGTGTTCTGTGTTACTACGCTATCCCGTTATCCCACGTCTCTACCGTAGTCTCATGGCACCCCCGTCTATGAAAACTACTACGATGTCTCGACAGCGTAGATACCGCCGGTTCCATTCCGCCCCACAACCGTCATCGATTCTGCAAGCTCGGCTCCGGCGGCCGGAGGAACGGGGTCGCGCCCGCGACTTCGTCACCTTACCTGATCTCACTTCTCAGCCATTCCGGTGATGAATGGAGTAATAAAATTACATAGGGACACGAAGAAGAAGGGAGCTGTCAGATTAAATCGAGTTTATAAACTCTAATCAAGTGAATGTTCCTGCTCACGATGGCATGGAGAAAGTCACCGGCGGCCGGCCACCAGCATCGGAGAGTCCTTGCTTGCAGGTACACATGACGTCGCTGGACATCACATCACTCACGGAGTCTCATACGGAGAATTACCCCGAGACATGTAGAAGTATCTGTTATTTTATTCGTAGCGAAAAAAGAGAAACCGTCCGATGCGTACACGCAGAGGCGGCGCATCCGGAAAAGAATGCCTATGCTAGAAACAGGATTCAATGCTTTGTGCCCTAAATTATTCTGCATACGTACTATGTCATTGTCCACTCCTCGTAATCTCGGTTTGAGATTTAAACACCTGAACTCGATCGGAAGCAGAGAGTACTAATCCTCTAGAGAGGTCAGGTGCAGCACCTAATTTTGGTACGTGTGCAAAGTCAACAACAAAATATTGTATACTTTTACCGTGCTGTTAAGCACTGTGTCACGCAATTTTGGGGATGACGCCTGCCTGCGCGCGACTTGAACAAACCCATAACGCCTTTGTTCTAGTGCAACAAGCTTTATCATATCAGATCTTGTTTCGAACAGGGCCAGGAATTCGTCTTTCGACTTCAGGGGAAGTTTGAACTGCCTGGCATGAACTTGATCTTTGCGAAATTCATAAACTGAATTATGGCGTTCAGATTTATGGGTTCTTGATCAGTACGTGAGTGGTAGTGCAGATTAACAAGTTAGTCTCGTCGAGACAGTGAAATGTGGGTAACCCCAGGTGCTAATTGAGACGACCGGAGACACAAGCCAAACAGCATGACACGTCGCCACATCCACATGCACTGCACCATCTAGCTAATTTAGATATTCGTTCACTCCGCACAGTAAAAGGGAAGAAATCGCGATGCGCACCGAACACTCACCATGGATCACGTATCACACCACTTAATTTGGGTACCATGCATCCCCACGCTATTAGTACCGTCCCACGAACTTTTTGCTACCGTCCCCACGCTATTGGTACCATCCCCACAATTTTTTTGGTTCCATCCCCACGCTTTTGGTACCGTCCGGTTCCGTCTATTTCACGACCGTTTGATCGAGCTGGATGGACGGTTTATAAAAATGTCAACCACCCTAAAACTTGTATACATAATATAGTCTGAAATTCTCGAACAGGAAACTACTACCTCCGTCCCAAAGAGCTTTGGTAAACATCTTACAATTTGAGACAGAGGTATTATTTTCTTTGTTGTGCCTTAGAAAATCATACTTCCATATCTGATATGTGAACTTGGTTAGTGAGTTGCCGGTTAATATTACATATGAATGTGTTGGGCGCTAATTCATCCATGTACTTGAAAACTACAAAAGTCATTATCTGGACTAATCATGCTTCCTTCTCTTATCCAATTTCACCTTTGAAAATAGGATCACTTATTTTAAGAAGGAAAATTTGATCCCTTATTAAACATAAACAGTGGCTCACATCTTGGGCTTGAGATAACGAGATTGAACTTTTTCGATGAATTGTTTATAGATGTCCTAAGATGAAAACGGCAACGATGATGCAGCCAACA